>CP126899.1:14242500-15442500 GCA_030440675.1 Furcifer pardalis
ATGTTCTCAAATAGATTGTGTTCAGAAAGCAACTAAACATAAGAGTAGGATATGCTAGGTACTGAGAAAACTGTCCTTCAATCCCCATTTTAATACCATATAATTTAATAGCTATTTCACACCTTATGATAGCATATGCCACAAGTTTATGATATGTGAAAACTTTCATTCCTAATTCTTCATTTACTTAAATCAGTCTAAACGTTCTATATCATCTTCAGTTAAAAAGGCTCCTGGAGCCGCAAAATAATAATAATAAAGTGCTGTGGTGGCTTGGTGGTTAAGACACTGAGCTTGACAGCTAGAAGGTTAGCAGCTCAGAAGTTCGAGACCCAAGTGCTGTGTGACAGGGAGTGAGTTCATATCGTCTGTCTCAGTTCCTGCCAACCTAGCCATTTGAAAACAAGAAATTGCAGGTAGCTAAATAGTTATCAGTTTGGCAGGAAAGGGTAAAAGTGTTCTGTGCATTCCAGTGTCTAATCATGTCTGCTATATAACCATCTATAGACACAGATAGCACTGGCTTTTTGGCTGTAAATGGAGATAAGTACTATGCCCTAGAGTTGGACACGACTGGCTTTTGAGCAAGAGTGGCCAAGTCAATTCTAATTTATGGTGACCCTTTCCAGGGTTTTCATGTTCTAGACCAGTGATGGGAAACCTTTTAGAGACCATGTGCCCCAACTCAACAGGCTGTCGTCTGCACTGCAGAAGGGTGGGGCTAACTCTGTGCTGGGGGAGGAAGGAAGTGCTCCCATTGGACTGCTGGGCAGAGGGTGGGGCAAATCTGTGCTGGGAGGAGGGAGGAAGCACTCCCATTGGACTGCTGGGTAGAGGGGTGGAGTGAACTCTGTGCTGGGGGGAAGAAGAGTCCCAATGGGCTGCTGGGCAGAGGAGGAAGGCAAACTGTGCTGGGGTGAAGGTGCACATGCCCACCGAGGCAGCTCTGATTGCCCCTCTGGCAGTTGTGCCATAGCTTCACAACCACTTGTATAGACCATTCAGAAGTGGTAAATTGCCCCTTTTCTCTGTGGTTGTTCTGGGGCCATGTACACGGTCACACAGGTTGTCTCTTTCTCTGCAAGGCACAATGAACAACCAAACTCCCAGCCTGTGGTTCCCATGCTGCATTTTCCCTGTGCTATTATTCAGGCAGCAACAAAAGCACCGTAGGTAAAGGTCACCCCTGCTCAAAAGCCAGCTGTATCCAACTCTAGGGTTTAGTGCTCATCTCTGTTTATAGCCAAAGAGCCAGTGCAGTCTGCATTTGCAGACATTTCTGTGGACATGTAGCAAGCATGACTAGGCACCAGAGAGCACGGAACATACAGTAAAACCTCGGATAATGCTAAAACTTGGTTCCACAAGTCTTGGTGTTATCCGATTTTTAGTGTTATCCGATCCATGTTAAAATCCTATGGGATGGATCGGATAACATTAAAACTCCATAGAGATACATTGTAACTGCACAGGCTTTAGCGGTTGTTATCCGATCCATCCCATAGGACCTTAACGTTATTCGATCCAATTCTCCACTCCAGATTGCTTAACGTTATGCGATTTTAGCGTTATCCGAGGTATTACTGTACTTACCGTTACTGCTCAGGGGGGTATCTGTTTATCTGTTTGCAATTTCTTGCTTTCAACCTGCTAGGTTGGCAGGAGCTGGGACAGGGATGGGAGCTCACTCCGTCATGCAGTACCTCGGAATCAAACTCTGACCTTCCAGTGAGCGTCTTAACCACTTGAGCCACTGCAGTCTTACAAATGAATAAAAAGAAACCAATCCCTTTACCCATGATGGTGAACCTTGGCACTTCAATTACCAGTTCTTGGATTCCAATTCCCAGAAGCTCAAGTCAGCACTCCTGCTGATCAGGGCTTCTGGGACTTGAAGTTCAAGAACAGCTGGAGAGTCAAGGTTCGCCATTACTGCCTATACTAAGGCTTATACGGGGTGCCCAGACTATGGCCCATGGCCCAGATCTGGGTCCCATGGCAATTCATCCAACCCACACTGCCCTCATTGCTCCCATATAAGTGTGTTTTTCTTCTGCTTCTGGGAGCGATGAGGGAGGCATGGGCTGGATGAATTGGTGTCAGGGGCCAGATCTGGCCTATTGGCCATAGTTTGGGCACCCCTGGCTTATACAGTAGTCTAAAAAGGCATAGCTTGGAAACAAAAATGGATGGGATCATGGAAGTGGATAAAAGAAATATCATGGACCCAACAGGAATATTATGCATTTCTTATAATAAGGGGCAAAAGCACAAAGGCTGCTTTGAATTCTTCAATGTCACATCCTCAGCTAATTACCTTTTGTCTGAATATGAATGGGTGAAACCTAGAAAGGGTTTTGTGAGAGGTTTATGCCAGGCAGGTGTAGTTTATAGAATTGCTTACAGATTAGATTCTGAGACCCAAAATTTCTTCTTCTTCAAAGGGAAGCAATACTTTAAAAATACATACTTCTGTTGTGTTCACGTTTATTCATACTCAGAGAGAGAGAAATAGAGAGGGATATCTGGTTGTCCTTTGATTACAAGACCTTGGAAATAGATGGATCTGTCTGTTCTGACAGCTTTACAACATGATGCAGAAGGGGATTGTATAAACTCATTGTTTGGTAAAGGTACAGGTGCTCAATGGCTTGGCATCAGCCCAAGTGACATTTTGTCCTTTTTAAAGTGTGAAAGCTGCTTTTGAAATATGTGGTTTCCATTAAGCTTAAGAGCACTATTGTCTACAGCATGTTTGCCATAAGGTTTTGCACAGAATGGGTGCGCTTAGGTGGGCACTATCCATTTAATGTTGGTGACACTTACCTAAATGTTATCATTGCAAGGAAGTGTTCAGTACATTTCCCAATGGGAGCACTTCCTCCTCCCCAGCACAGAGTTCCGCCTGCCCTTCTGTGGCATAGACGATAGCCTGTTGAGTTGGGGGACTCGGTCTCCAAAAATGAAACACACCCCACACATTATTAATGTTGGCAACATGAGTGGGACAGGAGTGGCTTATTGGTTAAAATGCTGAACTTGATGACTGGAAGGTTAGCAGGTCAGTAGTTTGAGACCCGAGTACTGCATGACGGAGTGCGCTTTTGTCTCGGTCTCAGCTCCTGCCAACCTAGCAGTTTGAAAACAGGAAATTTCAAGTAGATAGACAGGTACCCCTTGAGTGGGAAAGGTAAGTATGTTCCGTGCACTCCGGTGCCTATGCATGCCTGCTACATGTTCACAGAAATGTCTGCAGACACAGACAGCACTGGTTCTCTGGCTATAAAAAGGGATGAGCACCAGAACCTAGAGTCGGATACAACTGGTTTTTTGAGCAAGGGCGACCTTTATCTAACATTAGTAATATTCCAAGACTGCAAACCTTTGCACCTGACAGCCGGAGGCAATATTTTCTTGTCACAAGTCATGCCTGTATACAAGGCTAGAATCACTAGTGGTACTTCTGTGTGACTTGAAAGATGTTGTATTCTGGAATTTCCCACCTTGGAAGCAAAATAATTGTACCTGCTGTTCATCTGCTTTTGTAGTGCTGCTTGACATTTCCCTCCCTTAGCTTTCTGTTTTCTTGCCATTTGCTTAATCACTCCATCCTGCCGTCCTCCTCATCAACCACAGCTATTTATTTAGCATAAATTAATAGATGATAAGCAGAGGTTTGCACCATAGTTCCTATGTACGGCTGAGGAGGCACTGGTTTAGCTCTTCTCAAGAACACTTAGGATAGCTAATTTAATTTTTGGAAAATAGAAACCCTTTGCAGAATGCCACAAGTTATCTTCCATCAGGACAAGATTAATCCATCTGGATCACTGAGAAGTCACTTAACAAACTTTAAGCAAAGGAGAAACCTCGAAGAATAGCCAAGTAAAATACTCAGACACGGGCTAAATTTTATGTGACTCTGGAGAAGTCTAATCAATACAGCATTGTTGGTCTTGTTTTTACATGCTATGAAGTTGCCCCACGTTTATGGTAACCCCATAACCGAGTTGCTTGACGACGGTGTTTCTCAGCCTTTGGTTTTTTTGGACTTCAATTCCCAGAAGCCTAAGTCAGTTCCCCAAAGCACTGATCAGCCAGTGTACTAACTTAGGCTTCTGGGAATTGAAGTCTAAGAACCAAAGGTTGGTAAATACTGCTCTGTGAATCCACACAAATGGGTTTACTGCGCGTACGCTCTGGAATCACAATTATGCCAACCTTGATTTTCTTTTCAGATTCTACCAGTATTAAACCAATTCACATGGAAGAGTTCGGGGAGATGCTATTCAAGGAAGCTGCTGGATGTTGCAAAGGTAAGATTGAGCTGTCTTTTATTTTCCTTGTAATTCATCCTTATCTCCAACTATCTTCTTGCTTATGTCTTGCTTCAAATCCATAAGAGACCTTGTGTGCCGGAGGAGTATCAACTACTGCTTTTGTACTAACTAATTTCCAGAGCAAATCTTACTTGTCTTAAAGTAGCTACTGCAACTGAAAGAAGGGAACAAAATCTGGTTACCTGGGATGGAGCTGCAATGTAATTTCTATATTATCAGCCTGGAGTTCTCAACCTTTTTAAGCCAGGTCATGCTCCCTCAGACAGCTTCAGGGGCTGGATGGCCATTTTGCCCTTTCTCAACCTCATGGTATTTCCTGGTGTGGTGGAGGTGGTGGTGGGCCACATGAAATGGTGCCATGGGCCACATACAGCCTACGGGCCACAGGTTGAGAATCTGTTATAAGCTTTCATGGTGCAGCCAAAACACACAATTTGAGTTCAGTCCTGACAGAGCTCAAGGTTGATTCAGCTTTCCTTCTTTTTGAGGGGCAAATTGTTCATTACCTCTGAAATGCCCAGAGAATGCTTTAAGAGCTATGAGGTGGTATTGAAGTGTCATTGTTATTGCTGTTGCTAGCTGATGGGTGCAGCTGAGATTTCATAGGTTTTCCACTTAGTTCTGACTTTGTGTGACGTGTGCGCAAAAGGTGCTGTTCTGTGGTTTGTGGCCTCTGATTCAAGGCATGCCTCCGATTTATTCTAGGCATGTTAGATTATTTTCTTCTGTTGTATGTCTTCCACTATAACCTTCCAACTCCTCTTCTTTCAACGATGTTTTCTGCAAAGAATTGCTGTGAATTAATGTGTTCTATGGCACTTGTAAGCGTTTCTCAAGGTCTTGGTAAGTGCTTTATATTGTTGTTATGATGCTTATCAAATTGCTCTTGGTGTTCTCACATAATAGAGATGTTAAGCATTTTGTTTAGAGCCTAGCTGCACTTTAAAAATTGACATTCTAGGTGCCACATTCTCCTTTCACTGGAAAATGAAGGGAAAACCCCCAAGTTCAAAAAGAAAAACAATTTAGGATCAGATTATAAGTCTGTGTCATAGATGGGTCTCGTGTCAGAGCATTCTTGCCTTCTACATTCTGTGGTTGAAGGTTTACACAACCAGTTCCATTTTCCCAGTTAGCTGCAGCTTATGGAACAGGGGTTCTCAACCTACGGCTCTGGCCTGTGGTGCCAAATCAACTGGCTCACACCCTTGCTCCAGCTGCCTACACTGATGCTGGAATTGGCCGCAGACTCATTTACAGTTGTTGTAAACATGATTATGACAGCCATGGACTCATTTACAGCTGTTGTAAATGCATGTACAACAGCTGTAAATGAGTCCATGGCTGATTCCAGTGTGGACTTCTAGAGCACCATTCTGGCCCACCAACTGTCTGAGGGAGCATGACCAGGCCCCCAACTTCAAAAGGTTGAGAACTGTTATAGAAGCATTTGAGATGTTTTCCTTTGGAAAAGCCCCTTCCAGCCTGGGTCCCACAAATCTTAACAGCTGTTCTTGTACTGCTGCTTTCCACATGGGTCTTGCCACTTTGTGTACTCTATGGCTTCAAATTTCCAGTCGAAGGTGAGAACATTTGCAACAACCTCTGTTTCAACTGCCTTGAAAGTCTGGTGTGACTTTTTTTTATGTCAGGTCCCAACACATTTCCTGCCTCCTGGCCCTACAAAAGAAAATATTCCATCTCATTTGGTTTTGGGAAGAATTGTGCACTTAACAAAAACAACACCCTTACACTGTAAACATGTTTTTCCTCCACAGTTCTTAATAATTGTTTCACTCTGTCTCTTGCATTGTGTCACTTTAGATCTGATGTTCTTGTAATCAATTTTGAGTTTGGTTTGTCATCCCCTCAAGTGTTCAAAACAGGGCACACTTAGCTCTGTGTGGTTGTCACATAAAGCCCTCTCCACAAGTTTCTAAGTGAAAGTGTTTTTTCATGAGGAAGAGGCTGGGTGTTCAGATGGTACTATGGTACCAGATGGTTGTAAAAACAAGGCAGTGTGCTAGTGCTTGCTAATCAATCATTCCTACAGCAGGCAAACAACACATCTTATTGCTCTCAGTGACTTGTCTATTGTGCTGTTTAATTCGGGAGCTTTGGCTTGTGACTCTGAATTATCTGGAAGGATCCATGCCAGAGTACTTGGTTTAGATCACTGTGTCCCAACCTTTGTTTTAGGACTTCAATTCCCAGAAGCCTAAGTCAGTAGCGGGATGTCCGGGTTTGGCCGGACATCCCTCTATGGTAATGGAATAGACCATACAGTCAGCGACTCAACACTGAGAGTCAGGCAGCGGTTAACTAACCTGACTCCCTAAATAGGCCAATGGCTATGGGCAGATGACCCCCTTTAGGTGGGGTGATGGTTCCCCTCAGTGGAGGAAATGCCAGTAGAAACCATCCTACTGGGCCCAATGGCAAAATGAGTGGAGGAGAAACTGATTCCTAACGGCCATGGAGGTGGTAGAGGGCATTCCAAAAGGACAGGCTGTGAAGGGACACCTTGATAATATCCTCAAGGCTGTGGCAGTCCATTGCACTCCCGGTGTCAAACCCTGTGTGTCTCACTTCATACATGCCGTAGGAGATGGCTCCGTGATCATAGTGTATGGGTCACTTCATGGCATGCTGGGATCCACCTTAAACAAATTCATGCCAATGACATTTTTCCGGCTTCAGGAAAAAATGCATTCTCGAGTTGCAGTTGATGACAATGAAGTCAGTCCATTGGCTGGTCAGTGCTTTTGGGAATTGGCTTAGGCTTCTGGGAATTGAAGTCCAAAGACCAAGGTTGGGAAATACTGTTTTAGATGTTATAGCAAACTGTTGGCGGGTGGAATAAATGTCTAGCATAGTGAACAGAGTGTTGGACTAGGCAACCTGGGTCCAGATCTCCACTTGACCACAGAAATTCAGAGGTGGCAGAGGTCAACCTCTCACTCCTTGCATATCTCAAATACCTTGGAAAACCCTACAGGTGTCTCTACTAAGTCAGAGTCTGCTTGAAGGCACATCATTCACACATGCTTGCCATAGGAACCTTCAGTTCCTACTATGTCAGAATTCTAAAGAACATCTGAACATGACATCCAAGCCATTTCTACCATTCAAACACAATGTGAAGCGGTTCCAAGTGAAGATCCACTCAGGGGTGGGGGTGGGGAATCCACCTCCTTTGTTACTAGGTTGTTTTGGACTGCTTTGTGCTTCTTCACCAGCCTCTTCAGCACAAGTGAAATTAAATAACATCATCCTTGAAATACTAGCTAGGGTGCCCAAACTGTGGCCCGTGAGCTAAATCTAGCTCCCGGCGCCAATTCATCCAGCCTACACTGCCCTCGTCACTCCCTGAAGCAGAAGTAAAATGTGCCAGGGCAGTGCAGGCTGGATAAATTAGTGTTGGTGGCCAGATCCAGCCCACGGGCTGTAGTTTGGGCACCCCTGATTAAGCAGAGAAAATGGCAGCCTAAAATCTCATCTTGTTGCAAAACATATCTGTTGCAAAACAGATTGCAAAGTGTGTTTTATTTGGAAGGAACCACATGACCGGTTGCTGAACCACGTGATTGACCCCCAGTCTGAAGAGTTTCGGCACCCCTGTACTAGCAGAACCGACTGAAGGGTCAGGCGGCTGTAATTGATTTCATTGTGAAATTCATAAAGCTTGGTGTCAATGATGGTTGTTTCGTTCCTTACGCAGAATCTTCAAGGCTGGTCTCAGATAGATAAAAGAACATGCTGGCATGGACATGCGGGCGGAAGACTCCATTCAGATCCCAAGCAAGGGGTAAATACTCTCCCGAAAGACTTCTTACATTTCTGTATAGACAAGGAAGTGAAAGTAGGCCTGGCAGTGTTTTCTGTGAAAGCTGCTTTATCCTTCCATTGTAGGAAAAGATCCTCTCTTAAGCTAGAATTTTTGATGAGAAGGCGAGCAAGTATTTATTACATGCAGAATAATTGACAAGACTTCTTGCTCTTTCTGTATTAGGTATGAATCGTAAATGGGGCTGTAGTGGCTCTGTGGTTAAGAAAGTCACCTTGTTAGCTGGAAGGTCAGCAAATCAACAATTCCAAGACCCGAGTACTGTACTGCATGATGGAATGAACGCCCATCTCTGTCCCAGTTCCTGGCAACCTAACTGTTCAAAAGCAAGAAATTGCAGATAGATAAATAGGGACCACTTCGGTCGGAAAAGATCTTGGGAACATGAAAGGAGCTTCATTCAGGCGTGGAGTGGAGTTCCTCCAGCAAAAATCCTTTCAACCCAGAAAGCACCTTTGTGTGCTTTGGACATGATTTAAAATAACCACATAAATGGTTAATTCCTCTTTTTCTGTACATTCTCCCCTGGTTTATATTACAACAGTCCTGATTCTTGGGAAACGGCTTATTTATTTATTTAGATTTTTTTCCTGGTCTCCCTAACAACAGACCTCCAAAGCAGCTGATAGTTAGCATGTAATAAGCATAAATTCTATCACAAAGGCACTGGTTTTGTCTATAGTTGTGGCCAAGCAAAAATTGTAACTGCCAGAATCCTTCCTCTTTCCCCCCATGCATGCCTTTCTCTTGTGGAGTTTTTCCAAGGGAAGGCTGAGTGGTAAGGCTGGCCACTTCAGTGACCGCCAACCTTGGCACTCCAGCTGTTCTTGGACTTCAATTCCCAGAAGCCCAAAGTCTCCGTGAATCCACACGAATGGGTTTACTGCGCAGTTAACCCATTTGTATGGATACATAGGGACTTGGGCTTCTGGGAATTGAAGTCCAAGAACAGCTGGAGTGCCAAGGTTCGCCATCACAAGGATAGTTGCTTTTGTCTTCTTAAAGCCGCTCCCTTCCAGCTGGACAAGCGCTTCCAAACCACTGTTTTGTTGTAGGAAAGATTCGTACAAAAGAATCTTTCCCTGCCAGTCTGCCCAAGATCTCCTGTGATATCTTATCATTGTTAAGGGGCCAGACGTATGCTCCTTTCTAAATCCTTTTTGCATCATCCATGTTGACCTATCGCCATGTTAAAGGTCAAGGTCACCCTTGCTCGAAAGTCAGTTGTATCCGACTCTAGCGTTTAGTGCTCTTCTCTGTTTATAGCCAAAGAATCAGTGCTGTCTGAGTCTGCAGACGTTTCTGTGGTCATGTGGCAGGCATGTCTAGACACCAAACTGCACAGAACACTGTTTACCTTCCCACCGAAGAGGTACCTATTTATCCACTTGCAATTTGGCAGGAGCTGGGACAAAGACAGGAGCTCACTCCCATCGTGCAGCAGTCAGGTCTCGAACTGCTAACCTGCCGACTTTCCAGTCATCAAGTTCAGTGTCTTAACCACTTGAGCCACCACAGTCCCTTCTTGTGACCCAAGTCAGATTCAGTTTCTTGTTTCCAAACCGACACACACACCCCTGCTTGCTTTTTCTTAAAGTTTTTTCCCTGTAAATTGTGGTGAGCCAGGAACAATGGATGGTTTAAACCAGGGATTCTCAACCTGCAGCCCGTTGGCCTGGATGGAGCCTGCAGCACTGTTTCATGTGGGCCCCCACTGTCTCCACCACACCAGGAAGTGCCATGTGGTGGAAGAAGGGCAAAATGGCCATCTGGCCCCTGAAGCTGTCTGAGGGAGTATGGCCTGGGCTTTAAAAGGTTGAGAACTCCTGATTTAAACCACTCCACGTTTTCCACGTTAACTGGGCACCTCTTGCCATTTCTTTCCAATTATTAACAATGTTCAGACACTCCCCCCCCCCCCCCGCTTGAACTCTTTGTGCATGTCTTCCTGTAATGGAAAGATATCTCCAAATGCAATAAAAATTTCCTTTATTTCTTGGAGTGAGGAAGAAGCACAAATTTATTTGCCACTTACGTGAGACTTGTGAGTTGTTAGCAGAGAATATACGCCCTCTGAAGGATATATATATAAATGGCACTTATAATGGGAGCTGCTCTCAAATACTTTAGATTGTTCACAACCTTAAGTATATCTTAACACTTCGGTCCTCTCTGGTGGGAGCAAAGTAAGGTGTAGGAACCTATAGTAAATGAAACAGAATCTGGATTTGTTTGTGTGTTTTTCCTCCCATCGAGGCTTCCAGTGTGTATTTCCTGAATGCAGTCATATTAATCAATTTGCCTCTTTTTTGCAACCTGTAGTTTTAAGGCATTTTTCCCTTCTAGAAATTGAGTAGTGAAATAAGGGCATAATGGATATGCAAAAGAGAAGTAATATGGTATAAATCCATGATGGCAAACCTTGGCACTCCAGCTGTTTTTGGACTTCAATTCCCAGAAGCCCAAGTTTCTGTGAATCCACACAAATGGGTTTACTGCATCTGTTCTTGGACTTTAATGGCCAGAAGCCCAAGTTTCTGTGAATGCACACAAATGGGTTTACTGAGTGTCACAGGGACTTGGCCTTCAGGGAATGGAAGTCCAAGAACACCTGGGGTGCCAGGGTTCACCGTTACTGTTATCAATGATAAGTTGTATACTTAGAAACTGTATACTTTGCTTCATGGGTTACCTTGCCAGCTTCCTTTTCCCCTCCAACTTTGAACCAAATGCCATTGGCTAAGAAGCTCATCTTGTTAGCTGGAAGGCTGGCAGGTCGGCAGTTCAGGTCCCGAGTACTGCATGACCATTTGAGCACCCGTCTCTGTCCCAGCTCCTGCCAACCTAGCAGTTCGAAAACAAGAAGTTGTAAATACTGTAGATCAATAGGAACCACTGTGGTGCGAAAAGATCTTGGGGACATGAAATAATCTGTCATCATCATCATCATTATTGATGTCATTGATAATTCTGTTACATTGGAGAGGCTTGGAATAATAAGCAGTTTTAGCTTTTTGGAATATGAGGTTGTTTCTAGCACTTATGCTTGAATGTAAAAATTTCCCGCTGTATTATGAATTTACCTGACTGTGTAGCAAGACTCCTAAGATGACAGAGGAGTGCCACAGGTGTTTGATTAATCTGAGCTTTTAAAAAAGGAATTAATTTCGCAGGACAACCTTTCAGTTTATGGGAGAAGCTATAGTTCTGCAGTTGGCTGTTGAACAGCCTCATAATGCACGATTACCCAACTTCAGCGCCATTCAGTTGAAAAGAAGTGGTGACATTTTACACACAATTAACTTGCCTAGCGCAGGGATTTTTTTCATCCTGGGCATGGTGTTACTGAAAGAAAGAATCACACTCTATGCCCGTGATGCCGAACCTTGGCACTCCAGCTGTTTTTGACCTTCAGTTCTGCAGTAAACCCATTGGTGTGGATTCACAGAGACTTGGGCTCCTGGGAATTAAAGTTCAAGAAAATGCAAAGTAAACCCATTCGTGTGGATTCACAGAGATTTGGGCTTCCGGGAATTGAAGTCCAAGAACTCTGGAGTGCCAAGGCTTACCATCATTGTTCTATGCCTGTGATGGCGAAGCTTGGCACTCCGGGTGTTCTTGGACTTCAATTCCCAGAACCCCAAGTCATCACTCCTGCTGATCCGGGCTTCTGGGAATTGAAGTCCAAGAACACCCGGAGTGCCAAGCTTCGCCATCATTGCTTTATGCTGAATATATTTCTGATGAAGAAACCTTTTTTATCTTGTACGTATTTGAGTTGAGATTCTGCACCCACCTTTCTTCCAACCTGTTCATTCGGATGACTTTGCCTAAGACAATGCCTTTTGTTTTTGCAGTTGAAAGAAATAGACAGCAAGAAGATCATTAAGGCTATGCTGACCTATGTATGGCCCAAGGATAGACCTGACCTCCGTGCCAGAGTGGCCATATCGCTCGGCTTTTTAGCAAGTGCCAAGGTAAGAGAATTGCCACAGAGTTGAAACAGGGGCAAAGCTTTTTCTCTCAAGTGCCAGAAGCAGAAAACAGGAAAGGTTGCCCTAAAGCTTTTCTGCTGGATTGGTGGAGCTTCTTAAAGTCTCTTCAAAGCCATTAAATGCCTCGCCCTTAGATCCTGAAAAGTGGCCTTTCTCTTGCTTCCCATCTTGATCTCAGTGATTGGCTCCATGTGTGTCTAGAAGAGTCTTCCTCATCTTCCTCCGTGTCTAGGCTAGATGTGACATTGCCCAAACAAAGGCACCATTTGATGAGTTCATTCTGCAGTTTCTTTTGCCTAACCTAGCGTGAGACTGTTGACCAAGTAAACTGGATCAGGGGGGGAAATATTGTCTGCTACTTGGTCTCATCCTGTGTCCTAGACTAAATCTAGTGCGCTGAATCCAAATCTGAAGTCCGATTCTGCCTAGGACGTCAGGATCTTAAGTAAGCAAATCTCACTCTCTTGGTTAGCTTTTTGCGTTGATCACGAGGGGTATATTTGCCACAAAAGTAGCAAAAATTGTCTGGCTTATTAACACAGCTGTGCCCCTCATCTTTAGCTCAAAACAGACTCATTATGGCCTAGCTGTACTATCCAATGAGATGGTTGCGCACTAGAGACGCAAGCCCTTGGTCCATCTCTCCTTACATACCTATTTCTGACTTCAGCTCACTGACTTGCCCAGACATACCTGGCCACTGCTGGAACATGCATGCCACCAGGGGATGTGATTCAGCTAAGGCAGCAGCAAGCATAGTGGTAGCTGGAACTGTTATAATGTTCCCATGTAAAAATTAATTACCCAGTTACTGACTATTTGAACAGCTATAGCATACCTTAAAATCTGTACGTGATAGGGAAATTCTGAGTTCAGCACCTGGTGGGCCCCGCTCCTATGAGCTTGTGATTAATATGCACAGTTAATATGCCACTTCTCTGCCTAGTGATTCCTGTGTGAACAGACCGCTGGCAACCTAGGGATCACCTCCATATTTTGCAATTTAAAGCAGGCCTTAGGGAGATCGTGTGAGTAGCCTGTCGAAACCCTCGTTCCCTGGAGTCAATCTAAGCCCCTCTTTGGGGCAGAGCTTTAATGGATGCAAGCTTTTTACTAATGGATACCAGATCTAGATTGGGGGAAGGGAAGAGGCATGGAATTGAATACCTAGTCTTGTTAACATGAAGAGCCCTGGTGGTGCATGGGTTCAATTGCTGTACTGCAGCCGGAAGGCTGTGAGTTTGATCCTGACCAGGATGAGTGGATAAAACTGTCTATTTGGGGAGTGTTAAATGAACATTGGGATCCCGAGGTGGAGATTAAAATATGCAAGTGGCTAAGAAGCACTATCTGGAAGGCAGGAGGTCAGCAGTTCGGTTCCTGAGTACTGCAGGACGGAATGAGTTCCCGTCTTTGTCCCAGTTCCTGCCAACCTAGCAGTTCAAGTAGATGATGATGATGATGATGATGATGATGATGACGACTATTATTATTATTATTATTATTATTATACCACCCTACTCGGTTGGACCGACTCAGGGCGGTTCACAAGCACAGATAAAACAGCAAGTTCATAGACGCAACATGTAAATATCAAAAACAATCAGTATCAATACCACAAAACATCTCAACATCATTACAGGATCAAAAATTCAATAGGTATCAATTTCAAGCAATAATCAAAAATTACAAAACTCATCAAGTTTACACAAGGATTTAAAAAGAACTAAGCAAAAAAATTACTAAATCCCACAACAACTGCCAAGCCTCTCTGTCTGGCCGCAGGTGTTCTTGGCGGGGTGAAAAGTCCTGCCTCCATTGCGGCTTTTAAGCCCCCAGCCCAGGCGGAGCCCCCGGTGACAGGTGGGAAGAGTCCCAGGGCTGGACGCTGAGGCAGCCTCTCTGCCTGGCCGCAGGTGTTCTTGGAAGGGCAATAAGTAAATAAACAAAAAATAGGGACCACTTTGGCGGGAAGGTAAATAGCCTTCTGTGAGCTCTGGTGTCTAGTCATGCCTGCTACATGACCATGGAAACGTCTGCAGAAGCACACAGTGCTGGCTCTTCGGCTTTGAAACAGAGATGAGCACTGAACCCTAGAGTCGGATATGGCTGGCTTTCGAGCAAGGGTGACCTTTACTAGAAAAAGCAAGGTGTGCTGTCATAAAAATGTGACACTTGCTATGCAGTAGAGATCTAACTCTTGCTACAAAGATCTGAATAGTGAGACGTTACGTATTCCCAGTGTGGCTATATTATGGAGTCAAAGCTTGGACATTGACTAAAGCATCTGAAAAGAGAATCGAAGCTTTTGAAATGTGGTTACTAAGTATAATGGGTTGAGCCATGTGACTCACGTAGAAGTATGGATAAAGAAAGAGAACTCTTTAAGACCATTAAGCAAAGAAAGCTCCAATACCTTGGCCATATCATGGGGAGCCCCATAAAATAGAGAATCCTCCGACTCGCTCTGCAAGGAAAGATCCCTGGGAAGAAGAGAGGAAACCCTGGACATAGACGGACTTTATGGCTGAAGAACCTGAGAGACCGGTGTGGCCGGTCCTCGGAAGAACTCCTTGGAGTTAAGAACAGGAAGACTATCGCCATGATGATAGCCAATATCCGGAAGGGATACGGCAGAAGAAGAAGAAGATCATCAATTCAGGACCATTTTTTCTAATGCATCCCTATAGATATTTTGGTTTACAATTTTTTCGGGTTACAACGGAGGCTGTTGGAACATAACTCCATCATAACCCGGGGTTTTACTGTACTTGCCTTGATGCTCCATGGGTTATAGTCTAGTAGTCCATAACAGGGGTTCTCAACCTACAGCCCGGGGGTCCAGATGTGGCCCACAACACCATTTCATGTGGCCTGTCTCCCCCACACCTGGAAGTGCCATGTGTGTCAGGCAGGGCAAAATGTCTGTGCGCCCCTTGAAGCTGCCTGAGAGAGCGTGACCCAGCCCTTGCCTTGTAAAAGGTTGAGAACCCCTGGTCTACAATAACACTTGAGGATTGGACAGTACAGAATGAAGGAGTCAAATATGCCAAACAGTTCATCTCGTTTTAGGATATTTGAAGGAACACAGTGAAAAAAGACGTATGTCACATTATTGTTGCAAACCATGGAAGGCAAACATTCTTCTCTTGTACCTGAATAAGTATGTTTTGGAGGGTTGTATCGTTTGCCTGTTTTGTTGTGTTTTTTTTAAGCATGGTTTTTGGACTGATGGGAGAATACACAAATTAGCAGTAATCCATGTTTGTTTAAGCTGGAAGTGATGCATGGAGACACATGCAGAAATGATCAACATCTTTTAAAAATTCCAACCGGAAGAGACTGATTTCCTGAGTGCCAACGCGTGAGAAATAACCTTCTGTGCTGAACCAGGTTGAACCAAGCGTTCTCTTATCTGTGTTCAGCAGATTCGCCTTCTTACAGACTTGGAGACATGGAGGCCGTGAGAATAGAGGCAGGGAAATGATAACAAGAGAACGCACGGTTGGAGGAGACAACTTTAAAAATGTCACTTTAGCTCAATAGGAGTGGTCCAGGCCACACGAAACAAGAAATGCTTTGCTTCTCAGTGTATTCCTTCTAGCCCATTGTTTATTTTGAAGGACTATTTTAATTAATATTTCATACAAGACCTTTCCATTAAAAATTTTTTGAGCCCAAACAGATGATAAGGTTTTTTTTTAAGTAGCATGTTGACACAATTGTAGGAGATAAATAAAACAAAAAAAAAGCTATTCTTCATCAGATCAGCAAAACCGTTTTCGTTTAGCAGACCATGTCTGCTTTTTTGGTGTGTGTGTGTGTATTGCAGGAAGGAAGAAAATTCACCCTGATAAGAATGAGTGGGTTGATTCATGGAGAATAATCTCTTAGTTCTCTTAATCTTCAGCCATTTTGAACTTTAAAGGTTATAACCAAGATTTTTAACAGTACCAGGAAGGACCAGGAACTGCGGTGGCTTAGTGGTTAAGACAGTGAATTTGATGACTAGAAGATTGGCAGGTCAGCATTTCGAGACCCGAGTGCTGCTCGACGGAGTGAGCTCCCATCTCTGTCCCAGCTCCTGCCAACCTAGCAGTTTGAAAGCAAGAAATTGCAAGTAGATAAATAGGTGCTACTTCATTGGGAAGATAAACAACATTCCATGCGCTCTGGTGTCTAGTCATGCTTGCCACGTGTCCACGGAAACATCTGCAGACACAGAGAGCGCTGGCTCTTTGGCTATTATAACAGAGATGAGCACTACACCCTAGAGTCGAATTCGACTGGCTTTTGAGCAAGGATGATCATACAGTATTACCTTTTTTTACCAGGAAGGGCCATTTTTTATTTTGCAATTTTATTTTTATTTATTATCACATATATATTACAACAAAAATGTAAAACAATAATATAACAAAATTATATAAGTAAAATAAACAGTGAACATATATATTAACAGATGCGGATACACACACCCATTCACGCACACGTGCACGCACACTAATTTATAAACAAAGCACTCAAATCATTCCAACTCGTGTTGTACAAATGGTCCCAGATAGGCCATTTTCAGTCACATCGGAGAACAAAGCCAGCATGCCCTATACTGGTATCCTCTGAGTCTAAAAGCAAAGCTATCACACTTCTCTACTGACCCATATAGTGCACACTCTGGATGGTTCACAAGTTACTTAGCATTTTTGCCCCCAACATGCTAGGTACTCATTTTACTGACCTTGGAAGGATGGACGTGACTGAGTCAATCTTGATCCCTGGTCGGGATTGAACTCACAGCACAGCAGTTGAACCACTATGTCACCAGGACATCTCTAAATGTTTTGACTTCATACGCCCATCAGCCATAGTCTACGTGACTATGTGGAGAGAATAGCTCCCAAAATATCTGAAGGATGAGACTAGTTAGACTTTACTCCAGACGAAACATGTCTTGTCTTTTAAGCTGCTGCAAGATGCTAAGTCAGGGGTGCCCAAACTATGGCCTGGGGGCTGGATCCGGCCCCTGATGCCAATTCATCAGGCCCTCATCGCTCCCGGAAGTGGAAGTAAAATGTATCTATGGGCACGTTTTACTTCCGGGACAGCCAAGGACAGTGCAGGCTGGATGAATTGGCGTTGGGGGCCGGATCCAGCCTCCAGGCCATAGTTTGGGTACCCCTGGTTTAAGCAGAGAAAATTCCAGTCTAAAATCTATCTCAGATAGATTGTGAGGCTTGTTTTACTTCCCCTTCCAGTGGGAGGAGCCACGTGACCGTCCGGCAGCATGAAAAGTTTGGGCATCCGTGTGCTAAGTTGTGGAAATCGCCTTCTGTTCCCGACAACAGCTGCCGTCCAGTTCATGGTGTATTTCAGCTCCGGAGCCCTTGGAATTAGGCAGAAACGACGCTTGGTGGTCTAAATGGGCTTAAGCCCTGCGGTTCAGCTTAGCTGTGGATCTGGTTGTGTCTCTCTCTCTCCCTGGGAGATGGGTTGAATTCACAAGTTTAATAAGCGCCGCTGTCACCTCCTGTCATGTCGGCAGACTTTTTTTTTTTTTTTGGCCTTTTGGCTCATGGGCTGAGGATCCATTATGTATGAGCCACGCGCATTCTCTCACCAGTTATCTGTGTTGGTGCTGACTGTTAATTTTTCTGCATTTGGGAAGGTGGGGGAACTAGCTGAAAAATGCAAAGCAGGCCAGGGAATGCCGGGGGAATGTTGAAATGGATGCTCCGTCTGCCTCGCGAGTCCATCTCCTCTAGCTAATCGACCAAGGGATATGTCAGTGCAATATCTAAACTCATTTAGGTACAGTCAGCTTCGTGGACCCTTCGGGGAAAAGTCCTGTAATGAAAAACCTACACTTGCTTTCCACACACACACTCAACCACTGCTAGGCTGAAGTCCCAAGAAACCAGGGAATCTTAGTCTTATCTGTCTTTGACGGTAGTAATCCAACAATATACTATGACGGTGTAGCTAAATCCCTGGTCCTGGTGATATAATGTATGCAGTTTGTATGTTTGCATCCTGTCCCATCGTTCAAGAAGCTCGGGGAAATCACTTGTGATCCTCAGCGTTCCACCGGTTCTCAGTTTTAGGTCCATGTTAAGTGCTATTTTGCAGACCTGGCTCTTGCTTGCGTGCCGCAGTTCGAGACCTGAGTGCTGCACGATGGAGTGAGCTCCCGTCTCTGTCCCAGCTCCTGCCAACCTAGCGGCTCGAAAGTAAGAAATTGCAAGTAGATAAATAGGGACCACTTCATTGGGAAGGTAAAGAGCATTCCGTGCACTCCGGTGTCTAGGCATGCCTGCCACATAACCACGGAAACGTCTGCAGACTCAGACAGCGCTGGCTCTTTGGCTGTAAACAGGCGAGCACTGAACCCTAGAGTCAGATACGACTGGCTTTCTAGCAAGGGCGACCATTACCTCAAGACAGCAATACCATTGAGTCCTTTGAGATGAGACGTGTTTTACCCTTGCTCATTTGTTGAGGCCTTTTCCCTAACGGAGCAAGCCTTAATTGAAATGAGGTACGTTTAAGTTCTGCTGCTGCTACGTTGTTCAAACTTACGTGCGTCTGTAGTAATTGTGTTCATAACCTGAATGTGTTCCTCTCCAAAATTCAGACTTGTAAACTCCAAGATGTTGTGTTTATGAGCACCGATCCTTAGGTTGGTACTATGTTTTAGAAGAATTATCATTATGTAACCAGCAGCCGGTGTCTATACATAGCCACTCTAGATTTGGTAGCTGAAGGATGATTTGAGTGTACGCTGCCAGAACAACATCTCTCTCTATATACTCTGGCAAAATTGTGATGGAGAGGGAGACAGTTCAAATTCCTCTCTGCATGCTCTGACAGAAAGGGGAGTCGCTGCTCAAAGAAAACATAGTTTAAAATAAATATTTCTGAATACATCCAGGGCACTCTGGATCCTGACCATGGACGGCCTTTTGTGCTTAACCCAATGTTCCTAGGGTAGAAATGATAGTAATAATAATAATTTCATGTCAGAAATTATTGTGGGCTGAAAGGGGACACCCAAATTAGGCTCCTTTCATGTCCCCAAGATCTTTCCCCACCAAAGTGGTCCCTTTTTATCTACTTGCAATGTTTCACTTTTGAACTGCTAGGTTGGCAGTAGCTGGGACAGATGGCAGGCGCTTAAACACATCATGCAGTACCCGGGTTTCGAACTGCTGACTTGCTGGCCTTCCAGCTTACAAGTTGTGCTTCTTAACCACTGAGCCACCGTAGTCCCCTTAGACATGATAGTGAAACTAGGACAGTGGTGGTAAAGCTATGGCAACCATGCCAGAGGGGGCATTCAGAGCCCTCTCTGTGGGCACATGTGCCATTGCCCCAGCACAGAGTTGGCCCCTCCCCTCTACCCAGCAGGCCAGTGGGAGTGCTTCTTCCCTCCCCCAGCACAGATTTTGCCCAGCAGCCTAATGGGAGCACTTCCTCCTCTCAGTACAGTTCGCCTCACCCTGCCCCTTCATTTCGGCACTCAATCTCTAAAAGATCCGCCATCCCTGCAGTAGGATGTCTTTTGTTTTTGCACAAGATAGTGAAGGAAAAGTAAAGACAGCTGATGATACAAACTGCATGTTATGCTGCCTCGTTTTTATTCGTATTTTTGTCCTCTGGGAGTAAGGGGGGGGGCTGATTTAAATTTAATTGAGCACTTTTCCAAGAGGGAAAGGAAGGTTTCTTGCCAAGCCATATTGGTGCCAGTTAATTTAATTGTAGGTTAGGATGGAAGCTTGGAAAGACAACAACCTCTCAACTTTAGAAATTGAATTGCAGCACGCCTGAGCATGGCTTCAAAAGTCATACAGTGTAGTAGATGGGGTTTGAAAAGGAAAATGGTTGCAGAGGGGTTTGCATGACAATAAATGTCATTTCTGCTGAATAGACTCTCCTAGGGCATTGGTGGCGAACCTCAGCACTCCCAATGTTCTTGGACTTCAATTCCCAGAAGCCCAAGTCTCTGAATCCGCACAAATGGGTTTACTGCGCATATGGATTCACGGAGACTTGGGCTTCTGGGAATTGGAAGTCCAAGAACATGCGTAGTAAACGCATTCATGGATTTATAGAGACTTGGGCTTCTGGGATTTGAAGTCCAGGAACACCTGGAGTGCCATGGTTTGCTTCATGGTCCTAGGGAAACCTCTTTTTATGCCTGTTAAGTGATGGTCGTTGCAATGTAAAGTAGGTGGCATCGTAGCCAGCTTGTTAAAACAACCAGAGGGCGTCTCAAAAATTGAGTTTCTAACCAAGTAACACCAAAGGGAGTTGACTCAACTTTTTGTTTTTGTTTAGTGGAAAACTGTATCTGGACATTAAAATTCCAGAGCGGTACATTTCCTTAAAGCTTTAAAATCTATTTAACATGCCTTCAATTCCTTGGAGCTCCATGTCTGAAGTTCATGTGATTTTTTTAAAACTGGTAGTGATTTGCAATGATAGAATCTTAAGTGTGTGAAATCCCCGGGGTTTTTGCTTAATTCTGATACAAACGCGTGCCTTAGGTCAGAAGAGAAGACATTCAACAGCAAGCAAGGATACTGAGCACGGAGCGAACGCACTAAACCAGGGTCCCCAACCTTTTCAAGCCAGGGGCCGGGTCATGCTCTCTCAGTCTGCTTTGAGGGCCGGATGGCCATTTTGCCCTGCCTGCATGGTGAGGGGGTGGTCATTTTGTTTCTCGAATGTCCTTGGAGGGAGGGCACATGAAATGGTGCCGTAGGCTGGATCCGGCCCACAGGCCTTGGGTTGGGAACCCCTGCACTAAACGATTGCAAAGTTACAGGGGCCAGTAAGCAACTTTCCTGCTGACTGAGAGAGCGTGGCCCGGCCCCTGACTTGAAAAGGTTGGGAACGCCTGGTTTACACCCAAGGAGACAGACTGGCTGTGTTGAGCATTCAGTCAAAGGACCTGGTCCTGGATTCCCGCCCATCTGGGGCCAACGTCAGCTTGTCTGGAAAGGCTACTATAGTTTTGTATTTCCAGCTAAAATACTCTGAATTGCCTCCATTGACTCTTCAGAACTTAACAGTCCCCTAAAGACATGCTTTGTGGAGTCTTTCTTCCCTGTGTCTCCAAACCTTTCTATGTTAATGAATGTCCAAAATGAACCGAAGCACGTTCTCAGTTAACTGTTTGTTTTGTTGACATGAAAACTTGTTCTTATGACGTGCCAGGGGGAACTCGCAGTTCTGTCCTTCTTCCCGCAAATTGTCCATTACTCCTCTCCGGGATCCGTAGTATCATCCGACTAAGTAGATAATAGGAAAATAGAATAATGGCAGTTAATTGAGAGAAAAGGCTTGTGCTTTATAAATAAACTTTTTTAGCACATCTTGTGTGATTGGCTGGTGTTGTTGTTTTTAATGCTTTTCAGGCTATGAATATAGTGGTTCCCTTCATGTTTAAATATGCAGTCGACAACCTCAACCAGATGTCTGGAAATGTTCTGAACCTGAGCGATGCACCAAATACAGTGGCAACCATGGCAACCGCTGTTCTGATTGGATGTAAGTGCAATTCTTTTAATCTGTTGACAGGTGCTGACTTTTTTTATAGGAAAGGGGTTGGAACATGAACACACATGACCTTTCCACTGCGAACGCTGCTAAGCCTCTGGGGTAGATAGTCTTCCCAGCAGTTTTCCTGCTTTGTTGATATCCAGAACTTACTTCTTTGGGATTGTAAAAAAAAAACTTATATCATCCGTTCCAGACTAAAGCAATATTTATTATAATAATAATTGGCTAGAACAGGCATTCTCAACCTAGGGCCCATGGGCCAGACCTGGCCCCAAAGCCATTTCACCAGGTCTGCAACGCCCTTGCCAAACCAGGAAGTGGAAAGAACTGCACAACACACATGCTCAAACATCACTAAATGCGTTCTGCGCATGTGCGGTGCATGTTTTGCTTCCGCTTCTGGGTGAGAGGAGCCATGTGACCTGTCCGATCAGCTGCTCAGGAGGTGTGGTCTGGCCTGCGATCTGAAAACCTTAAGAAAGCATGGGCTAGAAGAACAATTTTACTCTTGGGAACTTTATTTTAAAGAAATTGCAAAATGAAGTCTTAAGTTTACAATACATCTGAAATGGTAACCTAATAAATAGCAATGGTAATAACTGCATCACACAAAAAAATATTGTCTTCTATTTGGTCTAATCCATGTGTCCTATACTAAATCAAGTGTGCTGAATCCAACTCTGAAGTCTGATTCTGCCTAGGACATCAGGATCTTAAGTTAACAAATTTCACTCTCTTGGTTAGGTTCTTGTTTTGAATACGCGGAGTATATTTCCCACAAATGTAGCAAAAATTGTCTGGTTTATTAACATAGCTGCACCTACTCATCTTTAGCCCAAAACAGGCTCACTATGGCCTAGCTGTACTATCCAATAAGATGGTTTCACACTAGAGACAAGCCCTTGGTCCACCTCCTTATATACCTCTTTCTGACTTCAGCTCCCTGACATGCTTGACCGCTGCTGGAACATGCATGCCACAAGGGGACATGGTTCAGCTGAGGTGGCAGCAGGCATAGTGGTAGCTGCAACTGTTCTGATGTTACCATGTAAAAATACATTACCCAATACTATTTGAACAGCTGTAGCATGTCTATAACTTAAAATCTGTATGTGATAGGCAAATTCAGAGTTCAGATTTGAAATCAGTAGCAAAATTGTTGTTGTGCAGTGTAATCTACACATTGTAAGCCGCCCTGAGTGGTACTTGAACCAAAAGGGTAAGGTATAAATGCAAATGAATAAATAATGTTAAGATGCTAAACATTTGTAAATTAAACCTGTTTTTAAACAGTTTTAAAAATTTTGAATTTCTTTTTTTACCAGATGGCACCTCACGCGTGGCAGCAGCTTTATTTAATGAAGTTAGAAACGCTGTATTTGGGAAAGTAGCCCAGAGTTCCATCCGAAGAATAGCAAAGAATGTCTTCCTCCACTTGCATAACCTGGATTTGAGTTTCCACCTCAACAGGCAGACGGGAGCGTTATCTAAAGCCATTGACCGAGGGACCAGAGGCATCAGTTTCATTCTCAGTGCGTTAGTCTTCAACCTGGGGCCCACCTTGTTTGAAGTGTCCCTCGTTAGCGGGATTTTGGTATGTGTTGCTTCTTAAAACTCCATTATTCTTGCTTTTGTGGTCATGCATGTGTATTGAAGGGACTATGGCCATCTAGTGTTTAAGAAGCTGAACTTGACAATTGGCAGGTCAGCAGTTCTAGATCTGAGTGATGTGCACTCCGGTCGTCTATCCAAGCTCCTGCCAAATTAGCAGTTCAAAAAGCAAGAAATTGCAAGTAGATAAATAGGTACCTCTTTGGTGGGAAAGGTTGTAGCGTTCTGTGCACTCCGGTGTCTAGTCATGCCTGCCACATGACGATGGAAATGTCTGCAGGCTCTTGGAAGTGGAAGTAAAATGCGCCCACATGGCTTTGGAGCAGATGAATTTGCGTCAGGGGGCAGATCTGCCCCCCGGGAATAGTCACCAGCCCCCTAAACCAGTCTGCGGCCCAAAAAGTTTGGGCACCCCTGCCCTAGAGTCAGCATGTGCTAAGTAGGCTTTAAATGACCAATAATTGTACTCCAATAGCTCCATAACTTGTGCTGCTAAATGTAAGGCTTAATTGTTGGAGTGAATGTGGTTTAGATGCAGAGCGAAGCAGTTCCAGTGTCTTTTGGACTTCGGAGTTAATGACAGCCTTTTATCTCTGCAATTGAAAATCAATGAGGTTTGTAAGCATTTCACTTGAATTGGATTGTGGCCATAAAAGGTGGATCAAATGATGACGTGCCAAAATTAGAACCTGTTGTGCGGAAATGTCCCCCAGGTGTAAAATACTCAAAAACTGAAATGTGGGTAAAAGAGTCACAAGAATAACCTGAGAGTTTGTTTCCATGTCTTTGGTTGTGTGGTTTTTTTTTTTAAGATTGTGATCCTAAGTACGTTTGAGATCCAGTACATGGGTTACATTTGTAGCTGCAGAACCTGTAGTGGCCATCTATAACCCAAAGACTGCTGAAAGTTGTAAAAGACTGTTAGGCATTTTAAAAAATGTCTTTTTCAATTATGTAAGCTGTTTTGCCTGTGGCTGGCCAGGCTGTCCTGCTATGGTCACAGAATAGACCCTGCTGCCAGCATTTGAATGTCAAGTGTCAGGCGGAGGTGAACTAACCTGACCACCCTGAGGATGAAGACCCTTGGGTCCACTTCAGCGTGGTTTGTAGAGAATGGTTCCCCTCGTTAATGAAGCCCTGCGTCTAGTGACAGGATGCCTCGACCCTACTCCAGTTGAGAAAACTTACTCTCTTGTTGGCATGAGATCAGGAGAGAAGTA
The DNA here is from genome assembly GCA_030440675.1 of Furcifer pardalis. Lineage (NCBI taxonomy): Eukaryota > Metazoa > Chordata > Lepidosauria > Squamata > Chamaeleonidae > Furcifer > Furcifer pardalis. Next base: position 14,267,075 of record CP126899.1, read on the forward strand.
TCAATGGAAGCCGAGAGAACTAAGCTAGAGAATGACTCTGAATGGAGATGAGCCTCAAGTTTTCCGGCTCAGATCCAGGAAGAGCTTTATGGCAAGAACAAACATTCTTGAGGGTACGCAAGAGCATAACCCGAAGATGGAGGAAGGAGCCGACTGGCCAAGGAACAACGTTAAAGGAGGATAAGGCTGAGGAACTCAGCCTCCCCTATATCACTTGGGAGGACCCTGAATAGGCTTAGGGTCAGAGTCCCTAAATGTAAGACCAGCATGCTCAAGTGGAGGCTGTTGGCAGACAACAGCACGCTGTGTGAATCTGGAGAGTTACAGAATCTGGCTCATTTACTGGCCTCCCAATTACTGCCAGAAACATGATGAGGAGTTAAGTTTGGCCAAGGACAAAACCAAGAAAGTGGCTTCACTTTGGCAGTGATAGGGACATGGAAGAAGATTTCCTTGTGGTTTTCTTTCTTTCTTTTATACCTCTTGTTTTGGAAGTTTTGCCTGTATTGATGTCATAACCCAAATGGTTAGTCTCAGAAAAACCATACCTGTTCCTGACATTGGCTTTTCTCTCTTTTCCTCCAGTATTACAAATGTGGCGCTAACTTTGCCCTAATCACCTTGGGAACATTAGGCGCGTACACAGCATTCACGATAGGAATAACCCAGTGGAGGTAAGACCGGCCTCCTAGCTGATTACCATGTGTGTGTCAAACTGCATTTGGGAACAACTTTATACGCAAACCTTTTGTCTTACAGGACTAAATTTAGGATAGAAATGAACAAAGCTGATAATGATGCAGGTAATGCTGCCATTGACTCACTGCTGAATTATGAAACTGTGAAGGTGAGCCATTAGCATTTTTAACTTTCCATATTGCCATTAACTCAAGATAGACTTTATTATCCATGAATGCCCTTCTTCTTTCATTATTCAAAGGAACTTGTGTTTGTTCTCTTCTGTTCATAATAATGAGCATCAGAATTAACCTCTGTTTAAGTATTCTCAAAATGTTTAGATGTGTTTGCTTTCAAGTGCGTCTTCTGATGTATGTCTTCTCGTGAAACAAAAGTGTGGGATTTGGAGAGAGAACTGGCTAAAGAGCTTAACCTTGTTGCTTGCTTGTTTGTTTGTTGCATTTTTATACTGCCCATTTGGGAAGGTTTTGCAGTGTACAGAATAATCAAAATAATACAATAAAGCACACAACAAATTAAAAATAAACACAACTAAAAAAATATATCCTAAAATATAACTGGCACCTATGGGCACAGAGAATCCTAAAATATTTCTGTGTTAGACAACAGAATGACCTTTGCACCTAGTTATAAAATATAGACTAGGGCTGGGGGTTCTCAACCTATTTGTGCCATGGGCTGTACCACTCCTCCTCAGATAGCTAAGTGGGTCAGACAGGTTCCCCCCACCCTAAATGCTGCCATAAGCCGCAGCTGTCGTAAACGTGTCTGCTTCCGGAATCATCACCATGGGCCGGATGATTTGCTATCACAGGCCAAGTCCGGCCTGCTGACCATAGGTTGCGAACCCCTGGAATAGGGAATAAATGAACGAACAATGGCCTAAAATGCCCCTTCCAGCTCAGTTATTGAATGAATGAGTTTTGCTGTTTCTCAGTCAGACTGTTTAAACTGTGGCATCTCTGGCCAACTTCTCCATCCCTCTCAAACTGCCGCCTCCCCACCTTTTGTGCTTCTTTTACCCCCTTCTTTTACCCCGAGTTCTTGCCCAGTAGTGGACCATATTGCTTCAAAATTTACCTATGCAGAATCCACCCAAATGGAATCCACCCAAATGAATTCACAAAGACATTCGGGTGGATTCACAAAGATTCTGTGAATCCACCCGAATGGATTCACAAAGAGTTGGGCTTCTGGGAATTGAAGTCCAAGAACACCTGGAGTGCCCAGGTTGGCCACCACTGACCTCTCCTGTTTCAAAGTGCAGTACGTGACTCCTAACCGTATTTTCTCCCTTCATTTGCCAGTATTTCAATAATGAAAAATACGAAGCCGAGAGGTACGATGGTTATTTGAAGTTATATGAAAATGCCTCACTGAAGACTACCACTACTTTAGCCCTGCTTAACTTTGGACAAAATGCTATATTCAGTATTGGTTTGACGGCTGCCATGGTCTTAGCCAGCCACGGCATTGTTGCAGGTAACACCCGTGTGTTTCTTCTCCGTGGTTTTTGCTTAATCCTTCACAGATACGTGAAAAGCCTCAGTAGAAGCGTGGAAGTCTGTAATGACCGTGACGAGTGGACTAAATGAAAGGCTGGCCGTTGTAATTTAATCCCTCTTCCAAATGTCTGCCTCTGTCTTTCAAGACGATTCCTTTTACTGCATCATCTGTTCAAAGACTGTGTTTAGCTTCTCATTAGTTTTATGAATGTGTTACCACCAGAATTCCCAAAGGCATGACACTGACACTGTCAACTGGTCATGGAAACCTCTTGAGAGCAACACCCAGACGATTACTGGCATTAATTAAGAATAACATTAAATGGTTTTAAATCAAGCCCATTTCCTGGTAAAGTGGGGGAAATCAGCTTTAATTTTTTTTTAATTTGCTGTAGGAGGGACTGCACAGTGGTGGCTTAGTGGTTAAGACGCTGAACTTGAGGACTGGAAGGTTGGCAGGTCAGCAGTTCAAGACCCGAGGGCTGCATGGCAGAGTGAGCTCCTGTCTCTGTCCCAGCTCCTGCCAACCTAGCTGTTTGAAATCAAGAAATTGCAAGTAGATAAATACTTCGGTGGGAAGGTAAACAGCGTTGTGTGCACTCTGGCGCCTAGTCCTGCCTTCCACGGGACCATGGAAACTTCTGTAGATGCAGACAGCTCTGGCTCTTTGGCTATAAACAGGGATGAGCACCAAACCCTAGAGTACCCTAGAGTTGGATATGACTGGATTTTGAGCAAGGGCAACCTTTACTTTTACCTTACACTGAAGAAACCTAACCATTTAAAAAGATAGCTTTCAAATAAGCTTAATCCAACTCTTCTATTTTTTTGCTTTCTCTTTCAGGTAACTTGACCGTCGGTGATCTAGTGATGGTTAATGGCTTGTTGTTCCAACTTTCTTTACCCCTTAACTTCTTGGGAACTGTATACAGAGAAACGAGGCAAGCCCTCATAGACATGAACGTCTTGTTCACCCTGATGAATGTCGACACGAAAATCAAAGTGAGTCCTGCACTTTAACTACTGCTTAAAAAGTTACCAGATATGTTAGACTGAATGAAGCCACATTTCTTCAGCGAACGAATGAATGAATTATGCTTTTTGTAAAGAACCATCTCTTGTTCTGTTGGAAGAATGGTTAGGCCAGCAACGTCAATATCTCATTTCTGGAATTGTTTCTGACGTTTGCCCTTTACGTACGCAGCATGCCATGCGGTCTCATTTTATCATTTTTTTAAAATTAATGATGCAGAATTTATTGGGGCCTATACACTTCCTAGGATGTCAATGATTTCGACAGACGTTCTTAAGGAAATAGATTTTAACTTGTACAGCTGCAATTGATAGTTTTCTGTCATCTTCAGGTCGCGGCGTTTTGCCAACGCCTCATTTCTGATTGGATTATTTCATTGTTTAGCTTGTTAAACTCTCTTTGAACTAACCTTCTGGGCCGTGTGTAAATCCAGCACTCTTTTTTTATTAGGATAAAGAGCTGGCTCCCGCCCTGCAGATCACGCCACAGACTTCTACCATCGCCTTTGATAACGTGCATTTTGAATACCTTGAGGGGCAGAAAGTCCTCAATGGCGTGTCTTTCGAAGTCCCCGCGGGAAGGAAAGTGGCCATTGTAGGAGGAAGTGGGTCAGGGTGGGTAAACAAACGGAGGTGCAAAATTCTGCATCATTGATTGCTTTCACTTTTTTAAATGTAGTAAACATGGTTGTGTGTGTTTTTTAATGCAAGCCAGAAAATCCAGGGTCTAATTTTGTATGTCCTTTTTTTTTTTAAAGGAAAAGCACCATTGTAAGATTATTATATCGCTTCTTTGAACCTCAGAAAGGTGGAATTTACATTTCCGGCCAGAACATACAAAATGTCAGTTTGGAAAGCCTGCGTAAAGCTGTAGGCGTTGTCCCTCAGGTATCCCTGCTTCTCAAGTTTGGGATTATTGTTCTATGTACTCATCCGTTTATCTCCTGTCTTTCTAAAATGGGGTGGGCAACCTATGGCCTGTGGGCCGCCCTTTGTCACTAAATCATCTGGCCCGCGCTGGCGGCGGTGCCAGACGCGGATGTGATGGTGAACCTTTTAGGCATCAAGTCCCCAAACTGCAACCGAAAACCCACTTATTTATCACAAAGTGCTAACTCGATAACAGGGGAGGGAGAAAGTGCTCCCATTGGGCTGCTGGGTAGAGTGAACTCTGTGCCGGGGGGAGGGAGGAAGCATTCCCATTGAGCTGCTGGGCAGAGTGGCGGGGCGAACTCTGTCCAAGGATGACGGCATGGGTGCCAGCAGAGAGGGCTCTGAGAGCCCCCTCTGGCATGCATGCCATAGGTTTACAAAAAAACAAGAAACAAAACCAGTTGGCATCAGAAATCTTAAAACGATAAAAATATTCATAATAAACACAGCAATAGGTGGAGGTTACTAATCATCATCAGTCCTTCATAAATGTATTTTTGATGGCCACAAACACGTTTTATGGCAGCATTTATGGCAGGGGGAGCCGCCAGTCCAGCTCACTCAGGTGTCTGAGGGGGAGTGGTCCGGCACCCGGCTGAAAAACTTGTTAAGAACCCCTGTTCTAAACAATTCACTGTTGACGTCTTTAAAAGCACACCTAACTTGAGTGTTGATCACTTGTTCTGCTCGTGTGTTCCTCAGGATCCTGTTCTCTTCCATAATACGATTTTCTACAACCTCTCATACGGCAATATCAACGCCTCGGCAGAAGATATCTATGCCGTGGCAAAACTGGCCGGGATCCACGATGCAATTCTCCGAATGCCCAATGGGTACCACTCTCAAGTGGGTGAACGAGGCCTGAAACTGTCAGGTAGGTTAATAAATGCGCACCATCTTTCCATGCTCACGCACACTCTCTGTCTAGCCTCAGGTGTCCATTCAGTCTTGCCAGTGTCTTATTTATTTATTTAGTCAGTCAGTCAGTCAGTCAGTCAGTCAGTCATACTTGTTCATCACCCTCCTCCCCAAAGCGACCCAGGGCAATTTACAGCATAACATATCAACCACAACAATTTAAAATCGATTAAAAGATTAAAAGAAGTTTAAAAATTAAAAACTAGGTGTTGCAGCTAAAAGGCACTGGGGGTCAAATTATCCAGCCGGCTGGGGATATTGATCCATCCATTCCCCAGACCTGACCTGCCAGCCAGGTTTTTACTCCTTTCCTAAAGGAGAGCAGCTCTGTCTTCTCTTGGTCAAGATAATTTCTTCCCATTCTTAAATTTTTATTTTGACATGAGTGATCTGTTTGGACTATGTAAATAGTAAAGAACCTAAGAAAAGTCCATGCCTTGGAGGAGAGATTATTATGGTTTGAGCTTGGCTTGTTTGCTTTTCCAAGTATGAGCAGAAAGAGTTATGAAGCACTTCAGAACCCAGCTTTTGACGCAGGGTAGAGGAAGCAAGCAAGAAATGGCATCTTGGGTGAACAGTTCAGTTTCTGTTTATTGCTCAGCTTCACTGCAGTCACTTAAGGCTCAAAGTGAAATGAGGTTATTATCCTCCTTTAAAGTGGTTTGCTAAAACAAGTCAGATTTTGTTATCAAGGCACATCGCGAGAATATGAAGGTATTAAACAGAAACCTTGTCAGATCTTGGGGATAGAACAAGGAATTGCAGATTGCATAGATTAACTATTAATTACTTGTGTTGCCTTCAAAATCTGAAATGGATTTTAAAATTTCTAAAAGCAAGTTTGCATATCTAATAGTAATAGCTCTTCTTGGACTATGGAGCATGGGCGGGAACTGCATGATAGCAACCTTATCAGATAGGTGACTTAGCGGTTAAGACGCTGAACTTAATGACTGGAAGGTTGGCAGGTCAGCAGTTTCAGACCTGAGTGCTGCACGACGAAGTGAGGTCCCGGCTCTGTCCCGGCTCCTTCCAACCTAGCTGTTCAAAAGCAAGACATTGCAAGTGGATAAATAGGGACCACTTTTGTGGGAGGGTAAACAGCATTCTGTGCGCTATAGTGTCTAGCCATGCCTGCCGCATGTCCACAGAAGCGTCTGCAGACTCAGACAGCGCTGGCTCTTTGGCTATAAACGGAGATGAGCACTGAGCCCTAGAGTCCGGTACGACTGGCTCTCAAACAAGGGCGACCTTGACTTTTACCTATCAGATGGGGAGAAAATAGAAAGTAAAATGTAAAGATACCAGATTACTCCATGGCTGATTTTATCATCCTGGCTGTAAATTATACCGCACATGGTGAACTTCCGGGCTCTGCCCTGTGTAGCGCCTGGCTCACCAATGGGTACAGATTCCTGTTCTTGGGAGGCATAACATTAATTCATGCAACACTCAGAGAACATTTGGATGCAACCTCTAAAAGTCCCTTACAAGTGATAATGAGATTTGTTTAATGTGCTTTTTTCTGTTCCCACTCCATGTTTATTTTATTGTCATTCAATTATACAGTATATACCATCTTCTTTGAGGCACTCGGAATGTTTGATAGCCCTGGAGAGGCAAAGATCATTTCACTGTGTGGAAGAAGGGAAAGTGTTTTTGTAGGGGTTTTTCAGGGTAGCATTCAAGGGTGGGGAGAAATGGCCGGTAAAAGTGCTTTTATCTTTTATTTTGTAGGTGGGGAAAAGCAGAGAATTGCCATAGCCAGAGCCATCTTAAAGAATCCTCCCATTATCCTCTATGACGAAGCTACTTCATCTTTAGATTCCATTACGGAAGAGGTAAGTTAAGCTGCAGGGCTTTTTCTTGCTCCGTTCTAATGCAACCTGAGTCCTCTTGGGCAGTGGCCCCCCATCCTTTGGTTCTTGGACTTCAATTCCCAAAAGCCCAAGTCAGTCCATTGGCTGATCAGTACTTTGGGAAATTGACTGAGGCTTCTGGGAATGGAAGGCCAAGAACCAAAGGTTGGGAAACTCTGGCTTAGACTTTACGGAGAAGTAGGATATTCTCTTACTAAACTTGTGAGGTTGGGGATTTTTGTACTGCCTACATCAGTGATGGCGAACCTTTTGGAGACCTTTGAGTGCCCAAACTGCAACCCCAAACCCACTTATTTATCGCAAAGTGCCAACACAGCAACAGGTGAGGGAGGAAACGCTCCCATTGGGCTGCCGGGCAGAGGGGTGGGGCAAACTCTGTGCTGGGGGGAGGAAGAAAGTGATTCCCATTGGGTTGCTGGGCAGAAGGGTGGGGCAAACTGTGCTGGGGGAGGGAGAAAGCACTTCCGATGGGCTGCTGGGCAGAGGGGCGGAGTGAACTCTATTGGCGACCACACAGGTGCCCACAGAGAGGGCTCTGAGTGCCACTTCTGGCATGTGTGCCATAGGTTTGCTACCACTGGCCTACATCCTCTACATGCCTGCATGTTCTGTGATAACATTAAAAGGTAGAAGAAAGTGGTCGTTGGTCAGCCTGGAATTGCTGATGACTCTCTTTGAAAAGGGATTTGATTGCCTTAGTTCCATTAGCTGTCTGTCTCGAAAAGTGTTTTTTCTTCACCTGAAAGCCGTCAAACGCTTTATATCTTACAAATAACTTTGGGTTTTAACAGAACATCTTGAATGCCATGAGGGACATGGTGAAATACAGGACATCCATCTTCATCGCACACAGGTTGTCAACAGTGGTTGATGCGGATGAAATAATTGTCCTAGATAAGGTGAGAACCGGCTGCCTGGTGACAAATTCCTTTAACAGGCTGGCTTGAATAGTTTAAGGGTACATAATTTTAAAACTGATTTGTGCATTTTGGCATGAGGGAGGAAAACTTGAGACCAACCTTTTAAGTGGGTTACTGTCAATTAGTTTCACTGCAGGTGACTAGCCAGGTGACCTGTGGTGGCGGAGTGGTAAATGCACTGAGCTTGAAGACGAGAAGGTTGGGGTTTGATGTCCGAGTGCTGCATGACGGATCCTGAGCTGAGTTTCTTCAGCAAAAAACCTTTCAACCCAGAATAATTTCTGAGACAAAATTTCTTTATTACTATGGGTTTATTACTATGGGTCTCTTAGTGATGGTTGCCCAAACTAGTGTTGCCCAAACTAAGGCCCAAGGGCCAGGTGCGGCCCCCAACACCAATTCATCCAGCCCACAAAGCACTCATTGCTCCTGGAAGTGGAAGTAAAACGCTCCCGTACAGGCGCATTCTACTTCCACTTCCAGGAGCGACGAGGGCTTCGTGGGCCTGATGAATTGGCATCAGGGGCCGCACCCGGCCCCCAGGCCTTAGTGACCGGCTTCCTGAACCACATGATTGGCCCACGGCCCAAAAGGTTTGGCCACCCCTGTCTTAGACCCTTATTTTGTTGAATTTTTAACTCCGGTGCCCACAGAAATGTCTACAGACACAGACAGCGCTGGCTCTTTGGCTATAAACAGAGATGAGCACTGAACCCTCGAGTCGGATACGACTGGCTTTTGAGGAAGGGCACCAATTGACCTTTGCCTAAACGGGAAGGGGTTGAGAGGCAGTTGGTTCATACAGTGTTAATAAGGATCCTGTCCACTGCTGTATAAATGTTGAGATATATGGGGACACCCCCCCCCCAAAAAAATAAATAAATACAGGGCACCCAAATGAAATGCCCTGAAAAACCCAAATGGAAAGCCTTTATTGAGGAAGAGGAGCTTGGTTGGAAATCACTGCTCAAATATAGTCCTTGCCTACACTTGTCAAGGCCCAGAATTATGTACATGGACTCTTTTTCCTGGAAATATTGAACAATCAGAGGCACGCAGATATACATTTCATAATGAAACGTAGGGATGTTGTCAGCGACTACACAGCCTACAGCCAGATTGATAAGACAATGATGCTATGTCAAAGATAGAAATGCCAACATTTAAAAGAGGCTGGAGTAAAAACATTTATTGTATGTGTGTATGTATGTATGTATGTATGTATTTATTTATTTATTTATTTATTTATTTAGATTTATTATCCCGCCCCAATCAGGCGAACCTGACTCTAGGCGGCTTACAGAAAAGGGGGAGAGGCTATACACAATGCAAAACAATTAAACAATCCCCCTACAAATTCATAAATTAGCTTCCCTAGATAGGATGTTTGTGGGGGTTCCCCCCTCCCCTTTTCCAAATTGTCAGTGCAAAAGAAAGCTTCGCAAGAGTGCTGCCTGACAGATGCACTTCCCGCTAGCCTGTCTTTTCTGTCACAGGTTCCCTCTGGCCATCTTCGTTGGGTGTGGAAAACGATATCTTTCCGGGTCTCTTTCACGAGCCAAACCCAACAGTATAATGCATTGGCGTAGTAAAGACGAGATGTAGTAAATGATAATTGCTAGATTTTTAAGCAGGCCCGATTAAACGGGCTCATTAGCGGTAATGGAACAGCTGGGACGAGGAGGCCCATGAAGGGGCCGTACTTTCGTAGTTCAGGCTCAATGGAGACCTCCCAATGATCACAGCGAGGTGGCTGGATGCACTTGTGACGGCCGGTGCGCTCGTAACATGCCCGTGACTTCTGCTCTGTGGAAAGATGATGCTCTTATTGCTCACAAAGTGCCACGGGCCAATCCGCCAGATAAAGATAGCACAGGAAAAAATGAGGAGGAAGACGTAGAAAGGGATGGATGCAAAAGATTGGGTTTTATGCAGCTACTTTCCTACACAATAGAAAGGTTTGCTCTAAATTGCGTGCACAAAGAATGCCTGCGGGACTGTGGTGGCTTAGAGGTTAAGATGTTGAACTTGACATCTGGAAGGTTGTCCCTCCATTCCCTCCTCTGGGTTGTGGTTTAGCTGCATTCCCAAAAGCCTGCCCTGTCGGGTCACCGGTTTCATGTTCCTCTGTGTTTAAAACAGGGCCAAGTTGCCGAACGTGGCAAGCATTTCGACCTGCTGACCCACCCCAGCAGCCTCTACTACGAGATGTGGCACACCCAGAGTAGCCGGATGCTCGACCCCAAGGCCAACGAACAGTGGGAAGAGCGAGACCATCTCTCCTCCAAGGAGGAGGAACGCAAGAAGCTCCAGGAAGAAATCATCAACAGCGTGAAAGGGTGCGGAAACTGTTCATGCTGAGCTTTGAATCCTACCTCCTCTTCCAGCCGTTTAAGAGCAAGTTTTGCACTGGAGTTTTGCTTTCTTCTGCATTCAACAAAATAAACAATTTGGTATATTTTTGTTGGCCTTGATCAAGGCGTTTCCCCACCATGGAAAGGCGTTTCCCCATGGACCATCGTTTCTTTAACCAAAGGACTCGACAGAACATCTCTGATATTTACTGAGACTGGCGGGAAGAGGGGTGGGTGGATGCATTTTGGGGTGATGGTCTCAGATCCATGTCAGCTCCCTGCCTTCAGACCCCCCGAGAACTGCTGGTAAAAGATCATAAATCCCTACCATATGAATGGAATAGATTTGTTTAAGCTACGCAGTGGCTGTCTTATAAGACCCACTTTCCCCTCTTAAAATACACTGGGAAAACGGAGTGTGTCTTGTACTGTATTTTTTTATAATAACGGGGTGCATCTTATACTCTGATGCGTCTTGTAGGTGTCAAATATGGTATATACTGCCTTTCCGCACTGCTGGTGGGTTACAAATGTTATTTATATGTCAGTGTTAGCAAAAAGCCAGTTCAGGCAAGGGAGAAACGAAACCGTTAACATTCTTAAGTAACTGTTGGGTTTGGCAGTGTTTATATCCTTTTATAAAGAATAGCAGCCATCGAGACGTTCTCAGCCAACACCAAAAGAAGCCAGTTTCTGCTTTTGCCCAGTGACACATTCCTTTAGTTACCCTTTCACAAAGAATACTTCCCACGAGAACTGTCTGAAATTTGCAAGACACCTGCCTCCGAACGATCCGAGCCTCTCTCAAAATAACAAACCATCCAAATGTTCTTCTCTTCCCAGAAATGCACAAAGGAAAGGCTTCCTAATAATTGTAACGAAAATTCAATACAAATATTATGACTGTTATTGTCTTGCCGATAATTCAGGCTTCCGTACTTAGGTTGCATAATGCTTTTGAGTGGATGAGGACATTTTTGAGCCCCTCTCGGTTGACCCTGATTCCGTGGATTGTGAATGCCGAAGAAAATTATTTGGAAAAATTGGTAGGCTGGGTACTGAAAATTGACCTTGATATTTTTTAAAAAAAACCTGTTCAGCAGATCGTATGCTGTGTGGATAAGAAACCTTCCTTTTATTATCTCCACTGCAAACCCTTGCTAATGTAGGGTGACAGTTCAGAATTGCTTTTAATTTAGGATCTGTCTCCTCTTGTTCTCTGTCTGGATGTATCTTTCCTTAGAATTTAGTGCCGATAATGGCAGAAGCAACAAAAGATAGTGAAGCCTCTCTTTATTTAACTAGAATCTGTAATACAACGTTTTCTGGAACTTCCTTCCCTTGCAGTCTTGGGAAGGATACAAAAAGTCACATCAATCATATCCTGTGTGAATACCTCCTATCCTTGCTTCTGTGTTTTGTTTGCTTCCCCTTCTAACAATGTGAAAACGCTATGCCGAAGAGCTCACGTGCCCTAACAGACCTGTATTTATCTGGAAATCTTCGGTGCGTGTGTGAATGTTAATATGTATCTCCTCCCTCTAAGGCAGGGATTCTCAACCTGTTGGCTGGATGTGGCCCACGACACCATTTCATGTGGCCCCCACCATACCAGGAAGTGCCATGTGATGGAGGGGAGGCAAAATGACCATCTGGCCCCCGACGTGGTCTGGCTTTAAAAGGTTGAGAACTGCTCTAAGGCAATGGTGGCCAACCTTGGCACTCCAGATGTTCTTGGCCTTCAATTCCCAGAAGCCCAAGTCAACACACCTGCTGATCAATGCTTCTGGGAATTGAAGTCCAAGAACACCTGGAGTGCCAAAGTTGGCCACAGCTGCTCTAAGGCTTCTTCGCCTAGTCTGATGGAGGAGAGATACTCTGGTCATCTGCTGCCATACTGGTTGAGGGTGCCTAGATGGGTCATGCACCAATCTTTACATTGTGGGGTTGCTCCTCATTTGGGAACTTGGTTCATGGTTGTAAGTGCCCTTTGCCATGGCCAGGGCCAATGTTGGCATTTATAACATCAGTGTATTAGCAACAAAATGAAAGGTGCACAACATGAATGAAGGGCATTATGTCTTCAGCCGGTTGTAGTCCACTTGGGTTTCAAGAAGAAAGCGGTAGGATGTCGTAGAATGGTTGTGGTAAAAGTATACATCGGTCGTGAAACACATTAAAACGAATAGTTAATAGAGCTATAAAATTAGAACCCTTCAGCTTTAGCTCTAAACTTAGGAGAAACTTGAATTCCCTCAACTTGAGGGTTCTGTGATCAGTGGAACAAAATCCACTGTCATTCAGAACGAGTGTGCTTCTCTTCAGTTCTTCTAAGGCAGTGATGGCAAGCTTTGGCACTCCAGCTGTTCTTGGCCTTCAATTCCCAGAAGCCCAAGTCTCTGTGAACCCACACAAATGGGTTTACTGCGCATAAAGCACTTATGCACAGTAAATCAATTCGTGTGGATTCACAGAGACAGGCTTTTGGGAATTGAAGTTCAAGAACAACTGTGTATGTGCAGTAAACCCATTCGTGTGGATTCGTATAGACTTGGGCTTCTGGGAATTAAAGTCCAAGAACATCTGGAGTGCCAAGGTTCGCCACCATGTTTCTAAGACAACTACTAAAATTAGTATACAATTTAAATGGGAAAGGCTAACTATTGCAGTTGAGCTAAGTCAGTTGGGAATTCAGAGAATTATATGGGTTCAGGCTTTTAAAGAAAAAAATCCATGGAAAAGAAGCGTTTACTGCTTTCTTTCATTTCCTGGTTGTGTGATACATAGCAGCAGTTCCCAACCTTTTCGAGCCAGGGGCTGGGTCACGCTCTCTCAGTCAGCTTTGAGGGTCAGATGGCCATTTTGCCCACCCTGCATGATGAGGGTGGCCATTTTCCCCCAACAGCTTCAAAGGAGCAGCCATTTTGTTTCTCGGATGCCCTTGGAGGAGTGTGGGGCCACGTGAAATGGCGCCAGGGGCAGGATCTGGCCCACAGGCCTTACGCTGGGAACCCCTGTTTTATAGATTGATTTACCATTTCTGAATAGTTTTCTTGTTGGCTATTTGCGTTTGCTCTACAATTACTTTGACCTTTTATCTCTGCTTTTTTTTATTACACCATAACTGCATCAATTTTATTATTAAACACACACAACAGCTGTGTTCAAAATCCAGATTCTAGATTGTATACAGGCTTTTATTCCAGGTTTATACATCAGGATGCAACTTGGAACAGTAGAGGTAACTGGTATCCAAAAGGCCCCCCCCCCAAAAAAAAAAAACCCTCTACAGTCCAATTGATAGATATAAAATTTTTGTTCAGAATTCTTTTTATCGTAAGTCGTGTTGAATGTGTGCCAATAATTATTACTGCAATAAATGGTCTATATTACTCTTTTAATAGAAGAGGGTGTCCTGTTGAAGTGATTCTTCGTCGTAGCCGTTTCCTCAGCAGTTCCAAAAAGATAGGCAATGTTTTCCCTCAGCTCCTCACACAGGATGGAAATCCAAGGAGTTTAATAGCATGCTTTGTCTACCTGGAGGGAACAGGCGTGGACTTGCTCATTGACCAAACATTATCGTTTTGTGCTGTGTTCGGTAATGTAAATGGAATGAAAATAGACGCGAGTGCTCCAGTTTTTAACAGTACCTCGTGGGGAATTTTGTATACATGGATAGAAGCAAGGCCACCCGCATGTAGCTCGGCTCTGCCAATATAATATACAGTGTCCACTTTTCAGAGCAAGTTGTGGCAGCAGCTGCTACTCGTGTCTGACTATACATTTGACCCCTAAAAATCCTTTTCACAGTTTTTTGGATGTGACAAACGGGGAAAATGCCATTGGCATGAATTAGTTTAAGGTGGATCCCAGCTTGCCATGAAGTGACCCATGCACTATGATCACGGAGCCATCTCCAGCGACACGTATGAAACTAGACATGCAGGATTTAACACTGGGACTGCAATGGACTGTCGCAGCCGTGAGGATATGGACAAGGTGCAGCTTCACAGCCAGTCCATCTGGCTTGGCCTTTTCCATCTCCATGACCGCTGGGAGTCAGAGTAGCACATAGTACCCTATGTGGCTCCAATGTCGATTGTGGGTGTTGCTGCCCCAGAGATTGGAGTGGTGGAAGAAGACCGATATCCCTGTCAAAGCAAGGATCCTAGGAGAATATGTTCTGCCTTCAGTTCAGTTCCCCACTTTGTGCTCAGCCAAGTAGAGACTCGACTTTTGTTGCGACACACTTGGTCTGAGTTCTGCTGCTAAATCCAAATATTGGTGGTCCTCCTGGCAATCAACCATGAAGACTGTCTTGAGACTATAATGCAGTGTCCTTCCATTTGCCTTCTGAATCACAATGTGACACCCATAGTATCATGGATCCAGCTCTGTGAGTCACTTTCTGGTTCTAAGCCCTCTTGGCATACAAAGTCATCATCATCATCCGCAGGCCAGGATGGATGAAGCTGCCGCCCTCCAAGAGGGATTCAAGTGGGGGCATTTAATCCATTTGGGAACCGTCTTCCCTGTGGACTTCGTCATCCAAGGCCGTAAGTTCTGCAGAATGCAAAAAACTTTCTAGCTTCCCAGAAGAAAATACACTTTTTGCTTAGATCTGAAAAGCCTCTGTCTGGAGTCCCACCGTCAGAGAAGAAAAAGAAGCAGAACAATCGGGACTAGGGCCAAACTCCCTGTTAACTCCAGGACAATTGTACCAGACAGGCAATTTGTTCACTGGCAAATCATAAAAAGAACAAGAAACATCTTGTCCTTGAAAAGGATAGCCATTAACCTCCCTCTGCCAGGACACTTGTATCCTGGTTTTTTCTTTAAAAACAAAACCAACATGGTGGACAAGTCCAAAATAACCGACATAATAAAGAGTAGAGACATCACCCTGCCTGCAAAGTCCGTGTTGTTAAAGCAGTGGTCTTCCTTCCCAGTAGTGATGTATGGCTGTGAGAGCTGGACCCTAAGGAAGGCTGAGTGCGGAAGAATAGATGCCTTTGAAATGTAGTGCTGGAGGAGACTCTTGAGAGTCCTGTGGACCGCAAGGAGATCAAATCAGTCCATCCTGAAGGAAACCAACCCTGACTGCTCATTGGAGGAACAAATCCTGAAGCTCAAGTATTTTGTCCACCAAATGAGAAGACTCAACTCACTGGAGAAGGCCCTGATGCTAGGAAAGATCGAAGGCAAAAGGAAAAGGGGGCAGCAGAGGATGAGGTGGCTGGATGGCATCATTGATGCCATGGGCATAGATCTGGGTGGGCTGCGGGGAAGGAGAGAGGAGCCTGCCGTGCAGTGGTCCATGGGTTCACAAAGGGTCGGACTTGACTGTGCAACTGAACAACAATGCCACCAAGCAGGGCTTCTCAGGACTATCTCAAGTATCCAGTTTGTCTTGTTGCCATGGCCATGTTCAAGGAATAACCGGGTCAACTCTGAGCAATAGAATGAGTGGATTTGCAGGAATAACATAACGCCTTAAGAAGACATGGTTCTACTTTGCAATTCCTCTTCAGTTTTGCAGGAAGTTTCCAGGGTCAACCCCAAGTGATACATATCCCTCAGGAGATGTAGGGGGGGAAAGTTGTAGATACATCAGTGGCCAAGGGCAACCTTTGAATCAACCGTTCTCCAATTCTCGCCTAGTATTCTCTTCAACACAGCCATATAATTGTAGGGAGAGCTTGACTGAGTCCATCCCTCTTTCCTTTGATGTGAAGAAACAACAGAAACCTACTTGAAGCCGCATGTAAAGCTGAATCTCAAGGGCTGAGAGACGAATGAACCACCCTAGTTGCCCGGCATAGTCACTGTAGCGATCAATAAAATTGCCAAGGGAAAAATACCCACTTGTACCACTCCAACCTTAAAAGGTGCACTCTTGCAGCTTTTAGCTTTGTGTGTTGGAGGGAGGGATTTTGCTTTTCGTATGTGAAAGCAAAACATGGCATGTGCTCTTCTGTTTGCACCATTCTTTTGAATTGATCTTCAGCTGCTATGCCTCTGAACCCAGATTTCATTAAGCCTTGTCCTAGCAGGAGAGGATATTTAAGCAAGGAATGTAAGAGAGAGAGAGAGACCGGATGACTTTCAGAAGAAAATTAGGCATGTCATGTGAAGGTCAGATGTTATTAACACAAATTGAAAATACTAATAAGTTACTAGACAAAAAAAGGAGACTCCAGACAGTTTTGAAGTGTGACATTGTCAGAGAAAGTGTGAGTTAAGCTGGGGGGGGGGGAGAAAAATTAAGAAAGGAATCTTGGATAGGAGTTGAGTGGAACAAGGAAAGAAGAAGCAACCAAGTATGGCAGGACAAAAATCTATGAAATTGGGGCTAATTTGGGATCTGATGGAAGAGAGATTGAAAAGAAGGGCAATAGGAAAATTTGGATAACAACAATGTGACACTTTGAAAAGAAGGGGAGGTGGAAACATTGTTGACTGGAAAAACCCATGCACAAAAAATGTGCAGCATTGGCAAAGAAGCACCCTATGGATTGGGGCTACGGTGGGTCAGTGGTTAAGAAGCTTGCCTTGTTAGCTGGAAGGCCAGCAAGTGGCAGTTCAAAACCTGGGTACTGCATGACAGATTGAGCACCCATCTCCCCCCCCCCCCCAGCTCTTGGGCACATGAAAGGAGCCTCATTTGGGCATTCCTTGAGCAACGGCAAAGCCAGGAATTGACTTCTTTCTATTTAATTCTTCCGGGATCAAGAACATATTGCTACAATGGGAAACACTATAGGTGGGTGGAAATAGGTGTTCTTCAGGCATGAACTCGTAGGAGAGGGTTGATCACTCCATCGTTCTCCTGATGTTGGACTGCAAAACCACCACCATTCTGTCCGCTATAAGTCCAACTGGACAACATGGAACACAGATGTAGTCTAGCTGTGCAATTACTCATGTCTCCATTCGTATCATATTAACTAGCATATTCATGCAAGTCAAAGCTGTGTTACACACACTGGCTGAAATCCTGTCCCGTAAGATACGTCGCATGAGGCTGGTGACATCATCAGCCGCGGCAATTCTTTTAGGTGTACAAGATTTCCAATTCCTCTCCTTCCGAAGAAGAGAATGGAAAATCACTTCTGACTATACCTCTAGAAAACTGAAAAAGGGTCATCATAACTCAGAATTAACTTGACCGCGAGAGGTTGTTGATATTACTAAGCTTTTGAGAGCTCCCTGGTTCGTGTGAAGTGTTATTCTTGGCTGGAAGATAAGAGAGAAATGGTTGAGTGGTGGACCCAGAAGACTGGGAAGTGCAAAAGGCCCTCTTGGTCTGTGACATTTACCTGCAAAGCTCATATAATAACAGTCCTTATTTCCTCTGTTCATTTTGCCCTTCCTCCATCACACGGCACTTCCTGGTGTTGTGAAGGCGGTGGTGGGGCCACATGAAATGGTGCTGTGGGCCATATCTGGCCCACAGGGCACAGATTGAGAATCCCTGGGCTAAATGCTTAAAAATATCTTAAGTGCATGTCCGAAGGGGAGAAAATGTGTGCCATGTACTTCCATGAAGAAACCTTCGAAGTCCTAAACGCATGTCACAACATTCCTGGTTCTCGACTTCACGAATCTTGACAGCCCACTGGCAATTTGACAAGGTAGGAAACTTGACTTTTGCCCAGGCAAGAATCTGTTGAGAATGATGTGCAGAGATGTGAATACCCTCGTTACAATAACCCTATGGGGTAGAAAAGACTTAAGAACAATGACCCAAGATCGCCCATTGAGTTCTCTGATTGTAATGCATTGCTCTAACCCAGGGGTTCCCAACCTAAGTCCTGTGGGCTGGATATGGCCTGCAGCACCATTTCATGTGGCCTCTGCCCCTTCAAGGGCATTTGAGAAACAAAATAGCTGCCCTTTTGAAGCTGTTGGGACAAAATGGCCACCCCCATCATGCAGGCATGGCAAAATGGCCGTCCAGCCCTCAAAGCTAACTGAGAGTGCATGACCCACCCCTCCTGGCTTGAAAAGGTTGGAAACCCCTTCCTGTAACCAATATTTGCTTATTCTGCGAATGGTGAGTTTGCCATAGAGAGAGAAGAGTGGTTGGCTTCTTCCCGTGCAAGAAGGTATTTTAATTGAAGTTTTTATTTAATATCTGCTGGACTGGATTAATCCCAACTGCTGGCACAGGCTGAGCTTATAAGCAGCCTTGGAAATGATTAGCTAATGGTTATGCCTGAGTTGGCCACTCTGAGCGATTCTTGGGAAAGTGAAGGATCAACTTTTCCAAGAAATGCCGACTCCGTCTGCTCCAAAGTCCATGTTCTTCGTAATATACAGGTAGACCAAAGGATATGTTTGTGCTTCTCTCCACTGTGTTGTTTATTTTTAATTGTTTGTTTACTGAGTTGATTTCCACTTTGCCTTTCTCTTTGCTGACGTGAGACATGAGCAAACAGTAAAATGAATAAAAGAATACAGGGGAGCGGACCATAAAATAGATGAAAATATCAAGTACATGTTAACAGTATGTCAGATGTCAATTTGACTTGGGTTTCCACGTCTTGATCCTTTTCACCTTGGGAGGAAGATGATGCAGGTGGTATTGCCAAGTTGCTTCTGAGTTAGGACTTCCTAGCTGTGGACTAATCGGAGTGGGTTCCCCGCCCCCTTCTTCTGGGAGTGACTTTAGACTATGCGTCTTGACCCAAGACTGCACAGGTTGCTTCATCCCCTCCAAGGACCTTTGGGGAATCAGAGATCTAGCCTCTGGCTCCACAGCCAGGCACTCAGTTCCCCCTGAGTCACCTGGACAGGCTGACGCTGGTTAAACGTTTATTATTTATTGATGAAACATCATTGCATGCTAATGAAGCCAATGCAATGACAAAGTCAAGAGACATTTTGCAGGACAAGACGGGACTGGGTTTTTCTAGCAGCCGAAGCAAATGTCAGGCAGCTCGTAATTATGCACCATTTGCATTGCCATGCAGAAATGAAAATATACAGGACGGAGAAAGAGGAAAGAGGAGAGAAAGGACCTGTAGTAGATAGGTTTGCATTTCCTACTCTATCAAACCCCAGGATAGATGGCTAGTGGTGTTTTGGTTTGGTTTGTATTCTACTTGTGAGCATTCTTAGGGGAGTACCGTATATACTTGAGTATGTCAGGTTTTTTAGACCCCAAAATGAGGTCCAAAAATGAGATTCGACCTATACTTGGGTCAACATAAACACTCAAAAACATATCCACACAAATGTCTAAATTAGTTAATTTACCGCATTTTCATGTATTTTAATTATTGAAACTCACCAGCAGCTGTTGCATTTTCCACCCCCAACTTCTACTCGGGCCAATATATTTTCCTAGTTTTAGAGGTCCAAATTAGGTACCTTGACTTATACTTGGGCTGACTTATAGTCGAGTATATACGGTAGTTTCCCAATAAACTGGGACTGCGGTGGCTTAGTGGTTAAGATGCTGGGAGAGAGACAGGAGCTCACTCCATCATGCAGCACTCGGGTATTGAACTCCAACCTTCCAGTCTGCAAGTCCAGCGTCTTAACCACTTGAGCCACGACAGTCATGGGACTGCTGCCTAGATTTACAGCTTTGACCCGAAATGATGTTCCGGAGAGAGAAAGCCAGAGAGGATTCATTTCCATATCAGTGAATGGAGATGCCACTTCAAAGAGGACTCTTCAAACTGCAGACCTGGATTTATCTGTTTTCATCTCATAAGCTTATTCATCTCCATAATGAAGAAAACCTTTTGT
Organism: Furcifer pardalis; assembly: GCA_030440675.1. NCBI lineage: Eukaryota > Metazoa > Chordata > Lepidosauria > Squamata > Chamaeleonidae > Furcifer > Furcifer pardalis. The sequence goes on from CP126899.1 coordinate 14,287,075, forward strand.
AACTGTTGGTTCACAGATGGAGGTCTTTTAATTTGCCAATAACTGGCAACACAGATTCTTCGTGGAATTGAAACATTTCCGTTAGCACAGAACGAATATGTTGGACCAAACCTGGAAAATAATTCAACAACCACCCCAGTTGGAGAGGGGAAATGGATTATATATCTACCAATATTGTTCATGGTTTCTATCCTATTTCAGAATAATTTTACATTAGAGGAGCTCTCTGCTCAAAAGGACCAAGGCTTCTTTAAGCAACAAGACTGGTTGATGAAGGTTTTCAAATCTGTCTGAGCAATCCATTGCCCCCTTAAAAAGAATGAATAAAATTATCCTGGCATCAAATGTCCAACAGTTTATCATCACATGCATCACCATGGTTGGGGAAATGGGAAGATATTTGGTTGCCAGTTCAGACTTTCTGGTTTCCTGAAAAATCAGCATAATCTAGTGTTGGAGTGCTCAACCACATGGCACTTCCAGGTGGGGTGGAGGCAGTGATGGGATGTAACAGGTCTGCACCAGTTCGTGAGAACTGGTAGTAACTTTTCCCAGTGTCCTGGAGAACCGATAGCAGCTTTTGGGGGGAACCACCTTCGGGGCTTACCTTTTCACTTGGTGTGCATGCATGCCTATAGTGCTTGGCGCATATGCACAGCCTCCTTGCTGTCCTCCCAAGCGGGGAGGAGGATGTGAAGCTGCTAATCTGAAGCTCCCTATAGCCTGCTCCCCTAGATATCCTAGAGAACTGGTTAGGCAAAGACTTAGTACCTAACTTCTTTAACTGTTGAAAAGTGCCAAAATGAAGCCATCTTGTGGTGAGTTCATTCTGTAGTTCCTTCCATCTGACCTAGTGTGAGAAAGAATAAGCGTTAAGCTCTGGTTTAAAAGCTCTGGTTGATTTGTGTTGTGGATGTTTGGGTGGGTGGGTGTATTTTAATGTATTATTTATTTATTTATTTATTTACAGGTTTGTGTTATGGGTGGGTGGGTAGAGGTGTGTGTGTGCGCTTATTTTTATTTTATTTATTATTATTTTTTAAATTTGTTTTCTTTGGCCCCGCCCACAACATCATGATGTCATGACATTGGCTCCGCCCATGGTGTTAGCTCCGCCTACACTGTGATGATGTCATGGTGGGGTAGTAAAAATTTTGACATCCCACCATTGTCCCCAGGGTAAGTGACTCACCTTTGGATGTGGTGTGTCTATGTGTATTTTAATGTGTATTTATTTTATATTTATTTATTTATTTATTCTTCAAATTTATACCCCGCCTCGCTCAGGCGAACCTGACTCTAGGCGGCTTCCATACTAAACAGAACAATATAATACAATATAACAATATCCCACCAACCCCCCCCCCCATTAAGTCCTCTATTGCCGCCCAAGACCCCCAAGTTCTCTCCCTTCGAGGCCGGATGGCTAAGGGAGAGTCCAACAAAGGGGAGCGGCGGCAGCGTCTTGCGTGGCGGTGGCGGCGGCGTTTCTTCGGGCCTCCCCTGGCCAGGGAGGCTCCTCTTAATACCTATATACCTATTTAATACCTTAATACGTATTTAATACCTTTACCCATATTGACGCACTACAACAGTTCCTAAAAAGGCCTGGCGGCCAGCAGGCTTGGCAGCCTGGGTTGGGTTTTTTTAAGCAAATTCTTGGAATTACCTCATCAATAAGCTACACCTGTGCTGTTCCAGTTGGAGAACCCTTAAGAAGGTAGAGCTGTTTTACATTTACATTAAGGCATATTATCCTAGAGAACCGGTATGATGACCATATCCATCTTGCAACATGGTGCTGCCCAGGCCCTTATACTAACAGGTAAGTGATGAGTTTGTGTTTGGGGTGGGTGGGTGGGTTGAGGGGTGTGTTTGTTTATCTTTATTTTATTTTGTTTTCTTTGGCCCCGCCCACAATGTCATGATGTCATGATGTTAGCTCTGCCCACACTGTGATGACATCACGGTGGGGTAGTAAATTTTTTGACATCCCACCACTGGGTGGAGGTGGTGGTGGGCCACATGAAATGGTGCAGTGGGTCGCATCTGGGCCACAGGCTGGAGGTTGAGAATCCCAGATCTTGTGCACATCTATGGGGAAATGAGTGCTGTTATGTTACAGAAGGTTGAGTTTGTTAATAGATAACGTCTCATTTTCTCATAGACAAAGCCATTCCATTCCTTGATTAGTTTGCTGTCCATATCAAGTTAATGTGTAGCAAAATGCATTGGGTAAAATATAGATTCATAAAATACGGTAAAAGTAGATTACAAGTAGGGTAATAGATCATATAAAATAAGACTGAAAAAATATACACTAAGACAATTATTAAAATTCAAAGGTTATTCAATAAAATTCATTGCCTTTGCACGCAGCCCTTATCTGATCAATAAAACATCTCTGTTGGACAGCCATTGCTATCAGTTTGACAGGCCTAGTGATTACATATTTATTTGTGCCCTGAAGGAACGAAGTTATTCTTTCACTGGACTCCTAGTGTATCATTCTGTCTAATAAGGTCTGTAGGTACTGGACTCTTGCTGTGGCATATCGTTGACAATTGAATAGGACAGTCACACTATTGTATAATTCTGGTGCTTTACAGACACATGTTCTCTCAAAATAGGAGACTTGGTTAGACAAGGACCAATCAAGGAACTTTTCCAACCTCCATAGCCGTGCCCAGCCTTTTCTCACCACTCTGAATGGCTCACCTTGTTATTCCACCCATGACTCTGCCTAATTAACAGCAGTGTTAATTTGTTCTGGGTGCCTTTGATAAGCTGTTTATCTTCTTTCCTTGTTTACCACCTTCTCTTTTAGGATTTCTTTCTCTTGCAGACAAAAGAATCCTTGAGAGAGTAGGTCGAATCCTATGAGTTGGAGCTGGTAATTGCAGCTAATTACCAAGGTGGACTTGATCCGATGCCAGTCATGCAGCTAGACATGCGATCAGCATTTTATTCATTGGTTCCAGTTCACCACTGTGACTTATACAACTTCACTTACTTTGTCGTTGGCCAAAAGTCTTCATGGCTGCATGTTTTCAGTAGTTGTGGGCAGACCAATAAATCTCTCCACACTCACACAGCGTGGTGTTGTCCGCCAGCAGTCCCCACTTGAGCTTGTTGGTCTTGCCTTTAGGGACTCTAGCCCGCAGCCTATTCAGTGTCCTCCATGTGACGTAGGGGAGGTTGAGTTCCTCAACCATATCCATCTCCTATGTTATTCCTTGCCCAGTGAGCTCCTTTCTCCATCTTTTAATTTGGTTTTGCTCTTGTGTACCCTCAAGAATGTTTGTTCTTGCCATAAAGCTCTTCCTGGATCTGATCCAGGGAACTTGAGGCTCATCTCCATTCAGAAGATGTCGAGGGTCCTTCTCTTAGTTCTCGCAGCATCCACAGCTACTTCTCTCCTGATGTTAGGTGGAGTGATACCAACGAGAGGGTCTGTTTTTTCAAATGACGTAGGTTCTTGGAAGAAACTGGGCAACTCAAATGACTTTTACTGTTTTACAAAAAGAACAGTGTCTGCTTTTGCCTGTTGTAGCAAAAGAACAAAGTGTCTTTGCCTCTTTTGAGAGGGAAAACATCCTGATTATGGCAAGCCAGGCTAGCTAATTAATGGATTTAGATAGTTTGAGAAGAACAGAATGCTATCTCTTTGAGATAATCCTTCCACCACTGTGACACTTCCAAAACTCATGTATTTGAAGGGGTGGCATTTATCATGATTTTGGGCTCCGTGTTCTGTCTGGGCTACAGGAAAGCATGTCCTTTCCATGATGGGGGTGGCCATTTTGTCCCAACAGCTTCAAAGGGTTGGCCATTTTGTTTTTTGAATGCCCTTGGAGGGGTGGGGGGCACATGAAAATGGCGCCATGGGCCAGATCAGGCCCATGGGCCTTCGTTTGGGAATCCATGGTGTAGGCTCGTTGGGTTAAAACCCTGGACTAGCTGGGAAGCCCTAGAGATCGAAAAGGTTTGGGAGATCTCTCTCTTCTTAACCACAGTTCCCAGAATCCAACCATATGAGTGGCTGTGGAAATTGGGGAGACCAGGTCAGAGATTGCCTTCAACTGAGGTTCTCTTCCAGGTAGATAAACTGGGGCTCCACCTGTTCAGGTGCAAGACTCCTAATGCACAGTTCCCATCCCAAAAGGTGGAAAGATGTTGAGGCGTGCTGAAATCTGGGGGGGTCACCCTCTAATTTGAAGGAATCCTTCATGTCCCTAACATTTCTCTCACCTTTGATGAAAGAGCAGAATTTGAATTTTGCCAGGACATCCATTGTATTTTAGCTCTTTAAAGAATGATCTTTGCAAACAGAAGGCCCATAGCACATTGTTTCTACAGCTGACACTATCCTGACAACCTTATCTCAGGCTTCAGAAATGAAGGTGTTTTCCGATCCTGATCGATCAGGTTTATTTACTTTCCCCATCAAACTGGCGGATGGACAGTGGAGAAAGCTAATTTACTTTCCCATCGTTTGAGAGACATTCTATATTTAGCATAACACTCCCAGATCTTCAAATTTACATCCTCCTTATCTCTGATAACTCTAGTGGTTAAGACGCTGAGCTTGATGACTGGAAGGTTGGAGTTCGAGAGTTCAGTGCTGCTCAACGGAGTGAGCTCCGGTCTCTTTTGCAGCTCCTGCTAACCTAGCAGTTTGAAAGCAATAAATTGCAAGTAGATAGATAGGTACCCCTTTGGTGGGAAGGTAAACACCGTTCCATGCACTCAGGTGTTCGGGCATGCCTGCCACATGTCCACGGAAACGTCTCCAAAAGCAGATAGTGTGGCTCTTTGGCTGTAAAGAGAGATGAGCACTGAACGCTAGAGTTGGATACGACTGACTTTTGAGCAAGGGCAACCTACCTACCTATCTCTCATTGTGAAAAATAGATTCCCCCCCCACTCCATCCCATGCACAATTTAAAATTATCTGCATAGCGTATCTTTTCCCAATGTAAAGCTATCTTCTGACCACATGCCCTTTAATTTCACCTGCACGACCAGCACTTTGTCTGCAGAAATGATACATTGACCTCACTTCCTAGGTGGATGTAAAGCTTGTGTTTCATTTCTTCTGTGAGTGATTTCCCCTCTCTTCTACCACCTACCCTTTCAAGTAATATCCTAATAATTGTACCATCAATTTGCCGTTCCTGATTTTCAAGAGGTCCAGAATTTAGTTTCAAATCTATCTTCATGGAGGCATCACCCCTCCTCCTGATTTGGGCAGGGAAGCTAATGACTTTTCATTTGCTGAACGAACCTTAGTCATCCAAATTAAATGGATGGAGGGACTCCACAGCTGCATTTACTTACCTGAGTCCCGTCTATTGTTCACTGCTAAAACACCTTCAAACTTCACTGTGTGTTGTATTGCAGTTTGAAAGCAAGAAATTGCAAGTAGATAAACAGGGACCACTTCGGTGGGAAGGTCAACAGCGCTCCGTGCGGTCCGGTGTCTTGTCACACCTGCCACATGACTATGGAAACATCTGCAGAAGCAGACAGTGCTGGCTCTTTGGCTGTGAAACAGAGATGAGCACTGAACCCTAGAGTTGGATACAACTGGCTTTTAAGCAAGGATGACCTTTATCTTTACCTTAAACCACTTTAAAAGGAACTAAAGATATTCACAGAGGATTCTGCTCATCAGATTCCCCATATGTGGGAAACTTGGGCCCTGGTGACTAAACTGCTGTACTGCAGCCAAAACATTGTGAGTTCGATCTTGACCAAAGCACAAGGTTTACCCACCCTCTTCCATCCTTCTGAGGTTGGCAAAATGCTAATTAACTTGTGAACCACCCAGAGAGTGTGCTGTGCTTATATGGGGTCAGGTCTAGAAGTGTGATAGCTTTGAATGTTTTGAAGCTGAGCTAGCATGGATGGTACCATTCAGTTACAACAAATGGGTTCAACTTTAATTGCTGTGTCTCCATGCTATAGAAGAGGGGTTTCCGAACCTATGACCCATGGCTGTCATAAATGTGTTTATGACAGCCACAGGTGCATTGACAGCAGTGTTATGCACAGGCGTGGGCACATGTTACTTCCACTTCTGGGTGGGAGGAACCACGTGACTGGTCCACTCAACCTGTGGTCCAAAAAGGTTAGGAACCCCTGCTATAGAATTTTTGGGTTATTTTGTTGTGGCCCCCAGAATTCTCTGCTATCATTCAAGGCACCACAGGGTCCTCTAGCAAAGAAAGATAGAAATATACAGTACTGTATAATTTCTGGCAGCCAATAGACATTTGCAGTGTAGACCAAAGAGAAACAACCTATTTAAGGTGATACAGTTCTCACACCACTAATGGAAATAGTGGTCTTGAATGGGTGCAACCGGTATAGACTAGCCAGCTTAATGCTCTCTCCCCCCCCTCCAGTTGATTTATCACCACATTTTAAGATAAATCATTGACACTTTAATTACCAAGGGTGCTGTTCACATGGATTGTCTCCCACCATGTCATGACTTCATCTCTATCCATCAGTCTCTCAAAATGACTAATCCAGAAATTATTATGTGGGTTAAACTTTGCCACCCGAGGAAATGGTTTTTTCTCTCATTTTCTCATCTCTGAAAATGGCAATGATGCACGAAGATATGATCCTTAGTAGCATGTAGAAAATGTACTCTGCATATGCTCAGAACATATGACTGAATGGATCAGACCTCACCATCTTTTCCTTGATGTCTGTAATTTTCTAAGTGTAGCTTACCATCTATCTATCCATCTATCTATCTATCTATCTGTCTGTCTGTCTGTCTATCTATCTATCTATCTATTATTTAGTTACTATTTATTTATTTATTTTTATTTTATTTATTTAGATTTATTAATTCAGCGATGGGATGTAACAGGTTCTCATCAGTTCGCCAGAACCGGTAGTAACTTTTCCCATTGTCCCAGAGAACAGGTAGCAGCTTTTGGGGGGAACCACCTTCGGAGCTTACCTTTTCACTGGTTCCCCCACTGCGCATGCATGCCAAGCACTTGGTGTGCATGCACGCCTACAGTGCTTGGCGCATATGCACGGCCTCCTTACTGTCCTTGTGTTGTGGGTGGGTTGAGGGGTGTGTGTGTGCGCACGCTTTTTAAAAAAATATTATTTATTTTTTCTTTGGCTCCGCCCACAATGTCATGATGTCAGCTCCGCCCACACTGATGACATCACGGTGGGGTAGTAAAATTTTTGACATCCCACCACTGTTTATTATCCCACCCCAATCAGGCGAACCTGACTCTAGGCGGCTTACAGAAAAGGGGAAAGACTATACACAATAAATGCAATTATCTAATAAACTGGGACAGGGAAAGCCAGCGTATCTGTACTCCAGATTGTCAGCATTATGATTACAGTACTGTACTTGCAAGTCTGATTTATGCTAAGAAGGACTGCGGTGACTTAGTGATTAAGGCACTGGATTTGACAACCAGAAGTTTGGCAGGTCAGCAGTTTGAGACCCGAGTACTGCACAACAGGGTGAGCTCCCGTCATCTGTCCCAGCTCCTGCCAAACTAGCAGTTCACAAGGAAAACATTGCAAGTAGATAAATAGGGACCACTTTGGTGGGAAAGGTAAGTGTTCTTTTGCCTGTCACATGTCCACAGAATGGTCTTCAGACACAGCCAACATTGTCTCTTTAGCTATAAACAGAGGTGATCATTGAACCCTAGAATCGGATACAACTGGCTTTCGAACAAGGGTGACCTTTACCTTACGCCAGTGATGGCCAACCTTGGCACTCCAGGTGTTCCTGAACTTCAATTGCCAGCAGCCCAAGCCAGCACTCTTGCTGATCAGGGCTTCTGGGGATGGAAGTTCAAGAACACCTGGAGTGCCAAGGTTCGCCATCACTGCCTTACGCTGATCATTTCAGCAGTCCACATGACAGATCGACCTGAACACACCCGACCTCATTTGGAGTTTAGAAGCTAAGTCAGGCCACGTGTGGATTTATGGTTGGATGGATGGAAGACCACCTGGAAGGACCAGCGAACTCTAGAGAAGGCAAGGAGGAAAGGACCCTTCTGGAGGTAGCCTGGATTAACTAAATGGCCTCAGAAAGGTTTAGAGATGCTGTAGGACGCATAGAATAGACGGTGTTTATTTCTCAGGTTTTTTTTTTTTTTTTTTTGCAAAGATGGCAGACAGAGCTCCTCCTGCCCTTTCGGAAGGGCCTAAAAACCTGGCTGGCAGGGCAGGTGTGGGGCTCCAGGAATATGGGGTCCCATGTTGGGTGGCTGATCTGATGGGACAGCCGCCCCTCCCTCACTCTTTTCAATTTTTTAATTCTTTTTAAACTTTTTAACCTTTTAAAATCTTTTATGGTTTAATTCTTTTTTAATTGATTTTTTAAAGTAATTTCGAACCTCAAGGTTTTAATTTATGAATTTTCTGTAAGCCGCCTAGAGTCAGGTTCGCCTGATTGGGGCGGGATAATAAATCTAAATAAATGAATAAATAAATAAATAAAAGCAACAGGGTTTGGAGTGATCGGAGAATAAAACAAAACAAAAACACTGTAGTACTTTGAAGTTTATTTTGTTCGTTCTCTGATATGCCTGAAACACAGACTAACATGGCTACTATTCCAAAAAAATAATTTCTAAAAAATCAGGTTTTGGAGAGAGAGTGAGAGAGATGATACACAGAAGATGACAGTTGAATTAATAGCTTTGTTGGTGAAGATTCAAATGAAGGGTCTTGCCAGCGGTTGGTCAATTGCACACCTCTTGGTTTCTGTAGGGGGGAAATTGTCTGTTTTGGCTTTGTCTCCACTTTTAGAAACAGAGTTTCGGTTCCATGCAAAAGTGCTACAAAAATAATATAAAGCAAAGCCCTAATCTACTAATATTTATAGCGTGCTAAGCGGATAAGACACTTGACGATGACAACTGGAAGGTTTACAGGTGAGAAGTTTTGAGACCCGAGTGCTACGGACTGGCAGTGAGCTCCCACCGTCTGTCAAAGCTCCTGCCAGCCTAGTAGTTCGAAACCAAGACTTTGCAAGGAGATCAATAAGGACCGCTTCGGCGGGAAAGGTGGCAGTTAAGTGCACTCCTGCCTGCCACCTGACCACTGGAAACGTCCTGCACAGGCAGACAGCAGCCGGCTCTTGGGCTGTAAATGGAGAGGAATCTTGCCAGGGGAAATTTGGGGGGGAGGACAGCGCTGCCACCCCCACCCCCAGTTTTTGTTCTCCCAACTCCAGACCCCAGAATCCACCAGCCACAGAAGGAAATCTCTGCTCGCTGCTTTGCACAGGTTGGCAAGCGAAGGATGCTACCCGGGCCAGGGGGGAAATATCCTCTTCTCTCCCCCCACCCCCACTCTCGCTTCCTCCAGGCGCGCCTCTCCAGGGTGGGCGCGCGCTGCGGCGCGCCGCTCTGCCTTCCCAAGGAGGCGGGTGCGCGCTTGCGCTTGCGCGTGCCTGTGCCCCCCTCCATCCGTGCGTGGTTCTCGCAGGAGGCGAGCGAGCGAGCGAGCAAGGCTGGATCCGGCGCCGCTTGCCTGGCCCAGGGACGCCCGGCGCGACCAGGATGGCCGAAGCGGCGGCGGCGCAAGGGGCGCGAGGAGCGCGGTAGGCACCACCTGAATGGGCAGGAGCCCCTCGGCGGAGGAGGAGGGCGGCGGCGGCGGCGGCACGGGCACGGGAGCAGGAGGCGAGGAAGCCCCGGCAGCCGCGGAGGAAGGAGAAGGAGAAGAGGAGGAGGAGGAGGGAGCGGAGGCAGAGGCGGGCGCGGGGCTCGAACCCCCGGCCCAGGCGAGGCCCTGGCCTTGGCGCCTCCGTCGTCGTGGGGGGGCCTTTCCCCTCCCCGAGAAGAAGCCGGAAGAAGCGCCCGGCCAGCGAGCCTCCCCTGCCTTGGCCTGGCTCTCCGCCCGCCCCTCCCTGCCTGCCTGCCTCCCTCCCTGCCGCCGTCGCTCCCTCTCGGGCGCCCTCAGGTAAGGCTCCCTTTGTGCGGACGGGCGAGGCGCTCGCCTTTTGTGAGGGGAAACGACGCTTCGGGGCGAGGGGAAAGGCCTTCCACTGTGTGTGTGTGTGTGTGTGATGGGGGGGTCTTCCTCCTCCGTCCCTCCTTCCTCCCTCCTCCTTGGACCGCCGGAGCTTGCTCTCCTCCCTCCCTCCCTTTCCTCGCGCCATGCAGTCCATCAGTCGATTTCTCTCCTGCCTCCCCCTCTTCACGCTTTGTGTGTGTGTGTGTGTTGTGTGTGTGGCGCATTAGAGGGGGGGGGTCGCCTAGGCACGTTGCCCATCCCGAGGCCTGGGCGGTGTGTGTGTGTGTAGTAGGGGGGGCGCGTGCGCCATGCGGGGAAGGAGGGGGCTTTACGGAATGGGGGAAGGGCTGGACGCCGGGGAGGGGGAGGAAACTGCGGGGAAATTGTGGGGAGGGGGAGGCCGCCGCCTCTGGGGGGGGGGGAGTTCCCGACCTCCCCTTCTCTCTTTCTTAGGAGGGGGGGAGGGAAAAGGAGGACTATGGGAACCCTCCCCACCCCCCCTGAAATAGGGAAAGCAACGAAGGCCGGAGCAGGGAAGAGGAGGAATTAAAGGGGGGGGGGAAGTCCGCAGCCCCTTTGTTGAAGGCGGGGGACTTTTCTTGGGGGGAGGGGGCCGGGGGTTATCACAATTAATTAGCCGCTGTTTTAATGGCCCTTTCCCTCCCCACCCCCGGCAGAGCAGGGAGGGGGAGGTCCGGCGAGGGCGCGCACGGGGGAGAGGGAGGGCGATCAGGCCCAGCAGGTTTGGGGATCGCCGGCCGCCCCCTGGCCTTTGAAAGCTCGGCAGGTTGGAGAGGCCGGTTCTGACGGAAGGATGCGCTGGCTTCGTTTGTGTTGTGGATGCAAGAAAGATGGATCCAGAGGGTCTGGGGGGGGGGGGAGTTGGCCTTTCGTGGCGGTCATTTTCCCACCCTCCGTCCCCCCCTTGGGTCTTTTGGATTGTGTTCCTTTGCGTTTGGAAACTGACCAGTTGGTGGAAGTGAAGGAGACAACGAGGGGCTCCCCACCTCAGCCCCCTCCCCCCAATACATATAGACCGCTTTTTAATTTTTGCACTGCTTTAGGCAGGGGTGGACATAGTAGTAAGCCTGGCTTAGTTAACAGCCACTCAATTTTGGATGTGTAAAGCAGGGGTGCCCAAACTTTTCGGGCCATGGACCGGTCACGTGGTTCAATGGTGCCCAAACTACGTCCCATGGGCCAGATCTGGGCCCCTATGCCAATTCATCTGGACCACACCACCCTTGTCACTCTCGGAAGTGCATTTTACTTCCGCTTCCAGGAGCAACAAGGGCTGTGTCAGCCGGATGAATTGGTGCTGGTATCTGGCCCACTGGCCATAGTTTGGGAATCCCTGACTTAAAGGGACAAACAAGATTTCTCTCTCTCTCTCTCTCTCTCTCTCTCTCTCTCTCTCTCGTTGAATTTCATAGGAGCTTCTCACATTAAGCTGGCTAAGTGGAGTAAAACTGGCTGCTTATCTGAAACTCTATCCAAATGAAAAAAATACTGCAATGAATGTTCTTAACCATCTGTCCAGTAAGTGGTGGAAATTGGGCTCTTTCACTTTGGCGTCTTCCGCTTGGTGCTTGGAACAATTTCTCCACCAATGGTGCCCCCCAATGCATCGAACAACTAGTGTGTGTATGTATTTGGTTTGCACACTAATGGCATTCTGACAATGAGATTTTTGATAATGAGTCTATTTTTTTTAAGTGCATATGAGTGGCATTACAGTATTTATAGGGGAAAGTCGTGGTCTCGGCATCTCTAAAACCGGTTTTGAAAGGATGTGGGATGCAGGAAAGGACTGGCATAGGTTGTTCCCAGTCGGATTGGTTTGGCCGGAGGTGATTCTAGTTCACACCAGTTGATGTTTGCACTGGAGCAAATCAAAGGGTAACTGTGATGGTGCAGGGTGTAACAATGTTTGTGTCAATGGTTCTCGCTCTCCCCCCTTTGCACTGGTAGCTTTCTCCCACCCCCCCACCCTTCTTATCTAGCTGGGTTTTCTGTGTAGTCACATGTATGTCCCACCTGTCAACACAGCGATGCTTGGGTATGTTTAAGTACTGGCTGGTGGCGCTTGGGAGGAAAATGTGGTAAGGTCATCACTCTGCAGACAAAAATTGGAGTCATTCAGTGCTAGTGAATAAATTGTATATAGATGTTCTAATGGCTGCAATCTACTGCGTGTTTTTTTTTAAAATTAGATTTTGTACTGCACTCCATATGGTTGATTTGGACTAGGAAGATACAGTATGTGTAAAGTACAAGCCAGAGTCATCTGTCTATTTTCCGTCAAATGTTCAGGAACCATTTCATCAAGCTCCAACTCTTTGCTAACAGCGACTTAGTGGTTAAGAACGCTGAGCTCGATGACCGGAAGGTTGGCAGGTCAGAAGCTCAAGACCCAAGTGCCGTGCGACTATCACAGCTCCTGCCAACCTATCAATCGGAAAATTAAAAAAATTGCAAATAGATAAATAGGTACAACTTTGGCAGGGAAGGTAACAGCATTCTGTGCACTTTGGCATCTAGTCCTGCCTGCCACATGACCACTGACACATCTGCAGACACAGACAGCACTGACTCTTTGGCTGTAAAGAGTGATGAGCACTGACCCCCTAGACCAGGAGTTCTCGACCTTTATAAGCTGAGGGCTGTGTCACGCTCCCTCAGGCAGCGTCAGGGGCCAGATGGCCATTTTGCCCCTCCACTACATGGTACTTCCAAGTGTGATGAAGGTGGTGGTGGGCCACATAAAATAGGGCCACAGGCTGCAGGTTGAGAATCCTTGTCCTAGAGTCAGATATGACTGGCTTTCAAGCAAGTGAGACCTGTGGTATGCAGGTGATTTTATTTCTCAAATGTGCCCACAAGAGGCCTACCTTTTAATGTAGGGGTGCCCAAACTTTCTCGGGCTGTGGGCCGGTCACATGGTTCAGCGGGCCAGCCATGTGGTTCCTCCCACCGAAAGTGGAAATAAAATGTGCCTTGCAATTTGTTTTGCGACAGGATGAGATAGATTTTAAGGGGGCATTTTCTCTGCTTAAACCAGGGGCACCCAAACTACATCCCATGGGCCAGATCCGGCCCCCACACCAATTCATCCCATCCACGCTGCTCTTGTCGCTTCCAGAAGTGGGCACATTTTATTTCCGCTTCTGGGAGCGATGAGGGTGGTGTGGACTGGCTGAATTGGTATTGGGGGTCAGATCTGGACCAAGGGCCGTAGTCTGGGCACCCCTGTTTTAAGGTCCTGAGGTCCCTATTAGAGCTTTGCTTTGGAAGCCCAGCAGCTCAGACTCTTCTGTGAGATCGCAGCAGTTAAGCCGAAGGGCACCTGGAGAACTCAGGACACCTTTTGCCTCCCAATGGGTGTGTTCCGAATGGAAGCTCTGAAGGTCATTCAAGCATTTGTTGGGTGATGTGAAAGCGATGCTGTTCTGTGCCTACTGCACATGATGAAGTCTGATTGGGGTAAGTGTTGGTGGGGCAGCATCAGATATTCCTGGCTTCAGATTGACATGAGCGTGTCTAATATTTTCTGGACAACCTTGCAGGAAGCACAGTCCACAAGGAGGAAACTGCCTTGAAAAAAACAAAGTTTTGATGCAACTGCAGGCTAGTTAAGTAGTCAACATTTATGCAAGCACGTGATTAGTAGGGGTTTGACATCTTTCCTGCCTCTTAATTCAACCTGTTCAGTGAACATATCTACCATGCACCTAGGTAAAGGCAAAGTTCTCCCTTGCTTGAAAGCCAGTAATATCTGACTCCAGGGTTCAGTGCTCATCTCTGTTTATAGCCAAAGAGCCAGTGCTGTCTGCTTCTGCAGACATTTCCATGGTCGTGTGGCAGGCATGACTAGTGCACGGAACACTGCTTCCCTTCCCACTGAAGTGGTCCTTACTTATCTACTTGCAATTTCTTGCTTTTGAACGGCTAGGTTGGCAGGAGCTGGTACAAAGACGGGAGCTCACACTGTCCTGCAGTATTTAGGTCTCAAACTGCTGACCTTTTGCCTTCCAGTCAGTGTCTTCTTAGCCACTCGAGCCCCTGCAATCCTGCATTTCTAGGAGACAGTAAACTTCCAAACTCTCGTAGTTGTATAAGAATCCCAGTCTGAGTCCTGAATTCACATTTTGGAAACAGACGGCATGTCTCGTGGTCACATTCTGTTCATATTCTGTGGCTGGGGAAGGAGAGGTTGGAGGATAAGTTGGAAATTAAAAATGTCTGCACAAAAAATGCATTTTAGGGATTCCTGCTACCAGTTCTGGCTAATCCAGGCCTTGATTGTTAACTTTGAACATGGAACGAGTTGCTTTAATGCTGCTTCCACAGAATACTAAAGCTTTACTAAGGAGCATTGCCAGGAACATACTATATCCCAATGCAGTGGCACAAAATCCCAACGCCCCTTCGTACATCTGATGGACAATAAAGGCTGTTCACGTATGTTGCATCTTTGCGAAAATGAGGCAGTGGTGGTAACCAAGATATTTAGGTAAAGGTCACCCATGGTCAAAAGCCAGTCTTGTCTGACTCTAGGGTTCGGTGCTCATCTCCATTTACAGCCAATGAGCCAGTGCTGTGTGAGTCTGCAGGCATTTCTTTGGACATGTCGCAGGCATGACTAGACACCAGAGTGCACGGAATGCTGTTTACCTTCCCACCAAAGTAGTCCCTATTTATCTAATTGCAATTTCTTGCTTCCGAACTGCTAGGTTGGCAGGAGCTGGGACAGAGATGGGAGCTCATTCCGTCGAGCAGCACTCGGGTCCCGAACTGATGATCTGGCGTAAAGTCCAGTATCTTAACCAAGATGTTTACCCACCCCTTACTTTCCTGTATTCAAATCTCTGGAGTCTTCTTGGCAAAACCATCCACCCGCCACCCCAGCCCAAATTCTCTTGACCTTTTCATCAGCATCGCTTTTGTTCAGAAGAGGTAGTTCAGACTCCCCTTGTCACTCTCCGGAGGGCGGGCCTTGCATTTCTGACCTTACAAAAGGTTCCCTGTTGCAGGGACAAAGTCAGCCCCCTCCCCTGCTACCACCAGGGCTAATTCTGCCAAAATGAAGAAAGTTTGGGGAGCCAGAAAAGGGGGCCTTGTGAAAAGAAAAGCCTCTGTGTTCAGTGTGGGTCCTGAGACCAAATTCTTCAGCTTGGGAGTCTTTTGGTTTTTAAAGTGTCCTTTGGGAACAGGATCTGGTCGGTGCAGTTCAGCAGTCTGGTTAAAATACAACACCCCTAGCAAAGCCCCTTCCAGGTCAGGCAGCCTTGAAGACGGCCCGTGGCTGGCTTGCCAAACCTTTTCTCACTTGCTTCCTGTTCCTCTCATGTTCTTAAAGCCACGATGGTGAACCTTGGCAGTCCAGATGTTTTTGGACTTCAATTCCCGGAAGCCCAAGCCCCTGTGAATCCACATGAATGAGTTTGCTGAGATTCATCCAGCCCACGCCGCCCTAGTCGCTCCTGGAAGTGGAAGTAAAACATGCCCATATGGGACATGACATGGGCTGGATGAATAACAGTAAACCCATTCATATGGAATGAATCACAGTAAACCCATTCTACTTCTAAGGAGATTTAGTAATTTAATTGATCCCTGTGGAGGAGAAAACCTATTAATTTACCTATTAGCCAAACTCCCCCCCCCCCTGTTTTTACGCTAAAGGTAGTGTTTTCTGACCCTCGCTGGAAAGGAAGCTGGTTGTGGTCAGATCCAGAATCTGCAACATAGCTTAAACACAAACAGAAATATAGCAGTTAGTCTTTAAAGTGCTACAGTGTTTTTTATTTTGTATTCTGATATAGCTTAAACAATGTTTCTTTTTCATTCTGGAAAAGTGATTTTTTTTTTTTAAAAAAAAACCAATTGGATTTCCATTCTTTTGTCAGTTTAAGGGAGTTTGAGTTTGCACTTTTCAGAGGAGCGGCTGTGAGTTTTGCAATTAAGGCGTATAGTGCAATCAAAGTGCTGCTGCTGATTAGTAATTGCAATTTATGCCATTCATGGCTTTAGACAATAGTACTCAAAGGGATAGTTGAGAAAAGGGTCAGTCCCATGGGGTACCTGGTTTTCTCTGGAAGGGAAAAATGCCTGTGGTTCCAGATTATGTAGCCTCCACAATGCAGTTAGATTTTTCAAAAGGTAATCATCAGTCTGTTTACTAAGGACGAAGAGGAGGAGCCGGATGAGTCTTGCAGAAAATGTAAAACAACCAAAGAGGGATTTTTCTTTATTGGATTAAATAAAATATTCAAAGCAGGTGAGGTTTTTGAGCTCTGCACGCTTTTGTAGAGGTGCGGCACTACAGAGATTGAGGAGGGGAGGGGAGAAATGGAAACATCTGGACATTCATCAGGTTAACAGCTGTTCTCATGTAATTGTGTCCTAGATCCATGATGATGAACCTTGGCACTCCCTTGGACTTCAGTTACCAGAAGCCCAAGTCAACCCATGCAGATCAGGGCGTTTTACTTCCACTTCCAGGAGCGACAAGGGCATCGTGGGCCGGATGAATTGGCATTGGGGGCCAGATCCACCCCGGGCCATAGTTTGGTCACCCCTGGCCCAAGAGGTCCCCTTCCAACTCAGTGATTCTACTATGATCCATAGATTCTTGGGCTTCGCCTATATCCTGTGTGTCTGCTAGCATTGTTGGCTTGGCTCATATCTGATGGTTTCCTTTCTTCTCTGCTTGCATGGAGGGTAAAGGAATGTCAAGGGACTACTGCGGCTTAGTGGTTAAGATGCTGAACTTGATGACTGGAAGGTTGGCAGGCCAGCAGTTTGAGCCCTGAGTGTTGCACAATGGAGTGAGATCCCGTCTCTATCCCAGCTCTTGCCAACCTAGCAGTTCAAAAGCAAGACATTGCAAGTAGATAAATAGGGACCACTTCGGTGGGAAGGTAAACAGCATTCTGTTCACTCAGGTGTCTTGTCATGGCTGCCACATGTCTACGGACACGTCTGCAGATGTTTCTGGCTCTTTGGCTATAAACAGAGATGAGCACTGAACCCTAGAGTTAGATCTGGCTGGCTTTTGACCTTTACCTTTACCCAAAGGAATGTCTGGCAAGGCATCCTGGGGCTTCGTCCTAGATTATTTGCCTTAACTGAGCCCTGACCCCAGTTATATTTTAACTAGCCATCTTTAGTTGAGAACAATATATGCTTAATATAGTCTATTCTTGGAATTCTGCTGGATTTCTCTCCCCAAAGCAAAAGCCTCTCCTCTCTTTGTTTAGGATGTAAGATCAGAAAGCTTTCATCTGTAGTATAATTGCCACATTACACTATGGCTCATGTTCTCAACCTTTTCAAGCTGAGGGCCAGGTCACGCTCCCTCAGACAGCTTCGGGGGGTGGACGGCCATTTTGTTTTGCCTGCATGGTGGGGGAGGCCTGGACATTAAATAGGAACGACACATGGCACTTCTAGGTGTAGCAGAGGGAGTGGGGGGGGGCACATGAAATGGCACCACCGGACACATCCGTCCTGTGGGCCATAGGTGGAGAACCCCTGCTCTATGGTCATGTTTGGAAAAAAGATGGTTGAAAGAGCTTTGAATAATTAAAATGAATGATTAAAACAGAAACAAAAATGACATTTTGAGGAAGGAGGGACTATATTTGAAGCAGGTTCATGGGAAAACGTTTGAAGCTTGTAAAAGGCAGGTGGATGTTGGAGAATTTTCTTGAGTTAATGGACGTGATTTTATATTATTTATATGAGTAATAGTGAGTCTAGATTCATTCTGTTTTCATGGCCACAGTCACGAAAGAGAGAAAATGTCTTTCTCTTGATGCGCGGCATAGATTGTCTAGCTTCACTCCTCTGTCTGACGAATCCAACATCTAACAACCCCATCTGCCTTTAGGTCTTGTGTGTTGACATTAAAAAAAAATTCACTGGAAGCTTGAGATATTTTGTTTAATAACAAGGGATAAGCTAGTTTAGAAGTGTATCTTTCTTCACCGGATATCCGCTCTCTCTCCTCCGGCTGCTTCGGCTCAAATCCAGCAAACCTGAAAAAGAGAGAGGGAAGGATTAGGAAAAAAGAAAGGGAAGAGAAAATGGAAAGAGAAATGGTGTGAAGAAGTGGAAAAGGTTTAGATTTATTCAAAGACGGCTGGAATTCAGACCACACGCTATTAAATTTAGTGACAGCATCTTATGTAAGAAATTGTGTCTGGCTTTATTTTTAACCTAAGGAAGTCCTAGACCTGCTCCGTCTAGGAAGGTGTTGATGCCTGGTAAAGATGATCCTTTTTGACACAAGTATGTGACCTGTTGTGATGGCTAGTCTCCTAAGATTGCCTGAACAACTGGAATGTTTATAAATATCCCATAGCAACTCAATAGAACGGACTTAGCAAAGACAGAGGTCTTTGAGCCTGCCGTTACATGGGTTTTAAAAGACTTCACCCTCGATGATAGCCTACAACCATCTTTCTTATTCTTCCATTTTTTCCTCCTTTGAATTTATCTCAATTTTAAAAGGCCAAAATGGCAAAGCAACCTATCTATCTATCTATCTATCTATCTATCTATCTATCTATCTATCTATCTATCTATCTATCTATCTATCTATCTATCTATCTATCTATCTATCTATCTATCTATCTATCTATCTATCTATCTATCTATCTATCTGGATTTCTATTGTTCTATAACCTTCGTGCTCTTCTGTGATTTAACCTGAGCATTTCTTTACTTCTTTGCAAGCATACTATATGCTCTAAAAGATGGTGCAAGCTTGGCTTTTACTGCTTAAATTACGTACTAGTGTAGGAACGAAGGCTAACAAAATCAGTGAAAGATGCTATTTTTTCGGAGGGGGGTGCATGTGTGTGCAAAACATAGCATGTAAGTGTTCAGTAAAGCAGAGAAGGGGAAAGTGGAGTGACCTCTACTCCGCCATAGTGTCAGCACTCTGAATCTGTCGATTAGCTAAATCAGTGATGGCCAACCTTAGCACTCCAGGTGTTCTTGGACTTCAATTCGCAGAAGCTTAAGACCATGATGGAATTGAGGCCCTCTTTGTGGTGCTGTTGACACATTCCCCTAATTCTCAAAAATTTGGGGAGCTGCTGCTTCCAGCGCTTCTGCCCTTGCGATGACCAGTCGGAGCCTGGCCTGGCCCCGCTTCCATCCCGTGTCCAGCCCTCCTCTGAGCTTCTGGTGTTTTTTTTTTTTGCTTCTCTGATTCCACCCTCTCTTCCTCTCTCCCATCCTGGCGTGGGGGCCATTGACCCCCACGGAGAGCTCCCCCGATGTGCTAAGAGGTCCTTGACCACCCTTGGCATTTCCCGCTCTGGACGATTTTCGTGAGCCATCTTGTATCCTTCAGATAATCAAACATACAGGAAGCTCTCGTGTTTCGGGGCACTTCTAAGCTGTCAGCGGTAATTGCTGTGTTATCTAGGAGGGAGTTTTAAGAGCTCTTGCCTGGGTCATATTTCCTTTTAGTCGGTTTCTTTGTCTTTGCTACTTCATACAATGCAATATTTTTCTCTGTCTTTAGGAAGAAACAAGGAGAAATAACCTGATTTCAGGGTACCAGCAAGCTATGATAGCTCTAAGGCTCTAAGGCAGGGGTGCCCAAACTACGGCCGAGGGCTGTATCCAGGCCCTGACACCAATTCATCCGGCTTCGTGGGCCAGATGAATTGGTGTCAGGGCCCGGATATGGCCCCAGACCATAGTAATCGGCCCCCTGAACCACGTGACTTGCCCATGGCCCAAAAAGTTTAGACACTTCACTCTAAGGTCTCTGGTGAAAACGGCTTTCCTTCATTCACTAGGTCCTCCTGGGATGACTCAGACTCACCAGGTCAAGACATTTGGATACCTCACCTGCAATCCAAAAACTGTTTGATTCAAAGTAAGCCTACTGACCTAATCTGGCCTCAGTAGACACCCTTAGGTCAAGGTCAAGGTCACCCTTGCTCAAAAACCAGTCGTATCCGACTCTAGAGTTCAGTGCTCATCTCCGTTTAGAGCCAAAGAGCCAGCACTGTCTGCGTTTGCAGATGTTTCCGTGGACATGTGGCACGCATGCCTAGACACCAGAGCACATGTAGCGCTGTTACCTTCCCACTGAAGTGGTCCCAGCTACTTGCAATGTCTTGCTTTTAGACTGCTAGGTTGGCAGGAGCTGGGACAGAGATGGGAGCTCTCTCTGCCATTCAGCACTCGGGTCTCAAACTGCTAACCAGCCAACCTTCCAGTCATCCATTTCAGCATCTTAACCACTAAGCCACCACAGTCCCTGTTAAGAAGTGGTATTGGGGCTACTCTAATGGAGGCCAACCATTGGATTCTGCCCATTGCTAGCCTTTGAGATGAAGTGGATCTGGAAATTGAATTGCATTTGAATGCATTTGTTTCCTGAAGCAGGAAAAACGCCACTGGTGTGGATTTGTTTAAGGTGGATCCCAGCTTGCCATGAAGTGACCCACGCACTGTGATCACGGAGGCATCTCCTGCAGCACGTATGAAATGAGATATGCAACAGCCTTGAGGATATTATCAAGGTGCACTTTCACAGCCAGTCCACCTGGCATGGCCTCTTCTGCCTCCATCAGAGTTCCTCCTCTGCTCATTTTGCCCTTGGGCCCAGTAGGGTGGTTTCTAGTGGCATTTCCTCCACTGAGGGGGGGGACGACCATCACTCCACCTAAAGAGGCTCATCCACCCCACAACCATTGGCCACCTTAGGAACTCAGGTTAGTTAACCACCACGTGACACACAGCATTGAGTTGTTGGCTGTACGGTCTACTCCATTACCATAGGGGGATGTCCAGCCAGACAATGGAAATTGAATATATCTATTTAAAAGCTGAATCCCCCCCCCTGACTTTGGGCAGTCTCACCCCAAGTACCTTGCCTTCTGGACCCTGGAGTGTGGAGCCTCGACCCAGTGGACACCCTGGAAGAGTGACAGATGTGGCATGTCTGGCTCGTTTTGCAAGGAAACGGACAAGGCTTTGATGCAAAAGCCAGCAGAAAACTTGAGAGCAGCTTATTTCGCTGGCATTAATTTTCTTTATTATTATTAGTCCCATCAATATCCAGTGGCAGCCGAGGAGCCTGGAGAAAGAATATTAAACCTTTAGAAGTTTCCTCTCTTCTCCTTTCCACAGTTTGCATTTTTCATAAGGAACATGCAAGGCTTGAAATCCAAAGCCTTTTAAAATGTCTTCAGAAGTCTTACTGAAGGTTGGAGAGAGAGAGAGAGAGAGAAAGGCATTTCAAAAGAAGAACTGTGCTTAGGTTCGTCAATCTGGGAGTCTCGTCTTTGCTGCCTCATTAGTACAATCCTAAAGAGTGCTTAGTAGTTAAGACGCTGAACTTGACACCTGGAAGGCTGGCTGGTCAGCAGTTCAAGACCTGAGCACTGCATGATGGAGTGAGCTTCCGTCTCTGTCCCAGCTCCTGCCAACCGAGCAGATTGAAAGCAAGAAGTTGCAAGGAGATAAATAGGTACCACTTCGGCGGGAAGGTAAACAGCATTTCATGCACTCCGGTGTCTAGTCATGGCTGCCACATGTCCATGGAAATGTCTGCAGACACAGACATCACTGGCTTTTTGGCTATAAATGGAGATGAGCACTGAACCTTAGTGTCAGATACGACAGGCTTTCTCTCTCAGGATCCCAGGTGCGCACTCAGAAAATGGACTCAGGTGAATTGGTGTTGGGGGCCGGATACGGCCCCCAGGCCATAGTGATTGACCCATAGAGTTGCCTTTTTATAACTCCTCATCCTTTGTTGTGTTCTCATGACTTTTCTGCAGATTTCCCTGATTGCAATATTTATTTGCCAGGAGCAACCAAGCGGTGAGTTAATGCCAGCCTGGAACAGAGATAGGACTGTTTGCGCATGCCTTTGTTCTTCTCCCTTTGTTAATTTATAATTTTATTAACTTCCTGTTACTGAACAGAGAGAGGGGCTTAGACTGAAAAGAGCCACAACTCGGTTCACTTCGAGACTCCGTCACATTTCTCTGCCAGACCAAAGCGCATCCATGAATACCATCAGAAACAGAAGGAAAGGAGGAGAGGCATATTTGCTTTCAAGCCAGGGGCCACTGGGTCACCCTCTCTCAGTCAGCTTCGATGGCTGGATGGCCATTTTGCCCTGCCTGCACGATGGAGGTGGCCACCATTTTGTCCCAACAGCTTTCAAAGGGACAGCCATTTTGTTTCTCAAATGCCCTTGGAGGGGATGGGGACATGAAATGGCGACATGGGCTGGATCTGGCCTGCGGGCCTTAGGTTTGAAACCTCTGCTGTAGAACTGTTCTCCAACCCCGGGTAGCTCAAGTCGCACGTTACACAAAACAAGGTGTTCTTAGTTTGCACATTATGGGGATTAAGTGTATTTGCTGTTGAATTTGGTTTGTTTCTTGTCAAAGCCTTTCAACCATGGCATCCATTGATATAATAAACTCTTCTTTGGTGGTGAGAGAGAATTGGAAAGCCACCTTCCATCAGATCTGCTTTGATTTGGGTCCCTGCCTTGAGCCGATGGGGTTGATGACCCCTTGGTAGTTTCACTCTCCTTTGCTTGGCAGTGTGAAATGGTTGAAGCGTCCTTGTGAAGGTTTTCCATGTCAGGTTTATAGCTTCGGAGTTTCCCCAAGTCTTACTGTCCTGAGTTTTGTGATACCGCCTCCTGGTACAGGGGAGAGAAAGTCTTGGATATCTTTGGGTCAGCATGGCAAAGCCGAAATAGCATTAGAAGGAGTGTATGCAATAAAATTGCCAGTTGATAAATGGGTACTGCTTCAGTGGGAAAGGTA
Organism: Furcifer pardalis; assembly: GCA_030440675.1. Lineage (NCBI taxonomy): Eukaryota > Metazoa > Chordata > Lepidosauria > Squamata > Chamaeleonidae > Furcifer > Furcifer pardalis. Next base: position 14,309,928 of record CP126899.1, read on the forward strand.
ACAGCGTGCCGTGCACTCTGGCATCTAGTCATGCCTGCTACGTGACCTCAAAAACATCTGCAGACGTTGACTCTTTGGCTGTAAATGGAGATGAGTACCGCTACCATTGGGCTGCTGGGCAGAGGGGCGGGGTGAACTCTGTGTTGGGGTGTTGGCACATGTACCCATAGAGATGGCTCTGAGTGCCCCCTCTGGCATGCGTGCCATAGGTTTGCCACCACTGTTATAGTAGGTCATCTGGAAACTGCAATTATATAAACTGCACTGAAGTTGAATTGAGTGAGATTTGGCAACTCAAAGCAGATCAAATTTCAGTTCCACCTCTTGGATCTTTATTAGCAATCAGCTAATTTCCAAATGAATTCAAAGCTCTCAAGAGTGCTAGGATACATTTTTGGGGGGCAGCAGCCAGGAACGAGTTAATTTAAGATATTGAATCCTGTGACTATTAATACACCTAAAATGTCAAATGTTTTAACTTTGTGAAGCGAATGAAAAACAGCCCACACAATCAAACTAATCAAGCATGGTAATATGAAATACAACTAATTAGCTGAAAGGACGTGTGTGGTTCTCGGTTCTCATGCATACACACAGGCACACCAATGTATCTTCTTAATGTCTCTCCCCCCCCCCACTGAGAAGCATAGTAGTACAAAGAGTTCCTTTAGTCATCAGACCAGCAAGAAGCAAAATAAATAGTTTTCATTCATTCTGTTCATGTCAATCTCTTCTTCTTCTTCTTCTTCTTCTTCTTCTTCTTCTTCTTCTTCTTCTTCTTCTTCTTCTTCTTCTTCTTCTTCTTCTTCTTCTTCTTCTTCTTCTTCTTCTTCTTCTTCTTCTTCTTCTTCTTCTTCTTCTTCTTCTTCTTCTTCTTCTTCTTCAATATTTGATTCCAAATATTGAGTCTCCTCATGGTGATCAGCCGTGACAATTGTCTTGGCATTGGCCTTCCATTTGCCTTCCGTGTTGCAGTGTGACCCCCATAGTACCACTGATCCAGTTCCTTAGAGTCACTTTCTGCTCCTGAGCCCTTTTGGTAAGCAAAGTCCTCATCATCAGCCCCAGGCCAGGAAGGATGAAGCTGTTGCTCTCCATCAAGAGGGATTCAAGTGGGACCATTTAACCCACTTTGGGACCCTCACCCTTCCCTGTGGACTTCCCCACCCGTCTGATGGCAGCAATTTGGGTTCTCTTATGTCCCCGTGTGGAGACACTGGACACTTTGCTAAGCTAGTAACTGTTGGAAATCAGGCCCTTCAAACTCCTTCCATCTATGTGGTTGTACTTAAAAAAAAACTTTCTTCTTCTGAGTGCAAGACAGGAGAGAGGAAGAGATAAATAATAAATAATAATCTGTTATTCTTAGCACCTTTCTAATCACTCTTTCCTTCTCTTTTATTGTTCCACCTTTTTCCCTCTTTTTCTGGCAGTCTTTTCTCATGGGGCACCCCAGGGAAACACAGATGCTCCTAAGGGAACTGGCTCCTAAATGCAACAAGGAAAGAACCTGCAGCTATTTTACTTATGAAACGCATTTCGACCTGGGCTTCTGGTATTTTCATTGACCGAGGCTGCATTTTTAAAGTGATTGCTTGGGTAACCCAATCGGAGTCACACGAGAGCCCTGAAATCTTTCACCAATTGGAAGATGACCACAGTTTCCCCCACATTGCACTTTCTCAATGTGATGGAACATGGAACAAGGAACCTTGATGGTGCAGTGGATAAGCTGCTGTACTGCAGTCAGAATGTTGTGTGTTCGATCCTGACCAGGGATCAAGGTTGAGTCAGCCTATTCCATCCTTCCAAGTTTGGTCTAATGAGTCCCTAGCCAGTAGGAAAATCTCCTAGATGGGCGGGGTGTAAGTGCAATTGATTGATTGATTGATTGATTGATGGATTGATGGATTGATGGATCGATTGATGGATGGATGGATGGATGGATGGATGGATGGATCGATGGATGGATCGATGGATGGATCGATGGATGGATCGATGGATGGATGCTCTGTGAACTACCCAGAGAGGGCACAAAGTGTTCTGGGGCAGTATAGAAGTGTAATTCCTTTGCTTATTTCAAGGCACCTGCTTTGTAACATGTTCCCTGGGAATTTAGGGTGGAAGAAAACAGGGAGAAACCCCAAACCCAATAGCTGGAGTAAAGCCCAGGTTTAAAGGATATGTGTTCGAAAGGCCAAGCTTTGAGGGTCTGAATTCAACCTGAGTTGCCCAGTTGCTTTTGATGTGCAGCACAAGTGGACCTTTTCGAAGAGACGGAGGCTTGACTTACCAAATTGGTATGTTTCATTTGTAGCCCTCCGTTCTACCCGAAACATGCCTGAGAACTGTCAGGGTATTTTTTCTGTTGTCTCATTACTCAACATTTTTGCAACCACAGCTTGATTCAACGACTGTCCGAGGAAGAGCTCAAAGGAATTGTGAGCTTTTTAACACCTCGGATTCCAGCGATGTTTGGAGAAACTGCTGCCTTTTACTGATCTGCGACTATTAAACATAGCTGCCTGTCCTGCTTAAAAGCCTCCCCTCCTTCACAGCATCGTTGGTGAGAATCAAAGAAAGAAGAGTCTTTAAGTTGCACATCATCTTCTTAAACCCCCCCCCCCCCCAATACCCAGCTTGAACCATCTGGTGCCCATTAATTTCTCAGGCCACTCCAAAAAGCTAAAATAATTCCTAAAGGCAGGTGGGTGGAAATTCTCCGCTATTCAAAATAAGTTTGCTTCTCATTTCCTTTGAACTTACAGCAAGAATCCCGTGTTCTATTTAGTTTTCCGAAATTATGATTATTGGGTTTTTTCCACTGGAGGTAAAAATAAAAGGCAGAATGCAGGAATGGTCAGCTCGCAATTTATACTATCAAGGCTATGTTTGTATTAATATTTACTTTTACATTGCTTTTAAACCAATTGAATTCACCATTTATTTATTTATTTATTTATTTATTTATTTATTTATTTATTTATTTATTTATTTATTTTTCCATTGTTTCAAAGCGAGAACTAAACTGTAACATAATTAATTCAGGGCCCCAGATCCCAAATCTCAGCAGGCATAAAAATTATAGCAATTGAGCCACCTGCAACTAGAATATTAATATCAACTCATAGAGTTACATTAAAAGTGCAAAATGATTTAAGCGGTTCCCTCTTGTAAGCATCCTTATGTGCCAATATATGGCTGAGAGAATTTAATTCTGTAGGTTCAGATCCAGGAAGAGCTTTAGGGCAAGAACAAACATTCTTTTGCAAGAGCAAAATCAAATTAGAAGATGTAGGAAGGAGTTCACTGGGCAAAGAATAGCATTAAAGGAGGATTTAGGTGAGGAACTCAACCTCTTTGGAGGACCCTCAACAGCCTGGGGGGGGGAGTCCCCAAAATACAAGACCAACCAGCTCAAGTGCTGGTGGGCAACAAAATACCGTGTGAATGTGGAAAGAGATACTGAATCCATTGGCTCATTTACTGGTCTGCTGAAGACTGCCAGAAACATTCACTGATGAAGACTTAAGGTCGGCCAACGACAAAGCCAAGAGACAGGCTTCATTTTGGGAGTCCAGGGTTTGATCGGGACATGAAAGAACAATATGCCCCCCTCCCCCCAGTAACGCCATTAGTACATTGTGAAGCGGTATAACACACGTTCCCTGTTTTTTAAAGTTATAACCTAAAAAGCCGATACAGTATATGGTATACTTCTTGACCTTGATGTGGCTACCATATTGTCAGACTTAAAAAAAAAGCCTCTGCAGGATGAAACATGAAATTTCCTCCACTAGAGGATCATGGTGTAGCTACAGATCCTACATATCAAGTCATAGGACAGTGGTGGCGAACCTTTTAGAGACCGAGTGCCCAAACTGCAACCCCAAACCCACTTATTTATCTCAAAGTGCCAACACAACAATAGGGGAGGAAGGGAATGCTCCCATTGGGCTGTTGGGCAGAGGGGTGGGGTGAACTCTGTGCTGGGGGAGGGAGGAAGCTATCCCATTGGGCTGCTGGGCAGAGAGGCAGGGTGTACTCTGTGCTGGGGGAGGGAGGAAGCTATCCCATTGAGCTGCTGGGTGGAGGGGTGGGATGAACTCTGTGCTGGGGTGACTTCATGGGTGCCCACAGAGATGGCTCCAAGTGCCACCTCTGGCACACATGCCATAGGTTTGCTACCACTGCCATAGGCAGTTTCAAGATTTCTTGGACTCTTTGGTGCCTGTCTATTCCAGGCTAATTGTGACCCATCCAGCACAAACGTCTGCAATATTTTTCACCTGGAATAAAGGCTTTCTTTCCCTTATAGATGAAAGTACACAGGTTTGTTGTGCTCTACTGTTTACAGTGGAGGGACTGCGGTGGCTTAGTGGTTAAGATGCTGAAATGGAAAAGTCTGACTGGAAGTTTGGCAGGTCAGCAGTTCGAGACCCGATTGCTGCATGACGGAGTGAACGCCTGACTCTGTCCCAGCTCCTGCCAACCTAGCAGTTCGAAAGCAAGACATTGCAAGTAGATAAATAGGTACTGCTTTGGTGGAAGGTAAACAGTGTTCTGTGTCTAGTCGTGCCTGCCACATGACCAAGGAAATGTCTGCAGATGTCTGCTCTTTGGCTCTAAACCAAAGATGAGCAGTGGACCCTAGAGTCGGATACAACTGGCTTTCGAAGGAAAGGTGACCTTGACCTTACTGTTTACAGTCTTCCATTCCAGATTTTGAGTGGAGTATGACTTTGAAGGATGCTCTGCGCTGGGAGGGCCAGTCAGGGTAACAAAGCTGGTTTAATGGATTTACTGCTCTGTTGCCCATCTGCCCAAAGGCAGGTCTTTGATATAAGTCATTGGCCTGGAGGCTCTTCCTTTCCCTTAAATAATGGGTCCATGTAAATCTCACCCTCGGCTTTGACACTTTGCACCACTGCTATCCATAGGATATCCCAGTGATGGAGCCTTTCTTGGACGGCTCAAGGGCGGAATTGTTTGGGTTTCCAAAACGATTTATCTGAAAGTTGCGTTTGGGGCTTGGTGGGTTATGGAAAATTACCCTTGCTATTCATTTATTCATCCCAGTATTAAAAGGGAAGCCTGGCTAAGTTATACTGCTATGGTCATAGAGTAGACCCTACTGCAGGTGGTAGTTAGTTGAGCTGACAACCCTGAGAACTAATAGCCCTGGGTAGCAAAGTCTACAGGGAAGGATGAAGATGGTCTCCAAGTGGATTAAATGGTCCCACTTGGATCCCTCTGGATGGAGGGCAGTAGCTTCATCCATCCTGGCCTGAGGCTGATGATGAGGACTTTGGGTGCCCAAAGGGCTCAGGACTAGAAAGTGACTCCAAGGAACTGGATCAGGGGTACTGTGGGTCTCATGCTGCAATGTGGAAGGCCAATGGAAGATATACTGCATTCTATGGTTCCCAGGACAATCTTCATGGCTGGTTGCCATGAGAATCGCCAGAATTCAGAATCGGATACGGCACCAGAAGAAGAAGTATTAAAAGGGGACTGGGAGAAAGGCTACCTTCTCTCAACTGACTCCATTTATATATTTTGTTTGTCTGGCTCTCATGAGAAGGGGGGAGACTACATTTTGTATTTCTGTGCAACGCTCAGTCAGTCAAAAGTTAGGGAAGAAGAGATTTCTATATATTCCCACCAAGACAGGGAAATATCCCCAGTTCTCAAGAAATCTTTCTAGTACACTGATCGTTAAATGTAAATGAGACCCTGTCATTAAAATCTATAGATTCACAGTTGTAAATGACAAATCACATTCACCACGTCAGTTAATGCACTATTCATTTTACTTATTTATTTAATGTCTGGAAGCTTGGCTTCTGTTCTACAGTTAAATTTCAGGGGGGGGTTCCTTCTGCATCCCTGGTAAAGACTTATCATGGTTTAGTTAGGTAAAAGTCACCCTTGCTCATAAGCTAGTCATATTCGACTCTAGGGTTTGATGCTCATCTCCATTAACAGCCAAAGAACCAGCGCTGTCTCCATCCACAGACGTTTCTGTGGTCATGGTTAGAAGCACATGGAATGCTGTTACTCTTCCTGCCTATATTGACATACAGTACTTGCAATTTCTTCCTTTCAAACTGCTAGGTTTGCAGGAGCTGGGACAGACAACGGGTACTCACTCTGTCATGCAGCACTCGGGTCTTGAACTGCTGACTTGCTGACCTACCAGTTGCTAGTTGTGGCTATCTTGTAGGGCAGTGTTTCCCAAATGTTGGGGTTGGGACTTCAATTCCCAGGAGCCTAAGTCAATTCTTCAAAGCACTGACCAGCCAATGTACTGACTTAGGCTTCTGGGAATTGAAGTCCCAACCCCAACATTTGGGAAACACTGTTGTAGGGTATTCCTCGTCTGGAAGAAATGGTGGTAGTGTTTCTGCCTGAGATGATATTAAAGGTGGCTACCAGGGCTGTCATAATTCAGAATGGTTGCCTTTGCTACATTTCTTCTGCTTGCTATTATTTATTGCAATTGAAGCACAATCTTTATACCTTCTCCTTTCGTGCCAAGATCAAATTTTGGACAGCCAAAATGAAACTACCTTCTCGGCTTTGTCGTTGGCCAAAATTAAGTCCCTGTTGGTGAATGTTTCTGGCAGTCATTGGCAGACCAGCAAATGAGCCTGGTTTTGTATCTTTCCACACAGCGTCTTGTTGTCTTCTAGTTGCCCCCATTTGAGATGTTGGTCTTGCATTTAGAGACTCCAACTCTGGGTCTATTCAGGGTCCTCCACGTGACGTCGGGGAGGTTGAGTTCCTCAGCCATCTCCTCCTTCATTAATGCTGTTCTTTGTCCCATGAGCTCCTTCCTCCATCTTCTAATTTGCTTTTGCTCTTGCGTACCCTCATGAATGTCTCTTCATACCACAAAGCACTTCCTGGATCTGAGCTGGCAGACTTGAGGGTCATTCTCCATTCAGAGGATATTTATACCAATTAGACCAGTGATGGTGAATCTTGGCACGCCAGATGTTTTTTGACCTTCGATTCTCAAAAGACCTAATCAGCAGGGGTGCCAACTTTGCCTTCTGGGAATTGAAGTCCAAGAACACCTGGAGTACCAAGGTTCACCATCATTGGTCTAGCAGTACTTTGGACAGTGATGGCGACCTTTGGCACTCCAGGTGCTTTTGGACTTCCATTCCCAGAAGCCCAAGTCAACACTTCTGCTGGTCAGGGCTTCTGGGAATGGAAGTCCAAGAATACCTGGAGTGCCAAGATTGGCCACCACTGGATTAGACTGTTTAAATTTATTTCCCAACCTTTTTCCTCCCACAAATGCGACCAGTGGTGCTGTTATTAAATGGTTCTTGTTGTATTAAACGTTCCAAATGTTGTTTATGACAAAGGGGGAGAGATGGAGAAAGCTTAGCTTTGTCCCATTTGCTTTGCTTGCATCACTGGAAAGGAAGATGCTTTCCATGAGCACCAGAAATTGCATAATGAAAAGGATCTGGAAATAATTAAAGGGGGGGGGGGAGGAAATCAAGATGGAATTATTTTTGAAGGCAGTTAGATCTCTCTACCCCACCCCAAGTGCATTTTAAATTGGCAATGAAGTATAATGAAAACGGTTAGAAATAACTCCTTACACCCACACAGGGTATATATAGCGATTACATTTACTTTGCTGTGCAGACATTTACTGGGAGATGCACATTAAAATCTGAACAAAACAGCAGAGCCATGATCTGCACGACTGGATGTCGCAGTGCTGCTTCTGTCTGATAAAGAGCGCTTGAGCCTGAGCATGGAAATTGTGCGCATGTGTTACCATGCTTTTCTGGGGTACACAGAAAAAGCGTCTCCTAGAAAATTGTTGCATTCTTGGACCACAATCGGGCATACCTTGGTAATGGCAACCGTGCATTGCTGGCTAATCTTTCTCACACTAAATCAGGCAAAAGGACTTGCAGAATGAAGGTGTCTTAATTTTTGCAGTTTCACGTCTGGCCTAGACACGGAAGAAGAAGAAGAATCGGGATTTCTTCATAGCATGTGTACCACTATCCAGGGTCCATTAGGTATAGATCTCCCGTGCTCGAAAGCCAGTTGTATCTGACTCTAGGGTTCAGTGCTCATCTCTGTTTATTGCCAAACAGCCAGTGCTGTCTCCATCTGCAAATATTTCCATGGACATGTGGCAGGCATGACTAAACACCCGGGTGCACAGAACGCTGTTTACCTTCCCACCAAAGTGGTACCTATTTATCTACTTGCAATGTCTTGATTTTGACATGGTTCCACCCACCAGAAGCAGAAGTAAAACACACCTTGCAATCTGTTTTGCAACAGGATGAGGTGGATTTTAAGCTGCCATTTTCTCTGCTAAACCAAGGGTGCCCAAACTATGGCTTGTGGGCCAGATCTGGCCCCCGACACCAATTAATCCAGCCCTCATCGCTCTCATCACTCCTGGAAGCAGAAGTAAAACATACCCATTCTGCTTCTGGGAGCAACAAGGGTGGTGTGGGCTGGATGAATTGGTGTCGGGACCCAGATCCGGCCCACAAACTGTAGTTTGGGCACCCCTGTTATAAATAATCTCTAATATGCATTGCCATTTCTAGGATGGAAGAATGTCAAGTGGCATGTTAAACATCCTGCACTAATGGACAATTAAAAGGCTTTTAAACAGCTACTTTTTTGAGTCTGCTACTTGAAGTCCTAGACCTCTGAAATAGCGTCACAAAAACAGATCGACCTGAGCAGAAAGGCCAGAATTGTTTAAGGTCTTCTCGTAAAGCTGAAGTCGTTCCAAATGCATTTCTCGCATGCATTGAGTGGAGAGTAGAAGACGACATAAACCCCAAGTGTAATCCAGCTTTGGTGGCTGGATTTCCCCTCTCAAACGTGCTTCCAGAGAAGTCCCATGAGTGGTAAGGAATGAGGAGAATTAGACAGATCAACAGTGAACTAGGCCTGGGCTCAATCTTCCAGGGTCAAATTCCAGTTCTGACCGGTCAGTCCGGTGGCACGCTTCCATGGGTGTAAGGATTCCCGTGGAAATGTCTTGACTTTCGCCTGTGTCAGCAGTGAAGCAGCTTGTTTTTACCTAGTACTAGAGGCGTCCTTTGAAACACATCAGAAGCTGTACAGCCTCCACTCATTTACATATTTTATTTATGTGCCGTTTGTATAAAATATACATGAGTGTGGTTGATGCCAGAGCATTGGCTGAAAGGAAACCCCTCACACGCCGGCTTGCAACGATGTTTTTGCCATCTGAAGTGGCAGCGACACTTTCTCAGGTGACGCAGCAGAACCATCGCTTAACAGCTGAAATCTTGTTGTGTGGCTGCTGAGATAGCGTCACGCCGTTTGCCTGGAGGTGGAGTGGAATTTCAGTCCATTGGTTTATGTCATTTCTCCTCCTCCTCCTCCTCTCCTTCTTCAAGTGCCATATTTGGATCCAAATACTGGCGATCCTCATGGTGATCAGCCATGAAGATTGTCCTTGGGACAATATAACACAGTGGCCTTCCATTTGCCTTCCACATTGCAGTGTGACACCCATAGTACCACTGCTCCAGTTCCTTTGAGTCACTTTCTGGTCCTGAGCCTTTTTGGGCACCCAAAGTCCTCATCATCAGCCTCAGGCCCGGATGGATGAAGCTGCTGCCCTCCATCCAGAGGGATCCAAGTGGCATTTAACCCACTTGGGGACCATCAACCTTCCCTGGGGACTTCGCCAAAGTCGCCAGTCCTCAGGGTTGTCAGGTTAGTTGCCGTTGAGTCGCTTGCAGGAGGGTCTACTCCAGGGGTTCCCAACCTAAGGCCTGTTGGCCAGATACGGCCTATGGTGCCATTTCATGTGGCCCCCACCCCAAGGGTATTCGAGAAACAAAATGGCAACCCCTTTGAAGCTGTTGGGACACAATGGCCACCCCATCGTGCAGGCAGGGCAAAATGGCTGTCTGGCCCTTGAAGCTGAATGAGAGAGCATGACCCGGCCCCCGGCTTGAAAAGGTCGTGAACCCCTGGTCTACTCTATTATTGATTGCAGCATTGCCTGGCCAATAATATGGGGCCAGTTCTGACTTCTGATGGTAATTCATTTCAGAGCCTTGAGACCACTATTGAATATTCCGCTGATGGTGTAAATGAGTGTTAATTTGCTCCAGAGGGAGGAGCTGTGATAATAATAATTTTGTTGATCAAATACACAGACGCACAGGCACACACACACACACACACACAGATACAGTAATACCTCGGATAACGTTTACCTCGGATAATGCTAAAATCGCATAACGTCAAGTAATCTGGGGTGGAGAATTGGATCAAATAACGTTAAGGTCCGATGGGATGGATCAGATAGCAACCGCTAAAGCCTATGCGGTTACAATGTATCTCTATGGAGCTTTAACGTTATCCGATCCATCCCATAGGATTTTAACATGCATCGGATAACACTAAAAATCGGATAACATCAAGACTTGTGGAACCAAGTCTTAGCATTATCCGAGGTATTGCTGTATAGAGGTAGAGGTAGATGTAGATGTAGATATAGATACTGTATAGATATATTTGTAGGGTAGACCTGTGCTTTTAAGCCCCAGAATGCTTGGGGAAGGCTTTTTGAGTTATTATTTATCATGAACAACAGTTTCTGTAAATGTGAAGCATCAAACACTTATTTTTAATCCTTGCCTTTCTCAAATAGAAATAATCTCTGCCATTTGGCCGGTGGACTTGATCTCCTGCTTGTCTATAGATGTCTCTTAAATTTACATGTGCTTCTGGGATAGATTTTGTGTCTGTTCCTGGGGGTTTTTGTGTTTGTTTTTATATCTTGTCAATTTCAAGGTCTGCAGTTTTCATTTACTTTTTGCATCAAACGCTTCCTCACAAGACGGGGCAATCTTTTTGTCATTACTGGAATTTTCCTCTTCCAGCTGCCCTGAACTTAGAAATAGCAGGGGTTAAAGGTTGGTGAGGTATAAATGCTGATTGTATCCCCAAAAAAGTCAAATATTTTTGGGCAACTCTGCATCTGTCTGCTGTCGGAATAAATCCCTTTACTGAAAATGATCAGATCTCTGTTTCCATAGAGCTAATAGACATGATAAAGAAAGGTTTTTCCATGCAGGGCCCAGGTTCTAACTTTAGGTGAACCAATGAAAAACACCAGAGACTGCAGTGGCTCAAATAGTTAAGATGCTGAACTTGAAGACTGGATGGTCGGAGTTTGATACCTGAGTACTGCACGACAGAGTGAGCTCCCGTCTCTGTCCCAGCTCCTGCCAACCTAGCAGTTTGAAAACAAGAAATTGCAAGTAGATAAATAGGGACCACTTTGCAGCATTCTGTGCGTTCTGGTGTCTAGGCATGCCTGCCACATGTCTATGAAATATCCGCAAATGCAGACAGCATGGGCTCTTTGGCGATAAACAGATGAGCACTGAACCCTAGAATCAGATACGACTGGCTTTTGAGGAAGGGCAACCTTTCAAAAAACACCTGTCTAAAATCTTGGAGACATTTTGCTTATCAGTGACTTTAGCTGGATAAATCAACACGTGAACTCAGCAGACGATAGATTTGTGTGCTCTTATGATTTGAGCCTTGCTTATAGTACAGGCAGAGGTGGTGAGCGCTCCCAATGCTGGATGCATTCAAGAGAGAATTTGACAACCATCTGTCAGCTCTGTTTTGATTCAGATTCCTGCCATTAGCGCAGGGGGTTGAACCCAATGGCGTAAAAGCCCCCCTTCCAACTCAGTTATTTTGTGATTCTGTGAACACATAGTTCTAGAAAGTAAAGTGAAAACTGCTCTGGAAGTAATTGGAAGAAATAAAGCAATACACAAAATACCAAAATAATTTGATTCGGATTCCTGACATGAGCAGGGGGTTGGACCCGATGACCTTAAAAGGTTCCTTCCAACTCGGTGATTCTATGATTCTAAGAATATGACAATTAGAAATGGACTTTCTTGGGGTGGTGTTGAAATGATAGGAGATGTGTTGGTGGAGATGCCATAGAGGGACAGGTGGCTTGTAGCTATGAGGCTAGATCTCTCTAGCCATCAGAGGCAGGTTGCAGCCAACTGGTCAGTTGCTAAGCTAGCTTGACCTGCAGGTTCTTATCCGAGTCCAGCAGGGTGTCTCACTGGAACTGACCTATCATGGTCAGTGAAGCTGCATTTGATGGCGTAGCTGCAAAACTCATCTGCTCTCAGGAGACAGAATTTGGCTGGGAAAGTGGCTCTCCACTTGGCTGGCCAATTCTGGACTTTTTGCAGGATGGATTTTCTGACAGATGCTTTGGGGCTGCCCGTGTTGTTGATTCCTTCTTCTTCTGCCACTACTACTTTAACAAAAAATCTAGCCGCTTTGGCAAATATCTTGGAGATATTTAATCAGCACAGGTTGTCAAGACATCTGCTTTGCCTCTTTTGCAACCCCCCCCCCCCGAAAAACATGCACGCAGGGTCTCTTAGCAAGCGCCGCACTTTGGCGAGGGTCCAATTCTGACTCATGGCTGCACAATTTCCACCTCCCTCTCCCTGTAAACACGTTTTTGGTGTGTATGTGTGTGTGCTTTTGCTATGCAGTCTTCCCATTGTAAGGCACATTTAATATCTCATCTTTCCGCACTACATCGGTTGCATTTTGAGCTATAGTCCATTATCAGTGCAAGGAGAACCACTTAGTTATATGATGCCTTGGAAGGAAATTCACGCTGCCATCTGGCAAATGTAAATGATGATGCCCTTCCCTCCGCTTCCCCCAAAATCGGGTTCCTTCTGCCGCCGTCCATATTCAAGTGATAAACCCACACTCTCTCAATTGTCACTGACGGCTAATAACGGTGGTTAACCTTTTCACGTTTGACATTATAGATAATAAATCAAGCCTATTGGTTGGAATTCTGTATGCAGTGATGTGAGCTTTGGAATGGAGGGGGGGGGGATCAAAACAAGGGCTAAATATAAAACACTTGGATGATGATAATTCAGTGGAAGTCTTTGCACTCCCTGCAAATCTACAATAGTAACTATGAAATTCAGATACAGTGGCGCCTCAGCTAACGTAATTAATGCGTTCTCTGGGATGTAGTTTCTTACAGCGAAAATTACTTTAACCAAATTTCCCATAGGAATGCGTCGAACGCAAATTTTTCATAGGAATGCATTGAAAACCAATCAGTCCGTTCCAAAAAAATTTCTGTAAGCTGAGCCACTATTTTCTATGGATTTCCTTTTGTTATGCTATTTTAATGTTAACCAAACCATTTGTTAACCAAAGTTCCTCTGTATATACAGTAAAAACCCAGTTACAACCATTTCAGTTTAAGTTTCCTATGGCTTACAATGGCAAATCCTATGGAAATCTGGTTTACAAATTTTTAATGTATTTTTCCTGGTTTACAACAATCAATTCAGGACCTTTTTATTTTTTAATGTACCCCTAAAGCTGCTTCGGTTTATAATTTTTTTCCGGTTACAACAGAGGCTGTTGGAATAGACCTCTGTTGTAACCTGGGGTTTTACTGTACAGTATTTAAAAATGCAGAACCCATGCTCACACGTTTGTTTTTGTGTCAGAGATTACTCTGGGTTGAAAGGATTTTTTCAGGGGATGCCCGAATGAGGCTCCTTTCATGTCCCCCATCGCGCAGCTCTCGGGGAATCGAACCCATCTTTCCAGTCTCCAAGCCTAGTGCCTTAACCACTAAGCCACTGGGGGAGCTGCTAGACTTTAAAACTTCTTACATCATATCAATGCAGCAGCCCAGCAGAGACTGAAACCAAGGCGTCGCTTCCTCACAACTTCTGCCCCTCCAAACCACCTCCCCACACAAACTGCCATAGAACTATGGAAGCCAGGCCAGGAGCTACCAGAGAACTGGGCAGAACCACAGGACTCTCTACCGCCTGGCCATGAACAACCATGGCCTGTGTGGAAAGCTCTAAATAGACTGCATGCAGGGATAGGAAGATGGTAGCCTGTGTGAATGTAGACAAGAGCAACCCATCACCCACAGGATACGATGCACATGATCCCCCTCAACGTACACTGAGGAAGACCTTGTGTTGGCCAGAGGAAATACTGTTGAAGTGGCCTGATATTGGGTGGATGTCACCTAGCCCTTTTTCATTCTATTTTGTTTTTAGATGTGGCAGGAGCTGGGACAGAGACAGGAGCTCACTCCGTCATGCAGCACTCAGGAACCAAACTCTGACCCTCCAGTTGTTGAGTTCAGCCTCTTATCCACTTGAGCCACAGCAGTCCCACTGCAGGATTAGGCTGCCTAAAAGGCATTTGCTGGGCTTCGACCACCTGTTCTACCAAGTCATTGGAAATGGTGGATTCCATACAGTGGTGGGATGTCAAAAATTTTACTACCCCACCATGATGTCATCACAGTGTGGGCGGAGCTAACATCATGACATCATGATGTCATGGGCGGAGCCAAAGAAAAATAATAATTTAAAAATACAAATAAGCACACACACACACACACACACACACACACACACACACACACACACACACACACACACACACACACACACACACACACACACACTGCTCAACCCTCCCACAACACAAACCCGTAAAAAATAAAAAAAAATATTAAAATATATTAAAATACACCCACCCAAACACAGATCAACCAGATCTTTTAAACTAGAGCTTAAAGCTTATTCTGGCTAATCTTTCTCACACTAGGTCAGATGGAAGGAACTACAGAATGAACTCGCCACAAGATGGCTTCATTTTGGCACTTTTCAACAGTTAAAGAAGTTAGGTACAGTAATACCTCGGATAACGTTTACCTCGGATAACTCTAAAATTGCATAACGTTAAGTAATCTGGGGAGGAGAATTGGATCGAATAACGTTAAGGTCCTATGGGATGTATCGGATAACAACCGCTAAAGCCTGTGCGGTTACAATGTATCTCTATGGAGCTTTAACGTTATCCAATACATCCCATAGGATTTTAACATGCATTGGATAACACTAAAAATCGGATAACACCAAGACTTGTGGTACCAAGTCTTAGCGTTATCCGAGGTATTACTGTACTAAGTCTTTGCCTAACCAGTTCTATAGGATAATATGCCTTAATGTAAATGTAAAACAGCTGTACCTCCTTCAGGGTTCTCCAATTGGAACAGCAATTGGAACAGCACAGGTGTAGCTTATTGATGAGGTAACTCCAAGACTTTGCTTAAAAACCCCAAGCCAGGCCGCCAGGCCTTTTTAGGAACTGTGGTAGTACGTCAATATAGGTAAAGGTATTAAATACACATTAAAATACACACAGACACACCACATCCAAAGGTGAGTCACTTACCCTGGGGAGCAGGCTATAGGGAGCTTCAGGTTAGCAGCTTCTCTTCCTCCTCCCCGCTTGCGAGGACAGCAAGGATGCTGTGCATACACGTCAAGCACTGTAGGCATGCATGCACACCAAGTGCTTGGTGCGCATGTGCAGTGGGGGAACCAGTGAAAAGCCTCGGAGGTGGTTCCCCCCAAATGCTGCTACCAGTTTTTTCGGGACACTGGGAAAAGTTACTACCAGTTCTGGCGAACTGGTGAGAACCTGTTACATCCCATCACTGATTCCATACCTATATTCGCCCCACGCTTTCATTTTTCAGGGTAGATTTGCCATAAAATTAAAGGAGATTAAAGAGGAGACTGCGATTCAAGAAAAGAGTTTGCTGGGTTTTTTTGGCGAGGCTCAATAAAAGCATTGCAGAGCTGCATATTAAGATGGTGGCTTCTGCCTTCTTTTAATGCTACACATGTTTGATAGCTGTGTTAGTTTACACACGCAATATAATTTTCTCAGCAGGATAATATTGCTAGGGAATAAACGAGTTCACCAATCAAAAGAGACTTGACAGTTTTACTATAAATTTTTGTTGTGGTTGAAAATCTTTACCCCCCCCCCTACCCTTTTGCCACCAATACAATACTTGCGTGTCTCTGCAGGGAATCTTCCAAACACGATGCATTTGGCAAAATTAGGTTTTAATGTGTAATAAAATAAAACAAAATGAAACAAACTGTCTTCAAATTATAAAGCTGCAGGGACTATTTGTGTGTGTGTTTTTGAGTGCATGGTCATTGTGTTATGAGCTTCCTTTAGTTTTAATTCTAGCCCTGCATTCTTGAGAGATGTTCAAGGTAACATATAGTTAAGTTCACGGAAACTTTGCTGGCTACTGCCGGTGAGAATGTCTCTGACCCAAGTCGCCTTTGTAGTTCAGTAAGACGGCAGTGACTTAGTGGTTAAAACACTGAACTTCACGACTGCATGACGGAGTGAGCTGTTACCTTTCCTGACAAGGTGGTACCCATTTATCTACTTGCAATTTCTTGCTTTTGAACTGCTAGGTTGGCAGGAGCTGGGACAGAGATGGGCACTCCCTCCATCGTGCAGCACTCGGGTCTCAAACTGCTGACCTTCCGGTCGTGACGTTCAGTGTCTTAACCACTAAGCCACGGCAGTCAGTTCTGCTAATGAGTGAATCGAGGATGGTGTGAGTGACTTAGCCAGGGGCCATTTACCCAGCCTGGTCTGTGAAGCTGAGAACCATCTCCCTGAAGCTTGTTCTATAGAGGTCTTATGGGTAAATCACAACAGACAACCACTGGTTAGTTGTGGCATTTCAAATTTGATCATGCCCAGGAACTCTCGACAAACCCTTTGAGATGTTGTGAATGGGTACCACTTTGGCAATTTCCACTGGTGTCCCGGCCACTGGCTCAACTTCCATAGTTTTCAGGCTGCACAGGACTTTGTGGAGTAGGGAACTTAAGAATGCAACTTGTAGCGCAGGGATTCCCAACCTAAGGCTCATAGGCCAGATATGGCCCGAAGTGCCATTTCATGTGGCCCCTCACCTCTCCAAGGGCATTCGAGAAACAAAATGTCTATCCCTCTTTGAAGCTGTTGGGACAAAATGGCTACACCATCGTGCAGGTGGGGCAAAATGGCCATCTGGCCCTCGTTATACGCAGTTCTACTGTATAGTAAAAGTAAAGGTCTCCCTTGCTTGAAAGCCAGTACTGACTCTAGCGGTGATGGCCAACCTTGGCACTCCAGATGTTCTTAGACTTCAGTTACCAGATGCCCTGATTACCAGAAGTGCTGATTTGGGCTTCTGGGAATTAAAGTCCAAGAACACCTACTCATCTCCGCTTGCAGCCAAAGAGCCAGTGCTCTCTGTGTCTGCAGACATTTCCATGGTCATGTGGTAGGCATGACTAGATGCAATGCCACGCTGTTACCTTTCCTGCTGAAGCAGTACCTGTTAATCTACTTCCAATTTCTTGCTTTTGAACCGCTGGGTTGGCAGGAGCTGGGACAGACGACGGGAGTCTCGACCTGCTTGCTGGTCTGAAGACCTTCTGATAGTCAAGTTCAGTGTTTTAACCACTAAGCCATTGTGGCTCTCATATGGCTAATGGTATAGACCAGTGATGGCGAACCTTTTAGACACAGAGTGCCCAAACGGCCACCCAAAATCCACTTATTTCTTTCAAAGTGCCAACACAGCAATAGGGGAGGAAGGAAACACTCCCCTTGGGCTGCTGGGCAGAGGGGCGGGGTGAATGCTGTGCTGAGGGAGGGAGGAAGTGCTCCCATTGGGCTGCTGGGCAGAGGGGCGGGGCAAACTCTGTGCTGGGGTGACTGCATAGGTGCCCACAGAGAGGGCTCCGAGTGCCACCCCTGGCGCACGTGCCACTGGTAGAGCGGTTGTATTTGCCCGCACCTGGCTGCCCCTGCAGGTGCTTTTAAAGGACCAAATGAAGACGGGGGGAGAGAACCAGTGTTAGTGGAAATTTTCACTAACGTGAAAGATTGTGTATTTAGACAACAAAGTCTTCGAACTCTTCAGTTTTCCTGCAATGCAGTTTTTATTTTATTTTTTCACTGCCGATTTTAATTGCTCCCCTGGATTCTAATAGGGGTTGTGTGGCTAAGCCATCCCCCCTCCCTCCCTCCCCACTTAAGGTCTTTTGATGAGCATATGGGGGCTCATATTAAGTCAGAGGCATGGCTTTAGAAACGGGAGAGAAAGTAGATGCAAATTACAGTGAATGCTTAATTGTTTCTGTTTCTGTTGAGGGGGGGAGATCTTATAGTGTGTTTCTGAAAACACTTCCATTAAGTAAGCTTTTGTTTGATAGCTAAATTGTTTAGAGCGTGTTTGTGCCACACTGGTGTGTGCAGAAAAGAATTGTTTTATAAGGAAGCAAGCATGAAGCCTTCCCTTCTATTAGGACTGTGCTAGAGAGAGGGGGGGAAGCGAGGGATAATTGCTTTATATTGCTTTTGTGGAAGAGGAGAGTCAGTGGCCTCAAATTGGAGTATTTTTCTAAAAAAGGATCCCCCCCCCCTTTTGCCCTTGTAGTCATAAACGGTGTAGGGATCAGGGGAAGTTCATGAACTCTCAATATGTTTAGGGTGTGGAAAGCAGATTTCTGTGCTTCTTATGGAAAGAGGTTGATGGTTTTGTATGTGCGTGTGTTAGAGGATTGGCTTTTGAGTATCTGCTTAGAATTGGGGTGGTAAAGATGCTGAACTTGATGACTGGAAGGTTGGCAGGTGAGCAGTTCGAGACCCGAGTGCTGCTCGACGGAGTGAGCTCCCGTCTCTGTCCCAGCTCCTGCCCACCTAGCAGTACGAAAGCAAGAAATTGCAAGTAGATAAATAGGGACCACTTTGGTGGGAAGGTAACGGCATTCTGTGTGCTCCGGTGTCTAGTCATGCCTGCCCACATGACCACGGAAACGTCTGCAGAAGCAGACACACTGATTCTTCGGCTTTGAAACAGAGATGAGCACTGAACCCTACAGTTGGATACGACTGGCTTTCGAACAAGGACAACCTTGACCTTGACCTTACCTTAAAAACCCCATTGGGGCTGCTGCATTCATTCTGACTAGATGGCATATAACTAACTATAAATCGAATCATCACAGACTATGTTGCTACTTTTCTTTCTTGTTAAAGTCTTATAAAAAGACAATATAATTTTAATAGGCCACTTTCTCATAAATAAGCATTGTGCTGTATCGTTTTAAATGGGGTCTGTGACCCCATAATAACAAAGAATAAATATTAGTCAAATTAAAACCTTATATGCAGGGATCACATTAGAATTATTGTCTTTTATACAACTGGGCTTATTTAGTTCCACTGTCTGGTGTTTACTGGCTGTACATGTCTCATAGTTTACAGTGTATTCCCTAGCTTAAAACAAAATTGATTTGGGTTACGGCATAGTTACAGAAGAATTCAAACAAACCCTCCATTAGGTACGATATATGTGTGTGAAGATTTTGTTAACTGTGGGGTAAAGTCATCTCTTGACTCCTGAAGCTCAGTTTCCCATGCTTTATGGCTGTGATGGTGAACCTTGGCACTCCAGCTGTTTTTGGACTTCAATTCCTAGAAGCCCAAGTCTCTGTGAATCCACACAAATAGGGTTACATTAAAATGATAGTGACTTGGGCTCCTGGGAATTGAAGTCCAAGAACACCTGGAGTGCCAGTTAACCCATTCGTGTGGATTCACAGAGATTTGGGCTTCTGGGAATTAAAGTTCAAGAACACCCGGAGTGTCGAGGTTCGCCATCACTGCCTTATGGCATTGGAAAAACTTTGGAGGCCCATAATTTTTAAACTACTCCATCCTGTTATTGAGAAAAGCAGAATGAGTAGTCATTTGAGCTTCTCAGTCAGAGTCCTTCTAGCCAGCATGAACCAGTTTGCTCTTCTTTATTATATTTGTTTGGACTGGTGATAACAATCTAGTCTTTGCCATTGTGATGGAAAGAATTTCCAAAAACATCTTGGGGCAGTGTGGTTGTTTAGAAAACATTTTAGGAGGAACATCTTGGTCTCTTTTACACAAGCAGGTGGCTGTGTGTGTGTGTTTTTTTAAAAACAGATCTTCACATCTCTGATCCACCATCAATATTAATGCTTCTATAAATATTTAAACCTCACAGTAGTTACAACTGCCAAATTCAGCTTACAAACACAAATATAACCCAAGGTCCTTGTCTAACAGTGTTCCACATGGAAAGCCTCCACCTACGAAGACAGGATATAAATTTAATAAGCAAAGTGATTGTACCTGTAATGTTTGTTTCTGGGTAATAATAATTTCGTGTCAGAAATTATTTTGGGTTGAAAGGATTTTTGTGGAAGAAACTCCACTCAGGGAAAGCCCAAATGAGGCTCCTTTCATGTCCCCAGGAGCTGGGACAGAGACAGGTGCTCAATCCACCATACAGTACCCGGGTCTCAAACTGTCAACTTGCCAGCCTTACAGCTAAAAAGGTGAGCTTCTTAACCACTGAGTCACCACAGCCCCTGGACCAGAGATCATAACATATTTGAGTCTGGTCAGGTGACCCTGCTATAGACCCTATTGCCTGTGACTCAAAGCCGTCATGCAGTACCTGGGTCTTGGAACTGCTGGCTTCCCAGCCTTCCAGCTAACAAGGTTCTGGAAAAACAGTGAGATGGTTTGTGGGGAACACAGCATGATGTACGATTGAGCATGGTGCTCTTACAAGGGACGGGAGAAAGGTCTGGCACCTTAAACTTTGAGTTTGGCCAACAAAAGTTGGCCACATGTTCTTGTCACTTGACGTTATGCTTTGCCTTGTCAAGATTCCTGTTTTGTGGTGGGTGGATTTAAAAAACCTGTGTTCCTTTCTCCTTTAGTGCACATGACTAAAATATGGCCAGTTAGGAAAGCTACCACTCAGAGGTCACCAGCATGGTTAATGAGCAATGTCAAGATGTTGTCAGGAAAAATGACAGAAATGCTTTTCTTACTGTAGCATAATGCAGATAATGGGGAAACCATCCGATGCAGTTGAACAGTCAGAGGTTAGGAGCAAATGAAAAGGAAGTATTTATGCATGTTGCTGGGATGTGGGATTTGTTCCCACAAAAATATGATGACCGTGAAGTTGAATGGCATTGAAATCAATTGGGCACATTCATCAAAGAAGGCTTTGGTGTTCACTAATAACTTTTAGGATCAATGGTTGTGTATCTTTGAGTAGCGTTTTCTGAAAAATCAAGAGCAGGAAGTTTAGATTGCTTTTATGTCCTATTTTTTGTGTGTTGTGTACTATTCCTTTTTCTTCACAATGGGGCATCCGTATGACTCAGGAAGACGGCCCTTATTTTCTCTAGATCCGTGATGGCCAACCTTGGCACTCCAGCTGCTCTTGAATTCAATTCCCAGAAGCTCAAGTCCCTGTGAATCCACACGAATGGGTTTACTGTGTGTATGTGCAGTAAACCCATTCGTGTGGATTCACAGGGACTTTGCCTTCTGCGAATTGAAGTCCAAGAACAGCTTGAGTGCCAAAGTTCACCATCACGGATCTAAATGGTAGCCAATAAATAGTGCCCACTTACCCAGTTCAGAAGGAAAAACTTGTGACTAACATGGCTACCTGTAACCAGTTAGATGGGGAAAGGAACTATGAGTTAAAAAGTTACACTTAAGTGTAACAAGTAACACCAAAATTAACTAGGTGTTACTTGTTATCACAGCTAATAACAGCTAAATAGGGGCAGGAAGTAGCTAGAAATTGCAGGCACTGGAAGTGATGTAATTGCCATAGGTTATGCGCAAATGAACTTCATGTACAAAAGTTTGCATTTATTACACAGTTAACCGTACCTTTATATCATTGTCAGCAGCTGCTCGTGTTCAAGCATACATTTCCTCCCCCGAAAGTCCTTTATATGTGGCTATTAGATTAAAATGGCAATGTGAGGAAATGGAATTTGTCCCATGAAAGATGACAATGAAACAAAGGTGTTAGTCTTTAAAGTGCCACAATATTTCATCTCCCCCCCCCCCCCGTTTAATATTGTCAGTGCAGGTAAATCCAAAAGTATTCCTGAAGCTTTAGAGGGTAATTTATGATATTTTATGATATTTTAAAGTACAGTTTCACAGTAGCCCTTGCCATTTCCTGAATGGGGAAATATTATTGTTTTTGTCTTTTACATTTTTCCAGGCTGCGGTAGCTCAGTGGTTAATAAACTTGCCTTGTTAGCTGGAAGGCTGGCAACTTGGCAGTTTGAGACCCAGGTACTGCGTGATGGATTGAGCGCCCGTCTCTGTCCCAGCTCTTGGGGACATGAAAGGAGCCTCATTTGGGCTTTCCCTGAGTGGAGTTTCTTCCACAAAAATCCTTTCAACCCAAAATAATTTCTGACACTAAATTATTATTACCCAGAAACAAACATTACAGGTACAATCACTTTGCTTGTTAAATTTATATCCTGTTTTCCCTAATGTGGGCATCCCCGAGTGGAGTCTCTCCTGCAAAAATCCTATCAACCCAGAATAATGTTGTTGTTCTTGTTACCGGTACAGTAATACCTCGGATAACGCTAAGACTTGGTTCCACAAGTCTTGGTGTTATCCGATTTTTAGTGTTATCCGATGCATGTTAAAATCCTATGGGATGGATCGGATAACGTTAAAGCTCCATAGACATACATTGTAACCACACAGGCTTTAGCGGTTGTTATCCGATACATCCCATAGGACCTTATTCGATCCAATTCTCCTCCCCAGATTACTTAACGTTGTGCGATTTTAGCGTTATCCGAGGGAAACGTTATCCGAGGTATTACTGTATTATATTTCCAGGATGCAGTGTAAAAGGTGGCCACTAGGGGGAACCAGAAAGTATTTTCCTGGTTGACGAGCACCATATGATGTTTTAATAATTATACGATGCTTGTGCCGCCTCTGATTAATGGTAGGCCCAATTAGAAACGTTCAAATGTGATTCATTTTATTTCAGCTCTGAGAATTCTCCAGGCAGAAATAAAGGGGATTCCTTTCAAAATGTACCTTTATGAGCTCTGCCTCTCTTCAAAGAGCTATTAAAGATGACAGGGCGTGTGTGTGTGTGTGATTCCAGAATTGCCCACTTCATTGTTTAGCCCAGGGATTTTCTACCTGCGTCCCATGGGCCAGATGCTGCCCATGGCTCCATTTCATGTGTCCCACCACCACCTCCACCACAGCCAGAAGTGCCATGTAGTGAAGGAAAGGCAAAATGGCCATCGACCCCCCCAAAGCTGTCTGAGACAGCATGACCCGGCCCCTGGCTTAAAAAGGTTGAGAACTCCTGGTTTAGCCTCTGATCTATCTTATCACAATTATAGTCTACCATTAAAAAAACCCCTTTTTGTATTCCAGTTACAAACTTACTTGAGACTGCTACGGCAATGGTTGTAAAAATGTAGAACTTAAGCTTCACACCTCTGTCTGGCACTTCTTGTTTCCATTGTTACAAATAACACATACCATTGCTTCAACTTGAGAAGAGTCGCAAAAAATAAACCTGCTTCCCCATCTCCCTTCCGTCGTTTTGTGCATTTGTATATTGATAGTTTCACAGTTTTTTTCCTGCTGCATAATACATCTGTGACATGGTTTTAAAGATGTGTGTGTAAAGAAACGACAAGAAAACAAGCACATTTCTCTCCCCCCTTGTTTTTAAACAAGACATACACAGTTCTAGAATTAGATGTGCAGTAAAGAGAGACGGCAGGGTATCAACGTTGGGCAACCAACACCCATTAATTGGTAAGTGAAGGGCAATTAAAAGCTGCAGTTGTGTATTTACTAGAAGTCATCAACTATAACAGCGTTCCATGCGCTCTGGTGTCTAGTCATGCCTGCCACATGACCATGGAAATGTCTGCAGAAGCAGATAGCGCTGGCTCTTTGGCTTAGAAACAGAGATGAGCACTGACCCCTAGAGTCGGATATGACTGGCTTTCGAGCAAGGGAAACCTTTACATTTACTTATCAACTATGAAGCATGTTCTGCTCCTCAAGGTTTATAACCATTCATTTCTTTCTCAGCATAGCTAAAGGTCTAATTTGGTCACTGAACGCAGAATGATGAATGGACAATCAACTAAAAACTGGGGCACAGAAATCATGCCTTCTTTCTGGATGTAGAGTCAAAAAGAAGATCCATGTGGTTGGGTTAGACCAGAAGTTCCCAACATGGGGCTGAATCTGAATATAGGCAATTATCACGGCAATCAGCCATGAAAACTATCCTGTGAATATAATGCAGTGGCCTTATATCTGCCTTCTGCATCACAGCGTGACACCCATAGTACCACTGATCCAGCTCCAAGAGTCACTTTCTGGTCCCGAGCCCTTTTGACACATAAAGTCCTCCTCAGCCCCAGGCCAGGATGGAGGAAGCTGCTGTCTTCCATCAAGATGGATTCAAGTGGGATTTAATCCACTTGGGGACCATCACCCTTCCTTGTGGACTTTGCCACCCAAGTCCATTAGTCCTCAGGTGGTCATGTTAGCTAACCACCACCTGACACTCAGTGTTGAGTCACTGGCAGCAGGGTCTACTCTATGACCATAGCAGGATAACCTGGCCAGACTGGCATTACAGAACCTATTTCAATCGAATTTTCAAAGGCCAGTGTTGCAAAACATGAAGTCTCTATTTGTGAAGCTGTGGCCACCCACAGTTATCTGCTGAATTTCTCTCTCCCCCACCCCCATAAGTCATGGGTGAATACGTTGGATGAATGGTTTGGGGGATAACATTTTGGTGGCACGTGTGAAAGTGTAGGGGAGAAAACGAATATCTCATGGTAGGAGCTCATGAGAAAAACAGTGCTTGGAGAAACTTTCTGGAGATTCTGCACTGCGTGGCAACATGAAATTAGGTTTTGCGAGAGCCGCAAGAAAGATCACCCTACTTGAGCGGCTGCTTTCTATTTTGTATTCTGCTATGTATTTTTCTTCTTCATGTTCCCTGAGGTGGAGAATGGAATTGCTCTAGGCAACAGTGACTTTCCATAAAAATATGCATAACATACGACTAAGAACACACAAATGGTGTCCTTTGGGTGAACAGTTGCCAAAGGTCCGGAAGCAGTCTTTGTCCCCAAACTGTATGACTTTAGGGAAAGCCCTAAGAACATTCAGGGATACAGTTTCATCGCGTTTGATTCTGAATTCCCCAGAATTAAAACAGAACATTCCATCCCTCCCTCCCTCCATCCTTCCTTCCATCCATCCCTCCCTCCCTCCCTCCCTCCCTCCCTCCCTCCTTCCTTCCTTCCTTCCTTCCATCCCTCCCTCCCTCCCTCCTTCCTTCCTTCCATCCATCCATCCCTCCATCCTTCCTTCCTTCCTTCCTTCCTTCCTTCCTTCCTTCCATCCCTCCATCCCTCCTTCCTTCCTTCCTTCCTTCCTTCCTTCCTTCCATCCCTCCCTCCCTCCCTCCCTCCCTCCTTCCATCCCTCCCTCCCTCCCTCCCTCCCTCCATCCTTCCATCCATCCCTCGATCCATCCCTCCCTCCCTCCCTCCCTCCCTCCATTCATGTGATTGCACCAGATCCAGAGATTCAAGGGCCTACTAAATGTTCCACCTCCCATAATGTCAAGAATGGCCAGACATCTCCCTTTTTGTTGTCCAGTCACGTAGCCGAGTCCAACCCTTTTGCAACCCCATGGACCACCACACACAAGGCTCCTGTGTCCTCTGCCATCCTCTGCAGCCTGGCCAGATCAACACCCACTGTCTTATTTTAAAGGAGAACTGATGTTTCTGGAAAGTTCACAAAATTGTTGAGATGTTGAGAGTGCATGTTGCTCATCCTTTATTTTTTTTAAGGACACATAATTCTAGGACAAATAGTGTTGGTTTGTTAAAGATGTGAAATCAGTTTTGATGATGATGATGATTAATTAATTAATTTCGTGTCAGGAATTATTCTGGGTTGAAAGGATTTTTGTGGAAGAAACTCCACTCGGGGGACGCCCAAATGAGGCTCCTTTCATGTCCCCAAGAGCTGGGGCAGAGACGGACGTTCAATCCGTCATGCAGTGCCCGGGTCTTGAACTGCCGACTTGCCAGCCTTCCAGCTAAAAAGGCAAGCTTCTTAACCACTGAGCCAACACAGTCTTGATTCACTCCCATGTCAGTGATTATCCTGTTTTTCCACATTGTACATTTCTGAGTTGCAGCTTCTGCTAACTTTATCCAGTTTTGCTACAGTGAACGAAATGCTGAGGTCTGAGTTTAAGGAACTGGATGTGGCATTGTGTGTGTGTATGTGTGTGTGTGTGTGTAATGTGGATAGTGTTTTCCCCACCCCCTTTCACACTGCAGACTTCCTTACCCTTCAAAGAGCCTCTTTAGAGGGTTGAGCAACCATCTGGATGAGCATGTGTTTGAGCGCGTGGGAGGAGAGGGGATTGACAGTTTTGACACACGAAGGGCATTTTGGAAGCAAGCAATACTTCATTACTCTTCTTATTTTGATCCACACCTGAAAACTGGGAAACAGCTTCATGCTAAAGAGTAGCATAATTTAATATTATAGCTTACAGTGCAACACCGCTGGGTAGGAAGGTCTTTTTCTTCTTCTTGTGCGTATTCGATTCCAAATATTGGCTATCCTCATGGCGATCAGCCATGAAGATTGTCCTGGGAACCATATAACGCAGTGGCCTTTCGTCTGCCTTCTGGATCGCAGTGTGACACCCATAGTACCAGTGACCCAGTTCCATGAGTCACTTTCTGGTCCTGAGCCCTTTTGGCACACAAAGTCCTCCTCAGTTATGCCGAATATTATCCCACTCATTTCAAAACCTTGGACAGCACCTGTAACTTGCAAAAGATTTCCCTGAAACTGGATTCATCACTTTGCTTTGTTAGCTGGAAGGTCGGCAAGTCGCCAGTTCGAGACCCGAGTACTGCATGACGGAATGAGTGCCTGTCGTCTGTCATAGCTCAATGCCAAGCTAGCAGATTGAAAGCAAGACGAAGTTAAATAGGGACCACTTGGGTGGGGAAAAGATCTTGGGGACATGAAAGGAGCCTCATTCGGGTTGCCCCTGAATGGAGTGCCTCAAACAAAAACCCCTTTAACCCAGAAAGCACCTTTGTATAATTTTGACATGATTTAAAAACAACCCTCACCACTAACTGAAGTCTGCTATCTTGCTTCTGTTGAACATCAGGTAGCAACCCCAAGACCATATTGAAAGTAAGTACAGTAATACCTCGGATAACGCTAAGACTTGGTTCCACAAGTCTTGGTGTTATCCGATTTTTAGTGTTATCCGATCCATGTTAAAACCCTATGGGATGGATTGGATAACGTTAAAGCTCCATAGAGATACATTGTAACCGCACAGGCTTTAGCGGTTGTTATCCGATCCATCCCATAGGACCTTAACGTTATTCGATCCAATTCTCCACCCCAGATTGCTTAACGTTATGCGATTTTAGCATTATCCGAGGTAAACGTTATCCGAGGTATTACTGTAGTGGTGTCTATGAAGGCAATCTTACTACGCTGGTGTGACTTTTAGCTTGGTAGAAGCTCACCAAAACACAGTCTTCAGTGTTCTTGTAACTTTCAGGAGAGTTAATGTTGCGTTCCCTCAACACCTTGAAGGAATAAACGTGGAAGTGAAGAATAATAATGTTGAGTTCGAATGACCTCAGATGGAGGAGGATAAACATTTCTAGCAGACATTTGTTTTTTGGCCACATTTACCTGGACTTGAAATCTTACCGTTGTTCTTAATGTGTAAAAATATATAGGGTGGTGATAGCCAACCTTGGCACTCCAGATGTTCATGGACTGCAATTCCCAGAAGCCCAAGTCAACACTCTTGATGATCAGGGCTTCTGGAAACTGAAGTCCAAGAACACCAAGGGTCTCCCTTGCGCGAAAGCCAGTCATATCTGACTCTAGGCTTCAGTGCTCATTTCTGTTTATAGCCAAAGTGCCTGAAGATGTTTCCATTGTCATGGGGCAGGTCTGACTAGACACCAGAGTGCATGGAACACTGTTACCTTCCTGCTGAAACTACCTATTTACCTACTTGCAATTTCTTGCTTTCAAGCTGCTAGATTGGCTGGGACAGACGACAGGTGTTCACTCTGTTGCACAGCACTCTGGTCTCGAACTGCTGACATGCCGACCTTCCAGCCAAGTTTAGCATCTTAATCACTAAGTCTTTGTAGTCCATAAATATGAATACACACATACACCAAACAAAAATATAAGCAGCATTTTCAAAGAAAGAAAAAGCATTTTGGTTAACAATTAATACGAAAGAAAACGATGCTTCTGTGAAATCAAAGGAAGAGGGAGAGACCTGAATATTGTCTTAAAATCCCTCATTTTGGAAAACCAATCTTCAGTCTTTGATCCTTCAGTCTTAAACATCAGTCGGAGAGAGCTCTTAGATGTGCCAGTAATGATGTTGTGGTTTTCGCGACACCCCTATGAAGCAGGGAAAGAGGAGGAGGAGGAGATACCAAGGAAGAGTGTGCAGCAGAAGATTTTTGTTGTTCAGTTGCACAGTTGATTTGACCCTTTGCGATGATCCCATGGACCACTGTCCTCCAGGCACTTCTGTCCTCCACCATCCTCCTCAACTCGCTCAGCTTTGTGCCCATTGTGTCTATAATACCACCTAGCCATCTCATTCTAGGCTGCCCCCTTCCTCCTTTGCCCTCCACCCTTCCCAGGATCAAGGCTTTCTCAAGCAAATCCTCTCTTATTTGATGTCCAAAGTACCTTAGCTTCATCTTTACTATTTGACCTTCTAAGGAGCAGTCAGGTTTGATTTCTTCCAAGATTGACCTATTTGTTCTCCTCGCTGTCCAGGGGACTCTCAAAACTCTCCTCCAACACCACATTTCAAAGGCATCTATTCTTCTGAGCTCAGCTTTCCTAATGGTCCAGCTCTCATAACCGTACATTGCCACCGGGAATACCATTGCTTTGACTAGACAAATTTTTGTTTGCAATGTGATGTCTCTCCTTTTCACTATGCTCCCCAGGTTTCTCATTGCTTGTCTCCCAAGAATCAGTTCCCTTTTTATTTCATGGCTGCAATCACCATCTGCAGTGAG
Source organism: Furcifer pardalis (assembly GCA_030440675.1). NCBI lineage: Eukaryota > Metazoa > Chordata > Lepidosauria > Squamata > Chamaeleonidae > Furcifer > Furcifer pardalis. The sequence goes on from CP126899.1 coordinate 14,338,915, forward strand.
ACTGATCCCAAGAAAGTACAATCTGTCACTGCTTCTACTTCTTCCCCATCTATTTTCCAGGGACTGATAGGGCCTGTTGCCATGATCTTGGTTTTCTTGATATTGAGTCTCAAGCCAGCTTTTGCACTTTCTTCTTTCAACCTAATCAGGAGCTTCTTTAGGTCCTCCTCACTTTCTGCCATTAGGGTGGTATCATCTGCATATCTCAAATTGTTGATGTTTCTCCCAGCAATTTTGATCCCAAATTGTGATTCCTCCATCCCTGCATTGAGGTTTTGGAGGTTGGGGAAACCTGCCCAAAGTAAGAGACAATTTAGAACTAAAATGGTCCCCTTTGCTCATAGGAGGTTCCACACAAGATGTTTTAGCATGGCAAAAGGGGAGTCATCACTACCTTTCCTTCCTATCGACGCGACTGCTGATGTTTTCTCCACTGCTCACAGGAGTGGCGCCATGGACCATTCCCTTGCAGACGCTAACCCTCCTCCCTGGTTTAAGCCAAAGGAAATTACCACAGCTTAATTCTCAGAGCCAAGAATGTTTTCAAAGATATTTTCATCTTCTTGGCAGACACTCTTGTTGTAGAACAAAGAGGCCTCCCAAATCTATAGCCAGCATTATATGTGGCTGGAAGCGAAAAGTGGCCAGCCGTTTAAGTTATTTGGACAATTAAGTGTTATTATATACTTACAAGAGTGGCAAACAAATAGACATATTTAAGCAAAACGTTTCAGCTCCCACCTTCGACAGCTATTCTGGCCAAAGGAAACTCGTGTGTATTTTTAAATGGCAATTTCAAGGTGCAGCAATAGCCATGATGCTTAGATACCATAGCACTTACAGCGTTATCTGGATGGTTTGCAAGGCAGTTAGCATTTTGTGCCAAGGCCCTAGGTGGCCATTTTACCAAACTTGGGAAGGATAGAAAGCTGAATCAACCTTGAGCCCCGTCGGGATCAAACTCGAATCCTGAGCAGACTTTTGGCCACAGGACAGCTGCTTTAACCACGGTTGCCTGTTTAATTAATTTTTAATGTTATGTTTCATTCATTTTTAATGGTGTATGATTACATTGTTTTAATTTATTATGAACTTTCTTGAGTTCCTCCGTGGGGTGGGGGAGGAAGCAAATATATAAAATAAAAGGGAGCTGTACTGCTTGTAAAGTGGCTGCAGTGGCTCAGTGGTTAAGAAGCTTGCCTTGTTAGCTGGAAGGTTGGCAAGCCGGCAGTTCGAGACCCAGGTACTGCATGATAGAATCAGTGCCCGTCTCTGTCCCAGTTCCTGCCAACCTAACAGTTTGAAACCAAGAAATTGCAAGTAGATATATAGGGACAACTTTGGCAGGATAAAAAAAAATATTGGGGGCATTAAAGGAACTTCATTTGGACATCCCCTGAGCGGAGTTTCTCCAGCAAAAACCCTTTCAACCCAGAAAGCACCTTTGTGCGCTTCTGATACGATTTAAAAAAATAAATAAATCTGTAAAGGTGTATTGAAAATAATGTCCAAAGTGTCTGTGACTATGGGACTCAACAGAAATCCTCTGTCATGTGTCATCCTCCATAGTCCACCCAGATCTATGCCCACTGCGTCAACGATGCCGTCTAGCCATCTCCCCCTCTGCCACCCCTGTCTCCTTTTATTTATTATTTATTATTCACGCTTGTTTATCGCCCTCCTTCCGGAAGCGACATGTCATCAATAACAATCAAACAGTTTAAAACCAATTAAAAGATTAAAAGTTAAAAAGAAAATTAAAAGATTAAAACTAGGAGTTGCAGCTAAGAGGCATGGGGGTCAAATCATCCAACCGGCTGGGGCTATTGTTTGCCTTTGATTCTTCCCAGCATCAGGACCTTCTCCAGGGAGTCCTCTCTTCTCATTTGGTGGCCAAAGTACTTGACCAAACACGATTCACCGGGAAAGGAACTGGCAACCCATGCCAGTGTCCTTGCCAAGAAAACCCCATGGACAGTTCTAACAGGCCAGCTGGTTGCCCAACACCAAGGAGCAAGTGAGGGCATTACCAAAAATTAAAAAAGGAAGTGGATGAAAAGGACACCCATTTGCATAGAAAGAGCATATGTTAATTTGTAGTTATCTGCAGATGCAAAACTGAGCAGCGTTTTCCCACAAATTGTGCATATGCAAAATCAGGAATTTTTTTTTAAAAAAAATAATTTAAACCAGATTGCAGTTCACCCCGTGGAGAGACTGCCATGCAGGTGACTAATTCAGGTGCTGTTCTGCGGATAAAGAGCAGCGTAAGTTCTGTAAGGCCAGGTTATCCTCCTATGGTAATAGAGTAGAGCTCTCTGCTAGTGATTCAGTGCTGATCGTCAGGTAGTAGCTGACTAACCTGACCACCCTGAGGACTAATGGCCTTGGGTGGCGAAGTTCACAGGGAAGGAAGTGTGATGGTACCCAAGTGGATTGAATCCCACTTGAATCCCTCTTGATGGAAGGGAGCAGCTTCATCCATCCTGGCCTAGGGCTGATGATGAAGACTTTGGGCTCAGAACCAGAAAGTGACTCAAAGGAACTGGATCAGTGGTACTATGGGTGTCATGCTGTGATGCAGAAAGCAGAGAAAGGGCCATTGCATTATATTCTCAGGACAGTCTTCATGGCTGATTGCCCTGGGAATCGCCTATACTGTACAGTCAAACCTCACATAAAGAGCACCTCGCTTAGAGAGTAACTCACTTAAAGAGCAGAATTTTCTCTGAATGTTTGCTTCGCTTAACAAATAAAACCAACCAAAAATTTGCTCAACAAATAAATTGGGGTTCGCAATCCCGCCCACAATTGGTCATTTACAATGGTGTCTTGCTTAAAGAGCAAACTCGCTTAAAGAGCAATCCTGTGGAACGCATTATGCTCGAGGTACAACTGTATTCAGATTCGGAAGAGGAGGAGGAGGAGAAAATGGAAGAAGAAGAAAAAGATGATGATGATGATGATTGCCACCCTGTCATGGTGTGATGTGGCCCCCAGTCTTTTGCTTGGGGAGAATGAGTATTAATCTATTTGGTTTCTGTGTGTGGAAGGTCTCTTTGGATTCACCTTGAATAATTTAGTTTCCATATGCAGGATCCTTCTTATCCAGTATTCATGAAGCTTTCAAGTATAAATGCTTTTTGCTTTATTAAAACCACCAGAACAAATTTACCCAGTGTTAGAAATGCAAGAGTATCCTAATGTGACTTACCCAATAATTCCACTTAGGACAATAATCATATTGGCATTGTTAACTTTTACAACTTTTGAGTCTTGTATTGCAACCATCAGCAGCAGCATAAAATATGTTGCTTATCATTCTGAATATTTTGTAATATTTTGCAATATTTTACATTGTTTCCCTTTTTTTAGTTCCTAAAGTGTGAAATTATTTATGTCCGATCCTATTGGCTCTTCTTTCTTTAGTCCAACAGTTACTCTCTTTGTCACAACAACTTCAGGAACATTTTTATTTGGAAGCTTAGTCAAGGTCACCTTTCCTGGAAAGGCAGTTGTATCCGACTCTAGGGTTCAGTGTTCATCTCTGTTTCATAGCCAAAGAGCCAACACTTTCTGCTTTTGCAGACATTTCCGTGGACATGTGGCAGGAATGACTAGACACCTGAGTGCACAGAACGCTGTTTACCTTCCCACCGAAGTGGTCCCTATTTATCCACTTGCAATTTCTTGCTTTTAAACTGCTAGGTTGGCAAGAGCTGGGACATAGACAGGCACTCACTCTGTCATGCAGTATTCAGGTCTCCAACTTAACCACTAAGCCACCACTAAGTCTCTTTTGTTTGGAAGTTTGCATTCATACAAAATAAGCAGCCACGTCCAACTTCCCCAATGTTCTTCGGTATGCAAGGAAAGAGAGAGTGGATTAATGTTGATTGTGTTTATTGCAAGCCTTTTGTGTTTGCCCTGATACTTCCTTTTCCAACTGACTCAGTTGTGTTTTGTACTGTTTACAAGATTTTCTTGATGCATCTGAAAGCCAGAAGGCAGAGAAATTCTCTGACTCCCCACCTCCACCCCATAGTGTATTGTAACAGTGAACAGTTGGTTGCGCAACATACAGTTGCGTCTTGTGTTATCCAGATGGCAGTTGTGTCTGACTCTTGTACCTTCTGGAATCATAGGAGATGCCCTTTCGGAGACTGTTCCTAAAAGACACTGTTCTGAAATGTTGTCGTATTTTGGGCCGACAGTACCTCTTGGTGTATCCTTAGCAGCAGGTCATGAAGGCTCACGTGGAAAACACAACCTCATAAAGAAGCCTTCCTTGAGGTCTGATGCTTCTGTGTTGTGAACATATGATCATGTGTTGAATCTCCATAAAAGCACTGGCAAATCCAGAAGGACAGGTGATCAGGTGATGGCCAACCTTGGCTCTCCAGGTGCTCTTGGACTTCAGTTCCCAGAAGCCTCGGTCAGTAGGTGTTCTGCCTTGGGCTTCTGGGAATTGAAGTCCAAGAACTTCTGGGGCATGAATGGTTGAGAAACCCTACTCTAATATGTTGCCCATTACGGCAGGAATAGCTTGTCTTCACCAGACCACAGGAACGAAGCTTTCCAGAAAACCCCAGAATTCTTGGAGAGGCAAAACATTTGTATTTTTGAAAGGCTAGCCCTGCTAGTCTGTGTTTCAAGCACAGTAAAGGTAAAGGTCGTCTTTGCGTGAAAATCAGTCGTACCGAACTCTAGGGATCAGTGCTTACCTCTGTTTATAGCCAAAGAGCCAGTGCTGTCTGCCTTTGCAGACGTTTCTGTGGACATGTGGCAGGCATGACTAGACACCAGAGTGCACAGAATGCCGTTACCTTCCCACCAAAGTGGGGCCCATTTATCCACTTGCAATTTCTTGCTTTCAAACTGCAAGGTTGGCAGGAGCTGGGGCAGAGATGGGAGCTCACTCTGTTGTGCAGTACCAAACTTCTAACCTGCTGATCTTCCAGTCATCAAGTTCTGTGTCTTAACCCACTAAGCCACCGAGAGTAAACAAAACAAAAAGACCAATTTAAAAAGTTGTGGCACCTGAAAGACGAACTGCTGTATTTTAATGTGAGCTTTGGTGGATCAAGTCCACTTTATCAGTCATAGGAGTGAGGCTTCGTAGCATTAACGGATATACATCAGGTACAGAGGCACACAATGGCAGGCTAGCACAGGACTTCTCAACCTTTTAAAGCCGGGGGCCGGGTCACTCTCCCACAGACAGCTTCGTGGGCTGGACGGCCATGTTGCCTTTCCTCCACCGCTTGCCACTTCCTGGTGTAGTGGGAGGGGGGGCACATGAAATGATGTTGCGGGCCGCATCCAACCCACAGGTCGTAGGTTGAGAATCCCAGGGCTAGCAGAACAGATAAGTATATAAATCAGTGTGGCTTTTTACAACTGGGAACGGTGAAATATCCCTGGTTGTTATTAAGATTTGCTGTGACCACGACCACGTGGTTACTAGACTGCAGCCAAAATGAAAACCAGGCAAGATGAAGGTGGTTGATATTTTATTTCATGTTTGCTTTAAAGAAAAGGGAATAAACCAAAGGAAGCTAGAAGGAGTAAAGACCACTTTCTTTCTTCTCGTTTCTTAACAGAAATTGCCCCAACCTTGATTTTATACTTACAATTCATCTTTTTCCTTTCTTCTGAGTACCCGCTTGGTAAAAAAAAAAAATGGCATTCATTTAGGTGAAACTGATGCAAAATTCATCGTTCTTTGTTGTTGTTTCTACTGGCAGGTGCATGCATTATAACTTTGGCACATTCAATCGGCACACAGATACTGTGCATTGTTTTTAAGCAGCCTATCGTCTGAAAGGGAAGTAATTTAAAGAATTTGGTATTTCTAGCGGTGCTAGAACAGTCTTTGTGCAACTTAAGGGAACCAATATGATTTGTTCTTCCCTTGTTTTGATGTTCCTACTGAATGTCAAGGACACGTGAACAAAACACAAGGAAGCTTTTGTGAATTGCCTTCGGGTTGCTAGATTTCTGAAGAAGACCGGGTGTGCTGAACTTTATTTATGCACTAAAAGAAAATAAAGATGGGATTAGGAGAAGACTGGACGGTAAACTGCCGGTGGTTTCGGCTTTCATGTACCGCGGAGTGAATCTTCCCATTGAACATTTTATATTATTTTATTCTGTTTTATTTAAACCAAAATAAAAATTGCTCCCAACTTTAAAGCATTTTATTTTTGTATGTTATGGTCTGCAAAAAAGAAATAAATTGAGAAAGATATTAAAACTCATTCCAAATATCTTGAAGGGTACAGAACTGTGGTGGTTTTTTGAATGCTTGCATAGCATTTGATTTAGAAAACCTTGTTACTGTATTTTAGCGTGAGTGAGTGAGTGAGTGAGTGAGTGAGTGAGTGAGTGAGTGAGTGATGATGATGATGATGATGATGATGATGATGATGATGATGATGATGATGATGATGATGATGATGATGATGATGATAGTTTCATGTCAGAAATTATGCTGGTCTGAAAGGATTTTTGCTGGAGAAACTCTGCTCAGGTGACACCCGAATGAGGCTCCTTTCATGTCCCCAAGAGCTGGGACAGAGAAGGGTCCTCAATCTGTCATGCACTAAAGGTAAAGGTTTCCCTTCCTTGAAAGCCAGTCATATCCGACTCTAGGGTTCAGTGCTCATCTCTGTTTCAAAGCTGAAGAATCAGTGTGTCTCCTCTGCAGACGTTTCCGTGGTCATGTGGGCAGGCATGACTAGACACCGGAGCACACAGAACGCTGTTACCTTCCCACCGAAGTGGTCACTATTTACCTACTTGTAATTTCTTGCTTTCAAACTGCTAGGTTTGCAGGAGCTGGGAAAGATACAAGAGCTCATTCTGTCCTGCAGTTCTCTGGAATCGAACTGTTGACCTTCCGCCTCCCAGTCAGCATCATAGACACTTGAGCCACTGCAGTGCAGTACCTGGGTTTTGAACTGCCAAATTGCTGGCCTTCCAGCTAACAAGGCAAGCATCTTAACCACTGAGCCACCACAGCCCCGAGTGAGTGAGTGAGTGAATGTCACAGAATTCTTAAGCTAGGTAAGGCCCTTCTCTTATATAGATTTTTGAGATCACAAAGAGGAAGAATTCTCTTGATCTGGTTGCTTGGAATTTGGCTTTTGGACCACTTTAATTCATTCACCTTGTGGGAAAAACAATGCAGACAAAGATAAAAGTTGGTTTGAAACAATTGTTGTCCGCCAAAAAAAAAAATCTCTCTTGCTGGGAGAGGAGCTTGAAACCTGCAGGGTGTCTTTCGATGAAAAAAAAAAGGCAAATATAGACTAATTCGGCTGCACAGACCATCTGGGGGAGATTCTTTTGAATTCTTTTAATTTTAAGCACTCATTGATTCGGAGGACAAATACACGCTGCATTTGCAAATGAACTTTTCTTTCTCTTGCCACAAATCTGGTTGGTTTCTGCCAGCTCTCCCTTACCGAGTGATGGCTAACCCATTGGCACTCCAGGTGTCCTTGGACTTCAGTTCCCAGAAGCCCAAGTTTCTGTGAATCCACACAAATAGGTTTACTGCATGGAAACCAGATCAAGCAACCAGATCAAGAAAATTCTTCCTCTTTGTGATCTCAAAAAGGACACCTGGAGTGCCAGGAAACTCACTTGTGTGGATTCACAGAGACTTGGGCTTCTGGGAACTGAAGTCCAAGAATACTTGGAGTGCCAGTAAACCCATTCATGTGGATTCACAGATACTTTTTAATTTTAATTTTTAAAAGTTTTAAGGTTTTTAGATGGAAGCTCCCACTTCCTAATCCTGGGCCCTATCTGCCCAGGGAAGGAAAAGACTAACGTCCTCAGGCCGGGAGGAGGAATGGATTTTAGCTGTTTGTGTTGTGTGTGTGTTGTTGTTGTTTTGTTTTTGTTTTTTTCCTGATTGTAAACTGCCCTGAGTCGCCACGGCGAGTGGGCGGTGATATAAATCTAAATAAATAAATAAAATAATAAATAAATAAATACTTGGGTTTCTGGGAACTGAAGTCAAAGAGGAGTGCCAGTAAACCCATTCATGTGGATTCACAGAGACTTGGGCTTCTGGGAACTAAAGTCCAAGAACAGCTGGAGTGCCAAGGTTCGCCATCATGGCCTTAACCTGCTCTTCTTCTGGGTACCTTTGATGAGATGGTGCCACCATTCCCCCAGAGAGCCATTGTAGCTGAACATACAAATATACAAATTGAATGAATGAATGAATGAATGAATGAATGAATGAACATCTCTGAAGGAGAGCCAGGATTTGGCAAGCTGGATAAGATTTTTAAAAACCGAGAGTTGTCAACATTTCTCCAACATTATTCTCTCCCCACCCCCAGGAGAAAGGATCGTTTTCTCACAGTGTGCCTAAAGTCTGATAGCCTTGGTTGAGTCACTGTTGTGAATGCATCATTCTTTCAAGTTTGTGGCATGATGCTCTGCTGGTGTAGCTGAGCTTTGTCGTGTCCCGTCACTGTGTGGTAACCCTCCTCCTGCCTCTGCTATTACTGTGAGGTTGCATTTGGAGTGCTTTTAAGTGTCCAAAATGGGCTCCGACTCCCGCTTCTGTCTGCGAACATTTTGCAGGCAGCTACGTTTTGAGCTAATATCAGTTGCATCATGCCAAGCTTTGGATCACTCCTTTCCCTGGCTTCTCATTTCTAAAGTGTTGTCATTCAGGCCGAGTAACCTCAAGCGTAGTAATTGTACTGAAATCTGCCGGAGATAAAGACGGGGTATTTTAAAAATATAAGGAGAAGCATTAAGGGAGAGGGAAGTCTTCCTTGAGGGCAGCAGTCTTGCTTTTCATCTTTGAACTTTGTGTGCAAGTAATATTACCAGGTAGAGGGACAGCGGTAGCTTAGTGGTTAGGACGGTGAGCTTGACAATCAGAAGGCTGGCAGATCAGGAGTTAGAGACCTGAGGTCTGCAGGACAGAGTGAGCTCCTGTTGCCTCTCCCAGCTCCTGCCAACCTAGTGGTTCAAAGGGAAGAAATTACAAGTAGATAAACAGGCACTCCATATGGCAGCAGATTTGGGAAACACAACGGTGCCCACAGGATTGGAAAAGATCACTCTACGCTCCAATTCCAAAGATGGGCAATGCCAAAGTGTTCACATTACCATACAATTGCGCTTATCTCACACGCTGGCAAAGTCATGCTCAAGAGCTTACAAGCTAGGCTTCAGTAGTATGTGGATTGAGAACTTCCAGAAGTACAGGCTAGATACTGAAGAGGCAGGGTTACTAGAGACCAAATTGCCAACATTCACTGGTTCATTGAGAAAGCAAGGGAGTACCAGAAAGAAGTCTACTTCTGTTTCATTGATTACACCAAAGCCTTTGATTGTGCAGATCACAATAAACTGTGGCAAGTCCTTAAAGAGATGGGAGTCCCAGGCCAGTTGGCCTGTCTTCTGAGAAATCTGTATGTGGGTCAAGAAGCAACAGTTAGGACCGGATATGGGACAACGGACTGATTTAGAATAGGAAAAGGAGTACGACAAGGCTGTTGTATATTGTCACTTTGCTTATTTAAGTTATATGCAGAGTATATGATGTGTAAAGCACGGCTGGATGAAGCACAAATGGGAATTACCGTAAGATTGCTGGGAGAAACATAGACAACCTGAGATATGCAGATGATGCTGCCCTAATGGAAGAAAGTGAAGAAGACCTAAAGAGCCTTCTGATGAGGGTAAAAGAGGAGAATGCAAAAGCTGGCCTGAAACTCAACAGATGAGAGAAGAGCCTTGTGTGTGGTGGTCGATGGGGTCGCAAAGGGTCGGACTCGACTGTGCGGCTGAACAAAAACAAAACAGGTACTGCTTTGGTGTGAAAGTAACAGCGTTCTGTGTACTCTAGTCATACCTGCCAAGGGACCATTGAAACGTCTGCAGACACAGCACTGGCTCTTTGGCTGTAAACAGAGCTGAGTCCCTTAGCTTTGGACACGACTGGCTTTCAACAAGGGAGAACTGATATTGTTTATTACTTGAGCTGTCACACATTGGGGGGAGTTTTCCTTCCCTCCCACAGCCACCCCCTCTCCCAGCCTTTTGGGAAGACTGTTACACAATAAGCATATCGCAAATCAGCTTTTGGCATGAAAGAGATGCACGGCTGAGGGTTTAGCCGTACTGTTTCTGGCTGTTCCTGCTCCCTCTATTTTCCGCTGTACACAATTAATCTCTCCCCTCCGTCCCCTGCTGGCTTCCCTCGTCCCCCTGCGAGGAGCCATTACACTTGAGCGGTCATTTTTAAGTTGGACTCCTTTGAAAATAATGGAATTAGTGGGAAGAGTCTGTCTCTGTGAGGGAAATCAATCTCGGTCTGAAAGACGCCTTACTTCCCGGTGCAGTCAGGACATTGGAAAGGCCGTCAGCCATCCAGGACGCAAGAGTTTCACTGCCAGTGTTTCCTGTGTGCTAATATGTAGGCTATGAGGGGTTCATTGTGCAGTGGTTGGTGGATTAATCTAGTGTGCTTGTTTTGCTCTGTTCTCCTCTTCCTGCATCCTCTACTTCTTTGATGTTTTAACTGTGACGATAAAGAGATTTGGAGCATGGAGTGCGGTTTTCATCTGCACAAATGTAACCCACGATTCCTCTTCTTTGTTGGCGTTAATCATAGTTTAGTGCAGGGGTTCCCACTCTAAGGCCTGTGGGCTGGATCCGGCCCATGGCACCATTTTATGTGCCCCCCCCATCCAGGAATGGGATGTAACAGCTTCGCACCAGTTCTCCAGAACTGGTAGTAACTTTTCCCAGTGTCCCAGAGAACCGGTACCAGCTTTTGGGGGGAACCACCTTTGGGGCTTACCTTTTCACTGGTTCCCCCACTGCACATGTGCTTCAAGCAGTTGGTGTGCATGCAAGCCTACAGTGCTTGGTGCGAATGCATGGCCTCTTTGCTGTCCTCCCAAGCGGGGAGGAGGAAGAGAAGCTGCTAGCCTGAAGCTCCCTATAGCCTGAAGCTCCCCAGGGTAAGTGACACACCTTTGGATGTGGTGTGTCTGTGTGTATTTTAATGTGTATTTAATACCTTTACCTATATTGACGTACTACCACAGTTCCTAAAAAGGCCTGGCGGCCTGGCTTGGGGTTTTTAAGCAAAGTCTTGGCGTTACCTCATCAATAAGCTACACCTGTGCTGCTCCAATTGGAGAACCCTTAAGGAGGCACAGCTGTTTTACATTTACATTAAGGCATATTATCCTAGAGAACTGGTTAGACAAAGACTTAGTATAGTAATACCTCGGATAACATTTACCTCAGATAATGCTAAAATCACATAACGTTAAGTAATCTGGGGAGGAGAATTGGATTGAATAACGTTAAGGTCCTATGGGATGGATCGGATAACAACCGCTAAAGCCTGTGTGGTTACAATGTATCTCTATGGAGCTTTAACTTTATCCGATCCATCCCATAGGATTTTAACATGGATCGGATAACACTAAAAATCAGATAACACAAAGACTCGTGGAACCAAGTCTTAGTGTTATCCGAGGTATTACTGTACCTAACTTCTTTAACTGTTGAAAAGTTGAAAAGTGCCAAAATGAAGCCATCTTGTGGTGAGTTCATTCTGTAGTTCTTTCCATCTGACCTAGTGTGAGAAAGATTAACCAGAATAAGATTTAAACTCTGGTTTGAAAGATCTGGTTGATTTGTGTTTGGGGTGGGTATATTTTAATGTATTTTTTATTTTATGTATGTATTTATTTATTTTATGGGTTTGTGTTGTGGGTGGGTGGGTGGGTGAGATGAGGGGTTTGTGTGTGTGTGTGTGTGTGTGTGTGTGTGTGCGCGCGCTTATTTTTATTTTATTTATTATTATTATTTATTATTATTTTTCTTTGACCCCGCCCACAACATCATGATATCATGACATTGACTCCGCCCATGACATCAGCTCCACCCATAATGTGATGACATCACGGTGGGGTAGTAATATTTTTGACATCCCACCACTGCGTAGTGGGACTGTGGTGGCTTAGTCGTTAAGATGCTGAACTTGACAACTGGAACTTTGGCAGGCCAGCAGTTTGAGACCTGAGTGTTGTGTGACAGAGTGAGCTCCAGTTGTCTAAACTTGCTCCCCCGATGAGCCACCCTTTCTAAGTCAAACATGTTTCTCTTGGCATGGCTGCGAATGTGTGTTTTGTTTCCTAGTCACGCTAGGATGTGACGACTGTTGTGAACTTGCATTCACACTCACCTGTTCCGTGTGGCGAATTTATAAAGGAACAGCATCCCGGAGAACATTGATGTAAACGTTGCTTACATTTTCCCATCTATGGTAATGAATTACACCATTTTTAATGGCTGTGTTATTAAACCTGTGTGTCTCGACACCATATAATTATATATAAGAGGTTAGCAAGTCTGTGAAAGTGTGTTTATTATGTTGCGAATAACAGAAAATTTAGTCTAGTTTTCTTTAATTAATACTAACTCAATCTAATAAGCCTGCTCTTTACTAAAGGGAACACTGACAGCAATGTCTATTATTTATTTATTTATTGTTCATTGTAGGTTTCGTAGCCAAATATCTGTGTTAGATTGTCCGCCTTCTGAACCTCACAACAGCCAGCAAGTTACAATGGCTTTCAAGAAGCAGAGGTTGGAAAAGTTACCTTTTCTGACTTCAATAATGAAGTCTGTACTATGAGAGGGGGTATAATGAAATGTTAATGATTCCTCCATTTAAAGTTAAATGTAATAAAAAAAAAGTTTTAGCTTGACCCTTTATGTTTAAAATTTTATTTGAAGGAAAAAAGGTAAAAGCGGCATTCCTATTTCATCCTAATTTGCAACTTGCATTAGAACTGACCTTAATAAAAGCAAATCTGGTGCAGTAGTAGTAGTAGTAGTAGTAGTAGTAGTAGTAGTAGTAGTAGTAATAATAATAATAATAATAATAATAATAATAATAATAATAATAATAATAATAATAATAAATATTATTATTATTATTATTATTATTATTATTATTATTATTAATATTAATATTAATATTATTATTATTATGTGTCAGAGATTACTCTTGGTTGAAAGGACTTTTGCTGGAGAAACTCCACTCAGGGGACGCCCGAATGGGGCTTCTTTCAGTGATGCTCTTGGGTATCAAAACCCAACCTTCCAGTCTCCAGGTCAGTGTCTTAACCACTAAGCCACCAAGGAAGCTGCGGTCTGGTACAGTCATCAACCCTGAATTTTTGAGACCTTCATATTTCTCCTCTGTCCACAAAATCTTGATACACAGACTACGGAAGACAGATTAATGTCAGAAGCTAGCTGGGTTTTTAGTGTCCTAATAAAAACGTATCTCTTGCCTTTAATCCTGAGGAGTATGTGAAAAAGTTTACTTTTGCTCTTCTTGGAATATGTCTAAGTCAGGCGTTCTCAACATTTTGAAGGCAGGGGCCAAGTCAGGCTCCCTCAGTCAGCTTTGGGGGCCAGCCAGATGGCCATTTCCACCTTCCTTCACCACATGGTGTGGTGGTGGTGGTAGTGGTGGGCCACATGAAATGGTGCTGTGGGCCACATCCGGCCCACGGGTTGAGAATCCCTGGTCTAAATATGTCCCTCCTTGCCTTTGACATTACCTGTTTAAGGGTGCTAGAGTTTTTTAAAGAAGTTCCCAGTTTAGGAAAGTTGCAAAACCCGCTCGTCAACCAGAAGTGACATGGGAAGCAAAATGGAACGACTTCTTGTAGCTTTAATCAAGGACTTCAGGTCCTAACAGAGGTTGTCACGTTCTTAGGTGAACCAAGTCAGTTTTTTCCCCATCCTCTGGAGAAGATAAGAGAGATGAACTGCAAGAGATTATGGGCCTCCCATGCAGAGCTAATGGGGAGAGACCACTGAACCGATAATGCAGCTCCCATGAAGTTTAGTGCTGCTCACCCATTTCCCCATCATCTTGATAGGATGAAAACGGTTTCCCCGGTCTAAACCCATTAGCTTAAGAACTTGAAAACACCTATCAGGACTTTGATTTCTTCAGTAAGTTCCCAGAAATCTGGTGGGGAAAATTCCTCCATGTCCAATTTCGAAAAAGCCCTTGCCTATAATATCTTGGTGGTAGGCCAGACCTGATCTCAAAATACAGGGTGGTGGTGGTGGTGGGGAAGGTACCTATTTGCCCAGGAATGGAGGTGCTATTTCTAGACACACCTGCCCTTCACATCTGATCATTAGAAGATTAAATGGTGATATTTCAGCCAGGGTGGCCTTCTCGTGTCCTGTGAACCCTCCCTGCCCTTTGCAATAATTATAATAATTCAAGTGCTCTTCAGTGTATGTCTCTGAAATGATGGCAATCACATTTGCCAAGGGGGAAAGAAAAATAACCTTTATGTTCTGGGCTCTGGCAATCATTTAATTTCTGTTTAAGCAATAAGCACTTCTTCTCCTTTCACCCTCTCCATCCTTGCAGAGGACATATAAACAAGGCATCCAGGTGAGGTGTATAAAGAGCCCTCTTTGCTGGCCTCTAGACCTCATTTCGACTCTTGATGTTTCTGTCACATCATCACAGATCTCACCTGGGTTTCATTGTTGCTACCACTGGTTTCCTGATCTTCTGGGTAACTATTGATTCTGTGCCTATGAATAACTTGTTTTTATTCTAGCCAAGCAAGGAGATTAGAAGCCGGCACCTCATTCCCATTCTTTGGAGACGAAGCAACAAACACAAAATAAGACAGCCCCTTGGTTGTTTACTGTACCTTCAAGACCGAAAGGGATTCTGCCCCTCATTGGATGTGTGTTGCTTATGTACTAGTGTGCGGGGCACACCAGGCCGCTTCCATTTCTGCTCATGTTCCATTAATGGAGACATTAATCAAGCTGTTCAACGCTCTACAGCTTTTTAAGCCCCAGATACTCAATCTGTGCAAAGACTTGTCTGGGACACGAGTGGTTACAGGACATCACAGACTCTAGTTGGTTGACTTAGTGGGGATTAGAGGTATGCGTCATTTCCTGAATTACCCACCTCTAGTGAGGTTTTGGGCACTGTGGTGGCTCAAGTGGTTAAGATACTGACTGGGAGGTGGCAAGTCAACAGTTTGAGACCCGAGTCAGCAGTTTGAGACCCATCTCAGTCCCATATCCTGTCAACCTAGCAGTTTGGAAAGTAAGAAATTGCAAGTTGATAAATAGGTGCCTCTTTGGTGGGAAGGTAAACAGTGTTCCGTGCACTCCAGTGTCTAGGCATGCCTGCCACATGTCCACAGAAATGTCTGCAGATGCAGATAGTGCTGGCTTTTTCGCTGTAAACAGATGAACACTGAACCCTAGAATCACATACAACCTGCTTTTGAGCAAGGGCGACTTAGCAGGTTTCTGGAACTTCAGCACTCTGGAGAGCACCAAATGAACTACTGGATTCTTGCCCTAGAACCCACCCAGAAGCCTTGTCTACTTTGTCAAAGAGGGCACCATTGCTGCTTCTAGTCCTACCAATTCGTGCATCTAGGTTTGTTTATGGTTGCTAGCTTGGTTATCTATATTATTGTGGCAACAGGCCATTCAGCTGTTGCTTTTAAGCCCCCCTCCCCCCTGGAAATTAAAGGCAAACCCAGGGATTTCCAAAGGCCACTGGATTCTATGGTTCCCAGGACAATCTTCATGGCTGATGGCCATGAGGGTAGCCAATATTTGGAATTGGATACCACACCTGAAGAAGGAGAAGGTGGTATGGAGACTCTTGAGTTTCTGAAGCTTAGTTATGCCCTCAACGCATGAGGAATCTTCCATCACTGGAAGTTTGCAGATTTGTGTCATTTCGCACAGAAATGCAGCCATTAATTGGGTAGGCAGTTTCTAGTTAAACTGTTTTGGTGTTGCCCATGATAATTGGTTTGAAAAGCCAAGGGGATTAAAATTGGGGGAGGGGAATTATTGGTTTGCTCCCCAACCTGATGAAATTATCCAAAGTAGTAAGTGGGATGGAAGTCTTTCTCCCCCTGCCCCCATCTTCTTTCCTTCCGACGTGGGCTTACATAGGGCTGTTGGCTGAATTCTTGAATAGAAGCTGGTTTTCTCTTGTATATATTTGTGTCGTTCTGGTTACACCATATCCTCCCTCTCTGTTATTTCACTTGCCACACTCGGCACCGAGTGAAATATCGCAGGGCCAGACTTGGAAGAATGCATACTCTGGTAAAGGAGATGGCCATTAAGCCCCTTATCAACACTGATGAATGGTTTGTGGCTGCTTGTGCGGACATTTTGTTGTGTGCTGCGGGAAATGTTGCTACCACAGCTGGGCTCAAAATCCTTTTCAACACAGTTGTTTTCCATTTTTATGCCCAAGGCAAAGAAACAAATAACAAACGGATGTCATTCCGCTGGTTTGGCTGAGCCTCATCCCAGAGGAACAGAGCCTTCGACAACGTGTGTTGACAGGCAACACTGCTTTATAAAGCTAGCTAATTACCATAATTCCACGGTACCTGTATGTCCCCTTAAAAGATGAGGATGCAGAAATGCAGCACCTAATTGAGTAAGCAGTTTCTAATTAAATATTTGGGAGTAGCGCATGGAAATTGGCACTAGTGGAGAGAGAAAGAGAGGGAGAAAGTAGGGAAGGAAGGATTAAATGCCAAACCTGGCCCAAGGGGAGAATGGCAAAATATTAATTAGTGCCAAGGGTTTAGTTTAAGCAATTTTTGTATTCATCTAACCGTCATTCAATCATTTGTGGAATACAAACTTAGGCCGTATTTTATTGGGTAAGCGAGAAACTCGTGCTGTGTTTAGATGTCCTTAAGGTTGCTCTCACAGGACTGTGGTGGCTTAGTGGTTAAGACGCTAAATGTGACGACTAGAAGATCGTCAGGTCAGCAGTTTGAGACCCTAGTGCTACATGACAAAACGAGCTCCCGTCTCTGTCCCAGCTCCTGCCAACCTAGCAGCTTGAAAGCAGGAAATTGCAAGTAGATAAATAGGTACCACTTCGGTGGGAAGGTAAACAGTGTTCCTTGCACTCCGGTGTCTATTCATGCCTTCTACATGTCCACGGAAACGTCTGCAAACGCAGAGAGGGCTGGCTCTTTGGCTATAAACAGAGATGAGCACTGAACCCTAGAGTTGAATACGACTGGCTTTCAAGCAAGGGCGACCTAAGGATGCCATCATGTAACACTTCCGAATTTCTTCCTCTCATCTTTGCTACACAAACTTTCCTTTCCATTTTTGAACTGAACAAATAACAGGCTCGGATGAATTGTTTAGTAAACTGTCTCCCTAATAATAATAATAATAATAATAATAATAATAATAATAATAATAATAATAATAATAATAATAATAATAATAATAATAATAATAATAATAATAATAATAATAATAATAATAATAATAATATATTTTAAATGGACCCTAAAACAACCTTAATGATTAAACAGGCTTATTTGGAATGTGCTTTGATGGATTGTCTCCAAAGGCTGATGAAGAACGTGTTCGAAAGCTTGTGCCAAACAGCATTTGCTGCTTTCTAAGGTGCGATGAGGCTTCTTGCCAGCTTTTGCTGCAACCGACGAATTGCGACTCCCTGCCCTGGTTGCTGTTTATCAGCTATTCATTGTGTGTCTAAGATGCAGAGCGGGTAGTCAACCAGTGGCAATTACCTGGGTCACCAAACAACCTTCCAAGGGCACAGTGCCCAGGCAAACCGAGGCAGGCATAATGAGAGTTGACTGAAGCCAAACAGATGTATCAGGTCCGCAGTGGTTGTCTTGGGTCAGGATGCTGGACCGTCTATTTTGATTTCCTCTCTCCCCCGAGGAGTGACCGTGACCTAATGACAGGGAACGTTTCCTCTGGATCTTTTCGCTTCCAGTGTGTGCGGATTATTTGTACGTTTCCGTGAGTGCTGACGGGTGAACTTCCTAACAGCCATGATAATTCGGTGCCAGCAAATCAATGCTAACTCACACCCGCCCTTTCCAGGGCTTTCAAAGCCCAGGGGGTTCAGAGGCGTTTCTTGCCAAAAGTCTGTTAGTCTGCAAATTAAAAAGAAACAATTAAAAGAGGGGTGCTCAAACCTTTTGGCCAGTCACATGGCTCAGTGGGTCAGTCACCTGGTTTGGCAGGGCGGTCACATGGTTCCTCCCATTGGAAGCGGAAGTAAAATGCACCTTGCAATCTGTTTTGCAACAGGATGAGATAGAATTTATGCTGCCATTTTTCTCTGCTTCCACCAGGGGTGCCCAAACTATGGCTTGTGGTGTGGGCCAGATCTGGCCCCAACAGCAGTTCATCTGGCCCACACCACCCTCATCACTCCCAGAAGCAGAAGTAAAATATGCATTTTCTTCTCTATGCATGCAATGTCTATCTAGCCATCTCATCCTCTGCCGCCCCCTTCTCCTTTTGCCTTCAAACCTTCCCAGCACCAAGGCCTTCTCGAGTGAGCCCTCTCTTCTCATTTGGTGTCCTACGTATTTGAGCTTCATCTTCACTATTTGTCCTTCCAAGGAGCAGTCAGGGTTGATTTCCTTCAGGATCACCTTATTTGTTCTCTTTGCTGTCCAGAGGACTCATAAACTCTCCTCCAAGACCACATTTCAAAGGCGTCTATTCTTCTGCGCTCAGCCTTCCTTAAGGTCCAGCTCTCACAGCCATACATGACTACTGGGAAGTCCATTGATTTGACTATGCGGACTTTTGTTTGCAGGGTGGTGTCTCTCCTTTTGATTATGTTCTTTAGGTTTCTCATAGCTTGCATCCCAAGAATTAATCTTTTTTTTAAAAAAAGTTTGTTTGTTTGTTTAGTTGTTCTAATGAAATTTATTAAATGTTTGTGGTCCTTAAACTTCCCTTCCCAGTCATTCTTCCCTTAGTTAGTTGAAATTCCCATGCCAATTATGATTTCGTATGATAAGGCCTGAACTGGTCCCTCCAGAGAAAATATTCAAGCAATTGCTAACATCTTTGATTACAACCTTGGTCAACCCCTACACCATTGGGTGTGTTGGGTAATACATATTGCACACCCCCTTAGTAAAGCATTCCTCCTTCTTACCCCATTCATTCATTCATTCATTCATTCATTCATTCATTCATTTAGTTTGACTTTTATCGCCGCCCCCTCTCTGAGGCGACTCCGGGCGGCTTACAGTCTAACGGTACCAATAAGAATACTTAAAGTAAAAAAGCATCCTCACAATAACAATTAAAATCATAAGCATTAAAAACCATTAAAACACCCCTCAACGTTCACAGTTAAAGACTAAAACCCAGATGGCGATTCATGTTTCCCCTCCTCCACTATTGCTTTCCATGGGGGTGGGGGAATGTAGCCCTGAAGTTTGCAAAGGGCGTTTTGCTGTGTAATGTATAGTTCTGACCTTTTGTCTCCAGGAGGATCTCTCCCTGAACCACAGAAAATTGTCTTTTATTTTGTAAGGCCTTTGATAAATGTCTGTGCAGCTTTAAAACAATAAGAGGATCCCAGCAGAATTTGTGGATGAGTCAGAGATAGAAATGTCAATGATATATATTCTTCTTCTTCTTCTTCTTCTTCTTCTTCTTCTTCTTCTTCTTCTTCTTCTTCTTCTTCTTCTTCTTCTTCTTCTTCTTCTTCTTCTTCTTCTTCTTCTTCTTCTTCTTCTTATTATTATTATTATTATTATTATTATTATTATTATTATTATTATTATTATTATTATTATTATTATTATTATTATTATTATAATATAACCCCCAGGGGGTTTGTACCCCATGCTTAAGGATGATGAAAACGATGACGATGATGTCACCCCTAAGCATGGAGTACAAACCCCAGGTATATCAACAACAACAACACCTGGGGTTTGTACCCCATGCTTAGGGCTAGTAGATAGGGATACTGTGATAGTGTGGTCTCAGATTCCATTTTACATTCTCGGTGCCCTGTTTGATGTCTTTAATTTCTGTTTGCTTTTAGTACAACCATTTGCTAGGTAAAGGTAAAGGTCAGCCTTGCTCAAAAGCCTGTCGTATCTTACTCTAGGGCTTAGTGCTCATTTTGTTTATAGCCAAAGAGCCACTGCTTTCTGTATCTGCAGACGTTTCCGTGGACATGTGGCAGGCATGACTAGACACCAACGTGCATGGAACACTGTTTGCTTTCCCACTGAAGTGGTAACTATTTCTTTCTTTCTTTCTTTCTTTCTTTCTTTCTTTCTTTCTTTCTTTCTTTCTTTCTTTCTTTCTTTCTTTCTTTCTTTCTTCATATTGCCGCCCACTCTTGCTTTGGAACTGCTAGGTTGGCAGGAGCTGGGACAAAGACAGGCGCTTACTCAGTCGTGCAGCACTCGAGTCTTGAAAAGTTGACCTTCCAGTCATCAACTTTGTCTTCTTAACCTCTAAGCCACCACAGTCCCTACAACCATTTGCCAGAAGAGAGTAAAAAAGAACCCATTAACATTTTAAATCCAGACTTCGTCTAAATTTGGCAGGAAGAAAAATGTTCAGAATTGGACCAGCATTAGCTGCGCATTTTCAGAGTCTATGGACCTCACATACAAGCTGCAGTAGCACTGCAGAAGTTACAGAAAAGCCAGATCAGGATATAGATCTCTTGTGAAAAGATGAGAGGCATTGGCTTTTGATTGCAAGGATTGAGTGGGATGACTGATATCTCGCTGACATTTTAATATTTTATTTATTTGTTTTAAAATAGTCCTCTGCCATCTGTCATGCTCAAATCTATTCAGGTGGTGCACAGAAATGAAGCTGCTATATAAATATACAAATAACACACCACAAGGATGTAAAAGTTGATGAATCAATGGAGGGAGAGATAATGGAAATATAGGTACCATAGATCATCAAATGCACAAGCAAAGATATATACACTAGTACCTCGGATAACGACGAGACTTGGTTCCACAAGTCTCGTCGTTATCCGGTTTTTAACATTGTGCGATGCATTGATCACACAATGTTAAAAAAAAAAACCTGTTTCCCTGGAGGCTGCAGCAAGCCAGAACGTTGGGATTTGAATCCTGATTTTTTTGGCTTGCTGCAGCCTCCAGGGAGGTGGGGGAACTTTGGAAATAGCGTGGATCGGGTCCCCCAACCTCCCTGGAGCCGACAGGGAGAGGGTCAGAGAGCCAGAAATGGGTAAAAAAAAGGTCCAAGTTTTTAAAACCCATTTCAGGCTCTCTGACCCCCCCCCCCGCCAGCTCCAGGGAGGTCGGGAGACCCGGTCCATGCTATTTCTGATGTTCCCCCACCTCCCTGGAGGCTGTAGCAAGCCAAAACATTGGGATTTGAACCACGCATTTTGGCTTGCTACAGCCTCCAGG
This sequence comes from Furcifer pardalis, assembly GCA_030440675.1. Taxonomy (NCBI): domain Eukaryota; kingdom Metazoa; phylum Chordata; class Lepidosauria; order Squamata; family Chamaeleonidae; genus Furcifer; species Furcifer pardalis. Next base: position 14,360,247 of record CP126899.1, read on the forward strand.
GAGTTGGGTGAACTTTGGAAATAGAGTGGATTGGGTCCCCCAACCTCCCTGGAGTCAGCAGGGGGGGCAGGGGCCCCAAAATGGGTGAAAAAATTGACTCTTTTTACCCATTTCGGGCTTCCTGACCCCCCTGCCAGTTCCAGGGAGGTCAGGAGACCCAATCCACAGCTTCAGGGTTGCTGGGAAAGCCGACAGGGACTCCTTGTCGGCTTCCCTAGCCACCCGGCCATGTCTTCGCAGCTGCAGGGTGGCTGGGAAGCTGAACGGAGAACCCCGTTCAGCTTTCCAGCCACCTTGCTGCTAAGAACGACTGCATCGGATAATGCTGACAATTCGTTGTCCGATGCAAAATGTCTTTAGAAATTTTGCATTGTTATCCGATGTTAACGTTACCCGATGCAGTCATTATCCGAGGTATTACTGTATATGGTTTATTCTTTGGATGGGTTAGGGCAGTGGTTCCCAATTAGTGGTCCACGTATCCCCAGGGATACGCGAGATTGCATCAAGTGGTACGCGCAGCAATCTCTTAACTAAAATATTAAATCCTTAAAAAAACAATAATGCAATAAAGATTGCCAAAAAATTATTCAATTTAATTAAACGATCAGTAGGTAAGTCAATCGTATGCATCAAGCGCTTTCTCCCGCGGCGGCGGTTTTCCCGCACCTCCCGTCACCTGATCACAGCCGCCCCCGTTCCCGCCTATTTGCTCATCATTGTCAATGTGCACATTTGTCACATTAATGAAACATGTGTTCTCTGTCATTAGAGTGTCTTTTGATGATAATAAATACAAAATACACCTGATTTCATTTTTTATTTAACGTTCCTGCAATAAGGGGTACGCAAGTTTGAGGTCTTTCTTAAAGTGGTATGTAGAAAAAACTAATTGGGAACCACTGGGTTAGGGTATTCCAAAGAGCAGATAGGTAGTTTCCAGATGATCTTGTTGTGCAACGACCATGGGGAAGACAAGTTGACGGGCACCAAGCATGAAGATGATGTGGAAGGATCTTTTAGGCCAGGGGTCAGCAAACCTGGCTCTCCAGGTGTTCTTGGACTTCAATTCCCAGAAGCCCTGATCAACAGGTGTACTGACTTGGGCTTCTGGTAATTGAAGTCCAAGATCACCTGGAGAGCCATGTTTGCTGACCCCTGTTTTAGGCATATGCGTCTCCTCCACATTTCTCTCCCTATTTTTGCCTTTTCTATTTTCTAAACTCAACCCCAGGGATTCCTAATGTTTTCCCGCCAGGAGCCAGTTCATACCACCGCACTTAGCTGTGAGGGTGGAAGATGTGGCTGCACCCACTATGTACACTTCCGATGGCATTGGTGTCATCATCAGCAACGTCAGAAATCGGGTGGTTTTTCCAGGTTCTTGCACAGACTCCGCCGTTTCCTAGGGTTGCGGAATCCCAGGTGCTGACGTAAGCTCCGTCCAGCACCGGAAGTTGCCCATCACCGGGTTTTAGCTGCCAAAGCACAGTGGGGAAGCAGCAGAAAATTCTCAAACCAGAGCGAACATGCTCCGAAAAAGCCTCCTGCCACCCTGGGAAGTGGTGGAGGTTGTGCAAAAACCCGGAAAAACAACACAATTTCTGCCACCACTGCAGTAAGTGATGTACAGTAAAACACTGGATAACGCTAAAACTTGGTTCCACAAGTCTTGGTGTTATCCGATTTTTAGTGTTATCCGATCCATGTTAAAATCCTACGGGATGAATCGGATAACATTAAAGCTCCATAGAGGTACATTGTAACCGCACAGGCTTTAGCAGTTGTTATCCAATCCATCCCATAGGACCTTAACGTTATTCGATCCAATTCTCCTCCCCAGATCATTTAACGTTACGAGATTTTAGTATTATCCGATCCAATCGTTATCTGGTGTTTTACTGTATTGTGACTTCCAGTGGTGGTGGGCAGTTCTAGAAGTGCCCGGGTGGCCACTGTGGGCCGGATTAATGATATGTATGGACCAGATTAGGCCCACAGCCCGGGGGTTGGGAACCCCTGCTCTACCCCAAAGAAAAGCTTTGTCTTCTTTCATTAGACCAGGAAGAGTGGAATGCAGCCGAGTACGCCGTGATTAGCTCCCTCTCCTAATGAGTACACAAAGCTGGATTGTCAATTTGCCAGTGGATTCATTGTGAGACCCTGGCCTTCCCTCTTAATCCTTTGTGCGAGGCGTCCTTTTTTACACAGAGCTGGCAATTTGAATCTAATTTACACGAGTTCCAGGCACTAAGCCTTCTCACACGGGCAAGGCCACCAATCAATAAAGTTGACATGACTTTGCCGTTCCAAGACTTTCTCGTCTACAGATCTTTTTTCTTCTCTTTTTGTTGCTGCATTGCACATTTATTTAAAAAACTCAAGAAGGCTTAAATCTTTAGACCGTCATCTTAACACAAAATAAACAATGCTCCCTCCCGCTTGGCACAGAGTAACAGCCGAAAAAACGGTCCTTTGGGTTACCGTACATACTCGAGTATAAGCCGACCCGAATATAAGCTGAGGTACCTAATTTTGGCCTGTAAACCCAGGAAAGTATAAGCCGAGGGTGGGAAATGCAGCAGCTGCTTGTTGTTCAGTCGCACAGTCGATTCCGACCCTTTGCGATGACCCCATGGACCACTGTCCGCCAGGCACTCCTGTCCTCCACCGTCCCCCTCAACTCACTCAGCTCTGTGCCCATTGTCTCTACAATACCATCTAGTGAGTTTCTATAATCAAAATACATGAAAATATGGTAAAATGAATTAAATTGTTGGCATATGTCAATCCAGCAAAGTTCTGGGACCCTCGTGGTCATTGACCCAAGTATAAGCCAAGTCCCCTTTTGGGGGCTCATTTCGGGGCTAAAAAACTCAGCTTATACTTGAGTATATATGGTACTTATTTCTGGAGAGGTAATGAAACTAGACATCAGATTTTAGTTTATTTTATTATACTGTACTTTGTAGGGAAGACTTTAACTGACGTTTCCCTTGGTGCTCTCCGATTGTTCCACAGCGTCGACTTGTTCAGACAGGGTAAACATAAATTATTCTTTGGATTTATATTTCACTTGATGGTTTAAAAGACATTTGATATTTTCCAGTCCATTTAAGGCAGGGCTGCCCAAGCTTTTCAGGCCGTGGGCCGGTTACGTGGTTCATTGGGCTGGTCGCATGATTCCTCCCACTGAAGCAGAGGTAAAATATGCCTTGGAATCTGTTTTGCAACAGGATGAGATCGATTTTTCAGCTGCCATTTTCTCTGCTTAAACCAGGGGGCCCAAACTATCACCCATGGACCATATCCGGCCTCTGACACCACTTCATCCAGCCCATGCCACCTTTTGCTGGCACGTTTTACTTCCACTTCCAGGAGTGATGAGGGTGGGCCAGATGAATTGGCATCGTCAGATTGTAGTTTGGACACCCCTGATGTTAGGCATTCTCATTTTTATTTTTCTTAAAATACTTTTCAGCCAGTCCTTTCTACATCACCCAACTATCCTAGCTGAATCTTCAGATTTTTACTGATATTTAATACATGGTGTACTATGATGCAGGTTGCGAGGACTGTAGCTACGGAAAAAAAAAGAGGGTGTGGAAAGATTCTTCATTTATGTCATTTCCACCTTTCCATCTATATTTTTGCATTATACAGAAGAGCTCTCCGAAGGCACCTCATAATGGGTACAAGTGAAACATACAGCAAAGCAGCTTGGCAATGGATCTATCGCCCCTTTCCTAACTATATTTAGAAATTATCTACAGAAGCAATAATTGATGCTGGCCTTTTGTTCTTTCTGTTTTATTTTGCAAAATCTGTCCTCGTTTGGCTTGGCGTCCTGCCTGTTTTTCACTCCAGCCTCTCTTCTCTGCTCTGGGGTTGGCTTCTAGCATAATGGGTGGCCTTTAATGGGCAGCCGTGCCAGAAAGCTTGGGAAGCAATACATATTCATTCTCTCTCTCTCTCTCTCTCTCTCTCTCTCTCTCTCTCTCTCTCTCACACACACACACACACACACACACACACACACACACACACACACACACACACACACACACAGTTTTAAAATAAGGTTCTGAACAGCACCTCAGTTCTCAATCCATGAAGAATCCCCTTTAATGACTTCAAACATTGGTAACACTGCTCATGATATGAGTTCGATCCTGGTGGAGATTAAGCTTGACTCAGCCTCTTCCATCCTTTCTGAAATACACTGGTGGTTAGTGGAGGCAAAACACATGCAGAAATTTGGAATCAAAGTGTCTTTTAAGACCAACGCGCCTTTGTGTATTAAGAATCAGTGGTGGGATGTCAAAATTTTTACTACCCCACCATGCAGGCTATAGGGAGCTTCAGGCTAGCAGCTTCTCTTCCTCCTCCCCGCTTGGGAGGACATCAAGGAGGTCAAGCATACACGCCAAGCACTGTAGGCGGGCCGTGCATGCACACCAAGTGCTTGGCATGCATGCGCAGTAGGGGAACAAGTGAAAAGGTAATTCCCGCAGGTGGTTCCCCCCAAAAGCTACTACCGTTTCTCCAGGACAGTGGGAAAAGTTACTACCGGTTCTGGAGAACTGGTGAGAACCTGTTACATCCCATCCCTGTTAAGAATCCTGCCGAATAAAATGTACTCCGTCTAGCAGCTGCAGTTTCGAATCTGACAAACACATTTAGAATGGTGTATAACTTAAATGTCCACGAGGACACAAATTAATAGGTCTTTTAGTTTCCAGCGATGCCTCCTGTGATCTGAAACCTCAATTAGCTTCCCACAATAATATCGGACCTTTGTTCAGCCACTGTGAAATTTCTTACTGTAAATGGTTAATGGGTTGCAACAAACGTCTGCATTGATTCTTATTAGAATCCAGAGGATAAACTATTCCGCGCGCAAGAGTTTCAAGCCGGAGGCAAGGGTGGGCGTTCGACCAGTCAAAGACTGTTGGTCAATTGAGTGGCGAGAGATTGTAAGCGAATTGTGATGGCCAATAGCTTGATGGGACACCCATCGAGTGCAATGATAATCCCTCATATGTGGGGCAGGCAATCTGCCAGAGGACCATTGAGTCAATGGGCATTTCAATAGGATACTGGCCTACCCTTTTCTTGTCATTTTGATATAAACTCCTTTAATCATCAATGGTCTTCATGCTTAAACTAATCACAAAAAGATATTCAGTTGACTGTAAGACATTTCCTTTTACAGTAGGTCACCCTTGCTCAAAAGCCAGTCATACCCGACTCTAGGGTTCAGTGCTCATCTCAATTTATAGCCAAAGAGCCAGTGCTGTCTGCATCTACAAATGTTTTTGTGTTTGTGTGGCAGGCATGACTAGATGCCTGGAGTGCACAAAATGCTGTTACCTTTCCCTCCAAAGTGGAACCTATTGATCTGCTTGCAATTTTTTACTTTCAAGTTGCTAGGTTGGCAAGAGATGGGACAGAGATGGGAGCTCACTCTGTCATGCAGTATTCGGGTCTTGAACTACTGACCTGCCGACTTTCCAGTCATCAAGCTCAGTGTCTTAACCACTGGTCCACTGCAATCCACAGCCCTGAGAACATGGACCTTGAAAAATCAGACATGTGGGGATCTCACCTGTCAGAGGTTGCATTGGCTGTGGTTGAAATATTATTTATTTATTTATTAGTTCAAATAGCATGTGTACAAACCTGGCTAAACATGGGCATTTTTTAAAGGCTCATTTTATTTATCTTCCAGCAATTTGAATCCACACTTCAGTCCTCGCAGACACATAATGCAGCTGAAAACGCACTCAATGCCGAGATGTTCTTAGTGGCTATTTTGCCAGCAAGTTCTGCCGTCCAAAGCTTTGCGCGGTGGGGAAGGCAAACTGAAGCAGCCTTTTGTGAATAATTTGGGGGAAAGTGTGACTGGGTGCCAGCTTCCCGTTGAATCTTGGCAGTTTCCCACTGGTCAAACCGCTGATTACTCTCTATTTTTAATGCCATTTGCAATGCAGCAAACTCAAGCTGTCTGTGCTTGTGACTCTGTGTAAGAGAGGATCGTTTCAATGTCTGTGCAGCTGTCAACACACCTGTATGGTCTCCTCCCAAAATATATGGGGTTCTCCCCCCCCCACACCCAGCGAACTTGATTGAGGTTTTTGTGTGGATTTCATAAAAACAACACAGACTCAACGACTGACATTTGAACAATTTTGCTTTGCAAAGCCCAAGGAAAGGAGTGGAAGACCCAAATGCAAGGGCTGGGAACCAGGTTGAATTCGAGCCAGCATTTGATTTAAATGTGCTCTCTTATTCAGTAGTGCTAAGGCACCAAATGGCTTTCACTTAAACAGGTTCCTGAGGGGTCAGAAATATATATGTGGAGCGGAAAGGAAGGTTGTACAGTACTTGGAAGTGGCAGGAAAATGTCGTTTGTGTGTGTGTGTGTTGCAGATCTGCTTGGAAAGAGAAGAACATAGAGCCATGAAAATGCAGCAGACTTTTTTTTAAAACCATAACCTGCTAAACTCTGTGATAAAGTCAGCATGTTTTTGGGCTATAATCAGGGTGGGCAGAAAGAAGGAAGACCTTGTTAGCACATGGAAGACTACAAAAGGCCTGGGTGGTACTTGAAGAGTGGCATTCGCTTTCCTAGATTTGCAGATAGGGTTCCTCCGACACCCAGGCTAAATTAGATGCAAAGAAAGAGGGAATCGTGTATAGAATGATATCGGCCAATATCCTGTTGCATAACTCTGTAAAGCGACAACATTAGCACCAGTGATAAATCCTTGCTGATCAAATGTCTCCTTGGGGGATTTCAGAGTACACATGACTTTGTCACATTGTATAGAAGTTCTTTTTCCTCTTCTTTCATGTTCTGATCAAACCCTGGACTGCCAAAATGAAGCCACTTTCTTGGCTTTGTCCTTGACCAAAATTAAGTCCTCATTGGTACATGTTTCTGGCAACAATTGACAGACCAGTAAATGATCCAGATTCTGTCTCTTTCCACATTCACACAGTGTGTTGTTGTCCACCAGTTGAGCATGTTGGTCTTGCATTTAGGGACCCCCAACCTATTCAGGGTCCTCCAAGTGATGTAGGGGAGGTTGAGATCTATATATGCCGTTAATGTTCTTCCTTGTCCAGTGAGCTCCTTGCTCCGTCGTCTAATTTGGTTTTGTTCTTGTGTACCCTCAAGAATGTTTGTTCTTGCTATGAATCTCTTCCTGGATCTGAGCTGGTGGACTTGAGGCTCATCTCCATTCAGAGGATGTTGAGGGTCCTTCTCTTGCTTAGTCCTCATGGCAGCTGCTGCTACTTCTCTCCTGATCTTAGGTGGAATGATACAAACAAGAGGGCATATTTTCCGAACTGGTGTTTGAGGCATCCTGTCACTTTACGCATGGCTTCATTAACAGCAATGTCAACTTGTTTCGCTTGTGTGGATGTACTCCATACTGGAGCAGCATCCTCTGCAGCAGAGATTTTCAGGGCCAAAGCTGATGTATAAGGTTACGTGCACCCTGAAATCACCTTTGGCCAAAGGCCTTTGGCTGCTGCTGCTGATGTCACACCCGTTGTGCGTGCAGAGTTACACATCAGGATTTCACCTGTGGCATAATTGATGTATTTCTTCTACTTTATTTGGGAAGGCTAGTTCTGGAGAACACGGCCATTTTCACAGCTTGAAACCCAACACTCACTACATATTATAGGGCTGTGGTGTGGTGTGCATCTCTTCTGTTATACCAGCAGCCTTCCAAAGTTCTCTTCTGAAATCCACCAACACCACACACAATATTGGCCACTGTCAACTGTAATTCCTAACAACCTGTTGTGTGCGGTATGGTCAGTTCTGGTTGGAATGACTGCAGACATTTTGTCAATTCTTCTCTTTGTATCCTTTGATTAAACCAATAAAGGTTTAAGAATATTTGCCACTGAAAGCAAACCACACTTCCTTCCTGGACGCATATTTTGAGTTGCATATCCAAATCCATGGCAATGTGGCATATTAAAGTTTATAATGCCCCATTCACCTGTTGACATTTTGTGTAATGCGTGCTCAGAAGTGAAAGGCAAAATGAGAAAGGAAGACAGCAGTAGGCTTGGTTCAGGTTTGAATAACTGAAAGGACTAAGTTTAGGAAGCCTGCAGTAATTATTTTCTCCCCAGATGGTTGCGTGTTCTTTCATCTTGTTTGTTCTGATGCCTTTTTAGCTTCTCTTTTGGCTGCGAAAATGCATAATATGCACCCAACACTCAGGGATTCTCAACCTGTGGCCCATGGGCCGCATACAGCGCACAGCACCATTTTAATGGGGGGGGGGGTCACCATCTCCACCACACCAGGAAGTGTCATGGGGTGGAGAAAGGGCAAAATGGCCCTCCGGCCCCTGAAGCTACCTGAGGGAATGTGACCCTGGCCCAAGGCTTAAAAAAGGTTGAGAACTCCAGCCTAATCCATTGAGTACACCGTTTCAGTGACAATAAAACCAAGTGTATCTGTGTAGGCACACATATGTGCACACGCTTTCTTGCAACTAAATGCACATGTGGAAGGAAATGCTAAATATTTCCAATATAGATACCCTGAATTTTTGCAGTGAGTTGGTGTTGGCTAAATAGTCTCTTCTCCACACAAATGTCTTCTCCTTCCATTTAAAAAGAGACATGCTAGCAGCTCGATGCAGAGATTTTTATTTTATCATACTTTTCAAAATCTAGCCTAGTATAGTTGACTGGAGCGAGGGATTGGAGAGCTTCCTATAGATTACAGTAATCCTTACAACTCCCCCGAAAAAGAGAGGTTGGTGTTGTTACAGATAAGGAAGAAATGGTCCCGTCAAGCTCTTCAGTGATGTTCTCAATCTCTGGCACCTTTGTGTCCAAGTGGGAAAGAGTTTGATGTGGGACACTGGAAAGCCAGTCCCTATCAGCATAGTTTAATATTGGGATAGGTAGATTGGTCGAAAACCAGTCAACTCTTGGGAGATTTTGGGGGTGGGCTGGGCTTCATATTTGAGATAAAAAAGACAAACACTTTTAAATTAGTTGTAGCATTATTTGATGCAGAGGGAACTGTTGGTTTTACACAAAATTAGAAACTTAGCGATGAGAAACCTGGGGAGCATAGTGAAAAGTAGAGACATCACATTGCAAACAAAGATTCGCATAGTCAAAGCAATGGTATTCCCTGTGGCAATGTATGGTTGTGAGAGCTGGACCATTAGGAAAGCTGAGCGCAGAAAAATAGACGCCTTTGAGATGTGGTGTTGGAGAAGGGTTTTGAGAGTCCCCTGGACAGCGAGTAGAACAAATAAGTCCATCTTAGAAGAAATCAACACTGACTGCTCCCTAGAAGGTCAAATAGTAAAGATGAAGCTGAAGTACTTTGGACATCAAATGAGAAGAGAGGATTCACTTGAGAAAGCCTTGATGCTTGGAAGGGTCGAGGACAAAAGAAGAAGGGGACGGCCCAAGATGAGATGGCTAGATGGTATTGTAGAGATAATGGGCGCAGGTGAGTGAGTTGAGGGGGATGGTGGAGGACAGGAGTGCCTGGAGGACAGTGGTCCATGGGGTCGCAAAGGGTCGGAATCGACTGTGCGACTGAACAACAAAAAGAAATTTAGTCTGTGAAAGGTCTTACCATAAGAAATTTGTTAGCCTCTAAGGCAGTGATGGTGAACCTTGGCACTTCAGGTGATCTTGGACTTCAATTTCCAGAAGCCCAAGTATCTGAATTCACAAGAATTGGTTTACTGTGTGTACAGCCTTGGCACTCCAGGTGTCCTTGGACTTCAGTTTCCAGAATCCACATAAATGAATGAACCCATTTGTGTGGATTCACGGAAACTTGGGCTTTTGGGAATTGAAGTCCAAGAACACTTGGAGTGCCAAGGTTCACCATCATGGCTCTAAGGTAACATCGGACCCTGTCATTTTCTTTTGGAAGCATGTCCACACTCTTTGTTATCCTTCAGTGCTGCCAGGAAAGATAAAGCCTTTCTTCTCTTCCAGACGTGCAGAGCTTGGGCTTCAGGCTTTAGAGAAATCTTGACTCTTGATTCTATTTCCCCTGAACTGATCCTAATTGCAGATGCTGTCAGCCAAACCAGTTCCAGGATGGCTTCTTCTCTGCTCTCTCCATCAGTTCCTAATTGGGATGCCTGACAGGACTAATCACCTCTGGCTTTGCTACCTTCCTGCATGGCCAGTTCACAAGAGCCCTGCCTGATCACCAGATTTGTAGTTTTGGACTTTGACACCTTGGGAAATCAGGGGAATCGTAGTCCAGAGAACAACAGCAGGCGCAGGAACAGAAAGACCAAAGCAAAATAAGTAAGATAACAACAGGGCCTAGAGAAGCCTGCAACCCTTTGTCTAATGAGATTGGGAAAGGGGTTCGAAACTTCACTAGCAGAGGTGGAATCTGGAACCTGCACCTCTGATCCAAGTCTGCAGACTCCAGTGTGAAACCTCATTTTTACCACATCTGGCCATAATTTGGGGGGACTTCTGTGTCTTCTCTGCAGTATCTGCAGCTCAGTGGCTGCCGGCCTGATGAAGACCTATACCAGTAATGGCCAACATTGGCACTCCAGCTGTTCTTGGACTTCAATTCCCAGAAGCCCTGATCAGCAGGAGTGCTGACTTAGACTTCTGGGAATTGAACTTCAAGAACATCTGGAGTGCCAAGGTTGGTCATCATTGACCTATACCTGTGATGGCAAACCTTGGCACTCCATCACTGACCTATGTAAAGTCAAAAGCTAGCTCATCTTTGTCATTTTGTTGTGGTTTACTAGAGTTATCACTCACCCTTGCTTTGTATTGGTTAAATAGGTGAAGACTCTCCAAATTGTTGAAGCATATTCTGAATTTTGCAGATACATTTGTGTGTTGGATGCCGTTACATCAATTCTGACTTACGGTGACTCTTTCCAGGGTTTTCTATAGTAGGTTCTCCAAGTTGTTGAAGAATACAGTATTCTATATTTTTTCCAATGCAAAGCAGAGAGATGAATAGATGGAAGGGGCAGAGAGGAAGAATGCTATGTCTGGTATGGCTGATAGCACCTGCAATTACGACCCGTTTAGCGGAAGTAAAATTACCCGAAGAAATGGTGAGCACAACAGCACTGGAGACATTCCAGAGAAAAAGTAGACAACCATCTGTCAGATATATTTTGGCTTAGATTCCTACACTGAAGTGGATGTTAGACTTGGTGGAGTCATAGGACTGTGATGGTCAACTTTGGCACTCCAGGCATTCTTGGACTTCAATTCCCAGAAGCACAAGTCTCCATGAAACCACACGAGTGGTTTTACTGTGTGTATGCCCAGTAATCCCATTAATGTGGATTCACAGAGACTTGGGCTTCTGGGAGTCAAAGTCCAAGAACACCTGGAGTACCAAGGTTTGCTATCACTGTCATAGGACCTTTTCAGTTCCATTATTATATGATTCTCTAAAATATTTATAGTGTTAAGCTGTGTTAGTCTGTACAAGCATGCCAGACAAGAAGTGGACTTGATCCACAAAAGTTACACAGCAGTTAAGGAGCCTCAGCATTTTTTGTTGGTTTGTTTCAATGAAACATATTATAGTTGCCTTAATTGTCAGCAGAAGGCTTTCTTTTAGTGACGGGCTTGTGCAGAAGAAGGAGCACTGCAGGGATGTGTAAGGAAGAAGCGAGTTGTCAGAATTACCTAGAAAATGAAACCCTGGGCTTGGCGTCCTCCATGTCAAATACTCCTGGGAGTTTTCTTCATTAGATTTACCGCAGCTATCATGAGAAAAGAGGCAGACTGTCCTTGTGATCAGAGTTTCCTCTTCTGTTTCCTTCATCCGTAAACTTTCTCGTGTTCCTCTTGAACAATCCTGTTCAAAGGATGGGGCGACTAAAAGCCCTGTCCTCAGTTACCCTTTCCAATGCAGTTCATAAATAAGCTGGTTTCTTTGGAGCAAACGCTGCTTTGATTTTGTTTTGTTGAGAGTTTAGAAAATAAAAGTGAAGACCAGGACTCATGGCAAAACTAATTATTCTCCTTCCTTCCTTCCTTCCTTCCTTCCTTCCTTCCTTCCTTCCTTCCTTCCTTCCTTCCGTCCGTCCGTCCGTCCGTCCATCCCTCCTTCCTTCCTTCCTTTTTTAAAAAAATTATAGGTTTTCAAAGAAAAAGAAAAGAACATACATAAAAAAGCATACATAAGAAAAATCATACAGCCCCATAATCATAAAAAAAATCCTACATAATACACACATTATATAAAAAAGAAAAGAATAAAAAATACATCATTAATATCAAAGCTTTTCAAGCTGAATTTCTAATACAATTATTACATACTATATTTTTTACTGCTATAAATCACTCTTTTAATATCACCCCTGTGCTATGTACAATGTCTGGGAGATTATAACAATTCCTTCCTTCCTTCCTTCCTCCCTCCCTCCCTCCCTTCCTTCCATCTTTCCTTCCTTCCATCCATCTTTCCTTCCTTCCTTCCTTCCATCTTTCCTTCCTTCTCTCCCTCCCTCCATCCTTCTTTCCTTTCCTTCTTTCCCTGCCTCCCTCCCTCCCACCTTCCTTCCTTCCCTCATTCCTTCTTCCCTCCCTCCCCTCCTCTCCCTCCCTCCCTCTCAACAATTATAGTTTTTACTTTCCCCCACTTTCTCCAGATTGTTGAAGGAGACTTTGTGGAAGTAAGGTAGAGACAACGACAAACATGCTTAGATAGGTCCACTTTTTTCTTTAAAGACAGCTTTGCTTTTTTGCTCAATAAAGCACTCATTGTCATCCACATACATTGCTTTCCGGTGGGTCAGAAGATCAGAGTTTTAAAAGGCTTGGGTTGTCTGACATGGAGTGGCAGCAACCAATTTCTTGGTCTGATATTTCATTGTGATAGGTATGTCAAAATTGGACGGATGAAGCAGTTCATGATTTGTGTTCGAGTCCAGCTTCATCCTTTTCAAAGAATTTCACTTCCAACCCATTCAGTCTTTGTGTTGTTTGTGGAGTTTAAGCCAGAGAGAAAACAATCCCTGTTTTAAATAAGTGAAAAATCAATTTCACATACAGTGTCCCAGCGTTAAAGGACTGGAAGTCCATATTCCATAACTCAGAAGGAGAATGAGGAGTGAAGACAATAATTTTGTCCCAGTCAGGGGATGAGATCTAGAGAAGATAAAGCAGAATTGAGATTATTTTGGACTTCATTTTCCAGTACCAGGTTATCTGTTGGAATGTGATTTAATTCTTCTTCTTCTGCTGTATCCAAATTTGAATATCAGCTATCCTCATGCAATCAACCATGAAGATTGTCTTGAGAATATAATGTGGTGGCCTTTCCTCTGCCTTCTACATTGCAGCATGACACCCATAGTACCACTGATCCAGTCACTTTCTGGTCTTGAGTCCTTTTGGCACGCAAAGTCCTCATCATCATCCTCAGACCAAGATGGATGAAGCTTCTGCCCTCCATCCAGAGGGAGTCAAGTGGGACCATTTAATCCACTTGGAGACCATCACGCTTCCTTGTGGACTTTACCACGCAAGGCCATTAGTCCTCAGGGTGGTCAGGTTAGTTAGACACTTGGCGTTGAGTCACTGGCAGTAGGGTCTACTCAATGACCACAGCAGGATAACCTGGCCAGATGGAGATTTAATTATAAAATAAAATATTGTGTAGTAGTTGCCAGTCTGAGGTGGAAAGCCATACGCAAGATTTCTAAAGAAGCATTTTTTCCTACTCAATCATGTTTCAACACCATAGTTTGTCTTTTAACATTTTAATTTTTTGTCTGGTTTTTTAAAAAAATCTCAACCTACATAAGTTCATTTTATAACTTAATTTTTATCTTTTCTTAACCGCAAATCCTGGTTGAAACCTTTTTGTTTTTGCAGAATTCAGCATGCAATAGATCAGGTCTACAGAGATGTCTTCAGTTGGCAGCAATCCACGTCTAAAAGTTGTGCCGTTTACATAAAGGCAGGATAAGATTTCAACAGCAGCTGAGCTGAGAATTTATTTGAGCCGTCCCCAACATCTGGACCGACTTTTATCCAATTATGTTCACATTATTGTGCATGACTTTGTTGTCCTCTTTGCTTACAATGTTGACTTGCCCATTTTCACATTTGGAGAAGGTATTTTAGAGCTCTTTCTAGCCTGCTTATCCGGGACCGACACCTGGTTCCAGATCATTATGAGAAAGTCAGACAGCAGTGTTTCTATTCCAAGGCTGAAGGGACTTCACATTTCTCTCTGCCGTGAAAACTGTTTATTTATCTGGCTGCTGGTCTTTACCAAATGCACGAGTAATCTTGACCCCAGTGCATAAATTACTGAGCGGCAAATGTTTATAAGCCAACTGGTAGCATCTGGTGTGGGAAAGTATATTACCAACTGGGCAGTCACTGTTAAGCTAATTGTTTGATGTGCTACAAAGTAATGATCGATGATGGTTGATCATAAATCACAACAGCTGGTTTCCTACGTGCTGGTTTATCAAATCATACCCAGAATAATAATGCAGCGAAGATAATCCTGAACTCCCATTCTTTATGATCCATTTTCTGGTTCAGCTAGTTGCATGATGGTAAATGTTGAGTTCTAGATGTTCATAGGGACCTTCCCAGTTGCCTTGACTGTCAAAAAGAAGGCATTCTTTCTCCATAAAGCAAGCAGCTCTGTTGATCCGTTATCAACAAATCAGCTTGGGGATTTTTTTTGTCCAAAGGAGACCAAGTCCAGTTTCCTGCCAGTCTGCCCAGGTTATCCTGCTATGGTTGTAGAGTAGACCCTACTGCTAGCGACTCAATGCTGAGTGTCAGGTGGCAATTAACTAACCAGACAACTCTAAGGACTAATGGCCTTGGGTAGTGAAGTCCACAGGGAAGGGTGAGGGTCCTCAAGTGGATTAAATCCCACTTGAATCCATCTTGATGGAGGGCAACAGCTTCATCCATTCTGGTCTGGGACTGAGGAGGACCTTGTGTGCCAAACGGGTTCAGGACCAGAAAGTGACTCACGGAACTGGATCAGTGGTACTATGGGGGTCACGCTGTGATGCGGAAGGTGGATGAAAGGCCATGACATTATATTCTCTGGACAGTCTTCATGACTGATCGCCATGAGGATAGCCAATATTCAGATTCGGATACGGCAGAAGAAGAAGAAGCAAACCAAGCCGATACAAAATCATATTGATAACCATAGGGGCAGCTCCGAGTAGTTTTGGATGTTTTGAGAAATTGTATCTCTAGTGCACTACTATGAATGCTGCAGCTAAGGTCAGAGAGAACAAGGGAAATGAGGGAAGAAAACTTTGTCCTAGCTCCATGGTGGTGAACCTTGGCACTCTAGGTGTTCTTGGGCTTCAGTTCCCAGAAGCCCAAGTCTCTGTGAATCCACACGAATGGGTGTTCTTGGCCTTCACTTCCCAGAAGCCCAAGTCTTTATGAATCTGCAGGAATGGGTGTTCTTGGGCTTCAATTCCCAGAAACCCAAGTCTCTGTCAATCCATGCAAATGGGTTTACTGAGCCATTTGCATGGCTTCACAGAGACTTGGGCTTCTGGGAATTGAAGTCCAAGAACACCTGGAGTGTCAAAGTTCTCCATCATGGTCCTAGTTAATTAAAAAACCTGGGTCTTTCAGCTTCATTAGCCCTGGCTTCACCATACCACTCGTTTTGATCAGCCACGGGACTTGAAGATGACACTTCCATATAGGTATCCGTTTGGAAAAGGTTTGGTTCTTTGTATGAATACAGCTACACATCACTAGATAAAGGGGTTGCCTTGTTTTATTTAAAAGAAAGAAAGAAAGAAATTCCGTGTATAATCCCAGTTGGAATCCTGGGCCATTACTAAATGATCCCAAGCGCTGGGTGTGTGTTGTCTCTCAACATGCTCCTGAAATGTGTATTAATCAGCACTCTGCAGTTTGCATATTGTTGGTTCATTAACCCACTTGCTTTAAGTGTCTTTAATTTGCAAAGAAGAGAAGCCATGCTGTTAATGAGGGGGATCTACTTTGTATGTGTGTGGAAATCTTTTCCAAATATGTTGGAGGGTGTCAGCTCAGCTCCATTCTCAGTCCCTCTACCAGTCCAAGATAGGTTTTGACCTAAAAGAATATTTTAAACATGAATATCTGGTCTTTCGTTATCATAGTCCTTGGGGTGGAATATGGAACTGGAATACTGTATGTTTATCCCGGCTTTTACGCTCCGCATTTCACATGTAATGGTTGCATTCAAAAGCATTCAAAAGGTGGATTTTATTACCTAGTACAAAACATTACCATAAGTGGGTGGATTCTTGTAAGTTATTAGTATAATAACACAAACATTTATGTTTTAAAATTATTGTCAAGCACAACTGTTTCCTTTTGAAGCCAGTACAGTCAAGCCTCGAAATAAGAACGGCTCGACTTAAGAAAAACTTGAGATACATCCAGCAATCTCGGGTGGAAAAATCAGGTTTAAGATAAGAATTTTTAGTAGGATTTTTTTGAGATAAGAAATTCATTGCATTTCTATGGAAAATTGCATTCAATGCATTCCTATGGGAAATTCAAGATAAGAATATTTCAAGATACAACCAACCTTGAGGAACGAATTAAATTCATATGTAGAGGTTTGACTGTACATTGAAATTTTAATTAGTCCAATTAAATGGAAGGAATATTTGCATGTGAAACATACATGTCTTGATTACTTCTTCCTGTCTAGCTCTTAATTGAATAGCATTGAGCAGCTATATTTCTTGCTATATTTCCCTAGGTTGGACCTGCTGTGTACAATTTTGGCCACCCTACCTGGAATAGATATTTTGCAGCTGGAAAAGGTGCCCAAAGGGGCATAAGTAAATTACAACCATCGAAGGTCTGAGCCGTTTCCTTATGAAGAAGGGTTACCAGTTTTCAGCTGTCTTAGCTTTGGGGAGAGATGAACATGTTACAAGGTCAAGGTAGAAAGGAAAGTGATGTTAGAGGTGTATGAAAATCACATACAATACAAGGGGAGGTTTCCTCCCCTCTGCTGTAATATCATGACCCACTGAAATTGTATGATGGATGAGTCAAACCAGAGAAATGCTAAGCCCTTCAACACGTAGCAGATAATGGAAGTGGAGAATTCTCCACCACTGTGGGAACAGACAACACATCTAAGGGGTTTTGCGACCCAATCTAGCTTAGTTCTTCTAACGCTTTGGTACCTCATTCTTCTTTGTCGACTGGCTTTAAACTGTCTGGTTAAAAGAAATGTCCTTTTTCTGAGCCAGAGAATGGAAGAGGGTTAATCGTGTCATTAACTGTTGATCATCCCCAACATTAAACTTAGTCTTGTTTGGGAGAGTGGATTCATGTCAGAGGTCTTCTTCTCAGACCGTGGTGAAAAGGTGGTAAGGACGAAGGCCTTTCTTACTGGTGGAATCTGGGAGATGGAAGGGTCTCCCCAGTAAGGCAAACTGGGCACTGATGCCCTTTCAGAGCTTGCCTTGTTGACTGGAAGGCCGGCAAGTGGGCAGTTCGAGACCCAGGTACTGCATGACGGATTGAGTGCCCGTCTCTGTCCCAGCTCTTGGGGACAGAATAATTTCTGACACAAAATTATTATTATAGTGGTAGAACTGTGTTGCTTGGAGGACCCTGAATAGGCTGAGGGTCGGAGTCCCTTAATGTAAGACTAACAACACACTGTGTGAATGTGGAGAGAGATATAGAATCTGGTTCATTTACTAGTCTGCCAGTTACTACCAGAAGCATGTACCGGTAAAGATTTAAGTTTGGCCTACAACAAAGCCAAGAAGCTGGCTTCATTTTGGCAGTCCAGGACTGCAGTGGCTCAAGTGGCTAAGACTGGAAGGCACCATGGGTCAGCAGTTCAATTCCTGAGTACTGCAGGATGGAATGAGCTCCCATCTCTATCCCAGCTCCTGCCAACCTAGAAGTTCGAAAGCAAGACATTGCAAGCAGATAAATAGGGACCACTTAGGTGGGAAAGGTAAACAGCATTCCATGCAGTCTAGGCATGCCTGCCACATGACCATGGAAACATCTGCAGAAAGCAGACAGCGTCGGCTCTTTGGCTTTGAAACAGATGAGCACTGAACCCTAGAGTCAGATATGACTGGCTGTCGAGCAAGGGTAACCTTTACTTTTAGGGTTTGATCAGAACATGAAAGAAGAAGTGGAAGTTTCAAATAGTCCTCTGTTTTCAGACTCTTGATGGGGTGCATTGGCCAATCTTTAAATATTGGCATTGTAGTGATTGATTATACTTCCAGTGAGATGTAGTTTTAAGGTTTATTCCCCTCAACTGTGGATTGTTGTTTGAATAATTTTTGTGTGATGCACCTTGAGTCGTTTTTTTTTTACACTTGTTAATTGCAGCAAATTGCAAGTAGATAAATAGGCCCCACTTTGGTGGGAAGGTAACAGCGTTCCATGCGCTCCGGTGTCTAGTCATGCCTGCCACATGACCATGGAAACATCTGCAGAAGCAGACAGTGCTGGCTCTTCGGCTTAGAAACAGAGATGAGCACTGACCCCTAGAGTCGGATACGACTGGCTTTCGAGCAAGGGAAACCTTTACCTTTATAATTGCAGCGAGGGCCCTTTTAATTGTTGCCAGATGGTTTGAGTCATGCCTAGATGAAAATCCCCCTCAATAATCTAATAAATCGAATGCTGAGTCTGACCCTATATTGGTCTAGCTCAGTGGGTTGGAACCCCTGGCTGGGAGTTCGAATCCTCACAGTGCCTACCAGGAGAGAAACTTGAGAAGATATCTCCTATAGTGAGGGATGTGTTGTGTGTGTATTTTACAGGCAGAGCGCCCCCAAGAGGAGTGAGTGGTAAACCTCTTTGGAGTACTTTAGACCGGGAGTTCTCAACCTTTATAACCTCACCCTCCCTCAGACGGCTTCAGGGGCCAGATGGCCATTTTGCCTTTCCTCCACCACATGGCACTTCCTGGGGAGGTGGAGGTGGTGGTGGACCACATGAAATGGTGCAATGGGCCACCTCTTGCCCCCGGGCGCAGGTTGAGAATCCCTTCTTTAGACCTAGAAAAGTCCAGGAGGCTTCAGATCTAACTGAAAGGCTCGTAATTATTAATTCTGGGACACACAGGCTGCAGCTTTTAACATTTACAATCTGCAATTAAATACATATTAGCATGCCTTCTCCTAAATAGACTTTCCCATCAAAATGCATGTTGATGCTTAAAAAGCATGCTGATGTGATTTTTTGTAAAAAAAAAAAAAAAACCAAACCCCAACAACCGCAACCCCAAAGCATGTCAGAAATAGTTGAGAAACGTGGTAGTTGACAGCTAATTAAGTTTGAATTTATACACTAGTTCAGGAGGTGTGGATTCTACTCCGTTTTCAGGAGAGGATCAAGTCCCTTCTGCGTGCCTAATAAAAATATAATAAACGTGACAAAGGAGGGGAGGGAGAGAATATAAAAATCTGTTGAAGGAGGATCTGTTCGGGAGATTTCGTGCAGTTGGATACGTGACCATTAGGCAAGGCACCGGCTGCCTTTCAGATCTTGAGTTGAAGTGGATGTATTTCTGGTCCATCAATTAAACTCCTGGAGTGGTTTCACCCTTTCTTTTCTGTGCTCCTCATTGTACATTAGGTTAGCATAAGGGTTTTCAACCTATGGCTTGCGGGCCAGATGGCAGCACTTGATGCCATTTCATGTGGCACCACCACCATTTCCAACACGCCAGGAAGTGCCAAATGGCCATCCAGCTCTCAAAGCTGTGACCCAGCCCTTGGCTTGAAAAAACTGAGAACCCCTGGGTTAGCAGCATCTCTGGTTTTCTGTGTAGTGGTTAGACCAGTGGTTCCTGACGTGGGGCCCAGGCCCCACAGAGGAATTTCAATTCCCAGAAGCCTAAGTCAGTGCATTGGCTGATCACTGCTTTGCGGAATTGACTGAGGCTTCTGGGAACTGAAGTCCAAGAACCGCTATTTAGCACTTCAGTGTCAATTGTGGAAATGTCTGGGTTTTGTTTTCTGATGCTTTTTTAAAAACCAGAGAACAGGCGTTAAAAGCAAAAGCAAATTAGTAGGCAGTCGCTTTTAATGTGTTTTAATAAAGTGTTTGTCTGCAGAGAGAGAGAAAGGGCTGCCTTCTCCCTTTTCCACACCCCTGCCTTTTGGGGCTGGAATGGGAATAGAAACCCTGCAGAGAGACAGAGAGAGAGAGAGAGAGACACACACACACACACACACACAAGAAACCCTGCAGACACACACACACACACACACACACACACACACACACACACACACACACACACACACACACACACACACACGCACTGAGGTTTCCACAGACTTCTCGTGTCTGCTTTCAAGAAGCCCACACACACACACACACACACACACACACACACACACACACACACACACACACACACACACACACACACACACACACACACACACACACACACACACACACACACACACACTGAGGTTTCCACAGACTTCTCGTGTCTGCTTTCAAGAAGCCCAGCCAGAGGTTCATCAGGAGGAAAGAGGAAGACGTGATAGCTCATCATTAGGCACTAGGGCAAGGATTCTCAACCTGTGGCCCATGAGCACCATTACATGTGCCCCACCACGCCCGGAAGTGCCATGTGGTTGAGGAAGGCCGTCCAGCCACCAAAGATGCCTGAGGGAGAGTGACCCAATGGCCCCTGGCTTTAAAAAGGTTGAGAACTCCTGCACTAGGGGCCGTGGTGGCTCAGTGGTTAAGAAGCTGGCCTTGTTAGCTGGAAGGCTGGCAAGTTGGCAGTTTGAGACCTGGGTACTGCATGACGGATTGAGCACCCATCTCTGTCCTAGCTCCTGAAAACCTAGCAGTTTGAAAGGAAGAAATTGCAAGTACAGTGGTAGCTTGTTTTACGAATGCTTCAGTTAATGTAACTTTCGCTTTATGAATGAAAATCCATTGAAAATGATTGTCGGACCATGGGGGTGTGGGATGAAGCGTCATGAAACACACAACACTCCAATCCAGCAGAGAACACAAAAACCTGCCCAAACTCCCGTCCAAGCCTTTTTATTGTTACAATAGTATAAGGAAATGCTTACATAGAAAATCACAGATTGGTTATTTAGGCTCAGTACATTGGCCATGACTGGGTCATGTTAGGGTAGGCTTCTACCTGATTGGTTAATACATTGTATGCATGCGTCCTATAGCATTCAGTTTCATGGCTTAACTGTGTAACAAACAACCCCCAGCCACGTATGCAATCTTGTGACCTGGGACAGTCACAAACAACCCAAAAGCAGGAGACCTTTGAACTGGGTCAGGGATGGGCACTGGCTAACTTATTGGGGTACAAGGGTTAACCATAGAAGTACCACACCAGGAGTCTTTGGGCATCAGTGTAATATGCCCCCCCCCTCAGTTCCCCATAAATAATGTCTTGCTTTATGATTTTTTTTTCTGGAACAGATTAATTGGTTGTAAATGCATTCCTAAGGGAAATGCGTTTTGCTTTATGGATTTTTTAGAACGATTTCCAATGCATTCCTATGGGGAAACTATGTTTCGCTTCACGAATTTTTCATAATATGGAACACATTAAATTCTTAAAGCAAGGTACCACTGTAGATAAATAGGGACCACTTTGGTGGGGAAAAAGATGTTGGGGAGATGAAAGGAGGCTCATTCAAGCTTTCCCCTGAGTAGAGTTTCTCCAGCAAAAAAAAACCTTTCAACCCAGAATAATTTCCTGAAACGAAAGTATTATTATTAGGCATCGTTGGGTCACATACGGTAGGTTGGGGTGTGAGGGTGAATGGCTGGTTGGATCAAAGTAAGGCGAGAAGAAATACAGTAATACCTCGGATAACGCTAAGACTTGGTTCCACAAGTCTTGGTGTTATCCAATTTTTAGTGTTATCCGATGCATGTTAAAATCCTATGGGATGGATCGGATAACGTTAAAGCTCCATAGAGATACATTGTAACCGCACAGGCTTTAGCGGCTGTTATCTGATACATCCCATAGGACCTTAACATTATTCGATCCAATTCTCCTCCCCAGATTACTTAACGTTATGCGATTTTAGTGTTATCCGAGGTAAACGTTATCCGAGGTATTACTGTACCTCGATATGCCACCTGAAAACTCTCTAAAAGGGATCAGTTCTTAGGTTCCTCTAATCTATCAATAAAACAACCAAAGAGGTTTTGCAGGGGGGGTGGGAGAGAGATTTTTATCGACAAAGTCAACTATAACATAGACATCTGCATACGTGGTGCTTGAATCGATACAGATTCAAGAAACCCAATTAACAAGTCGACCAGGCTTTTATACTGGTTGGCAAGCTACACATATATGACGCACGTGTTCTTGGCCAAGATGGGGCAAAGGATAACAGCTTCTCGTGTTTGTGTCTTGGCATTGCATACCTTTGGAACGTAAAGGTCAAGGTCACCCTTGCTCGAAATCCCGTCGTATCCGACTCTAGGGTTCAGCGCTCATCTCTCTTCATAGCCAAAGAGCCAGCGCTGTCTGCGTTTGCAGATGTTTCTGTGGACATGTGGTAGGCACGCCTAGTCTGCATGGAACGCTGCTTACCTTCCCACCGAAGTGGTTCCTATTTATCTACTTGCAATTTCTTGCTTTCAAACTTCCAGGTTGGCAGGAATGTACAGAAATGCATAGTCATACAAGTCAACTCCCGTCTAGATCAATTGGCACAGGATTCTCATACAACTGGTTCCCCCCCCCCCATAAAATTGGCTTTTCCACAGATAATTGTTTTAAAAATGGTTATACAAGCTCCATTGTGATCTTTCGCTGCATACTTATTTTGTTAAGGGGAAAGGGTCAATAATTTCAGCTCATTTTGAGGTCGCAGCTAAAGCTGAAATCTGACAGAAAAACATCCAAGATCCCCTTCTTTTTACCCTCCTTTAACAAAAAAGACAGAGGAATAAACTGGAAGCCCGTCCTTTCTGCACAAGGATCCCTCTCCTCCTCTTCTGCCTTCCCAAATAATTAGCTGTACAACAAACACAGCATCCTCCCTCTCCGTTAGCGGCTGTTGTCTCCCCCCCTCCCGAGTGCTGCATTACAGCGGTGCTGACTGACAGAGGCATCCGTCAACAGGCGGAGGGGAAATAACTTCCACAGGCAGCAGGCAGCTGACAAGCGATGCCCTCAGCCCAGGGGTGTGGATCCGTTTCTGAAGTCCAGATGTAGATGAGTTTTGAGCAAGGGAGGGAAAGATCTGGTGGCTCAATGCCTCTGACCCTCTGGAGTATTTCTTAAGGTGACGGCAAAAAGAAGCTGGATTTATGGACTGACGTGGAAAAGTTGTTCTATCCGGCTTCGTTGTTTGATTGAAATGCCTTTAGAAACAATTAGGCTCCTGTTTCTGTCTCTCTTTTCATGGAAGAAGAAAAGATATAAGGGGGAAAAACCCCAGATGCACAGTTACAAGATGTGGGAAGACTCAGCTTAGCCATTCTACAAGCAAGGAAGATCTTGGAGTTGTTGTCTACATCACAGGCTAAATATGAGTCCACGGTGCGATGTGGCAGTCAAAAAGGCCAACGCTGTTTTATGCTGTATTGATAGAAGTCTAGGGAGTGCACTGGTTTAAGTGGTTAAGAAACTGAACTTGACAACTGGACGGTGGGAGTTCGATACCCGGGATACTGCAGGACAGAGTGAGCTCCCATCTCTGTCCCAGCTCCTGCCAACCTAGCAGTTTGAAAGCAAGACATTGTAAGTAGATAAATAGGGACCACTTCAGTGGGCAGGTAAACAGTGTTCCGTGCACTCCGGAGCTGAGGCATGCCTGCCACGTATCCACGGAAATACCTGCAGATGCAGACAGCACTGGTTCTTTGGCTCCAAACAGAGATGAGCACTGAATCCTAGAGTTGGATACGACTGGCTTTTGAGCAAGGGAGACCTTTACCTTTAATAGAAGTCTATTTTCCAAAACCAGTGAAAAACTACTACGTCAAGGTCTCCCTTGTTCGAAACCTAATTGTATCTGACTCTAGGAGTTGGTGCTCATCTCTGTTTATAGCCCAAGAGCCAGCGCTGTCTGCAACTGCAGACCTTTCTGTGGACATGTGGCAGGCATGACTGGACACCAGAGTGTACGAAATGCTGTTACCTTTCCCGACAAAGTGGTATCTGTTCATCTACTTGCAATTTCTTGGTAGGTTGGCAGGAGCCGGGACAGAGATGGAAGCTCATTTTGTTGTGCACCAATCAGGTCTCGAACTGCTGACCTGCCAACCTTCCAGTCAAGTTCATTGATGACTTAACCACTAAGCCACTTCAGTCCCTGAGGTAGCCACTAGTCCTCTTCTATTCAGCACCAATTAGACCACATCTATAGGACAGTGTCCAATGCTGGTTACCACGTGACCACGAAAATGTCTACAGATGCAGACAGCGCTGGTTCTTAAGCTTTAAATGGAGATGAGCACTAAACCCTAGAGTCAGATACGACTGGCTTTCGAGCAAGGGAGAACTTGACCTTTATTTTGAGGTCAAGGTTGAGAATCCCTGGTGGAGGAACGGCAGAATGGCCGTCCAGCCCCCGAAGCTGTCTGAGGGAGCATGACCCAGTGGCCCCTGGCTTTATAAGGTTGAGATCTCCTGCTTTTGGATCCCTTGTCACCACCATAGATGTGGCCCTCATGGATTTATGCTACCATGTTATTAGACTCTGTATGCTTGGCTGTAGCTTCCAGGGACCAGCGCATGAAATTAAGCGAGAGACCATTCCTTTGGTGCGTTCTCTCCCCTTCAGCAGGAAACAAATTAGCATGCGTGCTTGTTCCGGAAATAAAGGTTTACAAATTGATTTAAATCAATTATTTAGATTTCTTTTTCAAATACGTTCTCGCCCGCCCCCTGCCCCCTTATTGATTTAAATCAGGTTTTGGTCTGCTGATTTAAAATTGCTGTCATGTAAAACAATACCTAAACCCTGAGGCTTCCATGGCAAATTTAATGTGCATTTAAAATGTGGATCTAGACAGCTTCAGAGCTTCAAGCAAGGCCGGAAGTTGGGCCATTCTTTCAAAAGATTTAGCCTCGATTTCAAAGATTATACAGTACTTTAGAAAACCACAGAGCTGCAGAGGACCTCAATCTCTTGCTTTATTTTTATTTTCAGAGACAAAGAACATGTAACGGCCCTTATTTGCTAAAGTACCCTGTGTACATTCCTGCTTTCTTACTCTTTGTTCAAGTTAGGAATCCTGGTTTTAAATTTCAACTCACTGGTGCATCTACTGTATCAGGGGTGCCCAAACTACAGCCTGCGGGCCAGATCCAGCCCCCAATGCCAATTCATCCAGCCCACACCACCCTTGTCACTCCTGGAAGCGGAAGTAAAACACCTCCATGAATTGGCATTGGGGCAGGATCTGGCCCACAGGCCATAGTTTGGGCACCCCTGGTTTAAGCAGAGAAAATGGCAGCTTAAAATCTATCTCATCCTGTTGCAAAACAGATTGCAAGCTGTGTTTTACTTCTGCTTCTGGTGGGAGGAACCACATCCGGCCTGCTGAACCATGTGACCGGCCCACAGCCAGAAAGGTTTGGGCACCCCTGTACTATATGAATGGATCTCCCATATACAGTATATTTGTCCTTCACCTGCGAAACAGGAGCGCCAACATGAGCACACAGAATTATTAGGAAAATAAAACATGCTGGGATGCGTTTCACGGGCTGTAAAGAAAATTAGGGACTGTGGCAGCTTCGTAGTTAAGATGATGAAATTAACAACTGGAAGGTCAGCAGTTCGATACCCGAGTGCTACACGACTGAGTGAGCTCCCGTCTCTGTCCCAGCTCCTGCCAACCTAGCAGTTCGAAAGCAAGAAATTGCAAGTCGATAAACAGAGACCACTTCGGTGGGAAAGGTAAACACCGTTCCATGCACTCCGGTATCGAGGCATGCCTGCCACATGTCTATAGACATGTCTGCAATCACATACAGCGCTGGCTCTTTGGCTGTAAAGATGGAGATGAGCACTAAAACCTAGAGTTGGATACAACTGGCTTTTGAACAAAGGTGACCTAAAGAAAATTGTGCATGTTTGTCATGGCCACTGGGAAACAGAATCAAGTGTCTGATGTAAACTGAATTGGGTAGGCAGAAAATATTACTCGCCCCTGGGGGTCAATGCCACGAGAACCTCCGTTTTGTGTCTTATTTAATTCTGAATTAAGGGAAGAAATGACACCTCTTGAAATAGGATGGTTCTGTCTATAGCTTTCCTCGTTTCTTGGAGTCACCTGAACTTTTTGTGTTAACGTGTGCATAAAAGCCATAGTACCACTAGACCCACAAATTCAGTTTCCTCTGAATTTTGTTTTCCAGGTCTCCTGTATTCCTAGCAGAGTTCCTAGAAGTAACAGCAGCCGGCAAGAGAAAAAGCCACTATTCCTAAGTGACTCAATGGATATTCTGTTGTCGAGGGAGTGTGTCGTGGTAAGTCTTCAGTTCACAAGGCCATTTGCATTGGATGTGGGTCCTGTCGTACTGAGAGAGCATCCTTATCACACAGAGGTTGGAAACATTTTCCTATTTTTCACTTATTCATTCTATTTTTAACTACATCTCATGAAATTTGCCAGCCAGGTACGGGAATTATAGTCCAAACAAAAGGGAAATATTTCCAAGCCCTGATTTCACTTTGGCGTGTTGATTTATTACTGCCGAGTTGGGCGGCAATAGAAAGAAGAATAAAATAAATAAATAAATTTACCTTGTTCATTTGCTGAGAGGAGCTGCAGTGGCTGAGTGGTTAAGAAGTTCGCCTTGTTAGCTGGAAGGCTGGCAAGTCGGCAGTTCGAGACCCGGGTACTGCATGACAGATTGAGTACTCATCTCTGTCCCAGTTCCTGGCGACATGAAAGGAGCCTTCTTCGGGCGTTCCCTGAGCAGTGTTTCTTCCACAAAAACCCTTCCAACTCAGAATAATTTCTGACACGAAATTATTATTATTTGCTGAGCGAGTTTATTTATTTATTTATTTATTTAAATTTGTTTATCGTCCTCCTCCCAAAAGGGACCCAGGGCGATTTACAACAATTATAAAATCATTTTAAAAAATTAAAAACTCTAAAAACTTTAAAAAACTTAGTATTAACATCCAAAAATTGCAACACAGGCTTACTGGGGTCAAACCAACCAAGTGGCTGGGGAAATTTTATTTATTTATTTATTTATTTATTTATTACTCATATTTACTATCCCATCCACTCCCCAGACCAAACCTGCCAGCCAGGTTTTCACTCAAGTTCAAGAAAGGATACTGAAAAGAACAGGACTAAAATAATACACTGTTTGGAACAACGAGCAATGTTATTCCCACCCAGTTCTTCACATTCATTTTGCATCTCCAAAGCCACAACTGGCTTGCAACAAGTATGAACAGAAAAAAACTTGGAAACTTGTGACATTTTTGTTCTGACAGGTGCTTTAACATTTAATACCTAATTTTAACACAACGAGTTGCCATATGCTTGCTGCCAAGCCTATCTTTGTAACATTTGTTTTTAAAAACACATTTCTACTTCTTAACCTGCTTTTATCGGATGCTTTCATGTTTTGTAATTTGTCACGTTTCTTGTATGTCGGCGCAATCCATGTCTCTTTTAATTATCTGCAAGCTACTATGGCCACCTTGAGGAACACGGCATAGAAATACGAGTAGAAGCCATGGAGATGGTCTTTAGAAAGAGAGAGGATCTTCGAGTGGGGAGTCCCAGGGTCCCATCCTCATTTGGCCCAGAAATAGTCTCCACTGAAGGGAGGAGAAGGGGGGGGGGAGGCTTTCTCCATCTTGGATGCAGTAGCTTCTTCTTCTTCTTCTTCTTCTTCTTCTTCTTCTTCTTCTTCTTCTTCTTCTTCTTCTTCTTCCTCCTCCTCCTCCTCCTCCTCCTCCTCCTCCTCCTCCTCCTCCTCCTCCTCCTCCTCCTCTTCCTCCTCCATATCCAAATCCAAATATGGTGATCAGCCATGAAGATCCTCATGGTGATCAGCCATGAAGGTTGTCCTGGAAACTATATAATGCAACTGCCTTCCATTGGCCTTCCGCATCGTAGCATGACACCCATACCACTGATCCAGTTCCATGAGTCACTTTCTGGCCCTGAGCCCTTTGAGCATGCAAAGTCCTCATCATCATCCCCAGGCCAGGATGGATGAAGCTGCTGCCCTTCATCAAGATGGATTCAAGTGGTATTTAATCCACCTGAAGACCATCACCTTTCCCTGTGGACTTTGCCATGCAAGGCCGGTAGTCCTCAGGGTTGTCAGGTTAGTTAAACACCACCTGACACCGTTGAGTCGCTGGCAATAGGGTCTACTCTATTGCCATAGCAGGATAACCTGGCCAGACTGGCCGGATGAGGTTCACCTTCAACAAATTAATGGCCAACACAGCTCTCTTTTCTCCGCCTAACTGTAGCATATAAATCGTGCTGCTGTGCAAAGGATTTGAACCTGGGATACCTCCCTCCATGGTTGAAGGCATCTAAAGCCCATCACAGGCCCTCAGAATGATCTCCTTTACATGGTCATTGCAAGGATCAAATGAGAGTGAGCAGGAATGAATTATACATACAAAGGTGGCTCAGTGGTTAAGAAGCTCGCCTTGTTAGCTGGAAGGCCGGCAAGTTGGTGGTTCGAGACTCGGGTACTGCATGACGGAATGAGCACCCATCATCTGTCCTAGCCCTTGGGGACATGAAAGGAGCCTCATTTGGGCATCCCCTGAGTGGAGTTTCTCCCACAAAAATCCTTTCAACCCAGAATAATTTATGACACGAAATTATTATTATCTCCTGCCTTGGGCTCAGCGTGAAAAGGGACTGATAAACAAATAGAGTCTCTCATTCCTGAGGCCTTCAGGCTGTTGCATCTGTCTAATGAAGGGACAGCACATTTTAAGAGACCGAAACATCGGCACGCCATGTTCAGCGGTCTCTGGCGGGAGTCCATCAGAGCAAAGAGGTAATTTGGTTAAGAAGGCACACCGGTTGGCTTCTGCTTCTTGTAATTTTGTACAGTCCTCTTCTGATCTTTCATGGTGCATTCATCTGTTGCTACCCAAGCTTTTTACTCTGTCAGTCGGTTAGTACTATAACAGTCTTGTGTATGTGTGTTGCTAATGAAAAGGAAAAAAATCTCTATGTTGCGTGTCTCTCTCTCTCTCATATCTGACCTTGGCATGCCTGGAAGCCATGCGCTGAACGGGAGGCACTGCGCTGTTTGTACTTTATCTTTCGGGCATTGATACTTGGGGTTTGTGGGCCTTGATAATTAAATCTGAGAATCGCAGCTGTTTCAAGAGAGTCACAGCCATTTCATTCTGTGGCTGTAAGCAGCATTTTATTATTCTGCATGCATTAGGAAACGTATGTTTGAGCAAAGAGCGCCCGTTGATCTCGAGGTAAGGGAGGATCCCCATTCGGCTTGATGCTTATTTCATTTATTTGTTTGGCTTGAGGTCTTCCTTGAGTCGGCGCAGAAACTGGGCTACGTCTTTCTTGAGTTGTCACGGAATTGGGCTAAACCGTAGCTTTATCACCTGATTGAACTCAAACTTTGTCCACTGACGACTTTTCTATTTTCAAGCTGGCTTCGGAACATGTGAGTTTTCAACCTAAAAATTAGACTGATTTTTGAAGTCATTTCTGAAATTTGGAAACATATGGAAAGGACGAAACCCCAATCTGTTAGATCAGGGGTTCTCAAACTTTCCAAGCCGGGGGCTGGGTCATGTTCTCTCAGTCAGCTTCGAGGGCCGGATGGCCATTTTGCCCTGGCTGCATGATGGGGGTGGCCATTTTGTTTCTCAAATGCCCTTGGAGGGGTGTGAGCCTTATTGAGTCCTTGGATAAGGGCTGGGTATAAAGGTAATAAAATAAATAAATAAATAATGAAATGGGACCGGGGTCTGGATCCGGCCCACAGGCCTTATGTTGAGAACCTCTGTGTTAGAGGGCCTGGATACCTCTCTTCTGTCGAGGGTTACAAGAAAAACATTGGAAAAAATACCTGGGGACAAGACCCATCAACTGGGGGTCCTTCTTCTTGAAGGAAATGATGTGTTCAAGCAAAGGCTGTTTATCTCAAACTCCTCTCTGTAATTATAGACTGAGTGACGCTCCCCACCCCAACCCGGAAAAATAAGAAATTAATGCATGGGTGTAGAATGAATACTAGAGGAGGAACAATTTGCTATTCCTAGAGCTCTGAAATGATTGCTTTCTGGAGGCTTTTGAAATCAGGAGGATGGGTTGTGCGTCGCCCAACTCTATAGCCTTCCTCTTGGAGAAGAAGCTCAAGCGTTTGCAGCCGTTGGAACATGGAAAAGGATGAACCTTAAAAAGGAGAGCCAGCAATAGCAACCACGCTTCTGTACCACCCCATAGCATTTAGTGCATTCTCTGGGTGGGTTCACAAGGTAATTAGCATTTTGCCCCCAACATGCTGGGTACTCATTTTACAAACCTCAGAGGGATGGAAGGCTGATCCTCGTCAGGATTGAACTCGCAATGTTTTGTGTGTATTTTTGTGGCTGGGTGTGCAAAAACCAGGATTTTTTTCCCCTAAAAGACACTTTTTTTTTTTGCAATTTGCACAAATTCTGTGATTAGACAAATTGATCCAAATTTTGCTCATTGAACCTTATTGGATAATAATGTAAGTCACTCATTGGGTGGTTGTCAACTCTCTTCATCTGCCGATCCTTCTGTGCTGTCACACTCGTGTGTGTGTGTGTGTGTGTGTGTGTGTGTGTGTGTGTGTGTGTGTGTGTGTGTGTGTGTGTGTGTATGGTCTCTTCACAAAATGCAAAATTCTGTGCAAATTTCAGAGACTTAGGATGAGGGAAGCCTAGTTTGTTGTGCTTCCAGTTGGAACGTAATGGTTTCACACGTCCTTAGAATTTCTTGTCAAGGGGTCTGGTTATAGTGAAACTGCCTAGATCAGGGATTCTCATTCTGTGGCCCATGGGCTAGATGTGGCCCACAGTACCATTTCATTTGGCCCTCCCACTGCCTTCACCACACCTGGAAGTGCCATGGGGTGGAGGAAGGGCAAAATGGCCATCCAGCCCCCGAAGCTGTCTCAGGGAGCGTGACCCGGCCCCCAGTTTTAAAAGGTTGAGAACTCCTGGCCTAGATCAGTGAGAATGAAATATTCATCCATCATGATTCCCATTGTTACTGTAGATTTCCATCTGATGGAGAGTTCCCTCTTCATGTTCCTTCTCCTTTATGGATAGGTTCATTGTTGATTTTGTTCTTTGGATTTCTTTTCCCGAGTATTCATGTTCTTTCCTTTTTAAAGTCCGCACCTCTTTCTTCTATTCACTTTCTTGTAGAAGAATGCCAGTGATTTTCTTCAAGGTTGCATTCAATATTTTTCTCTGGAGGGCACTAGTGTTCTCCAGAGAGAAGAGAGAACCAGAGTTGGGGGAGAAAAAGCTCTATAAAGTGCGGTAAAGGGATAAATCCCTGGAAACTTCACACAGTACTGGAACTTGAGCTATTGACTTCTCCATTTCTACCCGATTAAACTTTCTTGAGGGACGATGAATGTAAATAAGAGCGGATTTGTTGAGGTGAAAAGACCTTTGAATGAAAATCCACAATGAAAGGTTGAATCTGTCTAAAAATGATACATAATTGACCTGGGAGTGAATTAGGATACAGTACTCACGATTTGAAATGAACCATGCCGCATATTTCTACAAAGGAGCCATCAGGCATGTGCAACAACTTATGCATGCTGTCCCTGGTAAGGTGCTGCACAATAATATTAAGCTTAAGTGTGTATATTAAGAAGTACTGTGTGATTCCGTGCATGTGCAAAGTTTTTGTTGTTATTTAGTCACACAGTCAAGTCCGACCCTTTGTGACCCCCATGGACCACCGCATGCCGGGCTCCTCTGTCATCTGCCATCCTCTGTAGCCCACCCAGATCTGCACCCATTGCATCAATGATGTCATCCATCTACCTCATCCTCTGCCGCCCCTTCTCCTTTTGCCTTATTTATTTATTTATTTATTTATTTATTTATTTATTTTATTCAACTTTCTATTTGCACAGGTGACTCAGGGCGGATTACAAAATGTCACAAAAGTCACAATACATAAAAACCAGATTAAAATCTAAAAACAGTTAAAATAGCAATTAAACAGGCTAAAAACAATTCCTTGACATTGAAGAGGGAGAGAGTGGGTATGAGGTGTTAGATAAACCAGTGGGCAGGGGGTCAGTGAGCTATCACTGCCCCACACCTGTCCCACCAGCCACGTCTTCACACCCTTCCTAAAGGCCAACAGGTCCGTCTGGAGACGCAGCTCTAAAGGCAGGCGGTTCCAAAGTGCCGGGTCGGACACGGAGAAGGCTCTCCTTCTAGTACTAGAGAGGCATGCCTCTCTGGCAGATGGCACCACTAGGGAGCCTTTGATCTTTCCTAGCATCAGGGCCTTCTCCAGTGAGTCCTCTCTTCTCATTTGGTGGCCAAAGTACTTGGGCTTCAACTTCAGTATTTGTCCATCCAGTGAGCAGTCAGGGTTGATTTCCTTCAGGATTGACCGATTTGTTCTCCTTGCAGTCCAGGGGACTCTCAAAACTCTCCTCCAGCACCACAGTTCAAAGGCAACTATTCTTCTGCACTCAGCCTTCCTTATGGTCCAGCTCTCACATTACTACTGAGAAGACCATTGCTTTGACTATGTGGACTTTTATTGCCAAGGTGATGTCTCTATTTTTTATTATGCTGCCTAGATTTGCCATAACTTGCCTCCCAAGAATTAATCATCTTTTTATTTCATGACTACAGTCACGATCTGCAGTGACCTTAGATTCCCAAGAAGGTAAAGTTTGTCACTGCTTCCATTTCTTCCCCTTCTATTTGCCAGGGAGTGATGGGGCCAAATGCCATGATCTTGGGGTTGTTTTTGATGTTGAGTTTCAGGCCAGCTTTTGCACTCTCCTCTTTCACCCTCAACAGAAGTCTCTTTAGGTCTTCTTTACTTTCTGCCACTAGGGTAGTGTATCTCAGGTTGTTAATATTCCTCCCAGCAATCTTAAGTCCAGCTTGTGCTTCTTCCAGCCCTGTGTTACACATGACGTACCCTGCATATAAGTTAACTAAGCAGGGTGACAATATACAGCCTTGTCGTACTCCTTTTCCTATTCTAAACCAATCCATTGTTCCATATTCAGTCCTAACTGCCACTTCTTGACCCACATACAGATTTCTCAGAAGACAGGCCAGGTGGCCTGGGACTTCTGTCTCTTTAAGGACTTGCCACAGTTTATTGTGGTCCATGCAATCGAAGGTTTTGGTCTAGTCAATGAAACAGAAGTAGAAGTTTTTCTGGTACACTCTTCATGATCCAGTGAATGTTGGCAATTTGGTGCAAGATGGGAGACAGTAAAAATATTTGTGGGTCATCAAGTTGATTCTGATATTCGGCAGTCATGGCTTTCTTTTTCTATGTGCACAGAACACACCAGCAGTTTGCCATTTCCTCCTCCTTGTTCAAGGCTACACATGTTGGTACTTTTCGAGGAGGTATAGTGAGAAATCAAACTTCTGACTCACTAGTCAAGTTGGCTAGCTGGCTGGCTGGCTAGCTGGCTGTTTGGTTGGTTGGTTGGTTGGTTGGATGGATGGATGGATGGATGGATGGATGGATGGATGGATCTATCTATCTATCTATCTATCTATCTATCTATCTATCTATCTATCTATCTATCTATCTATTTTATACTGTCTATATTAACTAAACAGTTACTCTGTACAGTTAGCATCAGTAAAAAATTAAACAACCCATTGATTGCAGTTGTGGACCAATATTAACTTTCTAGCTATGCTATTTATAAAAGAGAGTCAGTTAAAAGCTCACCCAGTTTGTTGGCTTGCAAAACTATTTATAAAAACTCAGTATGTTATCCTGGTTTTCATTAATCTTAAAACTTTGATTAAAGCAGTTATTGGTGGGGAAGGGGGTATCTATTACAAAGGCCAATAGCAATTACAGCAGTCGAATGTGTTTAGATTTCATTTTCTTTCTCAAAAAATCTCCCAGAGGAATGACCGTGAGGCGTTAAGCTGTGAAGAGACTGGTGGAGGGAGTGTGTTAAAAGCAATTAGTAGAAATTTAGCAAAGTAGATTGAAAAATCAGGTTTGTGTTCCTCTAGAATTTCAAGTTTTGAGTTGTACTAATCCATGCGTTCTCTTCTTGGAAGGAACTTTGGGTGATGAAGATGATGGCAGGGGTTTGATGGAAGCACAGTAGTCTGTTTTTTGGCAGGACACACACAGAGAGAGAGAGACAACCGAACAACAAAAAGGTTAACATTTTCTTTGTCATTGGCAGCATTAGCTAGAAAACAGGAACTATGCTTGTATAGTTTTGCATAATAACTTTTATTTTGCATTTTTAAAATCCTGTACTTTTTGCTCGACACAAAGGTTTTTAAATGCAAAACAGAATATTTTGTGCAAAAAAAAAAGAGGTCTGCAAAGAAGTGTTGAAATGTTTTTTTAAAAAAGGAGACAAAACTCTTGACAATCTTGCAGCGTAGCAGAAAACTTTGTGAGATTTTCCATTTTTCTCCTGTGACAATAAAAGTACAAGAAGATTTACACGCTTCCCTAATCATCAGTGCATGAAAAACTGAAACAGTTGGACTTTCTCAGGAAAATGGGTTTCACCCTGGCTTTCCAACTGATTTATGTTACGTGATTATATAATGGATGATGATGGCAGGGAGGAGGCGGCGGTGGTGGTGATGGAGGCACACTGTTTGCCTGTTGTTGTTTTGTTTATTCTACATTTAATTTTCTCCCTTTTTAAAAAAAGAAAGAGGAAATGGGCAGATTGTAAAGCGGAACAGCTCATGAAGTTATAGCATGGGGTACCCAAACTTTTCAAGCCACGGGCCGGTCACGAGGTTCAGTGGGCTTGTCACATGGGTCCTCCCACCGGAAGCAGAAGTAAAATGCACCTTGCAATCTGTTTTGCAACAGGATGAGATAGATTTTAAGCTGCTGTTTTCTCTGCTTAAACTAGGGGTGCCCAAACTATGACCTGTGGGCCAGATCCGCCCTCCAGCACCAATTCATCCGGCCCTCGCTGCCCCCGGAAGTGGAAGCAAAATGTGCCCATATGAGCATCATATAAATCAGAATTCAAAACTAACTAATGAACACATTTCTGCCAGGCTCCCATCCCTGGATGTGTTCAAGATGCATCTTAAAACTGTACTGCTTAAAGAGGCTTATAAGAACATCCTCCCTTTAGCCAATGAAGACGCGTATAATTGGACTATGCCTCCCTTTGGATACCATCAATTTGTTATTGTGTGTATGTTTCTGGTTTTAACTATTGTAAACCGCCCAGAGTGGGAAAATATCCCAAATGGGTGGGACAGAAATCTAATAAATAAATAATAATTCAAGCTGCTAGGTTGGTAGGAGCTGGGACAGATGACAGGCACTCACTCCATCGAGCAGTGCTCGGGTCTCAAACTTCTAATCTGCAGACCTTCCGGTTGTCAAGTTCAGCATCTTAACCACTAAGCCATGGCAGTATGGAATCAGTACAGTGCAGTTAAGACATAAATCTATTTATACCTAGATAATAATTTACTTTCAGGCCAGTCTTGTGTGTTGCATTCCTTTATATTAAAGCCAACTCAACTTCCATTGCTTTTGAAAAAGGGATCCATCCTGTTGCACTGAGAAGATGACACAGAAAAAGCCTCCTCCAAGATTTGGGGTATTTTTAAACCACAATTGGGTGTAACCTGGTTCTTCCGTGTCCCGATCAAACCCAGGACTGCCAAAATGAAGCCACTTTCTTGGCTTTGTCATTGGCCAAACTTAAGTCCTCATCCATGTACAGTAATACCTCATATAACATTAGTATCGAATAACACGAAAATCGCATAACATCAAGGAATCTGGGGGGAAGAATTGCATCAGATAACATTAAGATCCTATGGGATGCTTCAGATAACAACCGCGAAAGCCTGTGTGGTTACAATGTATCTCTATGGATCCCATAGAGGATCAGATAACACGAAAAATCATATAACACGAAGACTTGTGGAACCAGGTTTTAGTGTTATATGAGGTTTTACTGTATGTTTCTGGCAGTCATCGGCAGACCAGGAAATGAGCCAATGGATTCTGTATCTCCACATTCACACAGTGTGTTGTCATCTGCCAGGAGCCCCCTCTTCAGCCTGTTGGCCTTGCATTTTGGGACTCCAACCTTCAGCTTACTCTGGGTCCTCCAAGTGATGTAGGGGAAGTCGAGTCCCTCAACCATCTCCTCCTTTAATGATGCTTCTTACCCAAGTGAGCTCCTTCTTCCATCTAATTTGGTTTTACTCTTGTATGTCCTCAAGAATGTTTGTTCTTGCCATAAAGCTCTCCCTGGATCTGAGTTGGTGGACTTGAGGTTCATCTCCATTCAGAGGATGTCGAGGGGCCTTCTCTTGCTTACTTCTCTAACTCTCTCAGGTAACGGCAACCTTGTGTTGCCAGCTAATCTTTCTCACTCTGGGTTAGGCAAAAGTAACCACACAATGAACTCACCCAAAGGTGCCTTCATTTTGGTAGTTCCACATCTGGCCTAGACACGGAAGAAGCATCTAGACATGAATACACAGTATTTCTTAGAGGCATTTATTGCAATGATCAAGCTCGGGCGCGGCTAAGACCATTCCCTCCCCCGCCCCCCGTTTTGCTCTGCGAAATTATTTCTGAAAATATATGCTTTTTCCCTAACTCCAAAGGTACAGAGTTCGCCTCTGTGTCTTTAAGGCAGAATTAATGGCTTGATGGGGATGTGGTAATGGAGAAATGATGTGAATTTTATATAATGGAGTTAATGAGTCTTAGCTTGTGAGCATCACAGAAAAATCCCCATACTGCGCCATACGCACCAGGCCATGTTTAGTTTTTCTCAGCATTAATCTTCAAAAGATGCTATAACCTTTCGGAGACATTTAGGATAAATGGCTTCAGATCTGGAATTCTGTCTTGCAGCGACACCCAGATGTTCGGCATAATCAGAAGAGTGCCAGCTTCTTGGAGGAATTCATTTGTACGTCGTGCCCAAAACCTTAGGATTTCCGAGGCTTCAATTAAATTTTGCATGCAGGGTATATAGCATTTGTAGCTGCTTCTTGTGAATCTCTTACATATATATATTTTAAAAAGCCAGGAGCCAATTTACTCAATGTTATTAAAATAAACCTTGCTTCCCCTTGTTGCTTCCCCCCTCCCTGAACATTTGCACAAAGGTGGTATTATACGTGAACGTCCCGAATAAAGGACTCCCTGATCTACCCTTTTAAAGATGGAGCGAAAGATGTTTGGCGCACGCGGGGCTGTTTTATTCCACAATGAAAATTACATATTCTTATTGTCGATCCAAATCTTTCTTTTGTCTCCTCGTGGCATGAGGGTATGAAAGAGATGTTAATACTGAAAATGCAATTTATGTACATATAAAATTCCTAGCTTTTTCTAGTTGTCTCCTTGAGTATTAATATTATAAATAAATACGCATTCCCATAGCCGTGTTGAACAATGTTGGTTTCTATCCATCTTGCTTCTGTTCTCTTTCTGTGTTGCTTCTGCACTGATGGGTTCGTCTCGTCCAAAGTTCTGAAACTGTGGTGCATAACACAGTGTTTAAAGCAGGGGTTCTCAGCCCACAGGCCGGCCCATGGCACCGTTTCATGTGGCCAATGCTGCTGCCACCCCACCTGGAAGTGGAAGAAGTGCATTTACGCATACATGGGCGCATCTTACGACAGTCATAAAATGCACCCGCACATGTGTAAATGCTCCTGCGACTATTGTAAACGCAGAAGATGCCACATTTACAACAGCCATAAATGTGCCTGCTTCTGGGGCCGTGGTCCGGCCCGCTCAGCTGTGTAGGGGCTGCGGTCAAGCCCACGGCAGAAAAAAGGTTGGGAATCCCTGGTTTAAAGAACACAGGGAGACACCCCCTTTCCTGTTTGTAATGTATATTTTTTATTTAATGTGTTATATCCCAGTTTTCAGAGGCAGGCCCTTACAAAGAGGTCTAGAAAGGATGATGGAGATAGACAGGTAGAACATTGAAGTGTTCAGAAACGGTCTGGTCGAATGTAAGAGAATTAGAAGAAGCTTAAGGCATAGTGGCTAAGACGCTGAGCTTAACGACTGGAAGGTCAGCAGTTTAAGACCCGAGTGCTGCACGATGGGGTGAATTTCCATCATCTGCCCCAGCTCCTTCCAACTTGGCAGTTCAAAAGCAAGACATTACAAGTAGATGAATAGGTACCATTTTGTCAGGAAAGGTAACAGCATTCCGTGCTCTTTGGCATCTAGTCATGCCTGCCAACTGAACTGTGGTGATGGCAATGGGTAGTCTTAACTAGGCTCTTCCCAATTGCAAGCCCTGAGTCCCCCAAATGACGTTTTCTTTTTTAACAGGAATCTTGGGTGAATCAGTCAAAACCAGACCCTAAGGAAGCGAGAAGGCCTGGGTGGTTTCTGTGTCCTTTTCGGACTTTTTTTGGTCAGGTCCTGTATGTTGACTTTAGAATGGCCTTCAACGGTGTGGGAATCAGACACACAGGGGTGTGTGGCAGAGAAAGGTGTGTGTATTCATGCAGTAGGCACTTTACAAACAGGAGGAACAGTTGTGAGTGAAAGCCAGTAGTAGTGGTATCACAGGCGGTCTTCTTCAGTCAGTGAAATTAACTCTGGATACTCAGGTAGGAGTGTGTGTGCGCATGTGCACGTAGAAGCAACAATTGTGCAAAGCAATCTCTTGACAGTTCTGTCGCTGTGTGTTCTTCTGTTCTAGAGGACGAGTAGAAAACCATT
The DNA here is from genome assembly GCA_030440675.1 of Furcifer pardalis. NCBI lineage: Eukaryota > Metazoa > Chordata > Lepidosauria > Squamata > Chamaeleonidae > Furcifer > Furcifer pardalis. Next base: position 14,399,199 of record CP126899.1, read on the forward strand.
TTGCTGTCATTATTAATTAACACACTGGATAAGGAGAAACAGTGTTAGCAAAGTGACATCCGCATGGGTTGACTTTGAGAGATGGGCTGCGTAAATCACAGGTGCTTCTTGGCTTTCTTCTCATTAAGGCACCGGCAGGGAAGACGGGCTTTTAACTCACCAGCGCTGGGGCCAGTTTATCTTGCTCGGTTAAATGTGTGCAGGGTTAAGGCTTGCTTCTGAATCTCTTTGCTGTGTATCCTGGCAGATTAATCCAACCCTTTATCCGCACAATCCCAACGGTCGAGGGTTCTGGATTGTGACTTAAATCTGCAAGTTAACTCTTTGCTCCAAGGAAACATGGCCAGGGGTGAGATGCCACTTTTATAGTTTAGTTTGAGTCCTTGTAAACATTGTGTAAAAGAACTACAGTGTCTTATTCAGGAGTTCTCCCGCTCTTTAAGCTGGGGGCCGGGTCACACTCCATCACAGCTTCAGGGGCCAGATGGCCATTTTACCCTTTCTCCACCACATGGCACTTCCTGGTGCAGTGGAGGCGGTGGGGGCCCACATGAAATGGCGGCATGGGCTACAGGTTAAGAATCCCTGGCCTTATTGGTTAAGACACTGAACTTGACAACTGGAAGATCGGCAGGTCAGCAGTTCAAGACCCGAGATCTACATGACGGAGTGAGCTGCCATCTCTGTCCCAGTTCCTGCTAACCTAGCAGTTTGGAAAGCAAGAAATTGCAAGGAGATAAATAGGTACCACTACGGTGTGAAAGGTTACAGTGTTCCGTGCACTCCAGTGTCTAGTCACACCTGCCACATGTCCATGGAAACCTCTGCAGACGCAGACAGCGCTGGCTCTTTGGCTATAAACAGAGATGAGCACCAAACCCTAGAGTCAGATACAGCTGGCTTTCAAAGCCCAAAACATTGTGTGAGTGACCTCTTGTAGATCTGAATGCCTAATTTTGCAGTTAAAGACTTGCCTTTATATAGTAAAAGACCTATTTCTCCATGGCTTAGTTATGAAAGATCACAACTTTCCCCGAGATTTGCATCAAAATCTCCTTTCTAGAAAGAAAAGTGTTTTTCTTTAAGAAAGTATGTAAGAAGTCTAATTCTCTGCTGGGTCTTTCCCCCAAGAGCCTTTTGTCTGAATGTTAACTGGAAGTTATGGGGTGAACTTCAGGTGGCGAAGGCCACATGCGTAAACTCTAACCAATGGAGCAAAATAAACTCTGCTTTGACAAGGAATGTAAAGGTGTGAGGGAAAGTCACAGTATTAAAGAGGGTTACGCGGATGATTGGGGGGGGGGGGGTTAGTCCCTGATATTATTACTGAAGAACCCAGGAAGAACAAATGCCCCATTTTTAGGAATTCAGCTTTGTCCCCCAAGGCTTTTAAATGTCTCTTACCTCTACGCTGCCATGAAACTCATTGTCTGACGATGGGGTTCTTCTTCTTCTTTCATGTCCAGAGCAAACCCTGAACTGCCAAAATGAAGCCACCTGCTTTGCTTTGTTGTTGGCTGACCTTAAATCCTCATCGGTGTATGTTTCTAGCAGTAATTGGCAGATCACTAAATGAATCCATGGATTCTGTGTCTCTCCACATTCACACAACATGATGTCGTCTTCCAGAAGGCCCTGCTTGAGCCTGTTGGTCTTGCCTTGAGGGACTCCAACCCTCAGCCTATTCAGGGTCCTCCAAGTGTCATTGGGGAGGTTGAGTTTCTCAGCCATCTCCTCCTCCTTTAGTGTTATTCCTTGTCCAGTGAGTTCCTTCCTCCATCTTCTCATTTGATTTTACTCTTGCGTCCCCTCAAGGATGTTTGTCCCGGCCACAATGCTCTTCCTGGATCTGAGGCTCATCTCCGTTCAGAGGATATGGTGGTCGACAAGTTGCCAAGCCACATCTTGATTGTATGTGGGATCTTGTGCCCAGATGTACAACCAGTGTGCACCCTGCCTACTTCAGCAAATCTTACACAAATCCCAATAGGAATCAAGGTGTATTATACCATAGCAATTTGTAACAGGAGTGGGGTAGGGAAAAACCATATTCTGGTTATCAGTCAGATGGCAAGGCGATATCATTTATCTGCAATTTGAGGTAGGGATGCGGAATAACTCTATTAGCAGCCCTTCCCCCCATTTCATACAATGAGCTTCAACTAATTAAAGCCGCTCTGGCTTCAGGGAAAGATCAAAATGTGAGTTCTCCATGACTCACTTTATTAAAATTTCACCAAGCGTTAATATAAGATTATAGAAGTCTCCTACCGCGCACTGGGCTTTTCCATTCAGTCAAAACTCCTTCATGGCCAACGGTTGCTTTTAATTGTGTTTCTTTCAACGGGTCGGATGATATCAGGACTCACGTTGGCAGCAGAGATGCTAAAATTGGAAGAATACAGAGACAATTAGCACGGCTCCGGTCTCGGGACTATACATTTTGCAGCACGAGATGGAAGAGAAGATGAGAACAGAGGTGGGGGTTATTTCTCAGGTTGGTTAGGCACCAGGTTGCCCTTGCTCGAAAACCAGTCGTATCCAACTCTAAGGTTCAGTGTTCATCTCTGTTTATAGCCAAAGAACCAGCGCTGTCTGCATGTACAGATGTTTCCATGGACATGTGGCGGGCATGACTAGACACCGGAATGCACGGAACACTGTTTACCTTTCTACCAAAGTGGTACCTATTTATCTACATGCAATTTCTTGCTTTTGAAATGCTAGGTTGGCAGGACCTGGGACAGAGATGGGAGCTCACTCCACCATGCAGTACTCAGGTCTCAAACTGCTGACCTGCTGACCTTCCAGTCATCAAGTTCAGCATCTTAACCACTAAGCCACCTCAGTCCCTTAGGCACAGACATCACCCTAAACAAATTATGGAAGCGGAGGGATCTACAATCTGTTAGCATTGGCTACCTCAAGCCCACAGTGTTTCTTTCTGAGCATTACTCTAAACACAATGGATGTTATCGGATTGTCACACTCCACAACACCCTACCCACTAGATGTGTTGTGCCCCAGGGGCTGGAATCTTGTTAAAGTAGTAAGTCGCACTAGAGCAGGTGCATTGAATCAGTGGGGATTTGGGGAGTCAACTCCTCCGCTAAGTTCCCTTGATTCTACAAGCGCTACTCTAGTTGCAACTTACCCTACCAAAGCAAGCCACAACTACAACAGGCCCGCTTGAATCAAATGAGCTCAACAAAGGAGTTGGATTTCCAAATCCGCACTGATTCATGGCATGTATTTTAGGGTGACTCACTCACTACCAGTACGAATTGGTGTTTTCTAGGATGGAAGGCCAAGCTTTCTTGACTTTCCAAATCCTGACCAATTCCAGGTGAAATCTAATAGCATTCCATCCACCAGTCAGCCATACCTGATTATTGTTGGGGTCCTTCTTCCTCCTTTGGGTCTCCTCAAGCTATCCTTGAGAACTTGTACAGTTTTTTGGTCTCTTTTCCACTGGACTAATAAAGATGCTTTTGTATGATAGAAGGCCTGTTTCCCTTTGTTTAGTTTCCATGACTTGCACAGCTAGCTACCTTTGCTTCTGGCTGCAGGCCACCAACTGGAAGGTGATTGATTCTTCTCCTAATCGCTTTTAGGCTGATACTGTGCTACAAATAATATCCATGGGCAGGAGAGCGTTTATTTAAAAGATTGTATACTAGTGTGATTTTGGGGGGTGGGTTACTTGCAAAAGCTATATTACCAGTATGTCACTGGCTCCTGTTACAGGTAGAACTCTTGAGTGTCCTTTTTTTGCTTGTGTGTGATGGAGACCATATAAGAATCAGTGGCTCTATAATAATTTCATGTCATAAATTATTCTGGGTTGAAAGGATTTTTGTGGAAGAAACTCTGCTCAGGGGATGCCCAAATGAGGCTCCTTTCATGTCCCCAAGGGCTTGGACAGATGATGGGCGCTCAATCCATCATTCAGTACCTGGGTCTTGAACTGCCAACTTGCTGTCCTTCCAGCTAACAAGACGAGCTTCTTAACCACTGAACCACCACAGCCTTAAATGATGTGAATTTGTCTGCTCTTCCAACTTCAAAAACAGTTTGAAAGCAAGAAAATTGCCAGTAGATAAATAGTTACCACTTCGATGGCAAGGTAACAGTGTTCTGTGTGCTTCGACAATATCAACTTTTAATCCTGATTCTTTTTACTTCCTGGTTGGTTGTCTTTTCTTTTCATTGCTTATCCTAGTTTCTGCTCCTTAGACTGTAGACATTCTCAACATTGAATCTAGAACAGGAGTTCCTAATGTGGGGCCCAGAGCCCACCAGGGGACTTTAATTCCCAGAAGCCTAAGTCAGTACATTGGCAGATCAGTGCTTTGGGGAACTGACTTGGGTTTGTGGGAATTGAAGTCCAAAAACCAAAGGTTGGGAATCACTGCTCTAGAACAACATACGTTCAGTTTTTTGTTTTTGAGGGATCAGTGGGCTATAGAAGTGCTCAGAGCATGGCTTGATTGAATGCTGTTCCTTGCAACAAAGGCAAGCAATTTTATTCCTAACGTTAATGCTGATAATATTGAATGGGGCTAATTATATTTTGCATGAAATGATTGAAAAAGGGTAGCACAGACTCGTAAAGGGAGAGGAAGTCTCTTTGTTCTGGCCTGTTGTTTTAAGAAAAGGGGGGAGGGATGGAGGAGAGACATGCCTTAAAACAAGGGTGCCCAAACTTTTCAGGCTGTGGGCCAGTCATGTGGTTCCTCCCACTGGAAGCGGGTTTTGCAACAGGATGAGATAGATTTTAGGCTGCCATTTTCTTTCTTTAATCAGAGTTGCCCAAACTACAGCCCATGGGCCAGATCTGGGCCCTGAAGCCAATTCACCTGCCCCAAACTGCCCTCGTCGCTCCTGGAAGCGGAAGTAAAATGCACCCATCCAGGTGCATTTTGCTTCCACTTCCGGGAGCGATGAGGGTGGTGCAGGCTGGATGAATTGGATCCAGCCCACAGGCCATAGTTTCGGCACCCCCTGCCTTAAAGTGTGGCTTTGCCTTCCGCAGGGGATGAACAGCTGTGTTAGAGCTGTGAAATATGTGATCGTGATTGAGCCGCATGACAATGTGCGTATGAGGCAACGTTTGCATTGTGGCACTCTCCTCCTTCCGTGATGGAGCAGGCTGTCTTTGGCTTTGATTGTTGTTATAGATTTCTTTCCTTCCTGTTCTTTTTTCCTTTAAGGGGAAAAGAAAGAAGGCAGAGCTTTTGTTTGAAGTGTGTCTTATTTCATTCCATTTTCATGCGCACGAGTGAGACAGCAGGCCTTTAGGAATGGCCTGTTGCTCAGTTTTTTTGGAAATGGTAATTCTGCTCGGTTGATCCAGCCTGCTCAGAAATGTCTTGCTGGAAGCCAGAATGAGAACACTGGAGAAGCAGCCTAAACCATGCATTGCTGGGGATTTTAGATGGCAAGTCCCATCGGCCCCAGTTAACCATGCCAGGGGTAAGACGACCCATGTCCAAAACAGATGTCAGCAGATTGGACGAGACAGTTGGGGCAATATTTAGAGGAGATAGACCAGGTTTTCTCAACCTTGGGCCTCCAGATGTTCTTGGACTTCAGTTCCCAGAAGTCCTGATCAACAGGCATGTTGACTTGGGGCTTCTGGGAACTGAAGTCCACCTGGGGGCTCAAGGTTGAGAAAGAGTGAGATTTTTAGAGGTTTCTGCAGGCCAGGGATTGTCAATATGTATTTCGAAAGCAAGAAATTGCAAGTAGATAAATAGGGACCAATTCGGTGGGAAGGTAATAGCGTTCCATGTGCTCCAGTGTCTAGTCATGCTCTGCCACATGACCATGGAAACGTCTGCAGAAGCAGACAGCACTGGCTCTTTGGCTTTGAAAAAGAGATGAACACTGAACCCTAGAGTCGGATACGACTAGCTTTCAAGCAAAGGAAACCTTTACCTATTTGCCTCTTCAGGTTCTTACCACCTCCTTCCTCTATACCAGACTTCCTCAACCTTGGCCCTTGAGGTGTTCTTGGACTTCAATTCCCAGAAGCCCAAGTCAGCACAACTGCTGATCAGGGCTTCTGTCAATTGAAGTCCAAGAACACCTCGAGGGCCAAGGTTGAGCAAGCCTGCTCTATAACATCTGGCTTTCTAGAGCTCTGTCTATTCTGTGACCCACCTTTTGGACTTTGGAGCAAAATTGGCACAGGTGGAACTAAAGAGTTTAATTCATCACCTCCAGGAATGAATTGAATTCATTGTTGTTGGTTTTCTTTCGGCAGAATGCATCCTGAGTTCTATGATCTCTTCCAACCCTGAGTCTTGCTAGTATGAAATGTTTTCTCTTCCTTCGCATGGCTGCACCAACCAAGAAACATTTTTCTACTGGGTTCTTCAGTGCCCTCATAGCCCACTGGTTGAGCCAAAACTCTGCTCACAATCTGACTTCAATCCAGATAGGCTCAAGGTTGACTCAAACCTCCCATCCTCCAGTAAAAGGTCATTCAGAAGAGCACCCAGCTTGTTGAGGGCAAAATGCTAATTGCCTGTTGACCATCCTAAGAGTACTCTAAAGTACTAGGGGGTGATAGAGAAGTGTAATTCCAATTTCTATTGCTAATGCTTTTGCTACAGAAAAGTAGTCACTCGTTCTTCCTCCGAAGAAAAGGTTTCGCTCCCCTTTCCCAGTGACTTCAACTGGCGATATTAATTCCACGTTGCAATAGAGTGATACCAGTTGGAGCCAGGCTGAGGATTTTGTCTTCTGCAACTCGTATCCGAGAATGCACCCACCCACCCCCTTTAAAGCAGGTAAAATGCCATTGACGTGGATTTGTTTAAGATGGGTCCCAGCTTTCAATGAAGTGGCTGTATTTTAGCCACCATGCTCACTGCCACACCAAACGGGAGCGACGGGCCAATGAAACAAACACGGTGCTTGCTAATAATGGATCGAGATTCACAGCCATGACCCGAGAAACCAGTGCATTGTTTCCGTGCTCACGAGTATCTTTTTCCAAGTAAGCGCTGAATGCTGGAAATAACAAGGAACGGTTTCTTTCTTGCCCCCAAAATTTCTTAAGTGGTAAGCGGTAAGTACAGTGAGATTCACTGCAAAGGAATACTATTTGGGGGGGAAAAGACCCAAACAGTAAAAATAATAATAATGAACCGCTATCTTGAGCTGAATAGCAGATTTAGAAAAATGCAGACGTCAATTAATCTCTGTTTTCTGCTGGGATTTCAGCACCATCTGATTTACTTTTCGTGGCCTGAAAAGTGTAATTGTAGCTTTTCCCTCCGTGTAGCTGCAAGTTTGTCCTCCCGAGAAATTGATCCAGTTCTACTGTTTCCTAAAAGAAAGCTCGATAGAAAACTAATGGCACAGCGTCCAGGAGACAGATAATGGCCTCCCAGTCTAAATGGCAGCTTCACTGGAGCTGAGGGCTGAGAGGAGCCATGGAAAGGTTTTCACATGTCCCACTAGTCAATACCTTCTATTAATGGCAGCATGGAGACGTTATCTGTTTGCAGAACTGAAAGTGGTGCAGAATTGGGGGTTGAGAAGCAAGAACACCCCCCTCAAAAGTTTTGTTTTAAGCTATTTGGATCAAGATCTCCCTTGCTCAAAAGCCAGTCACATCTGACTGTAAAGTTAAGTGCTCATCTCCATCATCGTAATATTTATTATTTATTATTTTATATTTTTATTTATTTTATTTTTCTGATTTCTATAATAATGATGAGGAGGAGGATGGCTGCGGCGATGGCGACAACAATGATGATGATCATCATCATCATCAATCTCCATTTACAGACAAAGACACCCACACCGTCTACATCTGTAGATGTTTCCATGGTCATATGGGAGGAATGACTAGATACCAGGGTGCGCAGAACACTGTTTACCTTGCCTGCCAAAGCAAGCACCTATTGATCTACTTGCAATTTCTTCCTACTGAACTGCTAAGTTGGCAGGAGCTGGGACAGAGACGGGAGCTCACTCCGTCATGCAGCACTCGGGTCTCGAACTGCTGACCTGCCGACCTTCCAGTCGTCAAGCTCAGCGTCTTAACCACTGAGCCACCGCAGCTATTTAGGGAGGGAAAGTGTCATCAGAGGGCTTGGATAGGAAGGGTTTGGTTATCCATGAAATCCTTGGCTCATTGGCGCTGAACTGGACTTGAACTCTATGTTAAAACTCCAGTCGTTTCTCTACGTCCATCCCTTTCAAGAGTCAGAAATGTCAGTTTTATTGAGGTGGTTTGAAAGTGGTCCGGTGGCATTTCCCATGCTGGAATTTTAGATTGCAACCCTAACTGTTCAGGATGGCCAGCTCAACCAATGCTAAGCTAGCAGAAACTGTATTGAACTCAAAACTCTCCTGGCTGGAGGATGGTAGACATTTACCGTCCTTCTTGGTAGAACTTTGTCCCTGCATCGAAGGGAGGACATTTGATTGCAGTTGTATGTTAGCAAACCACTGTTTCTTTTCTGCTTCCTTTACTCTTCTGCCAACACATCTTAGCCAGCAGAATAGTTTGAGTCATGGGTTGCTCTGCTGGTTGACCTCTAAGACAGGGGCTCCCAATTTTTCAAGCCAGGGGCCAGGTCACATTCTCTCACTCAGCTTTGATGGCCATTTTGTCCTGACTGCACAATGGGGTGGCCATTTTGCCCAACAGCTTCAAAGGGATGGCCATTTTGTTTCTTGAATGCCCTTGGAGGAGCGGGGGGCCACATGAAATGGTATCGGGGGCCAGATCCAGCCTGCAGGCCTTAGGTTGGGAATCCCTGCTCTAAGGTATTACCAAGTACAGTAATACCTCATATAACATTAGTATCGAATAACACTAAAATCGCATAACATTAAGGAATCTGGGGGGAAGAATTGCATCAGATAACATTAAGATCCTATGGGATGCTTCAGATAACAACCGCTAAAGCCTGTGTGGTTACAATGTATCTCTATGGATCCCATAGAGGATCAGATAACACTAAAAATCATATAACACCAAGACTTGTGGAACCAGGTTTTAGTGTTATATGAGGTTTTACTGTATGTGCCTTCCACTTAATCCGAAATACCTACAGTCAATAACCATGGGGCCTTTCCTCCAGCAGGCAACGTATGACTTTCGTCATCTTACTGTCGGTGCATAATTTAATCTGATCTGCTCGTTTTGTAGATATCACATTTCTTTTAAAAATAAATTCATCATTATTATTATTTGTTTAAAAAACCCATTGATAAGATGTATGTCATATGTATTGACACGCAAGGAAAGGTTTGTAATCTAAGCCAAAGTTTGAGTCCAAAAAGAAGGAGTACATTTATATGCAGGGAATGAGCTCAGAATGGTGGCGAATCTGAACGAGATTTTTTTAAAAACCCATCTTGATGAGCTTTAAAACTTGTTTTAATTAAAGTTCCCCCCTTTCATCTCACCAAAGCCCTGTATTACTTTCTTCATTCTCTCACATAGATAAATACGAAGGCGTCCCAATTATAGACGCGCGTTCACCGCCCCATCCCCCACCGCTGTCCAAACCAAGATTAAAATCTCCCTTTCTTGTCACTTGAGACATTAATATTGCAGAAACCCCTGAGAAGGAAGGAAGGCTCCCAATTACACAGACAATTTTCGACTCAGGCGGAGCAACTCAGGAAGTTCTTGTCTTAAGTTCTCCTGAATTTACTGGAGGTATCATCACAAGCCAACGTGTAGGAGATCTCATGTTGAAAATAGCCGCTTAAATCACAAAACCTTTGGAAACTGAACTGTGGATTTGGTGGTGTTGGTAACACTTTGGTGGTACCAACCTTGGTGCCTCTTCGGTGCCATAGGTACCACTTCGCTGGGAAAGGTAGACAGTGTTCCATGCACTCTGGTGTTTAGTCATGCCTGCCAAGTGTCCATGGAAAGGTCTGCAGACGCAGACAGGACTGGCTTTGTGGCTTCGAACAGAAATGAACACTCAACCCTAGAGTTGGATACAGGTGTCTTTTGAGCAAGGACGACCTTTAGCTGCCCTATACACTCAATGGGTGCCCCCTTGCTCTGCGTTCCAGACACTCTGATTCAAGAAGTTCCTTCCTTCCCTTTCCCATTGGCTTTGTCTTCATTTGTACCTTATACAATATTCCACATCTTTGACTTTGAAAGTGAACCCGTAAATTCCATGTCCAGATAATTCCCAGAAGCCCTGATCAGCCAATGTGCTGACTTGGGCCTCTGGGAATTGAAGTCCAAGAACACCTGGAGCGCCAAGGTTGAAGAAACCTGGCATGAATGACTCTTGTGTTTCCTTACGTCTTTCCTCTCATGTTCTGCAGTTTCATAACCCATTGCCAAGATAGCTTGTAAAAGCTACTTCTGCAGGGGTAAGATCTGGTCCATGGGTCATAGTGACTGGCCCCCTAAACCATGTGACCAACCCATGGGCCAAGAAGCTTGGGGACCCTTTGTCTTGATGGACCCGTTTAAGGCTCTGGAATAAGGAACCTGACTTCCATTCCCCCTGCCTTAAAAAAGCACACTCATTTGTTATATCGCTTTTATTTGTTTTGCTTCTGAATCTTCATTTCCTAGCTCTTCCTCACCATAAAATCTATTAATAAGCACCATCAGACCACAAGCATCAGGAATCTAATCAATAGCTACAGGGGTTAGAGAAACGCCGCTGCATTTATAAAGTGCACCGCGCATTATGGGTATATGTTTGAATCAATGCACACAATGACAGCGCTCTAGGCGGGGTGATTGGTTTCTTTGCTCCAGTGCAAATTATTTTGTCCCAAACATTTAATATAAATGTAGCTACACCCCCTAATCAAAACAGAAATCTTTGTCTTCTTCTGTGCATTTGCAAATTATTATTTTGAAATGGCTGTTGACTTTGGGAATATTGTCTCAGTTAATTATTTGGGGAATAATGTCTGCAGAATAGAAAATAGACCAGTTAGTTGAATGTTTTGCAACTGATTAAATTCAGTAGACCAGACTAGCTGGATTCTTAAAAATAAGAGGAAGAGCTAGTCCACAGTTCAACTCTCTTCTTTAAAACACTGCATCACCAGAAATAAATATTGTCTGCTACTTGGTCTAAGCCAGGGATTCTCAACCTGCACCCTGTGGGCCAGATCAGGCCCATGGTGTCATTTCATGTGGCCACCCACTGCCTCTACCATACCAGGAAGTGCCATGTAGTGGAGGAAGGGCAAAATGCCCATCCAGCCCCCAAAGTTGTCTGAGGGAAGGTGACCCAATGGCCCCTGGCTTAAACAGGTTGAGAACTCCTGGTCTAAGCTGTGTGTCCTGTACTAAATCAAGTGCACTGAATCCAAATCTGAAGTCCGATCTTAAGTTAGCAAATCTCACCCTCTTGGTTAGGTTCTTGCCTTGATCATGCAGGGTATATTTGGCAAATCCAGAATTCTGCCATCTTGCAACATGCTGAAGAGCCTTCGCTTATAAAATTAAGACCCAGAAGTAAGACATTTTTGCATGGACATTTAAGTGGTCACCCATTGGTATTGGCATCAGTGAAACGCTCATCTCCTCATGACAAAAATGTCCATGTTACAAATATCATGCGGCATGCTAGAGTAAAGATAGATGCCATATAAAGTAGCTTTGAATATGCATGTTTGTAAAGGACATTAACATATGCGTTTGAAGCACATCTGCATCACGTTTATATATCTTTTCTTTCTTGTTATATGTTGACTCAGTGTGTACAAATGTCACATGCTAAATCTATCTATCTATCTATCTATCTATCTATCTATCTATCTATCTATCCATCCATCCATCCATCCATCCATCCATCCATCCATCCATCCATCCATCCATCCATCCATCCATCCATCCATCCATCCCCACTTTGCAGTTTCAGTATTTGAACTGCTGTTCTTACGTGGAGTTTTCTACCTCTGGTTTTCCTTTTTCTTTTCAGACTTGCTGGTCAGCTCCAATTATTATTATTGTTGCTGTCTAGAGTTGCAACATTTCTTTGCGTTTTAATTGCCTGTCTCTCCAAAGTCTGGGCCCGGCTCCCCCTCCTCTCTGTAACCATGCCCTTAGAATACAAGTTACCTAGGAGATCTAGGTTAAGATGTATCATTAATGATTAATACCATATGTTTAAAACATATGGAACGTGCAGGTTGTTTATTATTTCTAACATTGGTGTCACACGTCAGCTTGAGCTGATGTGCTTCATACAGGTTTACATCGGAGTAGACAGTCTGTCCTTTTCCCAGAGGAGGCTGAGTTAGAAAACCATCTGAATACACAAAATCTAGCAACTCAAACCCCCAAGACCATTTTGTATTTTTCACCTTCCAGAAAAGTATCCATATTAAGCTGTTTTACAAAATCTAGAAAGAATCATTTGGCACCAAGATATGTTGATGGGATAAGGGCTGTTTTTTTTTCCTAGACCACAATCTATTCATCAGTTGCAGGAAGTATATTTTTCATTGTAAAGGTCACACTTGCTCAAAAGCCAGTTGTATCCAGTTGTATCTAGGGTTTGGTGCTCATCTCTATTTCTAGCCAAAGAGCTAGCGTTACCATGGTTGTGTAGACTAGATGCCGAAGTGTACATGACTAAGTGTACATGACTAGACACCAAAGGGTACAGAACAATGTTACCTTTCGCACCCAAATGATCCCTATTTATCTACTTGCAATATTTTGCTTTCGAACTGCTAGGTTGGCAGGAGCTGGGACAGAAACGGGTACTCACTCCATCGTGCACACTCAGGTATCGAACTGCAGACCTGCCGGACCTCCGGTCATCAAGTTCAGCATTTTAACTACTAAGCCACTGCAACCCTATTTTACATGGTAGTAGTTTTTAAATTAATAGATGAATTTTAGATGTTGTTTCATATTACAACAACCATATTGAAACATTAGACATTCAGCCAGTAACCAATTGCTTTTATCACACTGACCACTCAAACAGACACGTTCTCTTGTTCTGCTCTTGTGGAATTTTTTTAAAAAAATGTGAATAATTTTTTAAAAGGAATTGATAGATTAAAAAAAAAAGACATGGCATTAAACCATCAAAATTATACTTTCGTTTATGCAGTGAATTCAGGTGAAATTGTGAGACCCCATCCTTCATTTATTTACAGTTTGTTAATAATTGCTAATTTATTTAAAATATTTATACACAGCCTTTCTTCTCTAGAGGACCCACAGCAGCTTACAACATTCATACAAACAATATTAAAAATGTTTTAAAGGATTAAAACAAACAAGAAAACACCTTCTTTTGAAACCCCCTCTTAGGCAGCCAATTAATGAGACAGTTAGACAGGGGTTGTTGGTTTTGTTTGTTTGGTTGGGTTTTTTTTTGTAGCTGTTAACAAATTGCTACCCAGATTCTTATTTATCTCTTTGGTTGCAATTCCTTAAATCATGGATTCAAACAACTTCTTGAGTGAAAAGAAAATATCATAATATATCCGGCGGGAACACTAATTATCTGGCATGACTCTGTCTCAAGGTATGGTGTTTTTACAGCTCCATCAAATGTGCAAAAATCCAGCCGCTTCTTAATGACATCTCCAGTGTCTCCCACGTGTTGTGGCTAGATTAGCACATTAGTCATGTGAACAGAGAAACCATCTGTGGATTTAGTTGTGGGTTTATTCCCTCTGTTGAATTCCTACCGTGTCATTCCCTTGCTCCATTTTAAGAGCTATCCAAGGTGCTGAACTCTAGAGTGAATTCAGCACCCCTGCAAAAGTCTGAAACATCATTAACTAGACTAGGCCAGTATTGCCCAACCCTTGGATTTTTTGGACTTCAATTCCCAGGAGCCTAAGTCAGTCCCCCAAAATATTGATCAGCCAATGTACTGACTTAGGCTTCTGGGAATTGAACCACTGATCTAGAGAGCATTACCTGACAATCAAAACACTTGCCCATAAAGTGCCAGCAACTTGGAGACTGTGGGCCAAATTTGGCCCCTTGAATTGGCAATGCAGAAACATTATGACCTGTGAAAAATCTCCGCACATACAGCAGTAAGATTATAGAAAGTTTGTTTAAGAAGATTGATGGTCCAGATGTTGAGTTTCTTTGACTTCCTGTTGGTAGAGAGAGCTCATAGGAAAAGCAGTTGTTACCCAGGGATGTATATATTTCACTTAATAGATGGGTGGCTGGTTAAAAAGGTAAAAGTAAAAGTTGCGCTTGCTCGAAAGCCAGTCGTATCTGACTCTAGGGTTCAGTGCTCATCTCTGTTTATAGCCAAAGAGCCAGCGCTGCCTGCATTTGCAGATGTTTCCATGGACATGTGGCAGGCATGACTAGACACCGGAGCACATGTAATGCTTTTTACCTTCCTCATCAAAATAATAATAATCCAGGAACTGTTCTCTTTGGGGCTGAGATCTCTCAAATGGACAACTTTAGGAGACTGGGAATCCTGATCAAATGTGTAGCTAATTATTGCAGTGTTTTATGTATTGCTAGTGCCCTAGATGCAAAACAAGAGCTGCACCTACCCCATAGTGCAAAGGGACAAGGCCCCACAAATTTGAAACCATCATGATTGAGGGTTCTGCTTGGCCAACGTGCATTTGCTGCCTTGGAAAGAAGTCGCTGCTGTGAACAGCTAAGTAAAATTAATGTATATAGCTCAGCAATGGCTGACCTTGGCACTCCAGCTGTTCTTGGACATCAATTTCCCAGAAGTCCAAGTCAGCACTCCTACTGATCAGGGCTTCTGGGAATTGAAGTCCAAGAACAGCTGGAGCACCAAGGTTGGTCACCCCTGATATAGACCAGTGACGGCGAAACTTGGCACTCCTGATGTTCTTGAATTTCAATTCCCGGAATCCCTGATTGGTAGGTGTGCTGACTTGGGCTTCTGGGAATTGAAGTCCAAGAATACCTGGAGTGCCAAGGTTGGCCACCCCTTATATAAACTGTTAATGTGTAACATGCAAATGAAGGAGATGATGTTACATAGTTGCATCCGATAAATTCTTGGAGACTAGAAGTGTGTCCATTGAGAGTAGATTGCTTGAATGTTGTTTGGGTTGGGGGTGGGGGATTTCCTTGTAATGTTAAGGCTCTTCCTCTAACATGCTTGCTAAAAACCCAGGGGGAAGTGTGCCAAATGCAAAAAGATGATGCATTCTGGGCAGTCAAGATTGTGGCCAGTTGACTGTTGTGGCCAGTTCTTCATACCCCTTGTCCTTAGAGAGATGTCATTCCCCTTGTGTATCTGGCGGGTGATGAAATTGACAGAACCAGAAAATATTCCTGAGGCCCGCTTGATTTTATCAGATCTCATTTGATTTCCTTTGGCTATCAGTATTTGGTTCCTGTAGTCAACGGGGCTCAGTGCCGAGTGCAAGTCCTTGCAGATGTTAATTCGTAATGCTCCCCGGAGGGAAGGGGAAATACACTATGACATTTTCACCACAATCTCCTCTCGGTTTATCTCTTCTGTCGTCTCCTTTGCTCAGGGCTCATTGCTCATCACAATTCTCAGCAATACTGCGCGTCTCCCGCCAGAGATCGTGCCATGACACTGCCCCCTTTTCAATGAGGATAAATATATTTCCTCGGCCCTTTGTTGGCATTTGGGTGGCATTGTGGCTTTGGAAAGTGAAGTGGAACAGAGGGGGGCTCATGCCCCCCAGGTGCTCAAAATATTTAAATATTGGGACCTTTTAATCCTCCACTGTCAACACAAGAGCCCTACAAAATGCAAAACGTCTGCAGGGTAATCATTTCAGGTTTAGCACTGGCATCAACAATTACAAGGAGGTTAGCGGGAAATCGTGCCTGGATGATGGAATAAGCGAACGCAAAGCACTTGTTGTGGGGTAATTACAGTGCATTTTAATTTATTTTTACTAAGCATATTTGCAATCCCATTTAGGATCAAAATGCAAATCCTCACTTGAATCAAGATGCACGTAAACCTGAAAAGGGCCCTCAATTTTTTTTAAAACTTGCATTCTGATGTGTTCTGAATACTGCAGAAATTCACATTGCAAAGTGGAATTCAGGCCGGATGGCTTCGACATCAAAACTTAATAACTTTGGTGTCTTCTTTCCAATGTTGTTAAATAATAATAATAATTTCATTGTATTATAACACTTGGTTTCAAATTTGTTTTGCCAAATTGTGGGGCAGGAGGATCTCCTCCCCCCATTTGCTACAAAATAAGGCATTTAAAAATAACTTCTGTTGTATTTAGCAATATTTTTAGAGCAATTGCTGATTTTGAACACCTCGGAGGATTAAAAATGCAATATAGCACGTCACAGTACTAAAGAATGTGTTTGCATGAAAAATAATTGTATGTGTTATGATTTCATATACATTGTTCAGGTACTGTAGTTGAAACAGAATCAAAATGTGGATATGGAACACTGCAGATGTTAATTAATTCGGGTGCACCTCTTTTTATCTTGCATGCATGGGAGTATTCCGATATTTTGGTATCCAACTGTTATTCCTAAATGGAAATTTGGAATTGCTCCATTCAAATAATATCTGGCTCTACTCAAACTGCAAGCGATGGTCAAGACTTGGTATATTCTTCAGAAGAGTTGTCCAAGGACAAATTTGGAGACATTCCTTGGTTAAGGACAAGACACCACCTGATAAGAGTTAAATTAGCGAGATGCCAGGTTTCTGCTGCGTAGCCCCTGTGAGGTAGGGTGTTAAATTAGTTGTTGGAAGACCTGGGTTCAAAAACCCCACTGGGCAGTGTTAAACCAGTCTTTGAACAATTCACATTAGGGTCACCATAAGCCAGATGCAATTCGTGATGAAAAGAAAGGTCTATATGCCTCAAAGTGGAGGCCCGCCAATTCAAATGATCTACCACCATGGACTGATGGATACAGAGAAACACGTGGTTGCTCTCAGAGAATTTCTGATTGCTAGAAGTAACAATCTTGCTGAAATCTGGATCCATTTCTGAAATGAGGAAGCAACATGATCTAGGCCAGTGATGGAGAACCTTTTAGAGACCAAGTGTCCAAACAGAGAGGCAGGGCGAACTCTGTGCTGGGGGGAGGGAGGAAGCGCTCCCATTGGGCTGCTGGGCAGAGGGGCGGGGCGAACTCTATGCTGAGAGAGGGAGGAAGCGCTCTCATTGGGCTGCTGGGCAGAGGGGAGGGGCAAACTCTGTGCTGGGAGAGTGAGGAAGCATTCCCATTGGGCTGCTGGGCAGAGGGGCAGGGTGAACTCTGTGCCAGTGTGACTCTTTGTGTGCTGACAGAGAGGGGTCTGTGTGCCCCTTCTGGCACATGTGCCATAGATTCTCCACTATTGATCTAGGCTGTTCATTGATGTCTAGTGTGCTGCCTTTAAGCAAATGAGTCTTACACTTCTCTGGATGTTATTGGTCTCCCAACACCCATCATCCTTCCCTTTTTAAGCTGTGCTGGCAGAGGCTGATGGGATTTGCAGTCCAGCTTCGTCTGGAAGACTACAAGTTGCTCACTCATTTCCAAGACACTTAATAGAGCTGGGCTGCTGTTCTGGTTTTCTTGGGAGCTGAAGATGATGAAACAGCAGGGACAGTAACAATAGCAAGAATACATGTGGTTGTTTTTTTTAAACCTCATGAGAAATTTGACCAAGCAAAGACTGTGACCCAGTTTAGGGCCTGCTAAAAGAGTCTTATGTAATAGCAATGGTAGGGAAGAAAACTTTTTTCTCTCTATCTCTTCGTCTCTTTTGGTCATAGCTCAGCATTAGAGCATCTGTATTCCATGCAGATGTTTGCCCACCCCCACCCCCACCCCAGCATTTTGAAAGTGTGGCTGGAAAACCTACTGCCTGAAAATGTGCAGTCAGTGCTAGCAATATTAGCTTAGGTAATACAGTAATACCTCATATAACATTAGTATCGAATAACACGAAAATCGCATAACATCAAGGAATCTGGGGGGAAGAATTGCATCAGATAACATTAAGATCCTATGGGATGCTTCAGATAACAACCGCGAAAGCCTGTGTGGTTACAATGTATCTCTATGGATCCCATAGAGGATCAAATAACACGAAAAATCATATAACACGAAGACTTGTGGAACCAGGTTTTAGTGTTATATGAGGTTTTACTGTATACGGATTCTGACTCACTCCTTTGCAGATCTCTTTAGGGATGGCTCTCTGGGATGTTTCTCTACTCTAGAAATTCTCAACCTTTTAAGCTGGAGGAGGAACCCCTTCACTATTCTGATTCCCAACGGTCATGGAGGCGGAAGAGGCCATGCCAGGTGGACTGGCTGCGAAGGCGGACCTTGTCCATATCCCCAAGGCTGTGGCAGTCCATCGCAGTCCCAGTGTCAAATCCTCCATGTCTCATTTCATACGTGCCACAGGAGATGGCTCCATGATCGCAGTTTGTGGGTCACGTCATGGCAAGCTGTGACTCGCCTTAAGCAAATTCACACCAATGACATTTTTCCTGCTTCGTGAAAAAATGCAATCTCGGATACAATGACGAGACGCCTTAGAGGAAATCTTAGGTTGTGGAGATGCACCTATGGAAGTGTTGCTTTTGAGGCAACCTGTCACTGATGCTTACGTAGGATCAATAGCAGTAAGAACAAGAGATGATAATTTAAAGAATTCTCTTTTTTTTAACACAACAGAAGGGGAGCAATTGATGGGGTTTTGTGAGGCAAAAACCATACCTGTCAAAGGCAAAAGTCTCCCTCCCTCGAAAGCCAGTCATGTCCAACTGTAGGGTTCAGTGCTCATCTCCATTTATAGCTAAAGAGCCAGCGCTGGGTGCATCTGCAGACTTTTCTGTGGGAAGGCATGACTACACACCAGAGCACACGGAGCGGTGTTACCTTCCCACTAAAGTGGCACCTCTTTATCTACTTGTAGTTTCTTGCTTTTGAACGGCTAGGTTGGCAGGAGCTGGGACAAAGATGGGAGCTCACTCCGTCATGTAGCACTCGAGTCTCGAACTGCTGACCTGCCGACCTTCCATTTGTCCAGTCCAGCATCTTAACCACTAAGCCGCCGCCACCCCACCCGTGTCCTAAGAAGGTGTGAAAGGTCAGCCTGCTAAGGCAAGAGAGCGTTTGTGGAATGGCAGAATTAAGTTCAAACTCTGGATAGTTTTTTAAGCCTGAAATCTCCCCAGGGGACGCTTTTCATAACATCTTCGAGCAGGATAACACTGCAGTAAATGAAATACACAGCGCTGGATTAAAGGGTTATTTCCCCTGTGTGTCAAGCTGACACAGAATGCTTCAAAACCTCAGGTTCCCCCCCATCTCCTCCACCCGATGTGTCTCTTATCTGCTGATGGCGCTCTTCCTCATTATTGACGCAGCGCTTTCCAACGTTTGCTGGAGAGGTTGGTTCTATTTTTTATTTTTTTGCATTGGAGAAAACGAGGGATGATTTTATGCGGCAAGTAATCATAATAATGTCACTAAAAAGGAGGGCAGGCAAGCAGGGGGAGGAAAATTGAATCGGCTTCCCGTGTAAGAAGGGAATGGACGCAGCAAGGCAGGGAAAGAGGCCTTTTCTCTTGATCTGTTTTATTGCTGTATAAACACAGAATAGTGTGGATGAATCAGGCTTGTAAATAGCCACTTTGCTGATAACCCCCAACAAGTGAAGAATCCATTCCAGATAATAAGGGGGGGGGGGGATCATGTGGCGTATTGCAGTGATTTACAGCTGATAGAACTACTGCTTCTAGGATGCGGAAGCAATCTAGGCGGGACCGTAAATTTCCATTGAAATGACTGAGAATGTATTATATCAATGTTTCGCAGTTAACCATGGCAATGAAATGTGTATACTCAATGGCCTTTCTATAATTTCCATCTACCGTTGGAATTATTCTTTGCTACCTCCACCTTGGAGGGACTGCGGTGGCTTCGTGGTTGAGATGCTCAACTTGACGACTGGAAGGTCGGCAGGTCACGATTTGAGTGCTGCACGATGGATGGAGTGAGCTCCCGTCTCTGTCCCAGCTCCTGCCAACGTAGCAGTTTGAAAGCAAGAAATTGCAAGTAGATAAATAGGCACCACTTCAGTAGGAAAGGTGACAGCCTTCCATGCCCTTTGGGGTCTAGTCATGCCTGCCACATGATCACGGAAATGTCTGCCTGCGCAGACAGTGCTGGCTCTTTGGCTGCAAACTGGAAATTTTGCAAGCTTACAGTAGTGGAGGTGAAAGAGGAGAAGGTTGGGTGGTCCAACCTCTATAGCTGCCTTTGCTTCGAGGAGGCACTGCCAACAGTGCCCAGGGTTTTTGCTGATTTGGTGGGCATTGCATATGGTTTCAGGGCAGTTGTGAATCTGCTCTAGGCTGCCATGATGGTGAACGTTGGCACTCCAGCTGTTCTAGGACTTTAATTCCCAGAAGCCCTGATCAGCAGGAGTGTTGACTTGGGCTTCTGGGAATTGAAGTCCAAGAACAGTGCCAAGGTTGGCCATCACTGCTCCAGAGCAGTGGTGGCTAACCTATGGCACATGTGTCAGACGTGGCACTCCCAGCCTTTTCTGTTGGCATACACACCATAGTTTCCTCCCTCTCCCCAGCACAGAGTTCGTCCTGCCCTTCTGCCCAGCACCCCAACGGGAGCGCTTCCTCCCTCTCCCACCACAAAGTTTGCCCTGTCCCTCTGCTCAGCAGCCCAATAGGAGTGTTCCCTCCCTTCCCCCAGCACAGAGTTCTCTCCGCCCCTGTGTTTGGCCACTCCATCTCTAAAAAGTACACTGCTCTAGGGGCCTTTTTTATGAGCTATCCATGGTGCTGAACTCCACCTCTAAGACTCTTTTAGCCTTTATAGAGGTCAGATGACTGGCCAGAGTGGAGGCGCCTGGTAGAGTAAGAGAATCACAGCCAACGGTCACCTGCCTTATTTGCAGTCCTTCCCGCCTTTGCCTCTCCAAAGCCTCACAGCAAACCTTGGTCAGCAAAATAAAACAAGTGAGACACAAAAGCCGCGTTCTCGTAATGAGCTCAGTGGGCTCCATTCGTCTCAACGTGCCTGCATTGCCCTCTGCCTGCCAAGAAATGCCTGATTGAGAGGCAGTTTCCTTGCTGGCATGTTTACGAGCAGAAGAGGCATGGAAACCCTCCTAGAAATGCTACATTGGTGTGCTCCGGAAGTCCAGCTACACAGAGGAGCCTTGAACACCATTTGCGAACCAATTTAGTTCCTGTGACAGATGGGTTCTGAGATCTCAGTTCTCTCCTGTCTTGGCCTGGCAGTCCACAGCCATCTTTTAGATTACAGTGTTTTGTGTGTTTGGAAGCCTTCACTGGGCCACCACATCTGGAGAATGTGGGTCATTGGCAGGTACCTATGAAGCTTCCAGACTGAAAGTGTGGAAACACTATGGATAGGTCTTCAACACAGTACTTTTGTGCTCAAACAGGGCTGG
Source organism: Furcifer pardalis (assembly GCA_030440675.1). Classification (NCBI taxonomy): domain Eukaryota; kingdom Metazoa; phylum Chordata; class Lepidosauria; order Squamata; family Chamaeleonidae; genus Furcifer; species Furcifer pardalis. The sequence continues at coordinate 14,420,609 of CP126899.1, forward strand.
GCTAAGATGTCTTTCATTGATTTATGGATTCAGGCTGGGAGCCCATTTTTAAAATTTAAATTTGTATTTAATTTTTTAAGAATTGCAGTGTAATGGCCTATAGCAGGGGTTCCCAACCTAAGGCCTGTGGGCCAGATCCGGTGCCATTTCATGTGGCTCCCCCACCCCTCCAAGGGAATTTAATAAACAAAAGGGTCTCCCTTTGAAGCTGTTGGGACAAAATAGCCACCACCCCATTGTGCAGGCATGGCAAAATGGCCATCTGGCTCTTGAAGCTGACTGAGAGAGCTTGTTCTCAACCTTTCCAGATCACACTCCCTCAGACAGCTTTGGAGGCCAGACAGCCATTTTGCCCTTCCTCTAACACAATACATTTCCCTTGGTGGAGGCAGTAGGAGGGGGCACATGAAATGGTGCTGTGGGCCGCATCCAGTCCACAGGCCACAGGTTGAGAATCCATGGTTTACATGCTGCTTGGAATAAACTGGATTGATTTCTCAAAAGCTACATTTGTCTGAGCGAGACTCCAGGGAAGCCACTGTGTTTTGTCTCATATATAGCAAGTGAGTTATGTGAAGACTGTTGTCACGTACTAGGGATTGTGCCAACAGGAGGATCCTGGGACATCCAGTTCGAAAAGGGGGAACTTCCAATTGTCTTTTCCAAAAGTTTATGTACCATGTCTTACTACTGGGTTAGAAGTTAGACTTTGATTGGAACTGGTTTTTTGGTAGAGTTTCCTTTGGATCAGATCCCCTCAACCTTTCTTGGCATCAATAGGTGCATGACCTTCCCTGGTGCAGCTGTGAATTCTCTCTCTCTCTCTCTCTCTCTCTCTCTCTCTCTCTCACACACACACACACACACACACACACACACACACACACACACACACACACACACACACACACACACACACACACACACACACAGCTGCCCAATCACCAGATGAGCTTGGCTATCAGCATGACAGGGCAACTAGTAAAGGTCAAGGTTACTCTTCCTTCCAGTCATATCTGACTCTAGGGTTCAGTGCTCATCTCTGTTTATAACTAAATAGATAGCGCTTTCTGCATCTACAGACGTTTCCTTTGACATGTGGCAGGTATGACTAGACACCAGAGTGCACAGAATGCTGTTACCTTTCCCACCAAAGTGGTATCTATTTATCTACATGCAATTTCCTCCTTTCTATCTGTAGGTTGGCAAGAGCTGAGACAGATGATGGGAGCTCACTCTGTCATGTAGCACTCGGGTCTTGAACTGCTGACCTGCAGACCTTTCAGTCTCAAAGTTCAGCGTATTAACCACTAAGCCACTGCAGTCCCTTGACAGGGCAACCACTTGTCGAAATTTTATTTTTTACTCATCAAGTCTTTCTCTCTGGAAACCTCCGAGCTTTCTCTTTCTCTCAAGCTGGATAGAAAAGAAAAATACGCTTACATTTATTGCTGCAAGGAGAGGGAAATCACGCTGTTGCTAAGAAAAGCACTTTCAGTTTGTAGCCACCAGCAAGATGCCAGTTTGCTCCTGGACAGCACATTAGCTGCTGTTGGTAAGTCTTCCTGGGCAACGTTCCCAGCCCTGCCATTTACTTTTGCCGAGTGATCTTGGCCACACCAACTTGGCCGCCTTCGTTTTGGCTTGGTGTCCGTATAGGATAAACAAGCACTGGAAGCTTCCAGGTTTGTAAAGAATGTCAAAAGAGCTCTTTGCAAGAGATACAGAAGTCCCCACCGTTAGCCATTATTTATGAGCCTCCATCTTTGCATAATTCAACAGGAGTATCAGAAGGCCTCGTTACCTAGGTGTGCGTCTTAAATGCACAAGGAGGAAGCTCTAACATGGGGGAAAGAGAGGTTAGCAAGGTAGGACATTTGGGTTTGAATAGTTTTGAGAATTACAGTTATTTGGGGTGGATTTTATTTTATTTTTATTGTAATACTGCAAAAATAGATAATGAGACATGGTAAAGATGTGAAATGAGTTGTAATCCCAACTGTTCTCTTGCTGGTTTCTTAAGAGGTTGTAACCTCTTGTCAATTTAAATGGAAACTTGATAAAATTTACTGAACCATTTTTTATTCTTAAAAGGTTGGTAGGTCTTCTTCTTCTTCTTCTTTTTTAAATTTTTATTTATAGTATTTAAAACAAACATACAAAAACAAAAATATACATAAAAGTAATCTCATAAAGGAAATAATACATTCTCCTTTTCGCCAGTTACATTACACATTATATATATATATAAAGAAAAAAAATCAAACAATATCAAACATATAATAAAGTTACATAATTCTTCATTTTCTTCATTTTACTGCTTTTTACTAATACATTTATTTTCCTATTCTACCATAGTTAACACTTTCATTATCACCCTTGTGGTATTTACATTGTCCTGAGGATTGTAGTTACTCATGTTTTCCAAAAGACATTTTGATCCGGTACAGGAGTTACACCCTTCTTTTTAACCATCACATGTTCGATGAAAGGTTTCCAGATCCTCCAAAAATTATTCACTTTAATTCTCCCTTTTTTAACATTTAACTCACACGTGAGCTTGTCGTTGAGTGCCAGATCCCACATTTCTTTATACCAATCTTGTATTTTTATCACCACCTCATTTTTCCAATTTTTCGCAATACACTGTCTAGCAGCAGACAACATTATAGCCATCAATTCTTTGTTATCATTACTCATTTTAAATTTGTCATCCTCTGTTAATAAAGTGGTGTCTGGCCCCAACTCGAGCTGCACCTCCAATATGTTATTTATTTCATTCCCCACTTTTCCCCAAAAATTTTTCAAACATTTGCAATCCCACCACATGTGTACATATGTTCTTCTTCTTCTTCTTTTTCTTCTTCTTCTTCTTCTTCTTCTTCTAAGTCCAAGAACACCTGGGGGCCCAAGGTTGAGAAGCCCTTTTCGAAAGCCATCCTCCACATCTGCCCTACTAGGTCAGTGATGGCCAACCTTGGCACACCAGGTGTTCTTGGACTTTAGTTCCCAGAAGCCCAAGTCAGGACACCCACTGATCAGGGCTTCTGGGAACTGAAGTTCAAGGACACCTGGAGTGCCAAGGTTGGCCATCACCATCCTAGGTTTTCTTGGATCTCATTTCACTTCATTTGCATAGCAGAGGAGTATGATGACTGGATGTGGTCATAACTTGTGCCTACAACATAGTTAACTGAGGGGTTTTTCCATCTGTATTCCATTCAGTTTCACCCAGAAGTCTATTCCCCTCCCAGCCCCCTAAAAAAACAAAAAACTCTTCTCCCCACAAGACTTGGATTAATTTAGATCAGGGGTTCCCAACCTTTTCAAGTCATCAGCTTTGAGGGCCGGATGACCATTTTGCACTGCCTACCTGATGAGGTGGGCATTTTGTCCCAACAGCTTCAAAGGGGGCAGCCATTTTGTTTCTCAAATGGAGGGCGGCCAAAGATGTGGCCCCATGGGTTGGATCCAAACCACAGGCCTTAGGTTTGGAACCCCTGATTTAGAGAAAGGATGTTTTCAGTTCTTTCATTATTTGTTTACTACACTTACACTTCACCCTTTCAGAGCCTCTGGATGGTTTACATGCAGTTCCCATCCAGGAATTAAAAATAAATAAAGCCAGAGTAAGATTGAGAGTCATTTTATGCCATCCTTTATTAATGATGATACCACGTGGTCTCTAGATTTCTCATCTCAGATACTCCAACGTCTCCTGAATGTTTGATGCCTGCTTTTGACATCCAATGATATTTGATAGCTGACATTTAACTGTGTTTGATAGTTACCTTTTAATGCTCTCTAACCACATTTGAAAGGCAAGGCTGCCCTGGCAAGATTTTGATAGACAACACGTGAGAATATTTAGTATTTGAAAAGCTAACCGTTTAGCTCATATTCACTGCCTGCTAAAAATCAAAACAAGCTGGAGATACCAACAGGCCCAAAGGGTGTGCGATTCAAAATTCACGTTCAGAAACATGTAGTTTGAATTGGGAAATTTTGGCTGGTCGTAATGTTGGCAAACACTTCTTTCTGTTACTACTGTCAGGGGAAAGGGGTTTTTTAAAACAGAAAAGCTGAACTTAAGGATGGGGAGGAATTTCATGTCTGTGCAATTTTTTTTGTAGTGAATTATCTCAAATTTGGACATTCCTCCACTTTATGAATGGAAAGAACTTCAAAGTTGAATGAGTGAGTGAACGAATGAAAGAATGAACAAACAAACAAACAAACGAGTGAGTGAATGAATGAATGAGAAAACCCAAAAGTAAGCTTATTCTATCCAAACACAGAGTTTTGAACACTTAATCTCTGAATCTTTTTCTTTAAATCAATATTGAACCATTTTAATCATTAATTAAGGTTGTCCTCTCTTAGCTTTCCTTACCTTGCTCCTCATTCATAACATAAATATGAACAACAATATGGACTTCTTCATTCTGGAAATAGCTCCTTCTTTATAGATCTTCATCACTATTAACTCTTACTATCAAATATCCTTTTCCTTTTCCCAAGTGGGGGCCTGTTCATCCCATCATTTTCCTATCCAAAATGTGCCTTTTCCAGGCAATAAATTCCCAAAATTCCACAACCCCAACATGCAAAGTATGTGAATACGGACCCTTAACATGCTGAATATGGACTGCGTTCTCCCTGCAGAACATCCTTTTGATTAATTTCATTTTTAATTTCACAAATTACCTTGCCTTCAATCCTCACCCCCCACTGTGTCCGTGGCAGCTGTGTTCCAGTTGACAACTGTGGTATTTGTATGTGGTGACAGAAACAGTGGGGAACATTTGCACTGATGGCGTTAATTTGATTTAACTTGATAGGCGGAGGGCAATTTTACACTTAGTTGTTTCCTTTTATTTTTTTCAGTCGCCTTCGGTCCCCAACACCCATCACTGAAGGAAAAAAAACCTTCCCATTCTGCTCATCATCATCATCTCCCTAAAGCCTGGTGGTGAGCAACTGGACCCCAGGAGAGGAGAGAGGCCTAGAAAATCCTCCACGAGAAAGGAAGAAAATGGTGTTGAAACAATTTCAAAAGGTAAGGGAAAGAGGAAGCAGAAGGAGGCTGAAGGTTAGAATGGAGGGTGTGCTTAGGGCAGTGATGGCAAACCTTAGCACTCCAGATGTTCTTGAACTTCAGTTCCCAGAAGCCCTGATCAGCAGGAGTGCTGGCTTGGGCTTCTGGGAATTGAAGTCCAAGAACACCTGGAGTGCCAAGGTTGGCCCTCATTGGCGTAGGCTTTGATCTTGTGATGACTTTCTGTATAGTTTAGAATATTGTGATTCTTCTTCTGCCGTATCCAAGTCCAAACACTGTCTTTCCTCATGCTGATCAGTCATTATTTTTGTCCTGGGATCAACATAATGCAGTGGCCTTCCATCTGCTTCCCACATTGCAGCATGACCCCCATACCACTGATCCAGTTCCGCGAGTCACTTTCTGGTCCTGAGCCCTTTGGGCACACAAAGTCCTCATCATCAGCCCCAGGCCAGGATGGATGAAGCTGTTGCCCTCCATCAAGAGGGATTCAAGTGGGATTTAAATCCACTTGGGAACCATCACCCTTCCCTGTGGACTTCACCACCCAAGGCCATTCATCCTCAGGATTTGCAGAGTTAGTTAACCTCTGCCTGATGATCAGCGTTGAGTCACTGCCAGTAGGGTCTACTGCCATGATGATGAACTTTGGCACTCCAGCTGTTCTTGGACTTCAATTCTCAGAAGCCCAAGTCTCTGTGAATCCACACAAATGGGTTTACTGTGCATAAACCCATTCATGTGGATTCAGAGACTTGGGCTTCTGGGAATTGAAGTCCAAGAACAGCTGGAGTGCCAAGGTTCACCATCACTGGTCTACTCTATGACGACAGCAAAATAACCTGGCCTGACTGGCAATATTGTGATTAGAGGAAATATTTGTAAAGCTGCAGAGTTTGAAAATATTAGGTGCAAAGTTTTAACAAGTCTATTTTATTTATTCATTATTGATAATTATAATGATAATGATGGTGAGGACAATGTCCACCACCACCACACATTTTCCAAGTACAATAGATTATTTTTAAACAATAAAGGTCTCCATCCTTTCATATTTTAACTTTCAGCCAGTTATGGGACTTTTGGTATTTGGAAGAATTTCAGATTTCCATTGAAAATTCCATTGCTCCCTATTATTTCCACAGCTGGTGAGAGAGATTGTGTTTCTGTCTTGCAACCTCTACAGTTATAAGAATGGTTCCTATAAGGCACAGAAGGGAAATATATGTATTAATGGCAGAGGGCTATACATTTCAGGTCATGGTTCATCTCTCTTAGAGTATTGTTTCACAAATTAGGGCCCATGCCCCACAGAGGAACTTCAGTTCCCAGAAGCCTCAGTCAGTCCATTGGCTGATCAGTGTTTTGGGGAATTGACTTGAGCGTCTGAAAAATGAAGTCCAAAAACCCAAGGTGTCTGTTTTAAGTCAATGAACGTAACCTAGTCAACCTGCAGGGTCTTCACTTCTTAGTCACGTGGCAGGGCAGGCAACTAATGTGTTTACGAACAGATCAAATAATCAAATTAACTTTGACTACATTGGTGGTGCCTATCAATGTTGGATTTCTGACGGTATGCAGGTGAGGTTTTACATCTGTGTTGACCTGATGGCATAGAAATGAATTCCCCCTCCCAAAGAGTCACCTTGCCTTTCTTTATGCAGAAGTTACAAAATATATCTTTTTGCTTAGCCTCCAGCACTGCCGATTGTGGTTCATTTGGGCAGTTGTTTTGTTTTAGTACTTTAGTGTGATTCTTCTATCTTTTTTTGGGGGGGGAGGGGTTGTTGCTTGACTTTTGAAATAGTTGCCATTGGTCAATTTGCTACTGCAAGTTTGAAATGCTGCTAAGTCAGCTCATTAATGTTTTCCACAATACTTGAAAAATAGATTGAATCATCTGAAAAGTTAGGAGAGATTCTTTCATAGTCTTGTATCTTCAACTAAACTGTCCTAAGCATTTGTGATCAGGATTCTTGTATGTCTTTGTTTTCTTGACCAGTATTTCTTTAGACAGGTGATGTTGTGTTATTAAACCCAAACCTGTTTGTCTGCTGGTGTTGCTTGATTCTCAATAGTTTGTCTTATATCGTTGAGGTTGTAGTTGGTTAAGCCCTGTTTAACTAAACTTTGCTTGTGCAAAATTTGTAGCTAGGAGTATTCAAAAGACAAGTTAGGGCAGAGATGCAATCACAGAAAGAAGCATAATTAATGCATTGTTCATTGCGCAGTGTGCCATCTGCAATGTATATATTAATACTAAAATAGTATTTTTTTGGATCTGTACGGTTTTGTATTCTAATTGACTGACTGGGTTTCCTGTAGATTTTGGAGAAGTGCCAAGCTTTGTCTTTTTGATTTTTGACAGTGAATTGAGAATATTTAAGCTCTCACGCATCCGTATAGGATATATTCGTGTCCTAGGGTCATATTTCATTTGCATACTCCACAAGGAACGAGACCTAAAAACTGGCTTTCTATGAGAATATTAGTGGAAGACTTAGGGAAAGAAACAAAAAAGTGGAATGTAAGTTTGTGTTCTTGCCATCTACATTGTTGTTTTGACAGGTAGAAAGTGGCCGGGGCAAAATTTGGTTCTAAAGATTTATTGGTTTCAGTCCAAGTGCAAAATGATAAAAAATATATCCATACTGCCTTTCAGTGGAAGATACTGGAATTCTCCATGAGCCAAGGAAATAATAGGACCGTGATGGCAAACCTTGGCACTCCAGGTGTTCTTGGACTTAAATGCCCAGAATCCCAAGTCTCTGTGAATCCACATGAATGGGTTTACCGCACGTATACTTCTGGGAATTGAAGTCCAAGAACACCTGGAGTGCCAAGGTTCACCATCACTGCTGTAGAACTTTGTTTCAAAGTAAAGCTACATTGTAGGAAATGGAACATTGCTGGAGTCGGGGACATTTTGATGTAAAATTAAAGAAAGAAATTGGACATTCCATTGCTATGCGTCGCTCAGAACAGCCCAAAAGAGCCCTCAAAAAATCAATACGTTGCCTGCTAATTTTCTGTCTTTTGCGCTTAAGAACCGCATAAGCTACCTGCCCCCTCTGCTGTGTGTTGTTCCAACAACAGGCTAGGCTGGATGGTTTCTTTGCCTCAGGTTGGCTCAGGAGAGTATTGCAATCCTACTCAACGAGGTGCAAGTATGTGGTAGGCATGAAAGGCAAACCTGAGATGAAGAGACAGTCCTCATCTGTACCACTTTGCCGATTTCTTTATACATGATCAGCTCTGAACGGTCTGTGTCACGTATGTTGCTTAGCAGTCGCCCTGGGTTGGTCTAAAGTACAGTGAAGGCTGCTAGCAGTATTTTGAGCTTCACATCCTGCATCAGTCGCTGAATCTTTTCCAATTGCGACCCTGACTGGCTGTAATCTTTGCTTCAAATTTGACTTTTGGGAGGAAGGGTCCCTCACTGGCTTTATCCGCTGTTTCCAAAGGTCCAGTCCCTGACCACAAGTTCCCTAGTTAGGCTTGGCCTCAGCATTTGGGTTCTCATTCTGAACAACTCCTCCTTCTCCATTTCTCTCATTGCATATTGGGGCCATGCCTTCTAGAGAAAGTCCAACTGCTGTTAAATGTTAGCAGTCATCAATGGGTCAAGGAAGGGGAAGCATAGCTCCGAAATCAGGTTGTCGTGTAAATGGCCCATCTCTGTACCAACCGGGGCTTCTGGGAATTGAAGTCCAAGAACATCTGGGGACCCATGGTTGGGAATCCTTGGTCTAGATCCATGTTAGTGAACCTTGGCACTCCAGGTATTCTTATTTGTTTATTTTTATTTATTTATTTAGTCGTATTTGTTCATCGCCCTCCTCCCCGAAGGGACCTAGGGCGATTTACAGCATATCATATCAACCACAACAATTTAAAATCGATTAAAAGACTAAAAAAAATTAAAAGATTAAAAGAAGCTTAAAAATTTTAAAAAATAAAGAACTAGACATTGCAGCTAAAAGGCACTGGGGGTCAAATTATCCAGCCAGCTGGGGATATTGATCCATCCATTCCCCAGACCTGACCTGCCAGCCAGGTTTTTACTCCTTTTCTACAGTACAGCAGCTCTGTCTGTATGTGTAACTCTGTTGGCAGGAGGTTCCATAGGGCCGGAGCAGACACAGAGAAGGCCCTCCTTCTGGTGCCAGAGAAATGCGCCTCTCTGGTCGATGGCACAACCAGAGATCCTCTCCGGTCCGCTCTGGTGGGACAGACAGATGTTCTTGGGGTGAGGCGGTCTCTTAAGTATCCTAGTCCACTACCATGTAGGGCTTTAAAGGTAATAACCAGCCCTTTGAATTGCACCTGGAGGCAAACTGGGAGCCAGTGCAGCTCCCTCAGCAGCGGTGAGGCATGGGCATAATGCCCGCATCCCAACACTACTCGTGCAGCCCCATTCTGGACCAGCTGTAGCCTCCGAATGGTCACCAAGGGCAGCCCCATGTACAATGCATTACAATAATCAAGTCTGGAGGTGACCAACGCATGTGTGACCATGAGCAAGGAGTCCCAGTCTAGGAACCAAGGGCCAAGCTATTCTTGGACTTCAATTGCCATAAGCCCAAGTCTCTGTGAATCCACATGATTGGCTGTTCTTGGACTTCAGTTCCCAGAAGCTCAAGTCTCTGTGAATCCACATGAATGGAAACTGAAGTCGAAGAACACCCGGAGTGCCAAGGTTGTCCATCGCTGGTCTGGGTCATTCTTCCGAGGGAAATGGAGCCAGTTTTCACGTGCACCCAAGATATTTGTGAGATTCTCACAATCTGCTCTTTGTGTCATTTTGGAAAGAGTGTGTTTCTCTCAGCTTGGAAGGGCTTGTCAAATATACCCACAAACCTATTAGAATAGCTTTGCCCTAGCCGTGGGATGGTGTACACCCAAGGACCACCAAGAGGGCAACAGAACCCGTCGGGCGGCTGCGTTTTGTCTGGCTTGGATGGGTAAAAAGTCCAGACAACAACAGTCGGATGGGGATGAAAAGACCGCTGTGGTGCGCATGTGAAGAGCAGATATAATCTGAGAACACAACAGGGGGGAAGGACTTTATAGAGGTTTCCACAGGAGGGCCTACAATCCTGCTCTTTATTCGATTAATTTCATGCTTAGCGTGGCTTTCCTTTATGCGATATGAGGCTAGAGATGGTTTGAATGGATGCAAAACCTGTAAAGAGTACAAAATAGGGTCCATTTTTCCTTTCTAATACCTGCTCCCTTCCCTTTCAATCTCTTTGTCCCCCTTCTTGGGATCAGCCTTTGCAAAGAGAAGTTGAAGCCTGGAGCACAAATGACAACAGAGACACTTTGTAATGGGGGGAAATGGCAAGGATTTTCCCTGTGCTGCTCTGGGGTAAACTGCCCCTTCCTAAAGAGGCTTGGTGGGAAACAGGTAGAGAAATGGCCACCGGCCTAACCTTTCCGACACTGAGAACCAGAACATCCTTGAAGCCCATCCAATCCATTGCACAGTTTCCTACATGCAAAAACATCTCTAGTGAAGAAGAAAAATGCATTGCTTGCTGTGTAGAAATGATTGTGAATCCACAAGGAGTGACATTTTCCCATCATTTGCCCAACCAAAAAGACAAAAAGCAGTGTGTGGTCTTTATGCAACAATCCCAAAACAATTGGCGTTGAGTCACTGGCAGTAGGGTCTACTCAAACTTGGCTCTCCAGGGTTCTTGGGTTTCAAGTCCCAGAATCCCAAGTCAGCACAAAGACTGATCAGGGCTTCTGGGAATTGAAGTCCAAGAACATCTGGAGAGCCAACTGTGAGGAGCCCTGCCATAGCAGAATAGCCTGCCCGGCAGAGTCTCTGCCTTCCTGGAAGGAGCTAACATGCCACGACAGAAAAGCGGTGCTCATAACACCCTCTTTGCAACATTTAGGGCCAAGCAAGACTCTTATCAGCTTCCTGCAGGCGACGAAGCCTTAAGTTCATTCCCCATTTCCTAGCTTTATAATTCTCAGCTTCCCCCATTCCACCTTGTTCATTTTATGAGCAGGCAATGCTGGTAGAAAGCCATTTCCCTTTCTCTAAAAATTCTGCCAGCCACACCTCTATTCTTGGGTGAGGAACAGAGGGTGGAAAGGGTCTGCCCAGTGATGGCGAACCTTGGCACTCCGGCTGTTCCTGAACCTCAGTTCCCAGAAGCCCAAGTCCCTGTGAATTCACACGTGTGGAGTCAGCAGGGACTTGGCCTTCTGGGAATTGAAGTTCAAGAATAAGTAGAGTGCCATGGTTCGCCATCACAGGGGTGTGGGTGGGAATGCAGGATTGTGATTTAATAGCCTACCAAGGGCCAAGCTATTTAGGCAGAACTGCTGCCGATTCCGCAGGCAGTTAATGCGATCCGTGTGCCAAGTGCCTGCAGAATGTTTTCTACAGATGGAAGAGCTGAAAATATTGGAAGGCAACCAAAGGTTTAATCAAATCCAACCAGTTCTCTCAACGGCAGGATTCTCAGGGGAACGGGAGTGGAAATAGTGGATGGTTCCATTGCGTTTGCAAGCAACGGGGGGAAGGTTTGGGTGAAAATAAAGCTGATTTTACTGGCCTCCAATTATAGACTCCACATTTGCACACAGTTGACATTGCATTTGTGTGTGCGTGTGTGTGTGCATGCGCACGCACGCCCAGCTGTGTCAAAGGTGGAAGAATCTGATGTGAATGACAGCAGAGATAATGGGATGCTCGAAGTATCACATCTGGGGGGGGGGGGCTTGTGTGTTGTGGGTGTGAGTGTGTGTGTTAAAGAGTAGTAAATGGGGAGGAGGGAGGAGCCGGTTGTCATACTGGGAGCAAAAGGAGGCAAAAAGAGGCTTTGATTTCACCCTGGACTGATTTCATCAAACCCCATGTCGGAACAGGAGGAAAGAGATAAAACTCAAAGCTGACTAATAGGCTTGGAAAAATGTCGTCCACAAACCAGACAAAAATATAACTAGGAAATCGCCACTGCTCTGCATGTGAAACTCAGAAGACATTTGAAAAGATGGCAATATAAAATGAACTGACTTTGCTGCAAGTCACACACAACCCAAGCCACGCTGAATTGTCTCACAAATTGGTCAGTACATGGGAGAAGGGGGAAGCTATCGTTATGCTTCATCACAGGGGTGCCCAATCGTTTCGGCCCACAGGCGGGTCACATGGTTCAGCGGGCCAGTCATGTGGTTCCTCCCATGGGAAGCAGAAGTAAAACGTGCCTTGCAACAGGATGAGATAGATTTTAAGCTGCTATTTTCTCTGCTTAACCAGGGGTGCCCAAACTACGACCCATGGGCCAGATCTGGCCCCTGATGCCAATTCATCTGGCCCACACTGCCCTCATCAATCACAGAAGTGGAAGTAAAATGCACCCATATGGGCATGTTTTACTTCCACTTCTGGGAGCAACGAGGGCAATGTTGGCCGGATGAATTGGACTCAGAGCCCAGATCTGGCCCATAGGCCATAGTTTGGGCATCCCTGCTTTATCACAATAAATGGCAGCACTGCAGTGGCCTAGTGGTTAAGACGCTGAACTTGAAGACTGGAAGGTCAGAGTTCGATAGTCGAGTGCTGCACAATGGATCTTTGGGACATGAAAGGAGCCTCATTTGGGCGTCCCCTGAGTGAAAGTTTTCCCAGCAAAATCCTTTCAACCCAGATTAATTTCTGACATGAAATTTATTTATTTATTTATCACAAGAAATGACATGTCGACTGTACCTTCCCTTGGAGTTTACAAATAAGGTCTCAATAAAAAAAGCTTTCTAGCATTTAAGAAGGCTTGAACTGCTGGGTGGGAAACCACCCAAGGATACATTAAAACAGACATTTGACCTGTGCTGATGTCAAAACCTGCTCTATGTCTTTGCTCTGACTTTGCCTAATAGATGTTCAGATTTGGAGTCCAGCTGAGATAAGATTTGCCGCCTTGACAGGTTTTTCAAGCAGGGAAGCTATTCTAGGCCTTCGTAGTCGAAAAATAACCATGCTTTGTGCCACCATCTCCTAAGGATGCCACACTGGCTTGCATGGATTTTGTGCGGCTAAAGGGAGCATGCAGGTAACACGGAACCAAGGCTTATCGGAAGCAGGTCCTCAGCGGGTCTCTTTGAAGCATGATGGAGGTCCAAGTCTGTGTTGAAAGAGGATTATTTGATATTGGGTCTGGGACGTCATCATAATTTCATGTCAGAAATTATTCTGGGTTGAAAGGATTTTTGTGGAAGAAACTCCGCTCAGGGAACACCCAAATGAGGCTCCTTTCATGCCCCCAAGAGCTGGGACAGAGACAGGCACTCAATCCATCATGCATTACCCAGGTCTCAAACTGTCGACTTGTCATCCTTCCAGCTAACAAGGCAAGCTTCTTAACCACTGAGCCACCGCAGCCCCATAGTCTTTGACTGGAACGTTGGCAGGTCAGGAGTTCGAGACCCAAGTACTGCATGATGGAGTGAGCTCCTGTTTCTGTCCCATTTCCTGCCAACCTAGTGGTTCGAAAGCAAGAAATTGCAAGTGGATCAATAGGTACCACTTTGGCGGGGAAGGTAGCCATGTTCCGTGCACTCTGGTGTTTAGTCATGCCTGCCACATAACTGATGAAACTTCTGCAGATACAGACAGGTGCTGCTTCTTTGACTATAAACGGAGATGAGCACCAAATCCTAGAGTCAGATACCACTAAGCCACTGCAGTCCCAATAGGATTAAGAAGACCTGGGTTCAAATCACCCAAGTCTTCTGTAGGCTACTCCCTACACCCCTGTCCACACCACTACAATGCCTCCCAAAAGGGATATCGTGCTAAAGGGTAAATGAGAATTTGCTTCTAAATGATATATGTAATTGTTCATGTACAGACATGATGTTGTTCTGCCAGAGGTATTAGAGGCTGGTAGTGGGGTGATTTGTGGCTGGCAAAAGGAAAACGCTAAAATCAATGGGCTAACGATGTTTGTGCTATTAAGGGTGTAATCCTATGCATGTTATTTAAGACGAGCAAAACTCAAGACGGCAAAACTGTACATGGACCCTGGTTCATGCTTTGTGCTCCTCTTCCTCCTCCTCCTCCTCCTCCTCCTCCCTCCCATCTTGGATGAGACTTTGGCGCTCATCGCTGCAAGAACCTGGCTGTCATGGCCCCCAGTCCACCTGTAAGCAGGTGGGGCAGCTCGGCCCCACTTTGGAGACCCATGGCCTCGCCTGGCGGCTTTTTGCCTGTGTTTTCTCCCAGGTGCCTGGGTTGGCATCTGTCTCTCTTCTTGTTTGTTTGGCCACAGCAGCGATTAAAGGTCTCCTCACTTCTTTCCACTGTTGCTATTGTTTTCCCTTTCAATATTTTTTTAAAAATACATTTCTAACCTATTGATTGTTGTTGATGCTGCTTGTTTTGCCATCTTTTGTACAACTCATACTTTTGTATTTAGGAGAGATAGTCGCCTCGGAGGCCTCTTCTGTCCAGAGGCAGGATGAACTATGTTAGAAAGAAGAGTCGACCGTGCTCTTCTGTTTGACCCGACTGTTTGCGTGTTTTGTTTATTTAAGAAAGTTTTACACTGGACTTCCATCTCCCTCCACCAGGTAGAACAGGAATTCTCAACCATTTTAAGCTGGGGGCCAGGTCAGGCTCCCTCAGACACAGTGATGGGATGTAACAGGTTCGCACCAGTTCGCCAGAAATGGTAGTAACTTTCCCCAGTGTCCCGGAGAACCGGTAGCAGCTTTTAGGGGAACCACCTTCGGGGCTTACCTTTTTACTGGTTCCCCCATTGCGCATGTGTGCCAAGCACTTGGTGTACATGCATGCCTACAGTGCTTGGCGCGTATGTACGGCCTCCTTGCTGTCCTCCCAAGCGGGGAGGAAGAGAAGCTGCTAGCGTGAAGTTCCCTATAGCCTGCTCCCCAGGGTAAGTGACTCACCTTTGGATGTGGTGTGTCTGTGTGTATTTTAATGTGTATTTAATACCTTTACCTCTATTGACATACTACCACAGTTCCTAAAAAGGCCTGGTGGCCTGGCTTGGGGTTTTTAAGCAAAGTCTTGGAGTTACTTCATCAATAAGCTACACCTGTGCTGTTCCAATCGCTGTTCCAATTGGAGAACCCTTAAGGAGGTACAGCTGTTTTACATTTACATTAAGGCATATTAACCTAGAGAACTGGTTAGGCAAAGACTTAGTACCTAACTTGTTTAACTGTTGAAAAGTGCCAAAATGAAGCCATCTTGTGGTGAGTTCATTCTGTAGTTCCTTCCATCTGACCTAGTGTGAGAAAGATTAGCCAGAATAAGCTTTAAGCTCTGGTTTAATAGCTCTGGTTGATTTGTGTTTGGGGTGGGTGGGTAGGTGTTTGGGTATATTTTAATGTATTTTTTATTTTATTTATTTTATTTTATTTATTCACAGGTTTGTGTTGTGTGTGTGTGGGTTGGGTTGAGGTGTGTGTGTGTGTGTGTGCTGATTTTTATTTTATTTTTTATTAATTTTTATTGTTTTTTCTTTAGCCCCATCATGACATCATGATGTTAGCTCCGCCCACACTGTGATGATGTCACAGTGGGGGTAGTAGAAATTTTGACATCCCACCACTGCTCAGACAGCTTCGGGGGCCGGGGGGGCATTTTGCCCTTCCTTCACCACATGGCACTTCTTAGTGTGGTGGAGGCGATGGTGGGAACAGATGAAATGGTGGCGTGTCCCGGAGGTTGAGAATCCCTGAGGTAGACTCACAGTAGCTCACCAAAAACATCTTAAAATTATCAACAATGCACCAAACTGGGTTTAAAAAAATACAGAGAGAGAGAGAGAGAGAGAGAACTGCTAAGTACATTAAAATGGCATTACAAACCATGAAAAAAGAGTGTGTGTAGAAAATGAGACAAAATTTAAAATAAATATAGCATTCTTCCATCCCACCCTAGGAACTGCGGTGGCTCAGTGGTTAAGAAGCTCATCTTGTTAGGTGGAAGGCTGACAAGTCAACAGTTCGAGACCTGGGTACTGCATGATGGATTGAGCACCCATCTCTGTCCCAGCTCTTGGGAACATGAAAGGAGCCTCATTTGGGCATCCCCTGAGTGGAGTTTCTCCAGCAAAAATCCTTTTAACCCAGAATAATTTCTGACACAAAATAATGATGATGATGATGATGATGATGATGATGATGATGATGATGATGATGATGATGATGATTATTATTATTATTATTATTATTATTATTATTATTATTATTATTATTATTATTATTATTATTATTATTATTATTATTATTATTATTGCTACTGCTACCCCACCCCTGGTTTTTCCCCCTCAGAGCTGCTTGAAATTGTGCTTCATTAGAATAAGTTGGTTTGGGGGAAGAGAGATTTTCCCAAGTGAAGGCATGCATTTTTTTCAAACACCCCAGGGAACTGTGCAATTATGCATACATAATTCTCCCCTTTGAATATTATTTTCTTCCACTGCTTAATTTCCCCCCTCCCCTTTCCCTCTTCTTCTTTATAATGCCCTTCTGAGATAAACAGGGAAGACTTTGCTCTTGCCCAATGACCAGACAAAGAACAGTATGACCTCAGTGAATCTGTTATCAGCAGTTTCTCCTTCAGGGATTAAAAAAAGGAGAGAAAATGGTCAACTGGGATGGACTCACTTTGTCCTTCAGAGGCAAGAAGGATAGCATTTCAGCCACTTTTAGTAGCTCTGGTGGGGAGCGAATGGCCAAGTGCACGCTTCCCTCTACCTCTGCCCATCCAGGGTAGTAGTTCATGCTCTGACTGGCAGGAGCTAGAGGAGGTTGGTGGCCCCAGTGCTGATGGGGTGGTTCATCCCTGATGGGTTTGTGTCTCAACCTTCTAGGACAGTGATGGTGATTCCAGCTGTTCATGGACTTCAATTCCCAGAAGACCTGATCAGCAGAAGTGCTGACTTGAGCTTCTGGGAATTGAAGTCCAAGAACAGCTGGAGTGCCAAGTTTTGCCATCACAGTTCTAGGACAGTGATGGTGACCCATGGCATTCCAATATTCTTGGACTTCAATTCCCAGACGGCCAAGTCAGTACACCTGCTGATCAGGTCTTCTGGGAATTGAAGTCCAAGAACATCTGGAGGGCCAAGTTTTGCCATCACTGTTCAAGGAGCTCTCCAAGGTGCTGAAAATGGCCTTCCAAACTAGGCTCAGCAGTTCGCTTAGTTCCTTCAAATTTTTGAGTTAAATCTGGAGCAGATTTGTCACTCTAGTGACTTGGCAGCCCCCAGCCTTCCCTAGCAGTGGTTTTTAAGGATGATTTCTGGCCACGCTCCTGTCCTTTCTCCTGCCTGCCTTCTGATCTTTCCAGCTGGAAATGCTGAGGACTGAGCATTTGGCATAGAGAGTTGGTTCCCAGTAATTGAATTAGGATTGGTTCTCTGCCCCCACCTATGCATTCTTCAAAAACTAGAACCACTGTTGTGGAGGAGAGGATAAAATGAACCAGAAACCAAAATACAAAGATTCTCATGGCATCAGAAAGGGCAATGCATTTTACTTGGCAGAAGGTTTCATGGACGACAACCTGCTTCATCAGATGCTTGGGATGAAATGGGCTGTAGAAACCCCAAGATCTTGTGCCAAACAAAACTCGTTAGTGTTGAAGGGGCAGCAAGACTCTTGGCTTTTCTGACTCTGACAGATGTGGACATCCCTTGGAAACAGTGGTGGGGATATGTTCTCAATGTGGCAAGGAGAAGTTCATGCCTTCCACATTTGCCCTTAGGTTGATTCTATATTCCTAGTGCTCAGATATGGTTTGTGAAATAATTTGGGTCCCCTCCTAGCCCTGGATAAACAGCTCTTGAAGCCTTGGGTGTCTCGTGTTCTCTTTATTAAAAAAATAATAATTGTGCCATCTCATACATCTGCAAGAGTCACCTGGGGTCTCGAACCTGTGATTCTGATGGAAGTCTTTCTCTTCATATTGAGCTTGTGTCGAGAGGCCACAAACCCATCAGCCGTGCCTGTGATCTTTGGGTTTTTGCAAATCACATTGGATTACATGGAGTTTGAGATGATTTAGAAAGGTGTTTCCCTTAAGGAAGGGTATATCTATACCAGTGGGTCCCAGGACCCACACGGGGGACCTCAATTCCCAGAAGCCTAAGTCAGTCCATTGGCTGAATTGACTTATGCTCTTTCAGTCAACTTCAAGGGCCAGATGGCCATTTTGCTCTCCCTGCACGATGAAGGCAGCCATTTTGTCCCAACAGCTTAAAGGGATGGCCATTTTGTTTCTCAAATGCCCTTGGAGGGGTGGGGGCCCCCTGCAATGGCAATATGGGCTGGATCCTGCCCACAGGCCTTAGGTTTGGGACCCCTGCTCTATACAATAGCCAAGGTCACCTAACGTCTTTTATGGCTTTATGTATTTAGAATGGATTTGGGGAGGGATTAGTGGATTCTAGTTATTTATTTTAAATAGAAAATGAGATGATGTAGGGCCTCATTTGTGCCCGTGTTGTGTCCTGCCAACATTGACAGGGGAAGGCATTTATAAAAGACATTTGGGAACATTTTGCAAATCTCAGAAATGAAAAAAAGAATTCCCTGACCACCAATTTTCAGCTGCAAAGACAAATACACAGTTTGTTAAGAGCTGGATGTAAGCAGCCGGGCGGAATGCTGTTGATTCTCCAGGATCTGAAAAGTGGGTCCTTTTAAATATCGAAACAGTTTGTGCCAATGAAGTCAATGAAACATGATCAACAGTCCACATCAAAAAAGCATATCAGGAGAGAATTCATTTAGAGAATAAACAAAATGCTGGTAAAGCCATAAATGTTCATAAAAAGTAAAAATGGGGAAATAGATTGCATTAAAAATAACAGCACTAGACATATTTAACACAGAAATGATGGAGTTGGTGCACTTATGAGTGTTAGGAGGGTAACAGTATTCAACGTACATCAAGTCAAGCAGTTATGCAAAGAAAACAGTGATGATTTAGTAAAGAAAGAATATAATGTTGATTACTGCATATAATGGAAGCATATTAAGCGAAGGGTAAACCTAAATACAGTAGTACCAATGAATGAATGAATGAATGAATGGAAGAATAACTACCATCTCCTGACATGTTCTAGCCCTGCTAAATTCGAAAGCAAAAACTGTGAATACAGATTCACATTTTTGCTTCATTCCACCCACCCACCCACCCATCCTTCCATCCATCTTCCTTCCATCCATCCTCCTTTCCTTCCTTTCATCCACCCATCTTGCTTCATTCATTCCATCCATCTTTCCTTTTGCTTGTTTCCTTCCTTCCATCTTCCATCCATCCTCCTTCCTTCCTTCCTTCCATCTTCCTTCCTTCCTTCCTTCTTTCCTTCTCCTTCCTTCCTTCCATCTTCCATCCATCCATCTTCCTTCCATCTATCCTCCTTCCTTCCTTCCTTCCATTTTCCTTCCATCCATCCTCCTTCCATCCATCCATCCATCTTGCTTCATTCATTCATTCCATCCATCCATCCATCCTTTTTTCCTTTGCCTTCCTTCCTTCCAGCCATTCATCCATCCTCCTTCCTTCCTTCCTTCTTTCCATACATCCATGCATCCATCTATCCAGCTGTCTGTCTTCCTTCCTTCCTTCCATCCATCCATCTTCCTTCCTTCCATCTTCCATTAATCCATCTTCCTTCCTTCCACCTTCCATTCATCCATCTTTCTTCCTTCCTTCCATCTTCCATTCATCCATCCTTCCTTCCATCTTCCATTCATCCATCTTCCTTCCTTCCATCTTCCATTCATTCATCTTCCTTCCTTCCATCTTGCTTCATTCATTCCATCCTTCCTTCCTTCTTTTCCTTTTCCTTCCTTCCTTCCATCCAATCCATGCTCCTTCCTTCCTCCCTCCCTTCCATCCTCCTTCCTTCCTTCCTCCTTTCCATCCATCCATCCTCCTTCCTTCTTTCTTTCTCTCTTTCCTTCCCTTTCCTTTCCAACCTTCCCTCCCTCCCTCCCTCCCTTCCATTCTTAAGGAGCAGGGTTTAGGCATTTAAGACAACCACGTTTGCAGGTAGAGACCTCTCTTCGCATCACGTCTTGTTCTGCCTCCCATGATAGGCGGCCACTTTAATACAGAAACGTTCCCTACTTGTTTGGGTGGTTCAGCTGACATTACATGTTGACAGTGTCACCCTGTGTCTTGTTCTAGCAGGCAGGTCAGAAATTTTAAAAGCCTTCTGCAACAGCAAGTGGGGAAGGAAAGCCTTCCTTTTAAGGCACAACATTATGATCGAAGCTCTGCTGCCAAAGAAGAAATATTCAGAGCACAGATCACCATCTTCCAATGAAAAGGGAAACAGGTGCCTGGATGGACCCTTCTTGCCTTTTGAACTTCCACTGGAAGGAATAGAAGACAAATCTCCCTGGAAAAGACAGTAATGTTGGGTAAAGTAGGAGGTGGAAATAAAAGAGGAGGATTGAAGAAAAGATGGATTGATGGTTAAATTAATAATAGGAATAAGGAAACAGATCTTATTTCTTTGTATGTATCATCAAACTATGCTAAGAGGCTGGAGTGGCTCAGTGGTTAAGAAGCTCACCTTGTTAACTGGAAGGCTGGCATGTCTGGCATTTCAAGACCCGGGTACTGCATGACGGATTGAGCGCCCATCTCCATCCCAGCTCTTGGGGACATGAACGGAGCCTCATTTGGGTATTTTCTGAGCAGAGTTTCTTCTGCAAAACTCCCTTTCAACCCAGAATAAATTCTGACATGAAACTATCATTATCAAACTATGCTTGTTCAGGTATATTTTAAGTTATTCCCTTGTGGATTAATGTCCACCTTTCACAGAGCTGCATTCTTTTCATTTAATCAAGCTTATAAAAGAAGTTGTTGATTTAGAAATCTAAATAGCTCGGAAGGTTTTTGAAAACTGAACCCAGTTTTTAAAAATCGAGTTTACTTTTCACCGCGGTTGTTAATAAATTACTTTTTCCACCTCGCTGGGTCTGGAAAATGAACAGTGGACGGGTTCTTCTGCTACTGCTGCTTTTGATGCTTGTCAGCGTCTCTCCAGAACTGCTCTGTTCCAACTGGCGTGTAATTTGGGGCTTTGAAAGGGAAGAACGTGGTGGGAACAGAGACAGATTTTTGGTGGTACTTATTTTTGCCTCTTTTTTTAAAAAATTAATATTTTCAGAAGATGACAAGCCGTTCAAAAGAAGCCGCTTTAAAAAAAGATTCCGCTTGAAAGATGATTGCTACCTCGTCTGGAGGCACTCTCCAAGGATATTGTACTCTTACTATCTTCTTGTATCTCAGGCCAAATTATAGATCACTTTTATAAATCACTCATGCCTTTTCTTCTTTTAAGAATGAAATGCAGCTACAGAAAACCGTGGACGGGAGTTGGAGGTGGAGGAAACAAGCAAGTCAGCGTTTAACTTTAAAAGCTGCTTTTGCTTCTCATGGGAGAAAGGACGGAGAAAGAGAGAAATATCCTGGAATTATTTCCCCCTCCTTTGATGGGAAAGGCAGTTTGGTTGGGGATTTTTTTGAGAGGAAAAAGATAGGAAGGGAAGAAATGCCTTGGGGAGGGGAGGGTCATGGGTCTGACAAAATCCTCTTCTCACATTCTGGAGTATTTTTAGGGTTGGGTTGAAGCTATTCATAGAATAACTGAGTTGGAAGGGGTCCTTTTAGGCTGGGGGTTTGCAACCTCTGGCCTGAGTGCTGGATCTGGCCCATAGTGCCAAATAATCCAGCCCCTGACTTCGCTCCAACCACCACCGTCACCACCAGAATTGGCTACGGACTCATTTATGGCCACGTAAATGCATTTACACAGCCATAAATGAGTCTGCGGCCATCGGAGATGCGTTTACTACAACCATAAATGAATCTGAGTTTCTCCAGCAAAAATCCTTTCAACCCAGAAGAATTTTGGAGCTGAAATTATTACTATCATCTCCCCTTTCAGTCTCCTCTTCTGTCCGGTTCCTTTCGTCTTTCCTCCTAGGGCTTGGTCTCCATTCCTCTGACCGTCCTTCTTGCCCTTCTCTGGACCTGCTCTAACTTATTTATTTATTAGTCAGATTTATTGTTCACATCTTTCTGAAACTACAATGGACCAGGCTGTCTTCCTGTCAGGATTTTTATTTAGATTATAGTCCCAACGCTAGATCCGTTTGGTCATATAAGGAAAGAACACTGAGTGATCTAATATGAATAAGGCAGATTTTAAAAACACACACACCCCATGCCTGTGACATCTTTAAAGTCTAACAGATTTATTTGAGCATGAGCATTTGTGACTTGCAGTTCACTTTTTTCAGATAACAAGTGATCAATTAATGTCCCCCCCCCCATCTGTGTTTCTATGTCTGTGTAACAGAAGGCAAATTCTTCATGAGGAAAACTTCGCAAACGTGATCTAGTGTTTGTCCCCAGAAACTTACAAAGAGGAGGGGAAAATAAATAAAAATAAGGAAGAGCTAACATCGCTTTCTTCCCTCATGTTGGAGAAAACATTAACACGGGCATGCCCAAACTACAGCCTGTGGGGCGGATACGGCCCACGAAGGCATCGCATCAGGCCCACGATGCCCTCGCCCAACCAGGAAGTAAATACGGACGCTTCTGTGCAATGAGCAAAAAGTGGCCGTTTTACTTCCTTGCGCAGAAGCGTCCATGCCAAACCAGGAAGTAAAATGGCTGCTTTTGTGCATGTGCAGAAGCATCAGCACCAAACCAGGAAGTAAAGTGGCCATGCATGCCCAAACACGCCCTGTTCTGGAGCATGGTCTGGCCCGCGGAGCTGTTCTGGGGGCGTGGTTGGGCCCCCAGCCCAAAAAAGTTTGGGCACCCCTGCCTTAACATCAAGAAGTCAATAGTTAAAAGGAACTTCTGAAAATGATCAATATTTCCAGCTTATCATGCTGCTGGCTACATAGAATCGAGATAGTTTTTAATTTCTGGAGCCTGAGATTAAATTAATTTTTCTTTTACAAATGCAAACTCTCGGCTTCCATCTCCCTCCCATGTGCTTCCCCTTGCGGTGTCATTACAGGGCTTTTGATATTATTAAATATTGACTTATTTGTATGTTGCAACCAATATATTGAAGTGACTCAAGGCCATCAAACCACACACATAGCTAGTCTATGTAAAAACATGTTCCCTTCAGTGAAACCCTCATTCAAACTCCCACGTTGACTTCGATTTGTGTGTTACACCATCTGTTGTGTCTTCTCATCAATTGGAGCTTCAGAACAGACGTTGTGTTTTAGTTTCCTTGTGTGTCTGTGAGTGTATAGACGTTCTACCCTACGGTTCTGCCTCGCTTTGAGGACTGTTTTGTGGGCAAGCATGCCACAAGGGTGGAACAATTTCCATGCAGCATGAATCCCTTCTTCGGTGACAGTCCGGATTTAAATGCTTGCTTACAGGCAAAAATTAGGGGTTGTGACTTTTTTTAAATCTTCACAAGAGAGCGAGGAATGCAGGGAGCATTTTCAGCAAGTACCAAGAGTTTTCTAGTAGTGAGCACGATTTTTTTAAAACTCAAAAATTCAATTTTTTTTAACACAATTGCATTTTTTTGCTATTCATACAAGGTGAACCCTGTGAAGACAGAAGTTTTGATGTTTGAGAGGCCACCTGTCCAACTGGGAGGCACGGTCCCTACCTTGGATGGAACTAGTCTTACTTCTGAGCCCGGGTCCACAATCCGGAGTCATTATGTACCCCCTGCTCTCATTTGAACAACAGATAGTGGCCGAAGGTTTCCCAGCTCCAGCAAATTGCGCAGTTATGCTCCTAATTGGACAGGTGGTCTCTCATAAAACTGACCCATTCATTGGTAATATCACAGATTGTCTACTGTAATGCTCTCTACATGGGGCTGCCCTTGTATCTGATACGGAGATTACAATGGGTCCAGAATGCAGCAGGTTTAAAGAAATCTGATTGTATTTCCCCAGCCTTGGCAGGCCTGCACTGGTTACCTGTTGCCTATCTGTGATGGGTTTATATAGCCTTCAGTGGGTTTGTATAGCCTTCGATGGGTTTGTATAGCCTTCATAAATGGGTGTAACCGTCTTTCAAAGCCATACAAATTGAGGAACATTTTTACAATCTATGAACACTTGGCCATATGCTGTGCGAAGGACCTTCTTATCGATCCTGTATCCTCCGTTTCACGAAATAAAATCTGGCTCCAGGATTATGAACAAAGAAGGGTTCCTCTCCCAGCCTCCTTTCTCCAAATTATACCTGATTTTATTCCCCTCTGTCATGCTTCCCGCCCTTTCATGTTCGGGGGGGGGGGGGATGGTTATGAAGCAGCAAGAATTGTTGACAGCATTACAGCTATTAATCTGTGAAACCTGCTTGAATATCACTTGTGTCATTATTCACTCTAGTCAGATTAGTGTCACATTTTCTGAGCAACAAAACACTGTGGGTTGAGTCATGGGGTGGGGTGGGGTGGATTCAGGTCTTGCACAAAGGGATATACAGTACCTGGATCAGAAAGGAACAACAGTTTAATTTCTTCTATGTACGTCATCCAACTGGTCAACTGCATGGGATAGAGTGATGTAGTCTTTGACAGGATCATTTGCAGTATATATTTGCAGTGTGTGTATATCTATCTATCTATCTATCTATCTATCTATCTATCTATCTAGATATAGATATAGATATAGATATAGATATACTTTAATACCTCGGATAACGTTTACCTCGGATAACGCTAAAATCGCATAACGTTAAGTAATCTGGGGAGGAGAATTGGATCGAATAACGTTAAGGTCCTATGGGATGGATCGGATAACAACCGCTAAAGCCTGTGCGGTTACAATGTATCTCTATGGAGCTTTAACGTTATCCAATACATCCCATAGAATTTTAACATGGATCGGATAACACTAAAAACTGGATAACACCAAGACTTGTGGAACCAAGTCTTAGCGTTATCTGAGGTATTACTGTATCTATATCTATATCTGTGTGTATGTGTGTGTGTGTGTGTGTGTGTGTGTGTGTGTGTGTGTGTGTTCTAGAAAGAATTCTCAAGGGGTCAAAAATACCTTACAACTCACTTGATACACTGCATCACACAAACATAAACAAACAAACAAACAAACATTGCCTGCTGCTTGGTCTAATCCAGTGGTCTGCAAATGTGGCTCTCCAGATGTTCTTGGACTTGAATTACCAGGAGCCCAAGTCAGCACTCCTGCTGATTGGGGCTTCTGGGAATTGAAGTCCAAGAACATCTGGAGAGCCACATTTGCAGACCACTGGTCTAATCCAGTGTTTCCCAAATGCTGGTTTTTGGACTTCAATTCCCAGAAGCCTAAGTCATTTCCCCAAAGCACTGATCAGCCAGTGTACTGACTGAGGCTTCTGGGAATTGAAGTCCACTAGTGGGTTGTGTACCCCTTGTTGGGAACCACTGGTCTAATCCATGTGTTCTATACTAAATCACATGCACTGAATCCAAATCTGAAGTCCGATTCTGCCTAGGATGTCAGGATCTTAAGTTAGCAAATCTCACCCTCTTGGTTAGGTGGATCATACAGGGTATATTTGGCACAAATGTAGCAAAAATTGTCTGATTTATGTACAGCTGCACCTACTCATCTTTAGCTCAAAACAGACTCACTTTGGCCTAGCTGTACTATGCAGTAACATGGTTTCACGCTAGAGACAATCCCTTGGTCCAGCTCACCTACCTATTTCTCATGTCAGCTCACTGACTTGCACAAATATGCCTGGCTGCTGCTGGAACATGCATGCCACCAGGGGATGTGATTCAGCTGAGGCAGCAGCAACCCTAGTGGTAGCTACAAATGTTATAATGTTCCCATGTAAAAATACATTACCCAATGACCAACCAGTTGAACAGCTCTAGCATGCCTTAAAATCTGTACATGAAAGGCAAAATCTGAATTAAGATTTGGAATTAGCACACTCAATATCATCTAAATCACATGTGTTATTCCCAGGAGAAAAATCGTTGTTGTGTAGTTATATACGTGGTTTATTTTTAGCTCTAGTTGATAAGGAGTAAAGATGTCTTGGTGAATTAATCATGATGGTTTTATGTAGTTGATAAATTGATTACATTTCCATTAAACTGCGCATACATACTATATACAAAACCATTTGATTAATTAGAGAGTTTCTTTAGCCAGTCAATAGATTTTTTTTTCCAAATCAGCCTAATTGACTGAATGTCACAGTTCTAAGAATTAGACAGTAGCACCGGTTCATTAAAGGTAAAATAGGTTAAGACCTAACATTAAATCCATTCATACTTTTTTTTTAGGCATTAACAAGAATTTTTGAAAAGCAGGGCAGTAAAGCAATAGTGGTTTAATATATAACTAAGGCCAAAGAGTAGCTAAATGGGAAATATGTGTATTATCAGTGAGGGTTAGTTTACCGGAGCTTGGAATGCTTCCAAAGCCTAAGGTTAGGCAACACCTTTACTGGGTCACTAAGGAAAAGTTGCAGGTGAGTCTGTGTGTCCTCTGAAGCTTTAAAGGCTCTAGATCAGCATTTCCCGACCTTTGTTTTGTGGACTTCAATTCCCAGAAGCCTAAGTTGGCTGACCAGTGCTTTGGGGAATTGAAGTCCAAGAACCAGAGGTTGTGACACACTGATCTAGATCAGTGTTTCCCAAATGCTGGTGTTTGGACTTCAGTTCCCAGAAGCCTAAGTCAATTCCCCAAAGCACTGATCAGTCAATATACTGGCTTAGGCTTCTGGGAACTGAAGTCCAAACACCAGCATTTGGGAAACACTGATTTAGATTCATCAAACCACTTACTCAGTGACTTCTTGGTCAGAGAGCAAAAAGGAATGCTATAGTTGACCTGGAGGGACCCAACGAGCAAGCGATTTGTTACTCCAGAGCCCATCATTCAGGGGGATGAATGCGGATACTGGGCCTGGCGATGCCTCCCCTTCTTCCAGGCGGCCCTGCTCCTTTTTGACAGGGTTTGCATTTCAGCAAGAGTTGGATGGTCAATGCAAGTCACTTCGTCCTCATCCCTGGCTGGAAGCAAAGGCTTCTTTTCCCTGGAAGCTTTTTTGTTGCAAATGAAAAGACAGATGTCAGGATGTCAAGGCATCAAACAAAGATAAGGCTTGGAGTGGATTTTTCCACCAGACTTTCTCTGCTTGGTGAAAAAACCATGGGAGAACAGGGGGGTCTTTTTAAAAAACCACCACCATCAAAATTGCTCAGTGCCCAAAAGGGCATCTCTAGCTTTACAGCAGACAGCTCAGGTCAGGCTGACCCAACCTAGATCTCTCCAGAGGCTCTGAACTATCATTCTGATGATCATCATCATCTTCTTCTTCTTCTTCTTCTCCTCCTCCTCCTCCTCCTCCTCCTCCTCCTCCTCCTCCTCCAAGTGCCGTATCCTTTCCAAAGATTGGCTATCATCACAGCGATCGTCTTCCTGTTCATAACTCCTCAGAACAGTGTCTTCCAAAGACATGCCACACCAGTCTCTCAGGTTCTTCAGCCATGAAATCTGTCTATGTCAGGGATGCCCAAACTTTTCCGGCTGTGGGCCGGTCACTGCCTCAGCGGGCTGGTCACATGGTTCAGTGGGCCAGTCCTATGGTTCAACAGGCTAGTCGCATGGTTCCTCCCACTGGAAGCAGAAGAAAAATACACCTTGCCTTATGTTTTGCAACAGGATGAGGTAGATTTTAGGCTGCCATTTTCTCTGCTTAAACCAGGGGTGTCGTGGGTACAAATCCCCATTTGGCTGTGGTAAATTCCCTGTCAGGCAGCAGTTAATTAACCTGACCACCCTGAGGACTAGTGGCTTGGGTGGCAAAGTCCACTGGGAAGGGTGATGGTCCCCAAGTGGATTAAATCCCAGTTAAATCCCTCTTGAGGGAGAGCAGCAGCTTTGTTCATCCTGGCCTGGAGCATAATTTAGAGTCTGGTTATCCTGCTTTGGTAACAGAGTAGACCCTACTGCCAGCAACTCAATGCTGAGTGTCAGGTGGCAGTTAAGTAACCTAACCACCCTCTGGACTAACGGGCTTGGGTGGGGAAGTCCACAGGGAAGGGTGATGGTCGCCAAGTGGATTAAATGGTCCCACTTGGATCCCTCTTGATGGAGGGCAGCAGCTTCATCCAATCCTGGCCTGGGGATGATGAGGATGATGAGGACTTTGTGTGCCCAAAGGGCTCAGGACCAGAAAGTCACTCACAGACCTGGATCAGTGGTACTATGGGCGTCACGCTGCAATGTGGAAGGCAGATGGATTGTGTTCTCAGGATAGTCTTCATGGCTAATCACCATGAGGATCGCCAAGATTTGGATTTGGATACAGAAGGAGGAGGAGGAGGAGGAGGTAAATGAATGGTTGTCTCATATAGAGGGATGGATATGGAGTGCCCCACCACCGCCTGTGGCCTCCTCCACCAGGTGCCCGGCGAGGGTTGCGGCCACTGAAGGTTGCAGCCACCGAGGCCCGGGGCTGCCTGGTGAGGCTGCCGCCGAGGGTTGCAGTGCGGCTGCCGCCTCGAGGCCCAGGGCCACTGCCGCCACTGCTCCGAAAAGGTCTGGCTCCGGCTAAAACTAGGCAGCAAGTGGCTGCCTCTTAGCACGCATGCACAGAAATTCAATCTGATGCATGCACAATTCGCAATTGCAGCATGCATGCATCAGATTGGTTTCTGCGCATGTGCACTAAATTGGAGCCATTTTGCCTACAATTTTATTTTTTCTGCCGGTGAGGTGTCTGAACTGGATGCTTCAAAAAAAGCACAGAACAATCCCGGTTGGGTTCTACCCCCCTCCCCCCGGAGAACCCTCCGAGATTGCTCCTACCCGTTCTGGGGAACCGGTTGGAACCGGCAACATCCCATCACAGGTTAAGACGCTGAACTTGATGACTGGAAAGCAGGACCGCAGCAGTTTCAGGCCTGAGTGCTGCACAATGGAGCGAGCTCCTGTTGTCTGTCCCAGCTCCTGCCAACCTACCTACCAGTTTGAAAGCAAGAAATTGCAAGGAGATAAATAGGTACCACTTCTGTGGGAAGGTAAACCTGTGTCTAGTCATGCCTGCCACATGTCCACTGAAACGTCTGCAGATGCAGACAGCACTGACTCTTTGGCGGTAAGCAGAGATGAGCACTGAACCCTAGAGTCAGATACAACTGACAGTACTTCCAAAGAACTGAAGGCACTGTTTTGGTTTTTATTATTCCACAATATACAAATAGCATATATATGGACGTTTATTGTTTCATGTTTGGCTTTCACTCTGCTGAAAAATTGTTCCTCCCGTTGCCTTAAGTGAGGGGAACGGTGATGAATTAACGAATGCCAGGTCTGCTGTGTTAAACCAATTTATTATCTTTGCTGGCGACTCGGCCTGCCTGTGAGTTTTCCCTCTTGTTCTCTCTCTCTCTCTGCCGTTTTACACACAGAGGTATTTACTAGTGCCTTGGGCCAAACCAGACTCATTTTAATGAAACAATTAAGAGCAGAGCAGCTCGATATGCAAAAAGGCAAATACCTCTAGTCCAAGGTGATTAATGCTTTCTTGCACGCCCCAATGGTTTGTTTTATTTTCTTGTTTATTTCCTACATGGTGTGGGAGGGACAGGAGAAAGATAGGGGCAGAATTATCCGTGGCTCTCACCCTGTTGGAAAAGAAATGCCCAATTAAAAAGGTCTACTTTTTAAAAAGCAAAGTGGACTCTTTGGGCAGTTCACACGTTAATTAGCATTTTGTCCCCAACATGCTGAGGCATCATTTTAATGACCTCGGAAGGACGGAAAGCTGGGTCAACCTTGAGCCCTGGTCAGGGTCAAACTCGCAACCTTTCGGTCACTGCGCCACTACCCTTAATGCACATTTAATAAGAAAAGAATGCAGTTTGGTTGGGCAAAGATACATTGGGGTGAGTATCAGGATGTTTAGACCAGTGGTGGGTTTGTCAAATTTTCCACTACCACACCATGACATCATCCCAGTGTGGGCGGAGCCAATGCCATGACATCATGATGTCATGGGTGGAGCCAACATCATGATGTCATGACGTTGTGGGCAGGGCCAAATAAAATAAAAATAAACACACACACACGCCACCACCGCTCCTTCAGGCGCTGCCTGTGTTCTTCCTTTTCCCTCCTGGCAGCCAAAATGGCTGCCGGGAACTGCGCATGCATCAAACCTCAATTTGATGCATGCGCACTCAAAAATAGAAGTACGTATGTGTCAAATCAAGGTTTGACACATGTGCAGTTCCCGGGAGCCATTTTGGCTCCAATTTCTTTCTTTCTTTCTTTTTTTGTGGTGAGGCATCCTGGCGGCTATTACCCCCTCCCCCCAGGAAAACCACCTGGGATTGTTGCCACCAGTTCAGGCGAACCGGTCCGAACCGGGAACAACCCACCACTGGTTTAGACCCTTTGGCATCCTATTGGCAATCTAATTAGAAGGTGGCAGCTTTGTAGTTCATAGTCTCCTACTCCCCACCAACATGAAAGTATGACTGTTGTGCTGAGACAGCCGAGCATACTCTTCTCTAGACTGTGCTAGGTGCGCATGAGTCTCTTTACCCGCTGCTTGTGAGAGGATGGCGAAGTTAAGGACAGTAGAGTTTCATAGCCCGCGTGGGTCAACTTTGGGTGGTTCCAGAAGCTTTGTTATGCTTTGTTGAGTAATCGTGCTTTTCGTACATTGCCTGGTCCTCCCATAACCCTAGAGGTGAACCTTGGCGCTCCTGCTGTTCTAGGACTTCAGATCCTAGAAGCTCAAGTCTCTGTGAATCCACACGAATGGGTTTACTACAAGTATCCACAGAGACTTGAGCTTCTGGGAATTGAAGTCCAAGAACTCGCGCCATAAACCCAGAATTCGTCTCCCTCCAAAAAATATTTTTGTAAAGCCTGGGTCAATACGCTGTTGTGTTTTTCAATTGCAGAAGGGCAAGTATTTCATTTGACTGCTTTGCCGGTAGGAAGAGGAATAATCAGATGTTACCTGCCAGAAAGCTACTTAGACTGGGTTCTCTCAGTTATAGGGGTTTCCAATATGCATTTGCCTCTTCTGGAGGTTCACCAGTAATCTGTTTAAACTGGGGGAAATGGGAGTTTTCTGGTATCTGCAGCTGCATTTCATGGCTGAAAAATAATAATCAGTTTTGGAGAGCTACCAAAGATTTAACCCAGGGGTGCCCAAACATGGTTGAGTCACGTGGCTCCTCCCATCAGAAGCAGAAGTTAAATGCACCCATGCATGTGCAAAACACTGCTGTAAATGCGCCTGCGGCCATCATAAGCACGTTTACAACAGCCGCAGGTGCTTTATGGGAGCATTTCGCGCTTGCGTGGGCACATTTAACTTCTGCTTCTGGGAGCGGCAAGGGTCGGATTATCAGGCATCGTGGGCCGGATCCAGCCCGTGGGCCGTAGTTTGGACAACCCTGATTTAGCCCAACATGGTTTCCTTAGCCACCTGGGAATATCCAGGTGTATTTCTGTCTGTTTGTTTCTTCCTCTCTCTCTCTCTCTGTATGTTAAAAAGAAAGAAAGAACACTTTCATTCCCTTAAATGTTTTTGCAATGAAGATGGTTACCAGAACCCAGAATTATAGAAAGGGGCTGGTAATATCGGGTGGGGGGGGGGGAGAGAGAGAGACCGCCCCTTCCTAGCATGGAACTATGCCTTGTGAATCTGCATTTAAAGTACGCCTCAACTCAGTTTATTCTGAAGAGGCAATTAAACGATATGTCTTTATGTCTAATGATGACACCTTCAGCTAATTGGGAGAATTACTAATGTGTAAATTTGTGCACACAGCTGGGTGGGAATTTAAATTAAAAAAAAAGAAGAAGAAGAGCCAGCCCTCCCAGGCTTGGCAAGTTGGTTACGCGTGAAAGGAACTGATAGAAAAGAGAGGGTGGCTCCGATCCAAGAGGCTGCACACGGAAGCAGCCGGGGATCGCAGGAACATTTGGCCCTTTCAAAATGCTGGCCTCCGAACAACATCCCAGTGTTTGGCTGAGAAGAGGGCCTCCTAGGCAGACACTTTCGTTCTGAGCAAGCAAGCAGGTGGATTCGGACCTTTTTAAAAGGCCTAGAGCCGTGAAGGAGAACCTTGGCACTCCATATGTTCTTGGACTTCAATTCCCAGAAGCCCAAGCCTCCCTGTGAATCCACACGAATGGGTTTACTGCGATTCATCCGGCCCGCGCCTCCCTCGTCGCTCCTGGAAGTGGAAGTAAAACACGCCCATATGGATAGCATTATTATTTTCTGGCTTTTCTAGAACCCCAATCACTTATTCCTCAAAGGTCCTCTTCAATCAGGAGAGCTAGACATTTATATGTCCCTAGTAAAAAAAAACCAATGAGATTCCTGCCCCTGAGATCTGAGTGTGGCCCCGTTTAGGAAGGGAGGTCAGGGTAACATGTGGGATGACTGCCTTCCATTAAAGCACAGGAAAGCAAGATATTAGAGCAAACACTCTGGGGATGAAACCTGCTCCTGTCTCTTCTTGGAAAAGCAGGCACCACTTTGCAGAGCAGAGCCAGCCTCTCACTGCTTTCCTTTTTCTGGGGATGCAAAATCTTCCTTGTTAAGAAATGCAAAAGAAAAGGAACGTTTTGCTTCAGTTCCTTGCATAATGTCGCCGCTTTAACTGTGAGGAGCTGACATGGTTTGGAAAAAAGCGTACAGTTGACCCAGTTCAGAAGACACGGCTTGCCACTGCCTCTTCTTCCTCGGGTGAGACGGAGGCATTTTGCCTAGGCGTTAGTAGTGCCACATCAGAAGTAGACCAGGAAACTGGGCCTTTGGCACCAATGACTCAAGCGTCTCGCTTGAAGAACAGCTGTTGCTTCTGCCACGGAGTCTGAACAGGAAGATTCATTTTTAGGTAGAGTATTCTTAGCCCACCTCTCTTTTCACCTTTCTTTGCAATGCCCCTGTAGCACTGGTGGCGAACCTATGGCACACATGCCTTAGGTGCCCTCTCTGTGGGCACATGCGCCATCACCCCCAGCACAGAGCTTGCCGCGCCCCTTTGGCCAGCAGCCCAATGGGAGCACTTCCTCCCCCTAGCTTAGAGTTCACTCTGCCCAGCAGCCCAATGGGAGCACTTCATCCCTCCCCCCAGCAGTTCGCCCCGCCCCTCTGCCCAGCAGCCCAATGGGAGCACCTCCTCCCTGCCCCCAGCATAGTTAGCCCTGGCCCTCTGCCCAGCAGCCCACTTGGGTCGCAGTTTTGGCACCGTATGGGCGCGTTTTACTTCCACCTCCAGGAGCAAAGAGGGTGGCATGGCGTGGGCTGGATGAATCACAGCAAACCCACTTGTGTGGATTCACGAGGGATTGGGCTTCTGGGAATTAAAGTCCAAGAACATATGGAGTGCCAAGGTTCGCCATCACTGAGCTAGTGAATGGTTTTGATCTTAAGGTTTCCAACGCCAGTAATTGATGTTTTTGCATGTGTCTAGGCTGACCAGCTGTAAGCAGAGCATGGAGTGAACAACCGGAGATTAAATTGATGGATGACCAACAAGATAAGGATTGTGCCTCTGAAGACCAAGAAACAATCCTGATTAATGGAGTGAAAGAGGATGGTAAGATCATCTAATGATCAACAGGGATGCACTGTCAAGGCTAAACTGCAGCCGTGTATGCAGGGAAATCTCTCCTTGGCCTGTCAGAATTCTTGTTCAACACCTTTTCTAGAGAAAGCTCGTGGGTTCTGCTTGTGGAGATGCTGATGTTAATAGTGATACTAACGTTAATAATAATGCTTTGTAATTATAGACTAGGGACTGCGATGGCTTAGTGGTTAAGATGCTGAACTTGAAAACTGGAAGGCCAACAGTTCGAGACCCGAGTACTGCACAATGGTGTGCGCTCCCTTCTCTGTCCCAGCTCCTGCCAACCTAGCAGTTCGAAAGCAAGAAATTGCCAAGTAGATAAATAGGTACCACTGCCGTGGGAAGGTAAACGTGTGTCTAGTCATGCCTGCCACATGTCCACTGAAACGTCTGTTTGGTTATAAACAGATGAGCACTGAACCCTAGAGTTGGATACAACTGGCTTTCAGGCAAAGGTGACTTTTACCTTTATCTAATTATATAATGCTTCTGAGTATTCAGAAAATTGTGACGGATTGTCATCTTGCATTTAATTATTGTTTAGGGAGTCTGTAGTACGTACATGTTTTTTAACTGTATCCTCCTTACATCCTGATGTAGTAGTTCATCTTGAGGCAGGGAGTCTGTCCGAAGGTCCTCGGCCACAGGGGGATTTGAAGACAGGAGCCCCAAATCCTGCTCCCGCAGTAGCACACAATCTTTAACCCAGTAATCCTTAGAAAAGGGTTGTCAGGTAGGAGATTACTACAATCCCCTTGTTGCAGAGGGCAGGTCTTCTTAAGCATGAAATTTGAACCTGAGGCCTTTTGATGCGTAGCCGTGGCTGGTAGCCTCTTTGGTATCTCGGCTGCCTTTTGACATTTGTAATTGGCAGGACTTAATGTCATAGCAGTTGGGGCTGAATGGGCAGGGGAAGCATGGAAAATGCATTACTCCCTGGCTGTAGGTCAGTGACAACAAACCTTGGCACTCCAGGTGTTCTTGGACTTCAATTCCCAGAAGCCAAAGCTTCTGTGAATCCACACAAATGCATTTACTGGCACTCCAGGTCTTCTTGGGCTTCAGTTCCCAGAAGCCCAAGTCTCTGTGAATCCACATGAATGGATTTACTGTGCATACTCCATGTGGTTTCACAGAGACTTGGGCTTCTGGGAATTAAAGTCCAAGAACACCTGGAGTGCCAAGGCTCGCCATCACGGCTCTAGGTTCTTTGTTCAAACATGCTCTCAGGATTCGTCAAGACTCTTTTTCGCTGTATCTTTCCTTTCTTTTTATTGGGTAACTGCTCAAAAATTAGACCTTTTTTATCCCAATTCTGGGATAAAGTCCTTCCCATTCACCAAGGGGGGAGGAGGAGCAGATTCAATTTAAAAATTAGGAAAACATTTCTGATGGTAGGAGCTATTTACCGGTGGAATGGACTCTGTCACTGAGCTTTTAAAAAGCACAGGTTTCATGGCTATTTGCCAGCAATGCTTTAGCTGTGGTTTCCTCCATTGGGGTGTTAGACTAGAGCAGCTTTCCTCAAACTTAGCTCTTCAGGTGTTCTTGGACTTCAATTCCCAGAAGCCCAAGTCAGCACACCTACTATCAGGGCTTCTGGGAAATGAAGTCCAAAAATACCTGGAGAACCAAGTTTGAGGACCTGTGGTCTACATCAGCCCCTACGCTCCATCAAGTTCTTCTTTATGGCCTCTGTGAATCCAGATACAGTAAACCCATTCATGTGGCTTCACAGGGGACCACAAAGAAAAACAGTTACAGGTAAGCGACCTGTCATTATAGAGCTTAGCTCTTGAGGTGTTTTTGGACTTCAATTCCCAGAAGCATAAGTCAGCACACCTACTGATCTGGGCTCCTGGGAATTGAAGTCCAAGAAGATCTGGAGAGCCAAGTTTGAGGAACCCTGGACTAGAGGGTCTTTTGAGTCCTCCCCATTCTCCAGTACTCTTGATTCAATGGTTCAGATCTCCAGATGTTAGCTTACCTTCCTCTTTCTTCTCCCTCTTCACTCCTTCAGACTCGCATGACCTGGATGGTGACAAGAAACCTTTCCGAGTTGCGGACGCTGCTGTTCCTTTCCCAACCCTGACCGTCCCGGCTCAGAAGGAAAGCCAAGGGTGCCCTCGAGCCGGCCAGGCTTCAAAGAAGCCATGTTGGTTGAGCCCCCCCTCCCCGTTGAGACTGGCCGATGTGCCCGACCACATATCTGATGACTCCTCCTCCGTCCACGCCATTTCGCTGACCTCGTGCATCACCAAGGCCTCGAGTACCTGGTCTCTGCCGGGCGAATGCGAGAAGGCTCCATTCACCATGATGGAGCCCGGGAGTATCTCCGCTCTCACCGGGGACTGCCTGATGCAACCAAGCCGGACCTGCCTGGGGTGCTTTATTGAATCCAAGGACGGCATGGATGCTGAGCCAGGCATCAGCCTCAAAGTCGGCGATATCAACAGGGATTACGACACCTGTTCGGTCTCTGATATAGGGATTCATTGCATGAGCACAGGAGAAAGCATGAGATATGGAGATCAGCTGCTTTCAGACCAGCTTCTAAGCTTCCCGATGCATAAATCAAGAGCAGCAGACAAAAGGGACGCCGAGAAATCTGACAGCGATTCAGAGGACCCCACTCAAAAAAATTATTATGAGGGATTACTATTAGACAAGTGCAACGGGGAGGAACCTTTATTAACCAATCCCAACCAGGAATGGGGTTATTTTGAGTCTTTCATTAGTGAAAGTAAAATTGAGCTGCTGGACCTTTGCTCCAAAAATGAGCTGTCTGTAAATCTGTTTTCCGAGGAAGATGTGGATAATTACATGTTCGACGACGACGATTCGACCTTGGGAAGCGATGTCTGCTCCTTGAAGATTCGGTATGAATCCTTCCAGGACAACGTGAGGGAGAAGGCCGGTGGGGCGCTGGCCCAAGAGGATGCCCAGTTCAACTTCTTCCCAAGTGTCTTCAGCGGGTGCCCAAAGCGAGAAGGCCGAGCAGCCTTGAAGAAAGGGTTACGCGGGGCTACTGAGACCTCCCAGTTCAAGTCAGAAGAGAGCATCATTTGGGGAGAAGAAGAGGTGGAAGTGGAGAGGGGGGAAGAGGAGGAGGAAGAGGAGGAAGAGGAGGAGAAAGTGGCCTTAAATAAATCTTGCACCAGTACCGAGGTGGTACAGTACATTGGTCCAAAAAGAAACCATTTCTTGGAAATTGTGAATTCCACAGAGGACTCGGGAGAATTCAGTGACGACAGCACCGGCACAGAGTCCTCTTTCGATGTGCTCCAGGACCTGAAAGACTGCAGCAAGTACCTTCCCAGGGACCACCCCAGCTCCTCCATACAGCAAAACTACGGCCTGCGAGCCAAGAGGAAAGTGCGCTACAGTGACGACTACCTGTACGACGTGGACTCCATCGAGAGCGAGAAGATTGTGGACAAGAAGGAGCGGATCCCAGACGGGCCCAAGGAGGAAGACGATGACGAGTGGTGTCCCAAGAAGAGGCGGAAAGTGTCTCGCAAGGAGCCCCCAGTCATTATCAAGTATATCATCATAAACCGGTTTAAAGGGGAGAAGCACATGTTGGTCAAGCTCAGCAAAGTGGATGCGGCCGAGACGACCGTCACCTTAAGCGAGGAACTCTTGAGCAAATACGCCAAGCTGGCGCCGCTGAAAGCCTTTTGGCAAGTGAGGTGGCAGAACCACCTTGACTTCCTAAAATCAACGCTCTATCGCAAGCAGAGCTTCTATCTTAACGGCTCCGAGGTCTCCTTCCTGCCTCACCCACGGAAACGGAAGTGCAAACTGGCCAACAGGCACCGGATCCAGAGAATCAAGGCCATTGAGCAACCGGTGGGCAAGCTGGGGGCTTGCTCGTCGGACCCGAAGGAGCTTTGCCATGGGACCGGAGAAGAGGAGGCAGAGGACCTGAAAGGGATGCAGGCCTTGGCCCTTGGCCCCTCTAGCTGTGTCAATGGTTTGCGCCTGAGTGACGTTGCCAGTCTGGCCTCGCCAAGGTTCAAATTGCAGGAGAGGGAATTTAAAGGCCCCGAGAGGAAAGTCTTGCGCAGAATCAAGTTCAAAAGTGAAGCCAGGTTGAAATGCAAACGTATCAAAGTGGCTGCTGCTCATCTGGTGGAGGCCACCCCAGCCTTGGAGAACCAGGAGCCCACAACGCATGTCAAGGAGGGAAGTGTTCCGTGCACTGCAGACGGCTCTCGCCTTTCTGAGTGCCAGGAGGAGGGAGAGGAGACGGTTGCTAAAAATTCCTCGTCATATCTACCCACCACCACCACCACCTGCTCCACAGAAAAGCCTCCCCCATCTGCCAATCTTGCTGCCGACATGCCCCTTATCCCTGGGGGGTATCTTCAGACATTGCTCGATGCCTCGGATTTGTCAAGCAACACGGGCATCGCCTACTTCAGCCCTCAGCCCTCTGAGCAGCGGAGGCGCCAGCAGGATCCGCTCCCCAGCCTCGTTCAGGCAGACAAACCCTTCTGCCCCCTCCAGCCGGGTCAGAGCTGCATCTTGTCCCCGCCGTCCGAATCGGAGCTGCAGCAGTCACCGAGCCGCTTGGAAATGGAGCCAGCCAGCTTCAGGAATGTGTGGCCGAGCCACAAAGCCGGAGGCACCAACAGTCCGGAATTTGCCAGCGACGTGCAGAAGGCTTCGGTCGTGTCGGTGGCAGAGTTTGGCGGCTGTGTGGGTGCAGAGAACGTCCCGGCCACTGGATACCACCAAGGCAGCAAGTTACTATACCAAAAAAAGTACATGCCAGAGAACCAGCAATCGCAGTCCGAGGACTCTTACCAGTCCTGCCATTTCATTAGTAACAGAGAGGCGCCTTTTCATTTCCAGAGAGCGACGTTAAGTACGGATGATGGGAGGCTGGCTAGCTTTGATTCCGTGGGCTCGTTGTCAGTCAGCTCCAGCAATTATAGCTCCCTAAAGTCCTGTGAAAAGGATGGAGATGAGGATATTGCAGATGATTTCTTAGCCCACTGCAGCCCCAAACTAGTGATTCAGCAAAGCATCGATGAAATCACACCTCTGAAGGAGTCGACCGACCTTTTAGATATTTCCAACTTCACCCCTGATAAGTTCCGCCAGTCCTCCCTGTCCGAAATGTCTCCTCCAGACACCCCTAACCTTTCCCCGCAGATCACCGGGTCGGAAAGCAAACCGCTTGGAAATATGAAATGTTTCCCGGATAACTCTCAAGCCATGCTAAGCAACCCCGAGAAGGTCAAGTGGAGCTGTGGGGTGGTCCACAACCCAGAGCAGGTGGATAATGGATTCACGTTAAATAATCACCAGTTTCAGTTCCATATGTTCAACGATGAGGATTCTGTTGGCCTTCTTGAGAAAAGCCCCTGCCTGTCAACGTTTAACGAGCCATCTGGCCAAATTAGCACCAACAGCAAAGTGTCAAAATCAAAGAGGAAAAGTTCGTCGAGTAAAAACGTGGGTACCAACCAAAGCCTCCCCCAGAAAAACGTCCGGAAAAAATCGCCCAAAGCCAACAAAGGGACCGAAAAGCCCCAAAGCAAGAGTTCTAGGCCCAAATCGACAAGAAGGGGAAAAAATTCAGTTAACAATGAAAAGGCTCCGAGCATTGGGGGTAGAGCAGTCACCCCCTTGACCAATTTGGCTTCCTCGACGAAAGCGCTGGGGGACTCCCTTCGGCACAGCAGCCCAGCATCCATGCGGATGGGGAAGCAGAATGGACTTCTGGGGGAATGGGCCCTGGGGAGCAAGGACAGCAGCGGAGGGTGGTCAGAAACAGGCATCGGACCGGCCAGCAGCCTCCTTGATGACGACCAAAGGGAGTTTGAGGAGCCGTCCAACATTTTATCCAACATTGCATCTGGAATGGCCGACGTTCAGAGGTTCATGATGGCCTCCATCGAGCCCTTGTGGGGTCCAGTGGGCCATAGCAACGGGTCCGACCTCTTCCGGTCCCCGGAATCAAACAGCCTGAAACTCAAAACTCTTAAGATTCTGGCCGGGACGTCCCAGGAATCGAAGAAGAAAGTGAACGGCAGTTCTCCGGGAACGGGGAAAGGCCACAAATTGGGGAACAAGGGCCTGAGCAAAACCAGCAGCCGCACCGCCTTGTGCGACCCCGGTGGGCGCCCCAACAGTTCGGCCGGGTACTCAACAGACATCCACGCTCCCTTTTTTGATAAAAGCTATAGTAACCTGAGCACTTTAGCCAAAAACGAGCCTACACATAAAAAGCTATACCGGCATAAATCCACTTCTAAGTCACTGAGGGAAGAGAACGGTAAAGCCAAGAGAGCGGAGCGTGATCAGCCCCATAAAGACCCACCTGTGACAGCTTCATTTGAGAAACTGAGGTAATGCTGCACCAAACGGGCTGGAATGCACCCTAAACTTTCCTACTACCTGCTAAGCCCATTCTTCCTCATTTTTTCCTTCCTGTGAAAGCGAGAGTTGCATGAAAGAGACATTTTCCCCCTTTTACAGGTCTTTAATTTTTTTGGTTGTTGTCGTTGTTCTTGTTTTGGTTCTTTAAAAAAATGCATGAAAATACTTATTTCTTGCAAGCTACCTAAAAAAGAATGACCTTTTAGTTTAATTTTATTTTTCTGGCTTGGCTGGGGTTAAAAAACAAACTAACTAACAAGGCTATTTCTTTTTCTTGCTGTTTGGCTTCTTCAGATTTTAATTCCTTTTATTTATTTTAAGGTTTAATTATGTGCTTTTTTAAAAAAATGGTTTCAGAAAAGGAAAACAAGACATTTTAGGGGGGACATTTTGTAGAAAATTAAATACAAAAAAAAGAGGTTATGCATCACCCAAAAAAAAAAAAAAGCCAAGATATCTCTAAATAAACAAAAAGGGTCTTTAGTTTGTAAAATGAAACTCAATGCTAGCGGATGGCCATGGAGCTAATTCTATCTGCTCTCTAGTCCCCTCTGCTGTTTATATCCTAACCTGCACCATAAAAAGCTTCATCTTCTCTATCCAAGTTAAGAACACGCGTGACTCCACACACAAGCTAACTAAGATGGCATAAAATGTTTGGTTTTTCTGCAGGGAAACAGACTTCATTCTTCTTAGAGCAGAAACAGCATTTTGGTTTTACCTGTATTTGAAGAAGAGACACCTTTTTCTAGAAAGACATTTGATGCTTGCTTGGGTTGTTTTTTCTTTTCTAAAAAAAATTTTTTTTTGTTTATGCCCCCCTTCCCCCTTTACGTGCTGAAAAAAATAATAATGCCTTGTAATATGTTGAAGTGTTAAGTGCTGAAATCAACAGTTTGAAATTGTGGGACTTTTATTCTTTGGAAGCAAATCTAACATGGTATTCCCTGTGTTTCAAAAGTCTTACTGTTGTACAGTCGTTGATGCACTATTGTCTCTACAACAACCACACAAATTGTGCCAAACTCTGAACAAGTGTTGTA
Organism: Furcifer pardalis; assembly: GCA_030440675.1. Taxonomy (NCBI): domain Eukaryota; kingdom Metazoa; phylum Chordata; class Lepidosauria; order Squamata; family Chamaeleonidae; genus Furcifer; species Furcifer pardalis. The sequence goes on from CP126899.1 coordinate 14,461,759, forward strand.
CTGTACATATTTTTACATCTCTTATCAACAAATGGGTTGTGATTGTTTTCCAGAGCTATTTTATTTTTATTTTTTGCCTTTTGATTTACTACAAACATTCCAGTGACGAGACTAGCCGTCCCATTTGAAAACCAACCGCTACGAAAACGATGTTGATCACATACGACAAATGTACCAAAAGTTTTATGGACAAAACTCAACAAGTGTGCCAAATTGACTTACCTCATTTAATGCATTTTGCCCTGTGGTTATAAGCTCAAAAAGAGAGGGGGGGTAGTGGGGGAGAGATAAATGGACATTTGGAAAATTTCATGCCCTTTGAGAAGTATTGATCAAGTGTTAAAAATCTAGGAGAATTGTCTTATTGAAAGGCTTAAAATATTTAACAGTGTCATTCAAGGTAAATTTACTGGAAACTCAAGCAATTTTAAAGGAAAAAAAACCAGTTGTTTTCTACCATCTGTTTTATTTGAAGCAAAAGTTGAAGCTAATTTCCAGGAACAAAGTTGTATTGTTGATACTTTGTATCAGTTTTCTATATTTTATAATGCCGCCTGGGATAAATTCTCTACATAGTGAGAAAAATCAGAACTAATGCATTTCATACGCATTTTAGCTGTTTTTGCAATCATGTTGATACTTCTCCTGGCAGAAAAGCCCATCGATCCAAGCGTTGGCGTTTTCTAACGTTTTGACCTTTGCAGTGTCAATATTATTTGAAGGCTTGCAAAAACACAACAATAACAAAGTTTTTAATTCAAGTGTGAATTTATACAGTTACTTTCTGCATCCTTTAAAAGGAAGCAGAACAACCTGACGATTTTGCCAATTGGGAGGGGGGTGGGTAGAAATAATAATAATAACAATGTACTTTTTCTTCTTCTTCAAGGAATGAATCAGTGTTGGCTGCTTAATGAAACGTAGTTTTCAAAAGGCCTTATTTCAAACCTTATTCCCTTGCCCTAAGCCCAGCCCCTTCCAGGGTGGGAAGGGGGGGGGAGAGAGAAAAAGATCTTTATTTTATTTTATTTTTTGTTTCTGCCTGAATCTGAGCCTGTGCATTTTGCTGCTGACTTATTGTGAAAACTTGACAATGCAAAAGTCCTGGGAAGGAGGCTTGGGGAGAAGCATAGGTAGAGATTATTAGGACTCCTCGTTTGTGCCAGGAACTGGTAACGTGAATGCTGACTTGAGAAACCAGGGTGGGGCGGAGAGAGAACAGTGACTAAGGACCAAATCTTGTCTTGTTTCATTCCCCGGAACCTTTTCTGGACTTTGCTCTTTGGGCTCATTCGTGTTTGATACCATCATTCCCTTTTTTTATCCAAGCAGGGTATCTACTCTCCTTAATTCCGGAGGTGGCCCAAGCCCTCCTACCGCCCAAGGTGAGAAGGGAAGCCTGCCTCCCCATCCCTGGTTCCATCCCATCCCATGCCCAACCACCAGCAAGGGACTGAGTGTCTCTGAGCCTCACACTAAACTCGTGCTGCAGGCCTAGAAAGAGAGTAGAACGTGGAGGTCTTCAGAAGAAGCCTTTTCATTAAGAAGTGGACTCTTTCTCCACTGAAAAGAGCCCTCTGTGAAATTATCATCACAGAGATTCCCTGTGTCTTGGCTGAGACCCCCCCCCCACACTCTCTTTCTTTAAACTGTAGGTTAAAGATGCTAATACTTGAATCTCAAGGTTGCTCGGCCAAGAACTGAAAGCAATACCCTTGCCCATTTGAAACCCTGACGGTGGAGGGTGCCGTTGGCTGCTTCTTGCTTCCGTTGAGTAGATTTGCACAAGACCTTACAGGGAGAGTGGTGAGGGTCAACTTAATGTCTGGCTGTTCCACGGCAAGCTCCATGGTGGATGGTCAAGAGCAGGATCCAGTATGGCAGACCCTTGTAGGACTCTAGGCAACTGTCCTGAATTCAAAGAAGCTATGAATGCATGTGGCTCTTTCAATGGAGAGCTTTCTTCTGAGTAGGAGGAGGCGGAAACCCACAACCACACCCAGTCTGTCCCAAGAGTCACTGTACAAAAGTCTTCAAGCGAAGTGCCTAGATTTCACTCACTGCTCCGAAGGATAATCAATAAGTTTCGTGTCAGAAATTACTCTGGGTTGAAAGGATTTTTTGCTGCTCAGGGGACACCCGAATGAGGCTCCTTTCATGTCCCCAAGATCTGTCATGCAGCACTCTAGTTTTGAACCCCAACCTTCCAGTCTTCAACCTCGGCATTTTACCCACTACAACCACTACAGTGCTGATGCTCTGTAGGATGAGAACTATGGAAGACAGGGGCTCGTTTCTGAGGCGACTGGAGAGAATCAAGACAACTGACATGAAGCCACAAGATCAAATTTAGGTCTGGACAGAGACTTCTCATTTAGTGCAGATGGCATAGAAGCTAACACTGGTTGTCATTGCCAGAGAATTTCATTAGACATAAGAGTGAAAAGTACCTCTGAAAGGCACGTCACCAAAAAAAAAAAAAAAAACACATACACAAAAAAAACACCTAGCTCCAGATGATGGTTTTCATGAGACAACAGCAACATCATTCGGAAAACTGATCGCGGCTGGTGGTTTTGGGCTGCTCGCTGGTCTGAAGCACCTCCAGGGAATATCTCACTAAAAACAGTTCGCGCTTGCCAATTTTCATTTGGCAGCAAAGTACAAGCACCTCTTCCCAAGAGCCCACTGAAAATAGGTTGCCGTTTGTGATTTCTGCCAGCCTCTGTGCTTAGAAAGGGATGGGGAGTAGACAGAGGAAGTGGCCAAGCCATCCCACCCTAGATAATACAATTTCTTGAAAAGCCAGTCCAAAAGCTTGAATGGCATGTCTTGTGGGACCCCAGAGCTTCCCATTTCTATGTCTTGCAAGCCACGAGTCTGGCCTGTGTCACGGCCATCCTCTGCTCTCCACCCACAGAAGGAAAGGAACGATAGTTGAACTAGCTGTGAATATGAGTCAATACAGTTTCCCCACTGGCTGGAATCCTACTGATGTCTCTAGAAGACAGCCATAAATTGCCATGGCTAACTGCTGAGTCCCCCCCCCCCAAGGGGGTCATTTTGGTTGCACAAGTAGGGATGGGTCCATGACCAAGACCTGCTTTTGTTCTACCTCCGTTGGCCATAGCCAATTTATGTACATCTGTCTTGAACCTCATTAGGATTCTGGCCACAACGTTACCCTTTCTACTGTGCCCTTCATTTCTGCTTCACCCTAGGATCCCATGACCCTGAGCCAACTTCTCCTTGACCCCCAACCTTCCACATAAACTTGTCTCACGGCCTATAAATTAACCCTACTGATACTTAACAGGATAAGCTATGTACCGAAATATTCGGCAATTGTTTATCGGTTCCTTTGATGTGCAATAACATAGGGAATAAGGATAGTCCCTCTCTTTTGCTTAATCCTGAAAACTGTGCATTCAGTGTACTATTTTCTCTCCACTCCCAGCTTTTACTCCCCTCTAGGCGCTGCGACCTCTGAAGGCTCACGTCTCTTTTTGTGCCTGGTTTCATTGAAGCCTTTCAGAGTTTCTTTATCATTGCCTTGCTATAAGTCTCCGACGTCCATTTCTCATCCACATTCCCTTCCACCTGCCTGATTTCCCATGCCTATCTATGTGCATACACAATCAATCCTTGGAAATCCCACACCACTTAACATTTGACATGTGTACTTCCCCATGCTGGTACACCTCCCTTACTACTACCTCAGTATAACATTGTCATAAGCACCTTGTCTTGTTCTTGCATTTGCCAAAAACCTAATTCCTGCCTTCATGGTCTCTTAGCTTGATTTGATTTCTTTCTCATTGTTCTGCTCTCCAAAGGCGAGAGGGAGTTAGACGCCTAGCCTTCTCCGAAAACATGGGACTTCCTCTGTTTGACATCTTTTTTCCCCTCTCTTAATCATCCTCTCAACTTGCCTCCAAGGCTTGGCCAAGAAATCCTAGTTTGAACAAATGATCTGTCACTCGTCACTTTCTGCATAGCCACATCGTTTAATGGATTCTGGACCTTCTCCTCCATCTCTCCCCCCCACCCCCTTCTGCTCTTCTTCCTGTTCACGGCTAAGTTGCTTCCTTCCTTACAAGCCCTTCATCAGGAGTGCCTGAGTTTGGCCTTGCTTGGATTCTTCCCCTTCCAATGTTTCCGCCACTTGCAACCTTGGGTAGCAGCTGAAAAGAGACCGTTATGGCTGTCTGCGCTCCAGGGGTTACTGGGCTGGACCACCCTCCTGAAACTCTGAACTGGTGTAACACAGCCATTTTCTTCTTTAAGATCCAGATAAAAATCCGTCAAGAGCATTTCGGTTTTGACGGTTGACCACAAGTGCACATGCCATGACTTTTCCTTTCCAAACATCTGAAAGCAACTCTCCAGTCCTTCCCTGGTTACCAGGTGAAGCTTAAAGGGGAGAGCTGTAGATTTCATAAGTGTGGACAGAGCCTTCTCTTCAGTGTTGCAATTCCAGTAGGTCTCAGACTTGAATTTGAAGACCAAAATGCAAACTTTTGATTCTAAGGCATGTTCTTTCTCTTTTCTAAGCTGACTCCTTAAGGTCGCTTATTATCTCCTGTTGTTTAACTTCTCTTCTCCTGTTAAAATTGAAGATAAAGCTTTGCTGCTGATAGCAGGTGTGCTTTTGGGTTGGAAAAGTCATGAGATGTCACTCTGGTTTGTGGGTGCTCAAACTTTTTGGGCTGTGGGCCGGTCACATGGTTCAGCGGGCCAGTCACATGGTTCCTCCCACCAGGAGCAGGAGCAAAATGCGCTTTGCAATCTGTTTTGCAACAGGATGAGATAGATTTTAAGGTGCCATTTTCTCTGTTTAAACCAGGGGTGCACATACTAAAGTCCATGGATCTGCTGTTGTACAAAACTGCTTCCTGTTCTACCTTAAAAACAAACATCCTTGAGGCCCTGCTGTGTCACTTGACTTCTTTATTCCCAGCCCCCGCCCTTTCTTTTTGCTTCACCGGTGGAATTACAGCTTGTCTTCGTGTGCTACACCTGTGCCAACGCCACAAGGAACCATGTCTTACAAACATGGTGGAGCCGAGAAAAGTTACTGTTTTGGACTAACTGTCTCCGGAATCCCCTCGCCAACATGCCCACTGGAAATTGGCATCCAGGAACGTCTTTGCGCTAGTGCAAGACTTGTTGCACTAACAGTAGAGAACTTTAGGGATAAGTGCAAGGGTGGTAGCTCCGCTGCCAGATGTGTAAAACGATTGAGCAACCCCCACTAGCACTGCGAAATTGAGCACAACGACTTTAGTAGAGATTTTCATTGTGCTAGTCATACATTGGATTGTGGTCTCAAATAAGCTACTTTCCCCAGCTTAGACCACAGCTGCATGCCCGACTCTTCCATGCAAAAGGTTGGGTCCAAAACTTTCTACATGACGCAGTTCCCTTTCTTAAAGGCGTCCAAGGATAATGTGGTTCATGAAAGTCCTTGCTTGGAGATCAGCCTCTGTTCCTGAGCAGTTACAACTTTTTTAATGCAAAAAAAAAGTAAATAAGGGAACCGGACTGCGGGGAGGATGAAAATAAGGATGGTACCATAGGACAAAGCGAGGCTTAAAAGAAAATAATCTGTCTCTCAGGTAAATCAGTGACGCAGACAAATGTGGACTAACAGCCATTGGAAGGGTGGAGGGTGGGTAGGGAAACAATTAGATCTAAAGCAAAAAATGAAGGAGAAAGAAAGCTGGATGGGTGTAGCAAATGTACCGATCCCGCAAATACTTAGTGGTGAGCAGGGAAGACAGAGGGGCAAGAAGTGTTTTAGATATATAATCACGGGCACTTCAAAAAGCACAATGGGGTATATTTAGGAACTGTGAGATATGTTTCAGAAAGGTCCCGATTCAACTCCTCTTGTTATCGACGCTGAATAGATAGCAGGAAAAGAAATAGGAGATGCTCGTTTGAGGCCTGCGCGGTCCTGGTTACTGCCGGGCTATTTTAATTGCTGCCTGCAGATTTGAATGTACTCCTCCTTAAGTTAGCTTCCATAGAACCAGAAGCACCTCTCAGTTTAGTTTCTATTGTTTTATGGTGCTAAAGGAAACGTTTATCCCCCCCCCCTTTGAAGAATTTAAGGAAAACCCCATATGGCCCTTTAAATGAATGTAACATACCAGTTTCTGTTTAACACTGTACACTGCAATTTTAACATGTTTTGGGGATAATTTTGCCTTTTTATTTTCCTTTTAGAACAAGCTTTATAAATATTCTGTAGAGTCAATTGAAGTATAATTCTTAAGGATCACTCTAAGACGCCTACAAAATCTTGTATATTTTTAAGTGTGCCAATTTGTAAAATATTTTGTAAGTGTATATTTTTCTTAGGAAAGTGCTGTGAAGTGTTTGTATGTGTGAGGTTTCCCCTTTTTGGCACCCTCCACCCCCTCTGGGTGCTAATAAAAGGATGCATACTTAAAAGGTTTCTGGTTTTAAAAACCAAAATACAAAGGTAAAAAAATAAAATAAAACTTTTTGTTGGGGATTTTGTAATAAAAAGAAATGTTGTGGAAGAGTGTAGTGAACATTGTGTAAAGGAAACTGGAAAAAAACAATTTGTGAGCGCTTTGCTGTTTTATAGATCCTCTTGTAAATTATTCTTGTAATATTTTGGGTTTTGTTGTTCCTGTTGCAAAGGTTTTAAATATTTGTGACTGACTGTACGGTGAACATGTCATATTGTTAACTTGCTGAGTTTTGTTATATTGTTTATGGAATAAATAAAAATCTCGTTTTAAGATGATGTATGCAAAGAAATTAAATGCCCACTTATTGAGTAGCAGATTTACAGCATGAGTGAACCACACTTAAAGGTAAGTTACCAGAAAGGCAGATGGCTGTCTGTGTATATGTATTTTTGTGTTCTCACATGACTGAATACTCTACTCACAAAAGCAACCAGCCAAATGGATGTTGGAAAGAAGTATTCTCCTTCGTGTTGTTTGGGGATGCACACTGATGGGTTCTGCGCCTGCGCTGAATCCGGAGCGGAGCTGGAAAGCTGATTGGATAAAGAGTTTTGAATGTGGGACCGCCCACCATGCCCAACCCCTTTAGGCGCCATTTCGCGCTCTCCCCTCAGTTTGCTTTTTTCCGCTGCGCAAGCAGGAGCCTGGAAAAAAAGCTGTGAGTACTTTGCTGAGATTGTCTCAGAATCTTCCAATTTTTCCTACTTTACAATTTTTCTCGGACTAGGGGACTTGTTCCCTTGGTCCTCGTGTGGCTGGGGCTCGCCCTCAGCCGCCGTTTTAAAAAAAAAAAAAAAAAGACCAACATCTCGTGTCGGGGCCTCCCGGCCGGGATAATTTTTTCTCTTCGGCCATCTACTTCGGTGGATGGCCTCAGCGGCAGCGTTCAAGCAGTGTCCGTCCTGCAAGAGAAAGTTCCCTAGCTCGGACGGGCACGTGCGTTGTCTTCGCTGCCTCGGGGAGAGTCACCAGGTCCAGACCTGCGAAGTCTGTCGCGGCTTCTCGAAGGCCGCCATCAAGAACCGCCAGTACCGCCTTCAAGCCTACCTCATGGAGGCCGCACTGGCACCACCGGCTCCCCCAGCTCCAGAGCAGGCCGCTTCCACGTCTGCTCCTTCAACCTCCGCTTCTTCTTCCAGGCCCTCGGCCTCTGAACTGTTCAGGCGGAAGAAGGAGCAGGAGAAGAAGAAGAAAGACAAAAAAGAGAAAAAGAAGCGCCGTAGCTCTTCGTCTTCTCTTCCTCCGACCCCGGCACCGGCTCAACTTTCGCCGCCACGCTCCCTAGCATCCGCCCCGGTCGCAGCTCCACCTACGCCGGGTAGGATGTCGACCGAGGCCCGGGACGCCACGCCGGAGAGGGCCCACAGCCCTCCACCGCCGCCGGAGACTCCTCCACCTGTACCACCGCACAGGTCTTCCTCCCTCCGCAGTCCTTCCGTGGTTCCTGGTCCGGCTACCGAACCGCCGCCCCAGTTGAGCCTCATCGCCCCGTACATCGAGGCGATGGTGCGGAAACTGCACACCGAGCTCTACGGCCCGCAGACGACACCGTGGGAGCGCCCTCTGCCCTCACCACCAGCCACGGAAGCACCACCGCTCCGTGAGGAGGGCCCCGCACCGAAGCGGCAGAGGGTGGAACAGGCGCGGTCGGAGGCCTCTCTCCCTCCGTACCAGCTGCCTTTGCCGGGGAGCGATCCGAGATCCGCCAGGCCGTACTGGTCGGACTCGGACCCCGAGGTCTACCTGCCACCGCCCAGCGTCTCGGCGCGGTCAGGAGACTCCGACTCGTCGGATCAGGAGGAGGAGCAGCATCAGCCACCGCCGGTTGCGGTCGACAAGTCCCCGGACGACAACATCGGCGCCGTCCACGGATCCCAGCCGGAGGATTTGAAGACCTACACCGGACTGATCACTCGCCTCGGATCCACCCTTGGGATTCGGGCGGAGGCTCCCTCGGACGACTGTGAGGATGTCGTCTGCGGCTTGGCCGACCGCAAGGAGTTGGTCCCCGTCCGCCTCGGACTGCTCCCTAAGATTGCGAAAGCGGCCAAGGAGGTGTGGAAGAAGCCGGTTTCTTCGCACTCCGTATCCAACAGAGTGGACTCTATGTACAGACTGCTGGACGATTCCAACTTTCTGCACATTCACCCGGCACCGAACTCCCGAGTGGTCAAGGGCTCCCAACACCGGACGCCGATCAGCAGCACTCCCATCCCGTCGACCCAAGAGGGGAAGAAGCTGGACGCACTGGGCAGGAGGGTCTACGCCAATGCCTCCTTGTCCTTCCGTGCGTCCAACTACGCGACGGCCATGGGAGGCTACCAGTGTCGACTCTGGGAGCAAGCGGAGTCGTTCAAGTCCCTGCTGCCACCTGATCGACAAGCGGACTTTGAAAAACTCTGCATGGAGGGCAACCACCTCTCCCTCCAGCAAATCCGCACCGGCCGCCACGTCACCGAGTCGGAGGCAAAAAACTTGGCCTCCGCCATCCAGCTCCGTCGCCACGCCTGGCTCCGTTCGGCTAACCTGCAGGACGATGTCAAGCGGCTCGTGGAGGAGCTCCCCTTCGATGGCGAGGGCCTCTTCGCCAAGGAGACCGACACCTCCTTGGGAGAGCTGAAAGGGGACTACGCCACAATAAAACAGCTCCGCCCTCCACACCGTGGGTCCGGCCGTTACCATCAGGACCAGCCGTCGACGTCTCAGGCGGGCCCATCCTATCAACCTCGCCCGCCACAGAGACAAGGGGACTACTCCCGGTACCAGCCCTACCGGCAGCGCCAACAACCCAACCGTCCACGCTACCAGCAACGGCCTCAGACTGGCAAGCGTACGGAACGGAAGGGCAAACAACGTGTTTGACTCTTCCGTGACCGAGACTCTACCCTACCGCCCCCTTTCCGACTACCTATCGGCGTGGTCTGCCATCACCACAGACCGATGGGTTTTAACCATCTTAGACTCTGGCTACGCGATCGAGTTCGAGAGATGCCCTACTGTCGGACGGATCCGCATCACCGATCCATCCCCACCGCTCCAGGAGGAACTAACAGCTCTCCTAGAGAAGGGCGCCATAGAGCCGGTCGCAGCGTCGGAGTCTCACGAAGGGTTCTTCTCCCGATACTTCCTTGTGGACAAAAAAGACGGGGGGGCACGTCCCATCCTGGACCTCCGTCTTCTCAACAACCATATCGACGCGAGGAAGTTCCGGATGGTAACCCTTCACTCCATCCTCCCGCTGATCAACCACGGGGACTGGTTCACCGTCATCGACCTGAAGGACGCCTACTTTCACGTGTCCATCAGGAGGGAACATCGTCGTTTCCTCCGATTCCAGGTGGGCGGCAACATCTACCAGTACACATGCCTACCCTTCGGCCTCTCCACCGCTCCGAGGGTATTCACGAAGTGCATGGCACCGGTGGCTGCTCATCTGCGACTGCAAGGCGTCCAAGTGTTCCCGTACATAGACGATTGGTTGATCTGCTCCCCGACCCAACAAAAAGCCAAGGACGACGTTGCACATTGCCTCGCCCTTATGCAGAGCCTCGGTCTGCGGGTCAACTTCAAGAAATCCCAGTTGACCCCCACTCAACGAATAGAATACATCGGAGCCGTTCTAGACTCTCTGGCTCTAAGAGCCTACGCCCCAACCAAACGTCTGCTCGACATCCGCACAGTGGTGGCACGGATCCAGGGCAGACGTCGGGTCCGTGCGAGGGACGCCCTCCGTTTGCTAGGACTCATGGCGTCGACCACGGCGGTGGTCTCGCACGCCAAACTCAAGATGCGCTCCCTCCAGTCGTGGTTCCTCTCCTCCTTCAACGGCACCCACGACAACCTCGGGAAGTGGCTCACACCGACTCCCGAACTCCGAGACCAGTTAAACTGGTGGACAATGGACCAGAATGTGACCGCGGGGAGACTCTTCACCCTTCCCGCACCGTCCATCCAAGTCACCACCGACGCGAGCACCCACGGATGGGGTGCGTGCTGCCGCGGACTACGGATTCACGGCATATGGACACCCGAGGAAGCCGACCACCATATCAACTTCCTCGAGCTGCTAGCGGTGTGGAAGGCGATGAGGTCCTTCAGACCGTCGATCGCGGGCAGTGTGGTGCAGATCGCCTCGGACAACACCACGACACTAGCCTATCTCAACCGGCAAGGAGGGACCAAGTCTCTCTCCCTCCTCTACCTGACCGTCCAGATGTGGGAGTGGTGCCTGAAGGTACATGTGTTCCCCATAGGTGTCCACATCCAGGGCACCCTGAACTCCGATGCAGACTCCCTGAGCCGCAAAGGGACGGCAATGCACGAGTGGGAACTGGACGAATCGGTGTTCGACCGCCTGTGCCGACGGTGGGGCACACCGACCCTAGACGTTTTCGCGTCACAGACCAACTCCAAGTGCCGCCGTTACTGCTCCCGAGCAGGGATCGGCCACGGATCGGAGGGCGATGCCTTCATGGTGCCGTGGCACCAGGAACTGCTGTACATGTTTCCACCGATCCCTCTCATCCAACGGGTCCTGATACGGATCCGTGCGGAGAACGCCTGGACGATCCTGGTTGCCCCGTCCTGGCCGCGCCAGCCGTGGTTCCCACTACTCCAAACCCTGGCTTGCGATCGTCTCCGCCTACCCACCGATCCGAATCTCCTCCGCATGGAAGACGGTCGGATCCTTCACTCCGATCTGCCGAGCCTACACCTGACGGCCTGGCTTATCCGCCCAACATAGCACGGATCCTTGATCTGTCAAGGAAACCTTCCACACGGAAGTCCTACGATGCCAAGTACCGTCGCTTCACTGACTTCCTAGCATCCAGCGACCGCACCGTGGACTCCGCATCCCTGCAGGATGTCATGTCCTACCTCCTGCACCTCGCCGAGTTGGGATCCGCACATTCATCATTAAAGGTCCACCTAGCTGCTGTGGTCGCCAAGGCCCCACCTTCTTCAGTATTGTCCTCCGCCTTCAGAGACAAAACTGTTAAAAGGTTCCTTCAAGGGCTACGCAACGCCTATCCTCCAGTGAAGATACCACCCCCTCAGTGGTCCCTCACTACAGTGCTCACCGCACTCACGAAGGCACCCTTTGAACCCATGGCTTCGGTGGACATTAAATTTGTCTCCTACAAGACTGCTTTCCTTGTAGCTATCACTTCTGCCCGACGGGCAGGGGAGCTGGCAGCCCTTCGGTCTGACCCTCCTTTTCTCAAGTTCTACCCTGACAGGGCAGTATTGCACCCAGATCTGACATTCCTGCCCAAGGTCCTGACTGAATTTCACCTGGCCCAAGCCATCACGCTTCCAGCATTCTTCCTGAATCCCTCGTCTCCACAAGAGAGAGTGTGGCACTCGTTGGATGTCAGGAGGGCTTTGCTGTTTTACACCCAGAGGACTGCGTCCTTCAGGAGAGCAAAACAACTGTTTGTGGCTTATGGTGGCAAGACTAAGGGACAGCCTCTGTCTGCCCAGAGACTATCTAAATGGATCTCAGGTACCATTTACCTGGCCTATCAGATGTCATCCCTGCCACCTCCGCCTCATGTCCGGGCTCACTCCACCAGGACACTGGCTTCCTCCACTGCATTCCTAGAGGGCATCCCGATGGAGGATATCTGCAAGGCTGCCACTTGGTCCAGGTCCTCCACCTTCATCACCCACTACCGGGTTGATACAAGGTCCGCCCCTGATGTCAGACGGGGCAGGTCCATCCTGACGGCTGGTCTCCGATCCTCTTCGCTGATGACCGCCCATCCATGATGCCATCGCGCTCTCCTACATCTCAGGACGCCGGCTGCCCACCATCCAAGTAAGTGAGCTTGTTAGTCACCCATCAGTGTGCATCCCCAAACAACACGAAGGAGAAGGACAGGTTTCACTTACCAGTAACTGTCGTTCTCCGAGTATGTTGTTTGGGGATTCACACAACCCAACCCTGCCTCCCCTCAGGGCTGCCGGCCTGAGATGGCCTTAGGCTTAGCGGGCAGCTTTAATATCAAACTGAGGGGAGAGCGCGAAATGGCGCCTAAAGGGGTTGGGCATGGTGGGCGGTCCCACATTCAAAACTCTTTATCCAATCAGCTTTCCAGCTCCGCTCCGGATTCAGCGCAGGCGCAGAACCCATCAGTGTGAATCCCCAAACAACATACTCGGAGAACGACAGTTACTGGTAAGTGAAACCTGTCCTTCTCAAACCAGTTCCCTTCTAGACCGTGATGGCGAACCTTGGCACTCCAGCTGTTCTTGGACTTCAATTCCCAGAAGCCCAAGACTCTGTGAATTCACACAAATGGGTTTACTGCACATACAGGTTCACCATCACTGTTCTAGGCCATCTAAAATTCACTTTGCACCCACCTCAAAGAACTAACGTTCAGTCACAAAACTCCCTTTCTATGGTCCAAATTTCAACCTACATTTACAGGTCAGACACAATTTTACCACCTATTTCAGGCATTGGCAACCCATGGGCTTAATCCGGCCCATGCATCTCATTAATCCGGCCCACCGTGGACACCCCAGCACCTCTAGGACTTTCCACCACCAACGGAAATCCAAGAATGTCACCACTGCAGCAGTGATCGCACTATTTTCATGGCTTTTTTCACAGCCTCCACCACTTCCAAGGGTGTCTGGAGGCTTTTCAGAGCATGTTTACTCCATTTTGGGAATTTTCTGCCACTTCTCAGGTGTGTTTAGGCACCTAAACTGCAGCTGTTTGTGACTTCCGGTGCCAAGCACAGCTTGCATCAGCGCAGAACCAGGAAGTCTCCAAACACCATGGATTAGCTGCTAAGACACAGCAAAGGAGCCGCAGAAAATTCTCAAAATAGAGTGAACATGCTCCAAAAAGCTTCCAGATGCCCTGGGAAGCGGCAGAAGCTGTGGAAAAAGCTGCGAAAATGGCACAATTGGCAGTGGTGGCAAAAATGTAAGTAGTGGGTTCCAACACACCTCCGGCCTGCACAGCTGAGCACAATGGCAGGAACTGGCACCTGGCGGGAAAATGTTGCGAACCCCTGAGGCAGTTGGAACTTGATTATAAGTATTAATTTTTGTAGTCTCTTACAATTAATATTAAATTTATTTCAAACAATTTTTTTTATTATTTTTTGCAAAGAGGTCCCTAATAAGGCAGGTTTTTTGTCTGCTAATTGCTAATCACTTTAAAAATATTTTCTTGTGATTTTATTCTGTACTCCCTTTTTAATCCTGTAATTTAAAAACTACTGAGATGTTATTGTTGGTTTTAATATGCTGTAAGATAGCTCAGTGAATTAGGTACCTGGCATTCTTCCCCACTGTGTCTTGGGAAGTAGATCCAATCTGTGTAGCCCTAGGCAAACTGCACAGTCTCAGGGCGCTCCCTAGAACAGGAGTGGACAACCTTGGCGCTCCAGGTGTTCTTGGACTTCAATTCCCAGAAGCCCAATTCAGCACACCTGCTGATCAGGGCTTCTGGGAACTGAAGTCCAAGAACACCTGGGGAGCCAAGATTGGCCATCCCTGCCCTAAAATAAAGGAAAAGCAGACCACTTTGGAAAACTCAGAACTGTACCTAGAAAACTCTGTAATGGATCACCGTACTTTGGGTTCAGCTTGAAGGTATGTATTTATTAAGATACCTTGAGCATGTGTATGTGCCATTTTTAATATGGTCCATCAGCAAGGATTGCCCTGTATCTTTCTAGACAAGGTTTTGCTTTTCCCTTATGCAGAAGGGTTGGCTATCAATGAATACTCCCAGCTTGCATCTTGGTTCAAGCTCTACCAAATTTTCTGCCGGAAACAGTCAAGCACCATCATACTCCAGGAAGGATTAAATTTAACATCTATTCCTTATGCCGTTCTCCGTTATGAGATTAGCTCTGCTTAAAGGCTACTCAGCTGTACCTTGACTGAAAGCCACTTTAATACCTATTATAATCACCCGAGCTTCTGTGACATGAAAAATGGTTCTCTTCTACGCTCTGCCTGCCAAAGAGAATGCAGTTATTTAAATGCTTAGCAAATGGGTTGTGCAAAATCTCCTTGCCTTACTCTCTAACCGGGGCTGAAAATATTCTTGTCTAAAGTACAAAGAAGAAAGATGAGCAAGAGGTGGCATCAGCCTCAGGGATATGAATTTCTGATTACAATAGCAGGTCAAAAGTGACAATAGATTCTAATGGAAAATTTGGATCATTGCACACAGAAAATCTGGACCATTAGGGGTGCCCAAACTTTTCAGGACGTGGGTGGGGGCTGGTCACTCTGGGCCGGGGCCTGGATGCAGCCCCCCAATGCCAATTCATCCGGCCCATGAAGCCCTCTTCGCTCCTGGAAGCAGAAGTAAAACGCACCCAGACGGGCACTTTTTACGTCCGCCTCCAGGAGCGACGAGGACTTCGCGGGGCAGCATCTGGGCCCCGGGCCATTGTTTGGGCACCCCTGCATTAGAAGTTTGAAAAACTGCACCAGGTAACTTCCTACGCCTGCATTTTTGGTCCTTCTCTCCCTCCCTATTTGTCTTCGTAAGCAGTGATTGATTTTAATTGCAACAGCCTTATAAAGTTACAGTGGCTATTGTGTCTTGCCAATATTGCTCAATTGCTAATGGCAAGTAAAGCCATTCTTAAGATCAATG
The DNA here is from genome assembly GCA_030440675.1 of Furcifer pardalis. NCBI lineage: Eukaryota > Metazoa > Chordata > Lepidosauria > Squamata > Chamaeleonidae > Furcifer > Furcifer pardalis. Next base: position 14,476,903 of record CP126899.1, read on the forward strand.
TCACGTGGCAACAGAACACAGGGAGTTCTACCTTGGAGAAGAGGAAACTCTCTTTCTTGCAAGGTTATTTTTTGCCTCTTTATGTTGAGATTGTATTTGCTTTTATATAAAGATGGAGGAAACCAGAGAAGAAAGAAAAAAATGGAGATACAATCATGAAAGCGATATGTATAGCAACAAGGACAGGGGTTCCCAACCTAAGGCCCATAGGCCAGATACGGCCTCCGGTGCCATTCCATGTGGCCCCACGTCCACCCCTCCAAGGGCATTTGAGAAACAAAGTGGCTGCCCATCTGAAGATATTGGGACAAAATGGCCATCCCCATTGTACAGGCAGGGGAAAATGGGCATCAGGCCCACAAAGCTGGCTTGAAAAGGTTGGCAACCCCTGAGGTCCTCCTTAGTGCCTTGTCTGAAACGGGTGCCACAGGCCTGACCACGCCCCCGGAACAGCTGCGCGGGCCTGACCATCCTCCAGAAGTAGATGTGTGCATTCACATTCACTTCCAGGTAACATCTAACCAGCCTGGCGTTTACCCCATGCCATGTACATTTGCCTGAAGAAGTGGCCTGTGAGTTACGAAAGCTTGCGCTGTTTTGTTTTGTTTTTTAAGTGACCCTATAAATCCAGGGTCCTACCAGGAGCAGTGGCTACACCCCGGACTTAATCTTTTTATCGGAGCTGTGGCAGAGTGATCTGAAATTACAGAAATTAGACATCACTCCTGTGCCATGGTCAGATCACTATCTGGTGACTCTAGACTTCCTGGGGGCAAGACTCCACTGTAGGGAGGCAGGGCCGGTTAAATGGGCCAGCCCCCGGCAACTAATGGATCCAGTAGGATTCCAGAGGGAACTGGGGTGTTGTCCTCTTGACCTGCAAAGCGGTTCGTCTGAAGCCCTTGTCGACTCAAAGTTTAAACCTGGCGTGGAACGTACGGAACTGGGGTTGACCGAAGCACAGTCTAGCCATGTTATCTGGGATCAGTTCGATCCAGTTGGCCCTGAGGAAGTGGACAGGCTTCTTGGATCTGTTCGCGCCACGACTTGTGTATTGGACCCATGCCCTGCCTGGCTAATCAAAGCTTCCAAGGTTGTGGCAGGTGGTTGGGTCGAGGCGATTATTAATTCATCACTAAAGGAGGGGTCTTTTCCAGCACCTTTTAAACATGCTTTAGCGCGTCCCCTCCTAAAAAAGCCATCCCTCGACCCTACGGTACTCACTAACTACCGGCCAGTATCCAACCTACCCTTTTTAGGTAAGGTTTTGGAAAAGGCTGTGGCGCAGCAGCTACAGGAAGTCATGGATGAAGCGGATTATCTGGACCCTTTTCAGTCAGGATTCAGGCCCGGATATGGTACAGAAACTGCATTAGTCGCATTGGTGGATCTCTGGAGAGAGCAGGATGGAGGTTATCCGTCTGTCCTGGCCCTTCTCGATCTCTCAGCGGCCTTTGACACCATTGATCATGACATCCTTCTGGGTAGGCTCCAAGGTCTGGGGATCCAGGGCACTGTGTTGTCCTGGTTTTCCTCATTTCTGAGGGGCAGAACCCAGTCGGTGTGGTTGGAGAAGGAGAAGTCCAGCCCTAGGCCCTTGCAATATGGGGTGCCTCAGGGCTCGGTACTCTCTCCTCTCCTATTTAACATCTACATGAAGCCACTGGGTGAGACCATCCGTTCCCACTGGGTAAGGTATCATCAATACACAGACAATACCCAGTTGTACATCTCGGCCCGTGGGGACCCAGACGGTGCAGTGGAAGTCCTTTCCAGATGCTTGGAGGCTGTTAAGGTCTGGATGGGGGAAAACGGGCTACAGCTGAATCCCAGCAAGACTGAGTGGCTATGGGTAAGGGGCCCTGTGTTATCTCGGGAGCTGCCAGCTTTGGTACTGGATGGGGCAGTCCTGCCCCAATCGGACCCGGTGCGTAATCTGGGGGTCCTCCTGGACTCACGACTCCTGTTCGAAGAGCAGGTGGCAGCCGTGGCCAGGAGGGCTTTTGCACAACTCCGTGCAATACGCCAGTTATGCCCACTCCTACACCGGGACGCCTTGCTCATGGTCACACATGCTTTGGTCACCTCCAGACTTGACTACTGTAATGCGCTCTACATCCGGAGACTCCAGCTGGTCCAAAATGCGGCAGCCCAGGTAGTGATGGGGTGTGGGCAGTATACTCATGCCTCACCACTGCTTTGGGAGCTGCATTGGTTACCAGTATGTCTCCGGGTGCAATTCAAGGTGCTGGTGATGACCTTTAAAGCCCTATATGGTAGTGGGCCAGGATACCTAAGAGACCCCGTCACCCTAAGAACATCTGTCCGTCCCACCAGGGCGGATCGGAGAGGCTCCCTTGTTATTCCATTGGCGAGAGAGGCGCATCTCTCTTGCACCAGAAGGAGGGCCTTCTCCGTCGCCGCCCCTGCCCTTTGGAACCTCCTGCCAACTGAGTTACGTCTACAGACAGAGCTCCTGCCCTTTCGGAAGGGCCTAAAAACCTGGCTGGCAGGACAAGCGTGGAGACCCAGGAACGTGGGATCTCATGTAGGGTGGCTGATTTAAGGGACAGCCACCCTTTCGTTCTCGAATTATATTATCTGTTTGCACTGTTTTAATTCTTTTATGATTTTTTAAGTTTTAAGTTTTAAGTATTATTAGTATTAATATTGGTTTAACCTATGATTTTAACCTGTGATGTAAGCCGCCCAGAGTCGGGTTTACCCAATTGGGGCGGGATAGCAAGTGCGAGTAAATAAATAAATAATAAATAAATAAATAATAAAAGGTAGTGCCTCCATTCAGCAGTTTTTTGATTGTATCGACGGGTCGCACAGGTTAATTTTCCTAATGAGATCAGAATGATGCCTTTACATCTTTTTATATTAAAAAATATATCTCTATTCACCAATGAGCCAGGAATTGTGGGGATGAGTTCCTGAACATGCTCTGCAGAAATAAACCTCCTGCCTGTATGTTCCATATATGGCTTGTGCGCCTTCCCACAACACAGCCTGTAATTTAGTGAGCAAAAAAGCTTCACTCTAGATCTAGTTAAACCTTCGGTTTTGTTCGCTCGGGCATGAGCACGGAACGCTTCTGCCAAGGGCTTGATGGGAAAGGATGGTTTGGGAGAGAGCAATTAGGCAGAAATAACAAAGGCAGCAATTCCCAGGTGTTTGGGGAGGCGATGCCAGCCACACATCGCAAAGGACAGAATGCGGAATATTTTGTGGAAGGGACAACGTTTTATTAGGCAGGGGCAGGTTATGACTTTGGAAGAAGGAAGGTCTCAGGAAGGTAAGCTGTCAGACTACATGGATGATTTTTTTGGAATACCTGTTTTAGTCTGTGTTAAGGTACTGCAGTGGCTCAGTGGTTAAGAAGCTTGCCTTGTTAGCTGAAAGGCCGGCAAGTCAGCAGCTCGAGACCTAGGTACTGCACGACGGAATGAGCACCCGTCTCTGTCCCAGCTCCTACTAACCTTGCAGACTGAAAGCAAGAAACTGCAAGTAGATAAATTGGGACCACTTAGGTGGGAAAAGATCTTGGGGACATGAAAGGAGCCTCATTCGGGCGTCCCGAGCGGCGTCCCGAGCAAAAATCCATTCAATGCAGAATAATTTCTGACACACAGTCTGTGTTGCAAGCGCATCAGAGAATAAACAAAAGAAAAACACTGTAGCACTTTGAAGACTAACTGTTATATTTTGATGTTGGCTTTCATGGATCACATCCACTTCCACAAAAGCTAACATCACAGATTCTAACAGATGGTCTTCAACGTCCTCCCTCGTTTTTTGTTTTATTCTCTAATGGACTGCATGTGGTCCTAGGTAGCATTCTATAGAGAACCAAAAGAGAATCCCCCAAGCATGCCTTTGTTTCAGTACACACCCCTGTGGCACGGCCAAGGAAACTACCGTCATAACCGGTTGTTCAAGTAATGTAGCAACCAGCAGGAGACTGGGTGCGTAATAGAGATCATGTTAGGGCACAGAGGATGCTTGCGGGTCTTAACCCTTCCGCCACTCAGCAGGCTGCTGGCCTCAAGCTTAACCTGGAGGATTTCTGCCCTCCTCAAGCAGCAGATAAATTATCCCACTGTACTAGTGCTAAAACTTCAGGTACTCAAAGCGTTTAACAGATAAACGTCACATGCACAGACCCTAGTAGGCATTTGTTGTTTCTTAATAAACACTGATTAATATGCAAACGGTCCCTTTCAGTCTTTCCTTCCTCCTTCTCTAAAGTCAGTTATTGATATTTATCAGAGGCAAAGAGTTCATGAGGTTTCCTTCTTTACAGCTGCTAACATATTCCCAAGCATAGAAAGCAAACCAGACTTCTATACCATCCCATAGTGCTTAGTGCCCTCTCTGGGCAGTTCACAAGTTAATTAACATTTTGACCCCAACATGTTGGTAATTCATTTTTCTGACCTTGGAATTATAGAAGGCTGAGTCAACCTTGTACCCTGGTCAGGATTGAAGTCACAACCTTTTGGTTGTAGAACAGCAGTTTAGCCACTGCACCACAAGCCAGCATGAGGGACTTAAGAAAACAAATGTACAGTATTGCTTTTCCAGTTCTGCTACCTCTGAATGGCTTTGCTGGATCAATAAGTATAAACTGTCTTTGTTTAAGACTTTCAGCAGTTATTCCTGTTTAGCAGCCATAAATGCAGCTTGTGACATTCTGTTACTGCTAACGCCTTACTTACATTCTGTTCTAAAAACACACCACCCAATTCAGTTAGGCCAGTATTTCCCAGCCTTTGGTTCTTTGACTTCATTTCCCAGAAGCCTCAGTCAGTCCACCGGCTGATCAGTACTGTATATACTCTAGTAGAAGTCTAGTTTTTTAGCCCCCAAAATGAGGTCCAAAAATGGGACTCAACTTATACTCGGGTCAATATGAACATTCCAAAAATAACCACACAAATGTCTAAATTAATTAATTTTACTGTTTTTTGTTCAGTCGCACAGTCGATTCCGACCCTTTGCGACCCCATGGACCACTGTCCACCAGGCAACTCTGTCCTCCATCCTCCTCCTCAACTCGCTCAGCTCTGTGCCCATTGTGTCTACAATACCATCTAGCCATCTCATTTTTGGCCGCCCCCTTCTTCTTTTGCCCTCCACCCTTCCCATCATCAAGGCTTTCTCAAGCGAATCCTCTCTTCTCATTTGATGTCCAAAGTACTTCATCTTCATCTTTACTATTTGACCTTCTAAGGAGCAGTCAGGGGTGATTTCTTCTAAGATTGACCTATTTGTTCTCCTCGCTGTCCAGGGGACTCTCAAAACTCTCCTCCAACACCACATGTCAAAGGCATCTATTCTTCTGCGCTTCATGTATTCTTCTGTAGTTTCATGTATTTTAATTACTGAAACTCACTAGCAGCTGCTGCATTTTCCACCCCTGATTTATACTCTGCTCAATCTATTTTCCTCATTTTAGGTGCCACGACTTATATTCGGGACGACTTATAGTCACATATACACGGTACTTTGGGGAAATTGACTTAGGCTTCTGGGAATTGAAGTCCAAGAACCAAAGCCTGGGAAACACTGAGTTAGACCAACAAAACTGGACATCTATGCTAGTAAACATGTACACATTGCCCTCTACTGCTTAGAATTGGCATTTATCACCTACAACGTATAACATCGTAATGAAGTTAAAGCCATGTTTGTAGCTACTCGTCTTGTGATTCTGTGACAGTTTGGCTTTAGCTTTTAGATGGTAACCCTGAATATACTTTTTATCCATGAAAGAGTGAGAAATCTTCTACGTGGGTCACTCATGATGAACTCTCCTGCTCTTTGCAGTTGCGTTTCATTTTTATGAGTCTCTGGGTGAATTCTTTAGTATTGGCTTTGCACAGCCCAACAGGAAGTAACAATAACAAGCAAAAGCAATTAAATAATAGGTAATAATACCTGGATAATAACTGCTTGATACCCAGTGTGGTATGTGGTGGATCAAGTGATGGACTAGGACTCTCAAAGCCCGGGTTCAAATCCCCACTCAGCCATGCAAATTCAGAGGGAAGTGGAACTGGTAAAACCACTCCTTAAAGAGCTCACTTACCAAAAGGTCAAGGTCGCCCTTGCTCAAAAGCCAGTCGTATCCAACTTTAGGGTTCAGTACTCATCTCTGTCTATAGCCAAAGAGCCAGCGCTGCTTGTGTCTGCAGACATTTTCGTGGATATTTGGCAGGTAGGAATAGATACCAGAGTGCATGGAAAGCTGTTTACCTTTCCACTAAAGTGGCACCTATTTATCTACATTGCAATTTCTTGCTTTGGGACAGGAGTTCTCAACCTTTTAAAGCCTTGGGCCGAGTCATGCTCCATCAGATAGCTTCTGTGGCTGGATGGCTATTTTGCCCTTCTTCCACCACATGGCACTTCCGGGTGTGGTGGGGGCCACATGAAATGGCACCGCAGGTTGAGAATCCCTGCTTTGGAAGCTCACTCCGTCATGCAGCCCTCAGGTATCACACTGCCAACCTTCCAGTCGTCCAGTTCAGTATCTTAACCATGAAGCCACCACAGCACCTTCACTTATCATTAGGGCCATTTTAAGTCAATCCCAACTTGATGGCAGGGGCTATGGTGGCTCAGTGGTTAAGATGCTCGCCTTGTTAGCTGGAAGGCTGGCAAGTCAGCAGTTTAAGACCTGGGTACTGCATGATGGATTGAGCGCCCGTCTCTGTCCCAGATTTTGGGGACATGAAAGGAGCCTCATTTGGCCGTCCCCTGAGCAGAGTTTCTTCCGCAAAATTCCTTTCAACCCAGAATAATTTCTGACACAACATTATTATAACTTGATGGCATAGAACATAATATAAAGGAATTGTTTTGAAGAGAGAGCTTAAGGTTTGACTCACCATCCTGTAACTGCACGTCATACCTTTGCAAAATAACATGCCACACAGCAACCTCACCCACAATATCAAAGGAAAGGCTACCAGCCTAGCAGTTCTAAAACAAGAAATTGCAAGTAGATAAATACTCTAGGACGATATCACTTCAGTGGAAAGATAAACAGCATTCCGTGCAGTCTGGTGTCTAGTCATGCCTGCCACACAGGCAGCACTGGCTCTTTGGCTGTAAACAGATAAGCACTAAACCCTAGAGTCAGATACAAATTTTTTTCAAGCAAGGGTGACCTTTACCCATACATGCATCTAACACTAACTCGTACAGTATGTCAATGAATGCAAATGTGAAGAATTCTACAGATCAATATGCTAAACATTAAAAATCAACCACTACACATACAAACACATGCCATGAATCTACATAGCTGTATTATCTTTTTACAGAAATTATATTGAATAATCACTGCTTAAAATATTATCTGATTGTTTTGTGAAGAGCCCAGGCACTTTCATTAACTATAACTTGTTAGTTTAAAGAACGGTAATGACTGCAGCTCATGGGAATGCTTCTTCCTGTAATCTTTATGGTGAGCTGCAGTGTCTTTCTACATTAATTTCAGCCTGTCTTGGGCTTGTCCCGCAAATCACCATGACCAATCCCAAGCACAAATCAAGCACACACATACCAGCAGAAGTATCTTGCTTCCTGTGTATTTAGATCCATGGTGTCACTTCATTAGACAGGTTATTTTCATGTTCTTGGAAAGGATGAAATGGCGAGAGCAATCATTAGCTGCAGACAGAACAGCTGCAGATGACAGATGAGGCAGGGGCCCTCATCTCAGCACTTTGGCTGGTAGTAGGGTACTTATCCAGACATCAATTCCCATTACAGTGATAATCTCTCCTTCTGCAGCCCCCTTTTAAAACCTAATACCTCAAAATAAGATGATGACTGAAACGCAGTGGACTGCTTGTCTAAGCAAAGGAGCTGATAGACAGCATTAAGGCACAACCAGTAAAGCCAGCTACTTGGCCAGCGAACCCAAGATCACATTTATGCGAAAAACTCAGGCATAACAGATGGTGATTTATCCGTGTAATAATGAGCTTCGTACTAAGATTTTTTCTTTTCTTTTTTATCCTTAGAGAATTAAAGAACACATTCACCTCTTGCATTTATTTTGGGCTTAAATTAAGGTACAAAAAGGACCAGTGTTTTCAGTAAAGATGGGGAGGTTGATTTGTGGTCTGGATTTCCTTTCTTTTGCAGGGATAATTTAAACTATAACTTTTCCCCCTTTAAACTCAAGTTTTTCCTCTTCTTTATGACATTTCCCTTTTTTTTTTTTTTTGAAAAAAATTCGGGATAATAAATAATGGTATTGGTAAAATAATTGATAATAAAATGTAGGAATACATATACCGATGTCAGGAAAAGCTTGAGATTGGTTTTTTCGCCTTAGCCACTGTATAACAAACTAAAATCAAGAACAACATAAAACCTCAAACTCACTTTACAAAGCAGGCATTTGCTAGGGTTTCTAAGGAAAGCTGCTGTCTGTCAGAGCTGGCAATATTGCCTTAGTATGGGCCAACGGTCTGAAGGCAGTTACCTAGGATCCTCATTATTACTGCATTCATCTCTAATTAAGAAATGGCTTGATTCCAGCATGACCTACTTGAGAAAAAATTCCACCGACATTAATCTTAGCAATTAAATTAATTCAGGCATATCTAGTAAATGAGTGGTGGGCAGAAAGATCCTTCATCTGATCTGGCAGGAATCTGAAGGTTTATTACAATTTCTTTAGGGTTTTGGCTCTGAACGATTCTGTTCAGGTGCCAAAGAAACATTTGGTGAAAGGGTCGGCTAATCAAATGAGTAATCAGAATTAAGTTGAAGCTTCAAAAAGGATGATGATCACACATACGGTTCTCATCTGGAGTTTCCAAGCTGCAGCCACACCAACAGTACAGTCTAAACATTTGGGAAGCTATAGCCCCCCCCCCCCCAAAAAAAAAAAAAAGGAGGTAATGTTTCCAAACTGTGTAGGACTGGTACTTCGTCCTGTGATAGCTTATAACTCAGTCTGGACTAAACCACTTTAGATTATTGGACCCAGTTGATTTGCAATTGAGAAGTCTGCCTGTCTATCTAAATCAGGGGCTCCCAACCTTTTCAGTCTGGGGGCCATTGGCTCTCTGTCAGCTTTGAGGGCCGGATGCCATTTTGCCCTGCCTGCAAGATGGGGGGGTGGCCATTTTGTCCCAACAGTTTAAAAGGGGTGGCCATTTTGTTTCTCAAATGTCCTTTGAAGGGGCCACATGAAATGGCATCAAGGGCCAGATCCGGCCCACAGACCTTAGGTTGAGAACTCCTGATCTAAATAGAGGTACTGTATTCCACTTTAGTGGCCTGGTGATTAATCACAACAATCACAGCCGAACCAAAGCGTATCAGAGAATAAACAAAACTAAAAACGTTGTAGCACTTTGAAGACTGTTATACTGTATTTTAATGTTAGCTTTCATGGATCAAGTCCACACGAAAGCTAACAGTTATGTCTTCAAAGTGCTATAATGTTTGTTTTTGTTTATTCTCTGCTATGCTTGAAACACAGACTAAGACGGCTACTTTTTTTTTTTAATGGCCAAAACCAAGAGTCTAATGGCTCTTTCTGAAACTTTCTTCCATAGCATAATAAGCTTCCAAAGAATACACCTTTTCTTTGATAGGCAAGGTTACTAAAAACAAAAACACAGTTTATCGTACAAAACTTGGCCTTATATTAAAAAGTTATACAACCCAAACAAAAAGTTCACTTCAGAGTACTTTGGTCCTTCTTTTGGGAGTCTTCTGGTTAAGTTATAGGACAAAAATGGCAACACGTAAATAAATAAATAATATAAAGAAAGAAATATGTCCTCACCATCCCTCACAACACAATCTCTGAGGAAATGCCCTTATGTTTTTTCACACTAGGCTCCAGCTTCCCCCTCGCCCTCAATTTTCACCCCATTTATATTATATTATTAAAAAAGACAGCATGTCAGTAAATAAAATTTTCTCTCAGTCTCGTGGATAACACAAACTAGGCTCCTGCTTCCTCTCTCAGTTTTTACCCCATTTACATTCATATATTATGTTGCATATCTAAATCTACACCTCACTATTTTAATGTTTTTAATGTGATTTTAATGTTTTTATGTATTTTTTTAAGTTTTTAACATTAAGTTTTAAGATGATTATATTTTGATTTGTAAGCCGTTCAGAGTCGGGCCTGCCCGATTGGAGTGGGGTAGCAATAATAATAATAATAATAATAATAATAATAATAATAATAATAATAATAATAATAATAATAATAATAATAATAATTACAACTTAAGCCTTGCCTCAGCTTTCGCACAACCCCCCTTCTCCTCCCCCCCCCCCCCGTTTGGGCGCCTATTCAAAATGGACGGTGCTTTTATACACATATGAGAGCCGCTCTGTCTCTTTCGGTCCTCCCAACTCTATGGTCCGCCCGCTGCGCGTGCGCCTCCTCTTTTATTTTATTTTCCCTCAAACCGCGCAAGTCTGGCCACTCCCCTTTGGCTTGGCCCGGGGGGGTAGCCGTCGAGTACGCATGCGCGCGCGAAGAGAGGCCGTTGCGAGGGGGGGGCCTGGGCGGGCGTTGCGGAAGGCAGGGCGAGCAAGTCATAAGGAGGGAAAGGGTGGGAAATGACGCGTCCACTTCCCTGAGAGCTGCGCGCGCAGCCAACGGTCCCTCCCGTCACGCCCCGGCGGCCAACCAATGGCTCCTTCGAGCTGGACATTCTGGTCCCGCCCTCCTCCTTCCGGCCCCCTTTCCCTCCCTCCCTCCCTCCCTCCCATTCTGACGCGCGCCGCTTCCGGCCCCAAGTTCCTTAGTAACACAATGGAGCATAAAATGGCCGCCTGAGCGAACGGAGGGGGAAAGGAGGCCTCAGTGGCGAGGGAGAGCGAGGGAGGCGCCGCCGGCCTTTGTGGCCACCCGAAGCAGGAGGAGGAGGAGGAGACTGCGACGGAGGAGGAGAAAAGCGGGGACTGGACTTGAGCGGGGCAGCGGCCCACACGGAGACCCCGGAAGGGCGGCAGAGGAGGTGGAGGAAGGCAAGAGAGTGAGTAAGTCAGAGAATGGCCCGGCTGAGGGGAGGCTTCGCTAGGCCTCACTAGGCCTCACTAGGCCCCAACGGGGCGGGTGGGCAGGGTCGCTTCTCTCCCCTCGCCCCAGGGTCGGGGAGACCTCCGAGGTGGGCCAAGGGGGGCGGTTGGAGCTGGTCTTTGGGGGGGGGGAGGCCTGTGGTCCTGGCCTCCCTCCCTTCCTTCTCCGCCCTTCGAGGCGTCCGTCCCCGCTTCGGGCCTTGCCTGTCACCAGCCTTAAGAAAGCTTCCTTTGGACCTCCCTGAGAGATGGACCAGCCATGGCTGTATTGACGTGTGTGTGGGAAATGTCACTCCCAACAACAACAGACACCCCACTCTGACCTTTCCCTGCCTTAGGGGGAAATGGGGCCTGACAGGAGTTGCCTTGGGCCCAGGTGAGGTGGCCTCGTTCCTCCCCGAAATAGGAGTGTGTCACATGAACTTTATTTGTTTAAAATAATAATAATTAGCAATTCTCCTTCTTTACCTGGCCCATAGTTCCCCTGGGCTCTATAAGGACAGGTTGCTTACTTGTTGTAACTGTTCTTCCTGGTCCCCTGTGAATCCACACGAACCCATTCGTGTGGATTCACAAAGACCGAGGGTCAGAAATAGACCTTTTAGATAGCCCATAATTAGAACATTGTTATATTTAACAAGGATACAAGTAAAACCTCGGATAACGTTAAAACCTGGTTCCACAAGTCTTGGTGTTATCTGATTTTTAGTGTTATCCGATGCATGTTAAAATCCTATGGGATCCATAGAGATACATTGTAACCGCACAGGCTTTAGCGGTTGTTATCCGATGCATCCCATAGGATCTTAATGTTATCCGATGCAATCCCCCCCCCCCCAGATTGCTTAATGTTATGCGATTTTAGTGTTATTCGATACTAATGTTATCCGAGGTATTACTGTATAGCAATAGCAATGACACTTCTATACCGCCCCATAGTGCTTAATGCGCTCTCTGGGTGGTTCACCAGGTAATTTGTATTTTTGGACCTGACATGCTGAGTCCTCATTTTTCTGACCTTGGAAGGATGGAAGAGACTGCGTCTATCTGGATCAAACTCACAACATTTTGCTTTCACCCCAGTGCCACCAGGGGTTTTACAAATGGATTCTTATCCTGAAAGTAAAACTGTGGAAACTAAGACACTTGGTTCCTTTTTCAGTTGGGAGTTTCAGGTGTAATATCATGGAAAGATCAGTGGTGGTAGTGGCTTTATCAAACCATTTCCTGACTCGGTGCTCATAATTAGCTAAATGTCATAGATCAGATGGGAATCTCCCCTCCCCCTTTCAGTGGTGTTCACACTTCCAGAAGTCTTTACCTTATCTATTTAGAATGAATGAGTCAAAAATTTTATACTCCAGTGTTTCCTTTTTACTGGTGTGTGTGTTTTTTTCCTGACTAGCAGTTGGATTTAAGCCAGTCACTGATATTTCTCAGTTTTGCTTCTCCCTTTCATAGTCTTGAAGAGAGCTATATGTTCTGCAGTAAGAAATAATCCCAAACATAACCTAGTTTCAATGTTAAATCTCCATTCATTTGATACATACTATTTTATTGGAATAACTGGGGCTCGAGTTTGTAATAATATCAGTGTCTTTAAAATCAGTCACCACCAGGAAAACGGGGTTCAGTATAGATACTACACTTGATCTTAGCCAAAAGGCCGAGAAGCGATGGTTCAGTATAGACTGAATTGGAACTAGAAGTAATGACAATACTTCCGGCATGCAGTATTTGTTTTGTCCTACCAGTGGTGGTGCCAAGCAGGAAATATCTCCAAAGAGGAAATACTGCTAATTTGTGATGTTGTCACTTTTTAGCATATTCACCTTTGCTGATTTTCCTAACAGGTAACTTGGTAAATTACTTCTGTAGATTACAAGCATGACCGTTGCTTGCACCGGATCTCTTAAGGTGGGTTCTCTTTTGTGCACACATGCCCATACGAAACCTATCTGGAAATGTTTTATTTTTCTCTGCTACAACAGAATGCAGTAATTTAGAAAGCAGATTGGTAAAAAGTGGCATTATTAATTTTTTTTAAAAAAATAATAAGACAACATGTGCACACACCAAATTAATTGCATTGTTTTTCTTTAAACATTTCCTGCTGAATATTTTGATGAAGATCCACTGTCCTGAAGTAAAACAGAATGTGTTTCACGATAAATTTGACTTATGTGTGTATAATAATAATTTTATGTCAGAGATTACCCTGGGTTGAAAGGATTTTTGCTGGAGAAACTCCAGATGTGTATATAAAGAAACAAGTGGACTGTTTACTTTTCAGGAACACTTGACTAGCTGAAAGAGATACTGTTACCTTTGTAAGCACGTAAAGGTATGTCTACCTGGCTTTAAAACCATACTTAAAATTAGTAAAAACTTATTTTTACTTGATTGATTGGCTTGTCCTTTGCATAGTTTATACAAATTGATTATCAGTAGCACGAGCAGGTAAGAGTGCAGCCTTAAGTTTGTAAGCTAAAAGTATGGTATGTGTGAACTTGTGAGTAGGAATGAGACTTTCCCTTTGCCATGAAAAATATAAAACGACACTTCCTATTGATAGTTGGGCCCAAATGTGGCTCAGCCAAATAAATGCATGTGAGATTTATTTCAAATAATACTATCAAAAGAGCAGCTGTGGAATTTATTCCTACCCAAAGTAAGAGTAAATAATTGGGCAAGCAAATTACATAGTGTCAGTTCTGTGGATTGCTGTACTTGATGTTTTTCTGTTTTTAATTTTGCTGCTGTTTGTTAGTGCTGCTGTTTCTAGTCAGAAGTGCAGTACACCTATATAGTGACTTAGAAGCTGTCTTAGTGGTACCTCCCAAGCTTCCATGGTGATCTGAAGCAGTCTGTTTTTCACGTCTCTTCCTCTACCACCATTTTCTGTAACCATGGTGTGGTAGCATATATGCTAGCAGAGCACTTCAGCTTTTTTGACAATGGTACACACGTGACATTGTCATGATAAAGGATTTGGGGGGGGGGGGGTTGTCAAGGATTCACATATTCTGCACCAAGGTTCATAGTGTCACAGAGATCCAGAACATCTTGCTTGCTCCAGGCCTAAAAATCAGGTACAGTAAAACCTCGGATAACGTTAAAACCTGGTTCCACAAGTCTTGGTGTTATCCGATTTTTAGTGTTATCCAATGCATGTTAAAATCCTATGGGATCCATAGAGATACATTGTAACCACACAGGCTTTAGCGGTTGTTATCCGATGCATCCCATAGGATCTTAATGTTATCCGATGCAATTCTCCTCCCCAGATTACTTAATGTTATGCGATTTTAGTGTTATTCGATACTAATGTTATATGAGGTATTACTTGTATAGGGATGATGATGTTGATGAGTATAGCAATTGTAAAAAGAAGACAATTGAGACAGGAGATATTAAGTAGAGGGTGGGAAACCAACCTCCCACTATTATGACAAGATAGTAATAAAAATGGGTGAATATGTTTAATATAATGTTGTTTGTGAAGGGAAAGTTTGTGATGATTGCTTACATATTTTAGATCCTTGTTTTTCTTGGGTAACTTATAGTAGTTTGTATTTGAACTGAAATTTTGCAAACTGTCTTCTTTTAGAACTGCAGAATTTATGTCATTTGCTGATTTGCCTGGCCCTTGTACCCCATCACTTGTTTTTCATTCAGTGCTTGAATGCCAAGTAGCAGTTACAACAATATTACAAAATTCATTTGTATTATGTGCATCGTCACAACTGGCACTTGGTCTTAGAGGTGGCCCTACAACATTATGACTTAGAAAGAGAGCTTTGTGTTACCTAAACAGCTTATTTTGGTCTGAGCCTCAGGTAGTGTCAACTGCTTGTTCTAATAATTACCATCATGATTTCCAGAAATTCTGAGTAAGTTGTTCCTTGACTTTTTCCATTTCTGTGAAAAGACTGTAATTTGTCTGCTAAATAGCTTTCCAAATTCAAATTACTTGGCAGGCACTAAGAACATTGAAATTCACTGTTGAATTCAGGTACTGTATCTAGAAACTGTAATGGTTCAAGTGTAGTTTGAATGTTATAAAAAGCTGTTTTATAAATAGTGGTTTTTATGAAGAATTAAAAGAATTGGTGGCGATGTTAGGTAAATCATACAAGAAGAGTCTGAAGGATGTGATATTTGGGATGAATTCTTTAAACTTTTGATTGTAAGAACTATATTAATGTAAGTGCCAATTTTTTTTACAACTTTAAATATTGTCCAAACTTTCATACACATGCCTACTTGCATCTATAAAATGACCAACTTCAGACTGTTAGCATCATAGTTAGATACAGCCAACCACTTTCTACATGAAAATAAATCTCAAGACAAGTTTAATTGGCCCCCATTTGAGTTCAAGGACCAGTTGTAATGGATCAGTTGAGAGGCAGTTTGCAATAACGATCTCACTTTTGAAAAACTATCTCATGTTCTGAGTAGTTCTTGGAAGTTTCCTTTTGAACTGATACCATTGCTGTTCAGCCAGCTTGGCATGATTACGGGCTATGTTTCATTTGCTGCAGTTTACAGTTCATTTTGGCTTTATTTTATTTTATTTTATTGGACTTATATCCCACCCTTCTGGGATGGACTCCCACTTTAGGCAAAAAGACAAGTTTTTTTAAAATGCTCAGAAGCTAAATTTATTGCCTTCTGAGCTGTTGTTAAGGCTGGTTGAGTAATCTGATTTTGGAAATGTAGCTAAAGATTAAAATTCTGCAGTACGAAATCCTGATGCGGCTGCAAGGGAAAACTGGTTAAAATAAGCACGATCCAGGCATCAAAAGCCAGCACTAACATTTGGAAGAAAAGTCACTTGTTTTCCCTTAAAATGCTCCCGTGTTAGTTAACTTGGCCATGTTTTTAGAGACCTGGCCAATCATTTGAGGAATTTCCCCTTAGTAAAGGGTAGATAAAATTTGTAAACCACAACAAAGTGCCATACTGCTTTCCTAGCATCAGCTTGGGGTTCAAGTTGTCTTAGATCAAAGCAAAGCAGTCACACTTACATAGCGCCCCATAACGCCTAGTTTACTCTCCGGGCGGTTCACAAGTTAATTAGCATTTTTGCCCTCAACATGCTGGATTCTCCTTTTACCAACCCTGGAAAGCTGAGTCACCCTTGGGCCCTGGTCAGGATCGAACTTCCAACCTTTTGGTTGCAGGACAGCAGATTACCCACTGCACCACCAGAGCTCCTCTGATAGAACTACTCCTGGTGGTGAAATTCCCATATACATGTTGTTATATAGCTGTTTGAATCTGGAGATTGGAAAAGAGGCGAGTTTTCTTCCATCTCCAACCACCTCCTAAAACAGATGAATGTGGGATTTTTTAACCCATGCCTCCTCAGCCCCCATCGCCTTAAGGCTGGTATAAATTATTATTAGCTCAAGTAGGTCAGACAAAGTCTTCAAAATGAATCCTTGATGGACTGCTAAGGGGATTGGTGATTTTACTTTACTTTTTAATTGGCTAACTAAAGAAATTTTCACTACCTGGGGGAACTCCTTGAGTATATGACAACTGTTGTTGGGGTTTTTTTAAAAAAAAAATAACTCTGTTTTTCTTTCAGTTGAGTAAGTGCAGGACAACCTAGATTTATTTTTTGATGTTAGCATTTAGAAAGTGTTATACTAGTGGTAAATGTTTTCGACGGGACCCAGAACTGACCATTTCTAAACAGCTGTGCTGAAATGTGCTACTTATTGATCAGATATGCTTCATTTGAAGTGTCCTCTGCTCCATATTGTAGAACTGTGATTAGTTGTCTCTTGCATATGGCCTAACAAGAACTGCATGTGGGAGGGCATTTGAATCTTGCATAGTTCATTCATAAACTTGGTAGCCTGTTAACAATAATTTTGTGCCAGAAATTATTCTGGGTTGAAAGGATTTTTGCTGGAGGAACGCCCAAGGGACACCCAAATGAGGCTCCGTTCATGTCCCCAAGATCTTTCCCCACTGAAGTGGTCCCTGTTTATCTACTTGCAACTTCTTGCTTTCGAACTGCTACCCTGTTTCCCCGAATATAGGACCTCCTCGTATAGTAAGGCACCCCCTATTTTTCCCCACTTCGGAAATATAAGGGCCTCCCCGAAAATAAGGCACTCACCTAAATCTTGCCCTGGCGATCCACTGTATCAGCAATAAATGTGTACTGTATTCTTCTTCGTCATGGAAAAATAAGACATCCCCTGAAAATAAGACCTTGTGCATATTTTGGAGTTTTTAAAAATATAAGACAGTGTCTTATATTCGGGGAAACACGGTAGGTTGGCAGGAGCTGAGTCAGAGATGGATGCTCAAACTGTCATGCAGTACCCAGGTCTTGAACTGTCAACTTGCCAGTTTTCGAGGTAACAAGGCGAGCTTCTTAACCACTGAGCCACCACAGCCCACTAGTAGCCTGTTAAGTTACATACTGGGGAGAAAGTGGTATCCAAAATTGTATCCACTGGTTTTCACGAATAGACACTAATCAATAATAGCTAAAAGTTAAGAAACAATTCTTCTAAAATGTTTATGTGTGGTTTTAGAGTTGCTATTCAAGCTCTGCTAGATTGTCAGTGTTGGGAACCTTCTTAGGTTTGAAAATATTAGTGTTGGTTACATTTAAAAGAAAATAAATTGTTTCAAAATAGCAGCTGTCCCTTGTACTTTGGTCAAATACTGTACAGTTTGATACATAACCAGTCAGGCACTCAGCCCAACACAGTCTGTTAGGGTTATGACGATTACATGAAATTACAATTCAAAAGTGTACACACATGTTTTACGTAAATGAGTCGCCCATGTAATTCTTGCCACTTCCCCTTCAGAGGCGTGTGACAGAAAAAGAGGAATCTGATGGCATTGTGACAGTGGAAAGAGCAGCAGAGGTTGCTTTTTAGGGTGGGGGTGCCCCATGGAACTGGCCCCAGATCATTGGGTTTTCAAATGGCAGTGTGAGGAACCTTCCCTATGGCCGGTGGCATGTGGATGCTTTCTTTTATAAGATGTTACCACCCTTGGCTGCTGATATAGTACATGTGGCTGGTACCAAGAAACCCGCTTGTCATACGTTGAATTGGGGGATTTTGCAGTTTTAGGACACAACAGCAGTATAGTAGTCTTCATTTTAAAATGATTCATCTTAAATACATAACTGAAAAGGGACAACATGTTACTGATGGGAGGGGAGGGACTCTGTAAGGGTTAGGGTGAGGGTGTGTTAAATGTATATAGTAGTGATTCTACTATTGTATTTATCCAGTGAATAAATGGCCTAAAAGACAACCTTCAGAAGGTTGGGTGCAGTGGACCTGCTTGAAAACTTATTCAAACCCTTTTACCACTGGATGATTAAGGCTATGCTGACAGAACCTCAGTTGGAGTTAACCAGATTGCTGGATCTTCCTCCATGCCTTCTGGTGACTCATGCGTTTTAAAACAGTTTTTTAAACAATTCAGAATTCCTTTTGCAAAGTCATACAGCGTGTATAGGTGAAGGTAAAGGTCGCTCTTGTTCAAAAGCCTGTCATCTCCATTTACAGCCAAAGACCCAGCGCTGTCTGCAGATGTTTCTGTGGTCATGTGACAAGCATGACTAGACACCAG
Source organism: Furcifer pardalis (assembly GCA_030440675.1). Taxonomy (NCBI): domain Eukaryota; kingdom Metazoa; phylum Chordata; class Lepidosauria; order Squamata; family Chamaeleonidae; genus Furcifer; species Furcifer pardalis. Next base: position 14,495,608 of record CP126899.1, read on the forward strand.
AGTGCAAGAAACACTATTACCTTTCCCATGGAATTGGTACCTTTTTACTTGCAGCTTCTTGCTTTCAAACTGCTAGGTTGGCAAGAGCTGGGACAGAGACAGGAGCTTACTCCATTGTGCAACACTCAGGTCTTGAACTGCTGACCTGTTGACCTTCCAATCATCACATTCAGCATCTTAACCACTAAGCCACCTCAGTCCTTCCATAGTGTGTATAGCCGGGATTAAACCTTCAGCTCTTCTGTATGAGATGAGGCACATGACAGCTTCCCAAATGGTTTGCTCTTTTCCCCTTCTTTCGGTAGATATTTCCCCTACGCTTGCCAAGATGGAAAGCTCAGATTCTAATAATAAAGGAAGTATTGATCAGTCTGAAGCTCAGCGTCGAAGCCAGTTGGATCGATTGGATCGAGAAGAGGCTTTCTACCACTTTGTGAATAGTCTGAGTGAAGAGGACTACAGGCTAATGAGGGACAACAACTTGCTAGGTACCCCTGGTATGTTCATTTATGTTATCACTGGCTATCTTTGGGGGCCATCTGATATTTCGGTTTTGCATACATTGTGTGTGAGAGACACGAAGTGAAATTTTTGGAATAGTAGCCGTGATGGTCTGTGTTTCAAGGATATTGGAGGATAAACAAAACCAAGTACAGTACATTATAGTACCTTGAAGACTAAACAGATACCATAGTGGGCTTACTCAGCAACCTTGAGATTGAAAGGGAGTCTTTTAGAATTTATCTGAATGATCTATTGTTGCTAATGGCTGGGTGATACTGCATTCTTGTGCTTGCTTGTCTGTCATCTTGCTTGACACCAACCCTTCTCCCATCGACCTCCTGAATTTGGTATATAAGAACATGCCTGTGAGTTTCATTCCTCGTCTGATGAAGTGGACTTGATCCACGAAAGCTAACAGTGAAAATATAGCAGTTAGTCTTTAAAATGCTACTGTGTTTTTTATTTTGTTTTGTTTTGTTTTGTTTTCTGAGATGTTAAATCAGGGATTCTTAACCTGTGGCCTGTGGGTCAAGTGCCGCCCATGGCACCATTTCATGTGCCCCCCCCCCCCCCCCACGGTAGGATGCAGCAGCCAGCCGCTAGCAGCTTGCAGAGCTCCATTATAGGGCTCCGCTTTTTACCTTGTTTTTATCTTGTTTTATTTGCTTTATTTGTTTTGTTTTGTTTTGTTTTATAGTTTTAGTTTATAGTTCGGGGACTGACCCTCTTCTAGCTCTGCTGTGTTGTAGTTTTGGAGTCAGACTCCTCTCCTTCTCCTCCTCGCCAACGACCTGAAGATAGGAGTAGCAAAGCCTTGAATATAGGAGCAACAAAGATAAGAGCAACAGATTCCTTTGGAGGCAAATGCCAGTGTTGTGGGTTTTGAGGAACTTTTTCCAACTCTGAAGAAGCTATTCCAACTTGAGAAATAAGTGAGATTTAACAACTGAGGTCTGAGGAGTTTGCCGGGGCTATGGGGGAGCCGGCTCACCATATGGATTTAAAAGACATAGAGGAGAAGGAGGGCAAGGAGCCAAATTGGAGGAGGTTTTTTAAGAGCCATTTTGCCCCCCCATGAAGTAATGCCTGACGGCAGTCCCGTAGGATGGCAGGCCGTAATGGGAGGTGGTTTTAGTGGGTAAAAGGATGAGGACCTTGCCGCCCCTACCCCTGTGCCTACGCCAACTGTTGGGGGGGGGGAGGGGGCAGGATGAGGACCTTGCCGCCCGTACCCCTGTGCCCACCCCAACATATTGTATTGTAATGTAATGTATTGTCTGTAAGCCGCCCTGAGTCGCCACGGCGAGTGGGCGGCGATATAAATTTGAACTAATAAATAAATAAAAATCCCACACATTGTGAAGCCAGAGCAAGGGCTCACAGTGTCTCATCCTTATACAGGGTCAGCCTAGACTGCATTATCTTACGGGTCCCGAAACCTTTTGGGCCATGAGCTGGTTGAGTGGGCCAGTCACAGGATTCCTTCCACCGGAAGCGGAAGTAAAACATGCATATGTGTAATGCTGGCGTAAATTTTATTTATTTACTGTATTGCTCCCTCCCTTGACGAATCAACTCTGGGCATCTCACAGTTGATATCAAAAGGTTCAAACTATAAAACATTCCCATCATACAAAGCTGTCGTAAACATGTTTATTACAGCCACAGTCATTTTACAGCAGTGTTTTGTGCGGGTGCTTTTTACTTCCACTTCTGGGAGCAGCACAGGCCAGATGATTTGGAGCCTTATGCCAGATCTGGCCCACAGGCTGTAGTTTGGGCACCCCTATCTTAGTGGGTGCTTCCCTGTTTTGGCAGGGACCATTGTAGACCATTGGGGCTGCCTGGGTTCTGGGATGCCTAATTGCTGTTTGGATCACTTCTTAACTGTTTTTCCCCCAGGTGAAATTACTGAAGAAGAGTTACTAAGAAGACTGCAGCAAATTAAGGAAGGCCCACCGCAGCAGAACATGGAAGACAACAGAGGTATGTTTGGTTCACTTGAAAGTCCTCTAGTAAGAATCATACAATAAAACAGTTGAAATGCTTTAGCCAGAATTCTACAGTCTGTGAGGTTTAACAGCACCTCGGTTGTGCGCCTGGCATTATCCATTCTATTGCAGCCTGCTTTCTTTCTGTGTCTTTCTGTTGGGCTTTATTTTATTTCTAACTTAACTCAGCAACTAACTAACATCTATTTACTATGGCAGACTGCTCCTCTGGACAGTCAAATAAACACAGTGATCTGTACTGACCCCATAATCCACAAGCTCATAAGCATGTGGTGATTAATACTGTAAAATAAAGGTCCTAGATTAGACGGCCCTGTCACTTTTGGGGTCTTTTCTTGCTACCAGAACAAAGCGGCTAATTCTCCTTTTCCTCTTTCTCCACTGGCTAAGGGTGGTGACCGAAAACTGCTTGGACTCTGGTAGAATAACTGTCATTAGCAGCATGATGCTGGGTTGAACAACTAGGCTGTAATTGTGCAAAGGAATAGTAGATGTAGACAAATCACATTTCTATTTAACAGTGCATTTACACCTTTAAGTAAGCGAGGTGTCCTTGCATAAGGAGGAGTAGATACCTTTTTGCATGTAATACTGAAAGATGGCATTGCTTTGTGAGTCAACCTAGCAAACTATCTTGAGAGTAACTGCTCTGATTAATTTAGTTGGCAACAGGAAAATTACATAGTCTTTCGGTAAAGGTCACACTTGCTCAAAAGCCAGTCGTATCTGACTTAGAGTTTGGTGCTCATCTCCATTTACAGCTAAAGAACCACTGCTGTCTGTGACTGCAGACCTTTCTGTGGACATGTGACAGGCCTGACTAGACAGGGAACACTGTTACCATTCCCACCAAAGTAGTACCTGTTTATCTACTTGCAATTTCTTGCTTTTGAACAGCTAGGTTGGCAAGAGCTGGGACAGAAGATGGGTGGTCATTCCGTCATGCAGCACTCGAGTCCTTGAACTGCTGACCTTCCAGCTATCGAGTTCTGCATCTTAACTTTTAAGCCACTGCATAGTCTTTAGAATGTCCTAAATTGTTTGGAATGGTGACTATTCGCATATTAAACTTGGATGACTAAGAACCATTATTTTGAAGCCGTAAACCGAAAAAGTTAAACCAAAATTGCTTCCATGTCCTAACTCTGGCAGTTCCTCTTATCTGGCAGGTGCGGAGTCCACGGAAGATGTCTCTAACGGTGATTCCATCATAGATTGGCTTAATTCAGTTCGACAGACTGGGAATACAACACGAAGCGGGCAAAGAGGGAACCAGTCTTGGAGGGCAGTGAGCCGGACTAACCCAAACAGTGGGGATTTCCGATTCAGTTTGGAAATAAACGTTAACCGCAATAACGGAAATCCAAACCCAGAGAGTGAGAGCGAGCCATCAGCCGAGCCATCAAGTGGAGAGGAGCTTGAAACCAATCAAAGTGACAGCGAGGCGCCCCCGGCTGAGTCTCCTTCCTCTCCTCCTCCTCCTCCCCCCATTGTTCTGCAGCCTGATTCAGAAATGGCTCCTCCGGAAGAGATGAACGAAGAGGCTTCTCCCCAGAGAGGCCAGAGAAGATCACGGAGCAGAAGTCCGGAACAGCGGAGAACCCGTGCTAGGACGGACCGAAGTAGATCCCCTCTTAATCCCATGAGTGAATCTCCCCGCAGAGTGCCTCAGAATACACCCCCTCCGACGCCAGATGTTCCCCCAGCGAGTGAAGCTGAGGGAAGCTCGAGGACAAGGCAGCGTGTGTTGATCCGGGAACATCCTGTGCCGCCCGAGGTGCCCAATGAAAGTGCAGTCCTCTTTTCATCTCCTGTAGCGAGACCCGCTCCTCAGGCGGCTGGTTCCTCAGAGACCAACGGCAGTTCCGAGCCTGTGGCCCCCGGGCAGCGGCCTCCGACGATCGTCCTCGACCTGCAAGTGAGACGCGTCCGTCCGGGAGAGTACAGGCAGCGGGACAGCATCGCCAACCGCACCCGGTCACGGTCTCAGACACCGAACAATACCGTCACCTACGAGAGCGAGCGGGGTGGGTTCCGGCGCACCTTCTCGCGCTCAGAGAGGGCCGGAGTGAGGACATACGTCAGCACCATCCGGATCCCCATCCGGCGTATCTTGAACACAGGCCTGAGTGAGACGACGTCCGTGGCTATCCAGACCATGTTGAGGCAGATCATGACGGGTTTCGGCGAGCTTAGCTACTTCATGTACAGTGACAGTGACGGTGACCCCGGGGCGCCTGCACCCAACCCCACGGCAGAGACGCCCGAGCCACAGACCGGAGCTGGCAGCGGACGCGGAGGGTTGGGCAGTGAAGCTCCCGAACCTGTACCAGGCGAGGCCTTCGAAAGCGGCAGTGAAGGAGGGCCCACCACCAACACCCGGCGGGAGGGACGGAACGCCAGGGGGTCAGTGACCTTTGAAGAAAGTGGCTCCTTGCCTTTCCTCAGCCTGGCCCAGTTCTTCCTGCTCAACGAAGAGGACGATGACCAACCACGAGGGCTCACCAAGGAACAGATTGACAACCTCACTATGCGGAACTTCGGCGAAAGTGACGCCCTGAAAACCTGTAGTGTCTGCATCACCGAGTACACCGAAGGCAACAAGCTGAGGAAGCTGCCCTGCTCTCACGAGTATCACGTACACTGCATAGACCGCTGGCTCTCCGAGAACTCCACGTGCCCCATTTGCCGCCGGGCAGTCTTAGCTTCCGGGAACCGGGAGAGTGTCGTCTAAGGGAGCGTGCATGGCGCGCACAGGAACTGTCTGGCGAAGGTGATGTGGTGAGCCAACTTGCCGACAAAGAAGCCATTTCCTGTGGCCACTTTTTGTGTGGTGGCTTTAATGGTTAACAGAGGGGAGGGTGTGGCGTGGAAGAACCCGCCACCGAATTGGGACCTCCCTAGTTAAGGTCCCTCAAATAATGTTAGATTTGTGAGACCCCCATTTTAAAAAACAACAAGAGCAAATTTCCACATTGGCCCAAAAACACTTGCCTATAGTTTCTATAGTTTCTATTTTGCAACACAAAACCAGACTCGCGCCTTTCTCCCTGGCCCCAATCTGCCGCGAATCTTTGGAAAACTTCAACTCTTCCCTCTGAGGAATATGACTGGAGTCCTTTGACTGCATACAATTCATGTTTCATGATGAATTAAAATGAAAACTTGGTTACTTTGGCCGGACAATGAAATTGTACCCCGTGTCTAACGATAGCTCCTTTCTTGTATAGGGTATTGAATATGGAAGTGTAAATAACACTAACATTAACCCTAACCCCTCCCTCTCGCCCACTGTACAGCTGTCTTAAGCCCAGCACTATGGGGTGCCATAGAATGAGCTGATAGTTTAACGGGGATATTTATCTTGCTGTGGAAATATATTAATTAATTGCTTAATGCTTGTTTAAATAAACACTTTTGCTTTAAAAACTGTAAAGCTCTTTGTACAGATTGGTAATAACTTCCTCCCATTGCATTCAGGATTCTGCTTGGCTTTCCACGCCCAGAGAAGGTGATACGGCCAGGAAGACTTTGCCTAGTGATAAAGCCTGGCTTTTCTCGAGTCAAAGCTGTGCTTGAGAAGAGAATGACCCCACCTACCCACTGGTCTGCTGCTTAGATGTGAGAATGTTGTGGGAAAGAGACAGGGAAGGCTTAACTCCATGATGGCGAACCTTGGGACTCCAGGCGTTCTTGGACTTCAATTCCCAGAAGCCCAAGTCTCTGTGAACCTACACGAATGGGTTCACAGAGACTTGGGCTTCTGGGAATTGAAGTCCAAGAACACCTGAAGTGCCAAGGTTTGCCATGGGTGGCTTAGTTGTTAGAAGGACACATCTCTTTCAGGAGCCTGTAAGCCAGGCTTTCTCAAGGTTTTCAGGTTGTGGGCCTGACCATGCATCCTGGACTGCTGATTGGGCTGGTCATGTGGTTCCTTCCACCCGAAAGTAGAAGTAAAATGCATGCTGCACATGTGCAAAACATTCTGCTCATGTGCAGAATGTGTTTTAATTCCGCTTCTGGGATCGGCAAGGGCGTTGGGGGCCAGGTTTGGCCCACAGGCCGTAGGTTGAGAACGCCTGCTTTACAAGAACAAGTGTTGTGAAGGGAAAGGAGTTCAGAGTGGTAATCCTGCCCCATTATTTGAGAAGAAGAGTTGTGTTTCCATCCCATCTGTTTCAGTAGATCTGGGCACCTTCCTCAAGGGTGGTCATTGGACCACCCCAGAAGTGCATCAACCCTACCCTTAAGTCACTGTCGGGGTTCCTGTTGCTCCCCAGAGCCCAGTGAGTAGAACTGCTCCTGGAGTTTCCAGTACATGGAATCTGATTGTCCCCTGTTTGGGTGGCTGGTGGAATAGAACCAGTGGAGGCAGCAGGTGGTAGCAGTCCTGGATGGATAAAAGGTACAGGCAAAGGATCACAAATACCTGGATCAGGCAAGTCAGAAGGGCCATTTGGGTCTCCTGACTTATCAATGCTAGAGGCACCAGCCTCAATTCAGCACAGTCAGCTGGTTGGAAGTTTATTTTAAAATTCCCCAGAGTGAATTGTTGATCAAACGGAACCTTACAGATCCACCTGGACATAAAATGTTTTAAGAAGGGCAGTTATTTAGACATGGATTTAGAAATGAAATGCTTTCACTGCCCGTCAACCTCCGAATCAAGACTTACTGGGCTGAAGAGAACTCTGTTACTCTAGCTTGTGGAGAGAAAATCTTGCATAACCTTAATATACAATGGTACCTCAGTTTAGAAATTTAATGTCTTCTGCAGGATGTTTTGTATTATGAAAAATTCGTAAATTGAAATCGGTTTCCCATAGGAATGCATTGAAAACCTTTTTTTTCTGACTGCCAGAATGGATTAATTGGTTTTCAGTGCATTCCTGTGGGAAACCTCGTTTCGATTTATGAATTTTTCCACAATTAAATATAAACTGAGGCATTATTTCCAATGGATTTTCGTTTGTGAACCTGAAAATTAAATTAGCCGAGGCGTTTGTAAACCGAGGCACCACAGTACAGTAGAAGAGAATATTCAATGGATTTTATAAAATGCAAAGATGCAGTGGCAGATTCACTACTTTTCACCTAGAGATGAATTTTCTAATGCCTCTTTTCCCCTCTTATGTTGCCTTAAAGGAATGTTGCCAGTTTATAAATTAATACACCATTTTGCGTTTGCCCCTCATGAACTGTTCTTGCCTATCGACAGAAGAATAATTTTCCCCAATGGCAATTAAGACGAAAATATTTTAATGACCTTGTTGGGACATGGTTTCATTTTTCAACATTAAAAGTAATCATTGGAGGCAAGTTCGTCTGGACTTTCATTCTGCGATGGTGTGGCACCGGCTTTGAAAAGTTCATTTATAGGTTTCTCTCACTTTCAGCACGCTAAACCAGAGGTGCCCAAATTATGGCCCATGGGCTGGATCCGGGCCCCCAATGCCAATTCATCCAGCCTGCGCTGCCCTTGGATGAATTGGCATCTGGGGCCGGATCCGGTCCGTAATTTGGCCACCCCTGGCTTAGGCAGAGAAAATGGCAGCCCAAAATCTATCTCATCCTGTTGCAAAACAGATTGCAAAACATGTTTTGCTTCCGGTGGGAGGAACCACGTAACCGGCCCGCTGAACCATGTGACCGGCCCACAGCCTGACAAGTTTGGGCACCCCTGCTCTAAATGGAAGAGAGGCTCTTGGGCAAGAGGTAATTGCTTGGCACCCATAACAACCTAAGCACATGCGTCTGATCCTTGGAGCAATATCTTCATGTGATTTCTGTTATTTAGTCACAGGCTCAGATTTAAAAGAGTTGAAAACAAGTACAGTAGTGTCTTATTTTCTGCAATTTACTGCTGGTTCTAACACTCTGCATGAATGTTTCGAAGGCTATTTGTCTGGGAGTTTGCAGTAAGGAAGCAGGGGAGAGAAAGATAAAGGTCGCCCTTGCTCTGAAGCCAGCCGTATCCGACTCTCGAGTCCAGTGCTCATCACTACAGCCAAAGAGCCAGTGCTGTCTGTGTCTGCAGACATTTCCGTGGACAAGTGGCAGGCACGCCTCAACACCAGAGTGTACAGAATGCTGTTTACCTTTCCCAACGAAGTGGTACCTATTTATCTACTTGCAATTTCTTGCTTTTGAACTGCTGCTGTATATGCTCGAGTATAAGTCTAGTTTTTTTAGCCTCCAAAATGAGATCCAAAAAAGGGACTCGACTTATACTCGGGTCAACAACCCCGGGGGTCCCAAAACCGCAGTGGTGCAAATTCAAACATACATTTTTTTAAAAGCACTAACACTACTGTAAAAACTCAAAAACGTACCCACGCAAATGTCTGAATAAATTTTATTGTATTTTAATGACTGAAGCTCACTAGCAGGTCAATCTGTTTTTCTAGTTTTAGAGGTCCAAATTAGGTGCCTCGCCTTCAAGACAACTTATAGTCGAGCATATACGGTAGGTTGGCAGGAGCTGGGACAGAGACGGGAGCTCACTTCATCATGCAGCACTCAGGGCTTGAGCTGCTGACTTGCGACCCTTCCAGTGGTTAGGTTCAGCGTCTTAACCACTAACCCACCACAGTCCCACAAAAGACGTATATCTGGCCCAAATCCTTCCTGTGTTTAAAGAAGTGGATTGTAATCTGCAGACTTTCACCCTGAAACAATTTTTTCCACCTCCCAAATGCTAGATTTCAGCATGCATATGTGTTGCTCCACATTTATCCAGTATAGATTTTTCTTTTTTATGTTCCAGTTCTTACTTTGTTCCTTAGAGATAGACTGTAGCTTATGCAGAAATGCTGCTCCACTCCGGTTTTCCAGTAGAGGGTTGTCTTGTACTGCAGGGGGGAAAGTGGCTCAAACAGTGACTGTAGAAATTGCAAGTGGATAAACAGAATGTGGCTCAAGAAGTCCAGCAGCACCGTTCAAAGAAAGAGAATCTGTTCCCTTTGCATCCCAAGAAAACATATGTTCAAATGCTCCTGTTTTGAATTAAAGCAACACACCTGGAAGAGCCCATTGCTTTTCATGGTCTCTGGCTGGCTCTCTTTTACCGGTAGTTGCTTCTAAATGTTTGCCTCTCTCTTAACCTCATAGCCACAGGTCCTTGATCCAAAGAAGTGTTTGGCTGCTGGGGTCTGGGCTCAGAATTTATTTATTTATTTTATCGAAAACAATGTACGTTCAATGCTTCTGCATGAAATTTGCATGTGCTGTCACAGAATATTGCATATTTGCATATTGCTGCCGAGGCGACTCGGAGCAGCTTACAGTCAAAACAACAACAGTACAATAAAAATTATAAAATGCAACCACATAAAACAACCAAACCAGAACACAAACTAACTCTTGTCATGTCGTCGTCGTGGGCCCAGAGGAGTGGGCGATGTTCTTAGCCACTTCTAGGCCTTGGCATCTTCTTCCTCGGGCCGTTGTTGTGGGCCCAGAGGAGGGGGCGATGTTCTCAGCCACTGCTAGGCCTTGTCATCTTCTTTAGTTTAGTTGCAAACTAAATGTCACAACTTCTGTGACAGCACATGCAAATTTCATGCAGAAGCATTGAACGTACATTGTTTTCGATAAAACATCTCCCAGAATCTTGTTTACCTTTCAGCGACCAATCAGAAAGCCTGCCGAGATGCAATAACAATCGCACTTCTATACTGCTCCATAGTGTTTAGTGCACACTCTGGGCGGTTCACATGGTAACTAACATCTTGCCCCCACCTTCCTGGGGACTCATTTTACTGACCTTGGAAGAATGAAAGGCTGAGTTGACCTTGATTCCCAGGATCAAACTCACATCATCAGCTACAGTTTTGGCTGCAGTACAGCAGTTTTAACCCCTGCACCACCTTCCAAGCTATGGAAGGAAGGACAAAGCAATTCTGTGAGAAACAGTGCCTTTTTACCACTTGGGGGAGCACTGCCTCTAACTATGTGCTGCCTGGTGCATCTAGTTTGGACAGCCTCTGGAGAATTCTGGAGGGTTGTGCCATTCAGGTTTAACTTGTTCATGTCCTGTAAGCTAGAAAGCTTGGGACTGCAATGGCTCAAGTGGTTAAGACTGCGGGAAGGCCAGCAGTTCGAGACCCGAGTACTGCATGACTGAGTGAGCTCCCATCTCTAGCCCAGCTCCTGCCAACCTAGCAGTTCAAAAGCAAGAAATTGCAAGTAGATAAATAGGTACTGCTTCAGCGGGAAGGTAAACAGTGTTCTATGCACTCTGGTGTCTAGTCATGCCTGTCATATGTCCACCGAAATGTCTCCAGACGCAGGCAACCCTCGCTCTTTGGCTACAGAGATGAGCACTGAACCCTAGAGTCAGATACAACTGGCTTTCAAGCAAGGGTGACCTAAGCTAGAAAGGAGGCATGTGCGTGCTAAAAACTCCACAAGTGTGCCATGGATCCCACTCTCAAGCCAGTGCACAGTCCGTTGAGTACCTTGTGTGTATGTCTCCCTCCCGCCTTTGCAAGCCACGCCCGGGCAGATCTTTGCTTGCCAACTTGGAGGAGTGACGACTTGTGGGTTTCTCAGTGCCGTGTGGCAGTTGCTCTTCTCCCTCCGGGGACACCTTGTGTGCTTGAACGGGAAGAGTTGCTTTCTTGGCCTCGTGAGGAAGCAACCGCAGCCCAGGCAGGCTCAGGCAAGACCTGAGTGGTTTCAGTTTGGAGCCTTGTCAAACTCTGCATGTCAAAATCGCTCCCCAAACCCTCTCCGAGGGCTCTCATGGGTCACCGCTAAGCGTGTGTGTTTTTGGCAGAGAGAAGGAGGGCGTGAGAAGTACCTCTCCTGTCAGCAGGAGGAGGGGAAGTTTATATAACCAAAGTGTCCTGGAAGAGAGGCCACGGCTGTGGAGAGGGAATCAGCCAGGGCCTCATCTCTCTCTCTATTGTTTACAGATTGGGTACCTCTCCAGTAGAGAGCCAACTCTTGCAACAATAGTCCAAAAAGTGAGATGTGACGTTTTCCCCAGTGTTGCTCTGTGGCAGGGGGTCCCAACCTTTTCAAACCGGGGGCCGAGTTAAGCTCTTTCAGTCAGCTTTGGGGGCCGGATGACCTTTTTGCCCTGCCTGCACGGTGGGTGTGGCCATTTTGTCCAAACAGCTTCAAAGGGGTGGGCTTTTTTTGTTTCTTGAATGCCCTTGGAGGGGGGCACATGAAATGGCACTATGGGCCATATCTGGCCCATGGTCCTTAGGTTGGGAACCCCTGCTATGGAGTCAAAACTTGGACATTGACTAGAGCAGGGTTCCTCAAACTTGGCTCTCCAGGTGTTCTTGGACTTCAATTCCCAGAAGCCCAAGTCAGCATTCCTGCTGATCAGGGCTTCTGGGAATTGAAGTCCAAAAACATCTGGAGAGCCAAGTTTGAGGAACCTTGGACTAGAGCAGGGGTCTGCAAACTTGGCTCTCCAGGTGTTCTTGGACTTCAATTCCCAGAAGCCCAAGTCAGCACTCCTGCTGATCAAGGCTTCTGGGAACTGAAGTCCAAGAACAGCTGGAGAGCCAAGTTTGCTGACCACTGGACTAGAGCATCTGAAAAGAGAATTGAAGCTTTTGAAATGTGGATTTACAGATGGCTGGTAAGGATCTCATGGGTTGATGGTGGGACTAATGTAGAAATATTGCACTGGGTGGATAAAGAACAAGAATTCTTTAAGACCATGAAGCAAAGAAAGCTCCAATTCCTTGGCCATATCATGAGGAACAACATAAAGGATAGAATACTCCAGCTCGTTATCCAAGGGGAGATCCTTGAGAAGAAAGGCCCTGGACGTAGATGGACTTAATGGCTCCAGAGTTTTTGGCAAGTGTCTCCAACCTTTCTTGGAGGTGCCAAGGATTCAACTGGAGACCTTCCGCATCCAACTCAACAGTGCTTTTACTGTTGAGTTGGACCCTTCCGAGAATTGGACGCCCCTTGTCCTGTTGTGTGTGTTCCATGTTGTACGTAAGACATGGGGAATTTGCTCTTTCCTGCAGCGCACACAATTTGGCTGGGTTTGAGAAACTTAGATAAGCCCAATAACTACTTACTGAGTTTCATGGCTCCATTGACATCTACCCGGATCTCTTCAAGGTCTCAAGTCTAGCATGCTTACCTCCACCCCACACGGCATGGGGTGCAGTCGTGGGGCATTGAAAGAAAGTATGAGATGGTGCTCAAGAACTAGAAGAGTGAGACCCCACTTTTTCCGAGGGAGGGTGAGCCCGTTTCTTTCCTGGCTGATGTTATGCAAGAAGTTTCCCATTGCTGTAGAAGTGCAGCGAAGAGCTCGTCTGAATAATTTAAAGCAATGTCAAGAACCCTCTTTGGAGCAGAGTTGATGCTTGAGGCTTTTCTTACACTCTGTCTCCTTGGCTTGCACCATCCATTGGCCATGTTATGGTGTTAGCTGTGCTTTGCTTTCTCCGGAGACACCTTTTAGTGCTGAGGGAGAAAGCGAACAAACCATTCTGATGCTGTTCCTGTGGCAGTGATGGCAAATCTTGGCTCTCCAGGTGTTCTTGAACTTCAGTTCCCAGAAGCCCTGATCAGCAGGTGTGTTGACTTGGGCTTCTGGGAATTGAAGTCCAAGAACACCTGGAGTGCCAAGGGTGGCCATCACTGCACTAGACCAACCTTGGCTCTCCAGATGTTTTTGGACTTCAATTCCCACAAGCTGTTATCAGCAGGTGTGTTGATTTGGGCTAAATTATGGCCTAATTCCTAAATTATGGACCCAGAATTGATTTGCATGTGGGTAAACCAATTTGCAATTTGGGGAGAATCTTAACTCCAGTCATTGGGAGCTGAATCTTACATGCAACATTCCATGTGCACCATGCCCTGAGCCCTGACCTCTTGTTGAACAGGGTTTGTAGGACTTCACAAGGTTGCTAAACCCATTTAACCAGATGGAATAACTCCTCATACTTCTTTTGTTTTGAATCCTCTTGATTCTGGCTTTGTGCAGAGCAGCTAATGAAGAATCATCAATCACAAAAGTGGACAGCCATGCCTAATCAAATATGAAATGCTCCTTAATAATTATGTCTTTCTAATTAAGACGAGCATCACAAGACCAGCAGAGGAAGCAGTGTTTAAGAGACCTATGTTAGCTCCGACAGGTGTTCCAAGTAACAATCTGCCTTCCATTGGGGAACATGTTATGAAATGACCCTCTTCAGCCCCCAGAAAGCAATTGAAATAGGTGGATGAACTCCAAAGAGCCAAACAGTTGCCAAGAATCCTGTACTTTACTCCTTTAATGAATTCCACAAGGGGGGGAAATACATGAGTTTGCTGAAACTGGATACACTGGGAACATCAGCTGCAAAATGCTGAAGTCCGATATTCTTTCTTGAGTTAATGCACAAATCAGGCAAAGGACCTTAAGATGTTTTCATTACTTAAAACGTTGTAGGGATGGCAGGAGGGGAGGGGCAGAGAGAAAGTAGTTGTTTCAACAAGATTTCGCTAGAGGCTAGAAATTGTGGGGGAAGAAATAATATTCAGCCCAGCTGTGACAATCGAAAAAAGATGCCACCTTGTTTAAACACAACCCTTTTGTCTTTTTCAAGGTCTATTTAAAAGAAGAAACTGTACAAAAAGTTTTGTTCCTTTAGCATAATCAGAAAAGTTACTCCGCACAAATAACAATACAGTTAACATGTTGACATCTAATGATTGTCTTGGCAGGCAGAAATTTGCAGACAACAGCTATGGAAAGATACAAGAAAACAGGATGTCGGCCAAGAAAACAATAGTAATAAACGGGGAAGGGGCTTTATCCATACACTTCAAATGTTTATGCAGGCAACACTCTCGAAGGAATAAAAGTAGTTTAAAAAACGATAGTTTTTGTCCTGCAGAATCAGGTTCATGTCCTTCAGTTGTTTTTCAACCCTAACCATCATTCTATACAAACAATTCGCAAAGATTAGGGTGAATGTCTGGTCCCCTTAATACGTCGTTGGTTTTCCATACTGTGTGCTGACGCTACATCTCATTCTTTGCAAAGTGTGGTGGAAATTAAAATAAAACAGCACTTGACTTGTGCAGGTCCAAAGTCACAGGTTTAGAAAGACGTACATGTACTTTTAAAAGCAGCATGGAAAATATGGATCAGGCAACTGCTGGTAAGTTATGGATCTACACCCAAACTGTATCTCATTTCTTGCAAGTATCTGAGGATTTATAATAATGCATGATAAAGGAGGCCTATGAATAGTGTTGAATCTGGCCAGGTGACCCTCCTATGGTAATAGAGTAGACCCTACTGCCAGTGACTCAATGCCAGTTGTCAGGTGGCGGTTAACTAATCTGACCACCTTGAGGACTAATGGCCTTGAGTGGCAAAGTCCACAAGGAAGGGTGAGGGTCCCCGAGTGGATTAAATGTTCCCACTTGGATCCATCTTAATGGAGGGCAGCAGCTTCATCCATCCTGGCCTGGGGCTGATGATGAGGACTTTGGGTGCCCAAAGGACTCAGGACCAGAAAGTGACTCATGGAACTGGATCAGCGGTACGGGTGTCATGCTGCGATGTGGAAGGCAAATGGAAGGCCACCACATCATATGGTTCCTAGGACATAGTTGATCACCACGAGGATCGCCAATATTCAGAATCAGATACAGCATGTAAAGATGATGAATAGTGGATTTCTGCTGCTTAGATGGACAGATTTTCCAAGATTTGTGTGTGAGGGAGAAGCATTCAACCGCGGCTTGCTCCAGCTTCGTTGCATGTAAGAAGGAGTTTGAGGGAGACATTTCTCCACTGCCTTGTTCCACAAAGACTCAACATGACAAGTGAAGAATGGCACGAGGAAGCTTTGAGAAACTCATATCCTCCCAAAGGACAGGCAGGCTGATTCCATGAAAGAGTAGAAACAGCGTGGTTGGGCTCATGACGTAACAATGCATTACCTGCAAGCAGGTGAACCGCAATAATGGCCATAAGAGCAAAAGGGGAAGTTTCACTGGGACTACATCTGCTCTGGTTCTGAGGCTCCATGTGGAAAGGATTGGGGCGGGACACTTGTGCCTGTCTAGTTAAGGCAGGGGTGCCCAAGTATGGCCCATGGACCAGATCCAGCCCCTAATGCAGGGCATTAGCTGGGGGGGGGGAGACCCTCCTGAGCTCACAGCCTGCCCCCACAACCCACCCCGTGGTGCCCATGTCATATATGTGAGTGTGACATTGCTGCCCCCTTGGAAATTTTGTCCCTCCTAAAAAACAAATCCCCCTCCCCATCTAGAATCCTGGCTACGGCCCTGCCCTGATGCCAATTCATCCAGGCCATCCCGCCCTGGTCGCTCCCGGAAGTATAAGTAAAACACGCCCGTCTGGGCGCGTTTTACTCCCACTTCCGGGAGTGACCAAGGCGGCATGGCCTGGATGAATTGGCATCAGGGGCCAGATCTGGCCCATGGGCCATAGTTAGAGGCCCCCTGGTTTAAGCAGAGAAAATGGCAGCCCAAAATCTATCTCATCTTGTTGCGAAACAGGTTGCAAGACACATTTTACTTCTGCTTCTGGTGGGAGGGACCATGGGACCGGCCCGCTGAACCATGTGACTGGCCCACTGAACCACATGACTGGCCCGCAGCCCAAAGAGTTTGGGCATATCTGAGTTAAGGCCTCGCTAAAACACGTGCCAAACGGCTCAACTTTACTAGGGCCATTTTTTTCTTCTACTGCTTTTCAGAGTCCTGAAGCAAACTGGTAAAACTCAAGGAGGCATGAAACGCAAAGCACAACCGAAAACTGGAACGAGTTTGAAGAACTTGACCTTGCTATTTGGTCCATGAGCCAAGATTCTGACTTAACTAAGCCCCTTCTTGAGATTAAAAAGGGTTGTTTGTTTGTTCCGCACAAACTCCTTCCTGTCCTTGTGGCGACTCTCCAGGCACTAAAGCAACAGAGGTCATGTTTCTTCCAAGCAAAGAATATGCCACGGAGTGACAAACAGGTACGTTTTGGTCCCCACACCATTAGGTAGGTATAAAAACAACATCATAGATGTAGCCTATGATTGTAACTGGAAACAAGTTTGTGTAGATTGTAAATAATACTTGACAAAACAGTAACTCCACAGTTCTTCTCTAATAATAATTTTGCGTCAGGAATTATTCTGGGTTGAAAGCATTTTTGCGGACGAAACTTCACTCGTGGGACACCCAAATGAGGCTCCTTTCATGTCCCCAAGAGCTAGGACAGAGATGGTGCAAGGCAGGGGCTCCCAATCTAAAGTCCATGAGCCAGATCTGACCCATGACACCATTTCATGTGCCCCCCTCCAAGGGCATTTGAGAAACAAAATAGCCAGCCCTTTGAAGCTGTTGGGACAAGATGGCCACCCCATTGTGCAGGCAGGGCAAAATGGCTGTCCAACCCTCAAAGCTGATTGAGAGAGCGTGGCCCAATGGCCCCCAGACTGAAAAGGTTGGGGACCCCTGATGTAAGGTAGCCAAGACTTGGAATGGCTGAGACATGACAGAGATACAGGCACTACCTTCATGGACAACATGACCCTAGCAAAGTTACTTTTCTAAAGTAACCTAACACATAAGACTGACATTATTACTGTAATGACTTACGTTTCTGGGTTATTTCGAGAAGATACTTTTAAGATTATTTTAAGAAGCATTTTGAGTATTTCTCCCAAATATTATGCACTTTATCTTTCGGTCTCAGGGTGAGATCACACGGGCACATGGTTCACATTTTGGACTACCAGTGATGCGGACGTGGCACAATCTATTTCTCGGCAACCACACCAAGTGTGGGGGATCGTGCTCTAACTCAATCCATGCCCAAATCAGACCTTTTTAGGCCTTCCCATGGGGCTACTACTTGTGGGGCCAAGCTGGAGCAATTCCCCACATGAGTTGCACAGGTCAAACTTGAACAGAAGTGGAGAATTGTTTAGAAACATGTATATAAACCTTTTTTTAAAAAAATAACATATATGTATTTGGTAACTGCTGGCAAGCTATGGAACTACAAATGGCTACAGGCTTTCCCCATGTATATTTTATTTCTTGCAAGCTTTTGAGGATCTAAAATAATTTGTGTTGAAGGATACATAGAAACGGTGTGTTTATGTGGCTTAGATAGACAGATATGTCTGTGAGAGAGAAGCATTTGGCTTGAGCTTGTCTCACTTTCATTGCACGTAAAGGCGAATCCATGGTTGCTAATTCTCTGTTGCTATTTCCTCAAGCCATTTCCCCATCAATTACACAATGGATGGGGAAATTGCATTTCCAACCCAATTCCAATCCCATCCAAGCAGGACCTTTTAAGGTCTTCTAAGAAGGCTGCTACTTTTTTAGTCTAGTGTGGAGCAAGTCTCGGATGGATGATGGCCACGTCAAGAGAGATCACGCCCACCAAAGGCATCTTTTCCAGTGTGATCAGATGAACACCACAACGAAAAATGGAACGAGTTACTTTTTTCAATGTTGTACTGAGTAACAACAAGAAGTTAGGCTTCAAATGCTGTAATAAGTAACAGAAAGAAAAGTTAACTCTTCCACTAGTGTCTGTGGTGACTTTCACTGGCTCATTTTTGAGAAAGGGTGTCCATAGATATCCTGCATTGAGCAGGAGGTTGGACTCAATAGTCTCAAAGAAAGGCCCTTTCCAACGTTGTCATTCTATGAATTTGTGGTGGAGAAACCGAAAACAGCCTTGTTTACTGATCACAGTATGCCAGATCCTTCCTTCCTTCCATCTAGCCTACTTGGAAGGAGCAGCACAATTCCACCCAGAGTTCTCACTTGGGGCTTCTTCCAACAGGCTTGGCTCAACAGACTCACAATATTTCCCAATCTTTGGTTAATGAACTTCAATTCCCAGAAGCCTAAGTCAATCCCCCAAAGCATTGATCAGTGAATGGACTGACTTAAGCTTCTGGGAACTGAAGTCCACCAGTGTTCTGCAGAACATCATTTGAGAAACCGTGGTTAGAGTGATGTCAAACCAAGCTCCCTGTCTTGTTCCTCACCAAAGTCATGGACCAGGGTTTATTTTAGGCATCAGACTTGCCCCAGAGAGCACCCAACCGTTGGCCATGCAAGGCAAGGGAACATAGAGTGCCCAGGCTGTACTGATGATGGTGAAAAGTTATTCAAGAGTTCAGTGAATACGATTTGTGGGCTTTCTATGGGGAATCAAACACACCACAGCATCCTGCCTATAAACAACCATCTGATGTTCTACTGAAAGCAAACATCCTGCTTTCTCATTTTCAAATATGTCAAAATATTCTAGAAGAAAATAATCATTTTTGTGTCAGTCTTGTCGGTCAACCATTTATTACCACACGATCCTTCCACCCACCCTCAGTGAGGAAAGACAGCCTTGGGCAGAAGCCCAGGTTCTCCTTCATTTTCTTGGCCAACGGTTACTACCTCCCACACAGAAACTGCCAAAGAGAGGTCTATTTCGAAATGTTTGCAACCAGAAACCCACTTTTCCCAGCACAACTCTGGAATACATGATTATTTCCTATACCACAGGCTGCCACAATTAAATGCTGCCACCGTGGTTGCATTTAGATCAGGGATTCTCAACCTGTGGCCTGTGGGCCGGATGCAGCCCACAGCACCATTTCATGTGGCCCACCACCACCTCCACCACACTAGGAAGTGACATGTGGTAGAGGAAGGACAAAATGGCAGTCTGGCCCCTGAAGCTATCTGAGGGAGTGTGACTCGGCCCCTGGCTTTAAAAGGTTGAGAACTCCTGATTTAGATGATTGCAACCATGATAACGTTGGCAGAAAAGGATGATAGGTCATGAGAGGTACAGAGCTACTGTAGGTTGCAGTGGTTTTTCAATTCAAAGAGGAAAGTGTGTTGTTAAAGATATGGAGGATGCTACAGACAAGGGAAAAGACCTGTAACCAGAATTGCAGGTGGAGAGAGCAGAAGACCTCTGAAGAGGAACTGACTGGAAGATGGCTCAGCTCATGGAACAGCTGCTGGTTGTTGTTCAGTCGCACAGCTGATTCCGACCCTTTGCGACCCCATGGACCATTGTCCCCCAGGCACCTCTGTCCTCCACCATCCTTCTTAACTCACTCAGCTTTGTGCCCATTGTCTCTACAATACCATCTAGCCATCTCCTTTTTGGCCGTCCCCTTCTTCTTTTGCCCTGTACCCTTCCCAGAATCAAGGCTTTCTCAAGTGAATCCTCTCTTCTCATTTGATGTCCAAAGTACTTTAGCTTCATCTTTACTATTTGACCTTCTAAGGAGCAGTCAGGGTTGATTTCTTCTAAGATTGACCTATTTGTTCTCCTGGCTGTCCAGGGGACTCTCAAAACTCTCCTCCAACACCACATCTCAAACAGCTGGAGGAGATCACATTTCAGATTTCAGACCAGAGTAGCTGAAATAAAAGGTGTGAACAGGTAGAGATTCTAGTCTGTGGAATGCAAAATTTCACAGCAAGGCTCAAAAGCTGCTCTTGGATATATGAGAAAACAGAAAGCATAATTATATGCATTTATATAGTGTTTATGTTAAAGTACTAACTTCCTTTCGGTAGTAATCTTGAGGGGTAAAGGTTGCCCTTGCTCAAAAGCCAGTTGTATCCAACTCTAGGATTTACAGCCCAAGAGCCAGCACTTGTCTGCATCTGCAAACGTTTCCGTGGACATGTTGCAGACATGACTAGACACCAAAGCGCACAGAACGCTGTTACCTTCCCACCCAAGTGGTACCTATTGATGTACTTGCAATTTCTTGTTTTCCAACTGCTAGGTTGGCAGGAGTTGGGACAGAGACAAGAGCTCACTCCATCATGAAGCAGTCGGGCCTTGAACTGGTGAACTGCTGATCTTCCAGTCCTCAGGTTCAGAATCTTAACCACTAAGCCAACTGTAAACCAGGAGGTGTTATTACTGACTGTGTAAGAAGCAACCAGAGAGGAAAGGCATTGCTCAGGACCATCTCCAATTAGACACTTAGTTATCCATAGCTCAGACTCCGACCTTTTTATGCTTTTCAAAAATGCTCTTCTCCAGCATTGCAATTGAGTCCTTATTGTGCAAATTTTTTCTTACTTCAAACATCTGCTATGCCCTGCCTTCCTCTTGCCAAAGTGCAGAGCAGAACAGCAAAGCCATAGATGTTCTTCTGGTTCTGGCTGTTCTCTGCCGTGGGCTGGTCCTTGCACTATCAGAGATGGGTCACACAGTCAATTGTGCAATGAGTAGTCTCTGAGTGTGCAAGAGACACCTGCTGTTCTGCTCACAATTTGGCAAAAAAAATACTGACCATAATATAGTTGGCTCTAGAGCAGCGATTCCCAACCTTTGGTTTTTGGACTTCCATTCCCAGAAACCTAAGTCCATCCCCCAAAACACGGATCAGCCAATTGACTGACTAAGGCTTCTGGGAATTGAAGTCCAAGAACCAAAGGTTGGAAAACACTGCTTTGTGAAGCCACATGAATGGGAAACCCCCAAAGCACTGATCAGCCAATGTACCGACTTAGGCTTTGGGGGAATGAAGCCCCCCTGTGGGGCCTGGGTCCCACACTGGGAACCATTGCTCAGTCTAGAGCAGTGGTGCCCAAACTAAGGCCCGGGGGCCGGGGCCGGCCCCCGACACCAATTCATCCGGCCCATGAAGCCCTCATCGCTCCTGGAAGTGGAAGTAAAACACGCCCATATGGGCACGTTTTACTTCCGCTTCCATGAGTGACGAGGGCTTCACGGGCTAGATGAATTGGCGTTGGGGGCCGCACCTGGCCCCCGGGCCTTAGTGACTGGCTCCCTGAACCACATTATCGGCCCACGGCCCAAAAAGTTTGGGCACCCCTGGTCTAGAGCAATGATGGTTCACCTTGACACTCCAGCTGTTCTTGGACTTCAATTCCCAGGAGCCCTGATCAGCAGGTGTGCTGACTTGGGCTTCTGGTAATGCTAACTGTAGAGTATTATAGGTCTGGCTGTTTACGAAATGTCCATATTGGAAGGAGGGGCTGGAAATGAAGGAGTTGTTTAACTTGAGAAAAGGACTAAAATAAGATGACATTTTGCCAGACTATGAAGGCACTATCAAATGGGTCTGATGCTTCCATTCTGAAACTGGTGGTCTTTGCTGTGGAATTCCTTGGAGGAATGGTGGAGTCAGATACCATCTTGAACACACTGCCATGCCCATTTCAGGATGTGAGAGGACCAGTTATCTCCCAGGTGGGCTGGACGATTCATGGATAGATTACGCCTTCATTTGAGATATATTTAACGAATGGAAAAATCCAACGCAAGAAATGCAACGCAAAGAAGCGTTGGTATGAAAACCAAGCAACTAGTCTTTGTTTCATAAGCAACGTCCAGGAAGATGGTAAGCTTCACAGTGGTGGATGAAAGAAGGAAATAATTAAAAAAACATATGATTCAGAACTCACCTACATTGCTATTTTTCCTTTTCCCTCGACTGGCTCAAACATTGGAAAAATTTGGTTGCTACAAAATTAACACCCAAAGGAGCTTGACGAGCGATTAAATTCCGCTTCCAAGACAAAAGAGCTAAGCACGATTACAGAATCAGTTTCTTTTTTTGTTGGGAAAGAGCTCTTATCACGGGGAGGAAACTGATACAAACTATTTTAAAAAAATTAGCAGCCACCTGTGCATAATTCCTTGTTCTGTCAACTAGTAAAATCAAGGCAGAGAAAAACCAGTTTAAGAGTGCTATCAAAAATTCCCCCTGCGACGAAGAGCCAAGAGGAAAACCACATTGAATTGATAATGGAAAGGTCCTGATTGTCGCCTCTTTCCCAGAAGGGCCTTTCCCAGCCTACAAACGGAAAGGCCCCGGTTCTGCTTAGGAAAAAAGGTGCCAGGCTCAGACAGTGTCAGTATATGCTGGTGGTTCTGGTTGTGTGTACAGGTGTGTACCTGGTTGGCACCAGGAGCTTGACCGATGGCTCTAGATATGCGCCTCCACGGCTGGGGAGCCCGGAAGGAGCTCTCCGTTGAGAATGGTCTCTGAAACCAACATCTTGTCTTTCCCAGAATTCAGCCGCTTCTTCCTCAGCTGTCTTTGATGGATCAGGGGAACAGCAGCCAAAACCAGACCCCCGACTATTGGAGGAACACCAGCAAAGTAGAAAGTAAAGTGGTAACTTTCAAAATGGTCATGGAGAAGTCCTTCAAGCAAAAAACAAAAACAGGGGGGGGCATGGTTTAGACAAGGGGTGCGGATCATGAAGTCCGTCCCTCAAGTTAGCATTCCACCTCTAGATTCCTCCTGGATCTGGTTTTTGTAGGATATGAGTATAGGTTATCCCCAATATCTATGGGGGACATGTACCAAAATCTACCATGAATATCCAAAACCATGGATAACAGCAAATCTATATCTAACATGCATATTTGAGACACCGAAGCAGGGGAGAGGTAGCTCTTCATGAGAGCTACCAAAATGTCTGCCTCCATTTCTTATAAGTGTTATACTGCAGACAGTGGTCTCTAGTGACAAGCTCTGGTAATGCACCATAGAAATACATATATATTATGTATTTCAGGGATTATTTTATTGAACATTTTTAGACTCACAAATAACTAAACTCTGGATACTGAACCTGTGAATATGGGTTATGTGTGTGATCTATAGATGAAATTTCCCACAGCATCTATTTTTCAGTACAGTAAGATCCCCACATCTTAACCTAGTGAAAGTTGCCATGATCACACCCCACCCTAAAAGCTGGCGGTTCTGGTTAGATTTAACCTTCTGGTTTTGCATAGAAGGGACAGAGAACAAAGAACAGGAGGGAACAATCAAACTTGGATCCCTCAAAATAATAATGCTAATATTTGCCTCTTGGCTCTTAACATTCCTTGAGTGTGTCGGGCACCCAGATTTTGACAACAGTTTGAGAACAGGAATCTAAAATGTTTTACATTTCTGAACTTGGTGTTAACCAAATCGCTGTGTCCTCTCCAAGACTGGGCTGGAAGGGATACAACTGAAACCACATTTTCTCTATCTACATGTCTGTAAAGAGATGGCGAACCTTTTATAGACCAAGAACCCAAACAGAGGGATGGGGCAAACTCTGTGCTGGGGGGAGGGAGGAATCGCTCCCATTGGGCTGCTGGGCAAAGGGGTGGGGCAAACTGTGCTGGGGGTGGGAAGAAGTGGTCCTATTGGGCTGTTGGGCAAAGGGGTGGGGCAAACTCTGTGCTGGGGAGATGGCACATGTGCCAACAGAGACAGCTCCGAGTACCATCTCTGGCACACATGCTATATTCGCCACAACTGCCCTAGACTGATTTATCTTCTCCAGGTGACTTACCTGCAAGAGGGGGTCCTGCTGTCATTGGAATGGCCATAAGTCCCAGAAGGTAACCAATGGCTTGTGAAGCCTGTAGGGGCCCAACAAGCTCAAAGGCAATGGGAGCCATGATGGTTATGAAGAGTCCATCACAAAGCCCGAGGAAGAGGCAGACAACGATGACCCCCCAAAACTCTTGGCACTGTGGGAGCATCATGCACATAATCCCCAGGACTATAAATGAGGCAACCTATGGAAGGAAACCAGTAATGAGACTCAAGATAAGGTAACAGAGCCATCGGACGGATATGGAGTCTACAAGGCACAGGGGTCAAAGCAGATATTGGAGAGAGCCTTTCATTAGAAGCTGATGTCCACTAGTGTTTCAGAGAGGTGACTCTGGCCAGCCTTCATGCACCTCTACTTGCTAAAGAAAGCCCACGTTTACCTCTTGACAGCCAATCACAAAACAATTCTTCGGGAATATTTGGATGTCTTCCCACTTCTGCTCCAAAATACTGGCCAGAATCCTACTAGCTATTTACACAAGGGGCAGGGAATGTAAGTCTTGGTGGCAAAATTGCACACTTTAAGAACCTACTGGTTGCTATCAGGTACAGTTCCAGACACACAAGCAGAGTCTGGTTAAAAAGTGACAGGCAATCGACCACCAAGACTGAAGCTATGCAAGAGTAAATCATGAACTGTGACGTGAGTATGGATTCTCACATTTGGGAGGTTAAATGGGGTAACAAATGGGTTGGGGAGACAGGAAAAAGCAGCCCCCACCTACCTGTAAGTAAATTTTTTTCAGCCCAGGGATGAGGTCACCAATTGGTCCTGAAGCCAAACGCCCCACCCCTGACATGGCTCCAAGGCAAACCAGGACACTCCATGCTTTCTCCTCTTTGAACTTATCCTCCACATACTTCACCTGGAAAAATTAGACAAGGGGTAGATTAAAGGATATTGGGCTCTCATGAAGAGACAACTCATTTAAGAACTCAACCCATGGGAATCCATCAGGTCTTAGTAGGCTTGGGATTTGAACTGGGTTAAGAGTGACACCAAATGAGCACATCACTCCGTGACCCATGATCCAGAGCTGGTCCAAAGGTTTTGCTGTCCCGGCTGAATCAACATTTTGCTCATCTCACGTTTTGTCTGAATTCAATTCGATGGAGGCAGTATCCCTGTTCCAGGTGTTTGTTTGTCTGAACTTTAATGTAGTGATCAAAGATGCTACGTTTTCCTCCCATCATATGGTCAGCACCTTGGAGAGCTCCTTGAATTCAATTGAAACCACCAGCTTTCCTCTGCAACATTCTGCAAAGAGCTTGGGAAAAGTTCCTTTTTGGGACTATGCTAGGTTGACAGGAGCTGGGACAAAGATGGGAGCCCACTTCATCATGCAGCACTCGGGTCTCAAACTGCTGACCTGCTGACCTTCCAATCATCAAGTTTGGCATTTTAACCACTAAACCACGCCAATCCAGTGCAAGACAAGATGCAAGTTAGTTCTATTCCTCACATCCAAATTAGAGATGCGAAATGAGATACAGTGGAACCCCGTGTAATGAATGTGAGAAAAATTGAACAACAAAGAGAATATGATAAAACGTGCCTCCCCGCATAATGAAATTTTTCATTGTACGATACAAGCGTCCCTATGGGAAAAATCGTACAATGAAAATCTCTATGGGAAAAACCGTACAACCAAAATTTCTATGGGGGAAATTGTTGAACAATTTTTCCCATAGGGATTTTCGTTAGTATAGGAAAAAAATCATTTATTTATTTTTTGTTGTTGTTCAGTCGCACAGTTGATTCCGGCCCTCTGCGACCCCATGGACCACTGTCCGCCAGGCACTTCTGTCCTCCACCATCCCCCTCAACTCGCTCAGCTCTGTGCCCATTGTCTCTACAATACCATCTAGCCATCTCATTTTGGGCCGCCCCCTTCTTCTTTTGCCCTCGACCTTTCCAAGCATCAAGGCTTTCTCAAGTGAATCATACAGCAAAAAAAATTATATAGCTAAGTACCTCGTAGAACAAATTATTTTCATTATACAGTAAAACCCTTACTTACATAAAGCCTGTTCCGTAGGTTTTTATTAAGTAGGTTTTTTACATAACTCAAAGCAAACTCATAGGAAAATGATATTTATGTAAATCAAAGCAACCCCACAGGAAGAATGGATTTTTTACGTAACTCGAAGCAATCTGATAGGAAATTGTGTTATGTAAATCGGGACATTTATGTAAATTGGGACATGGTTTTAATGCAAATATCATTATGTAAGTCAAATTTTATGTAACTTGAGGCATATGTAAGTCGGGGTTTTACTGTACAAGGTTCCGCTGTATATATATTTGACTGCAACTCCTAGAGTGCTACAGGTGGTGCTGGCTGAGGTATTCTGGGAATGGCAGTACCCACCCCACATGACCTTCCATTCATAATTTAATGGAGTTGACCATGGTGCCAAATGGAGTTTGGGTTTAGATTTCAGCACCTGAGAGGGCTCTTGTAAATGCCGAGTAAAATCCAGAACATATTCAGTGGTCCTCACACCAAAACACTATCACCGCCCCTCCACAACCACCACAGCCCGCAGTCCCTCCTGCCTCCTGACATTCTCACCAAATATGTGTAAGGTACGAAATATCCCAGGACGGCTGTAGCGATCCCGAAAGCCCAAACCCGGTAGGTCTTTCTCCTGAAGACCCTCAGGTTGAAATACTTCCGCGTCTGGGACATGCACTGTTGCCTCCAGCTCCGGCTGTCCAGTTTGACCTGCTTGACGTCGTGAGGGTCGGAGGCTGAAGGGAACATGGGTCGGAAGGTCAGAGACAAGAAGATCTGGACTAGCATCAGGAGGCTGAGGACTTGGAAAGTGTGGGCCAGTCCAATGGCCTGGCCAATGATCTTCAGCAGCAAAGGGAGGCTCATGGAGAAAACGCTGCTCCCAGCCGTCACTAAGCCGTTGGCTAAACCCAGGCGCCGCTTGAAGTAGTGACCAAGGATGACCAAGGATGGCTGGAATGCAAAGGAACTGCCGCATCCAAAGAGGACTCCGTAGGTGAAGTAACGGACTTCGAGGGATCTGTCAGGAAGAACAAAACAGTTACTAATGAACCCTTGTGGCAGAAGGGTTACGCTGCAGGGACTACAGCAGCCAAAACTTCGTTCATAATCTGAGTTCAATCTTGATGGGCTCATCTGTGAGATAGGATTCTACCCTTCCAAGGATGGTAATATGAATATCCATCTTTTGGGGAGCAAAATGCTAATGACATCCTAATCACTAGCTGTCAGCATTTGCTTCAGATGCACTCATTGCTTTCAAACAAATGGTTCCGCTTAGTGTCCTTGAATGTTCGGAGCAAGGTTTAGGAAACATACCACTCTGGATTACTTCTTGCAGAATCCGAACACTCAGCAAAACAGTTTGGGAAGACTTGTCTTCAGAACATACAAACAAAGACTGAAGTTCAAGGTGTTGGCCAAGCCTTTCAAAGCCCCAAGTGGTTTTGGAAGCCTTTCAATGTCTAAATGGTACCTAGGTATTTGATACTTCCTCAGTCACAAAGATCTGCTTGAAGAGGGCAACTGATAGATAGCAGCATCTTAAACAGAGATACAGGGGAAAGCTTTCTCTGCTGTAGCACACTGGTTGTTCTTTGCTGGCCCAACATAGGATAATCTTGAAGCACCAAATTAAAATCTGGCTGTTTAACCAGGCAGTTGCTAAGGAGAGAGTTCATGGTTTGATTTTTAGTCCATTCCTCTTTTTTAAAAAAATGTTATAATATTTTAAAAGTGTTTTCATTTATTGGCTTCCTTTAACGTGATTTTACTGCTCTTGAGTTGCATCAATAGAAGGCAGGATGGAAATAATCCAATAATGTAAAATCATGACTACCTAAATATCAGTATGGCATGCATTTCTGAAGAGGAAAGAAAACGTCTGCCCACGTGTTTTGATTTTTCTTTCCAGGACCATAAACAATAATGTCATTATGGATTCCACCCTGGGTCGCCCTGGCGAGGAGGGCAGTATAGAAGTATGAAAATAAATAAAATTTAAAAAAATCCTTTGGCAAGAATCATGTCTAATCTCTTATTCAAAATATAAAACTGGGTCCAGCTAAAGCTATAGACATGAATCCCCTGCAGTCTTCTATATTTATGAAATCTTCTATTTGTAGCTAATGTTATGCACATATGATTTAATTATTTTAATAGAATGCAGAATGTTGCAAAAAGATTTAAGGGGTTGGAGGGATAATACAATTATGATAAAGGGCTTCCTTGCTTGAAAACCAGTTGTATTTGACTCTAGGGTTTGGTGCTCATCTCTGTTTACAACCAAAGAGCCAGCATTGTCAGCATCTGCAGACGTTTCCATGGACATGTGGCAGGCATGACTAGATACCAGCGTGCACAGAACACTGTTTACCTTCCCATTGATCTGGTCCCTATTTATATACTTGCAATGTCTTGCTTTTGAACTGCTAGGTTGGCAGGAGCTGGGACAGAGACAAGAGCTCACTCTGTCATGTAGTACTTGGGTCTTGAACTGCTGACCTGCTGACCTTCCAGTCGTCAAGTTCAGTGTCTTAACCACTAAGCCATCGCAGTCCCAATTATGATAAAAGGCCTTCTTTTTTTTTATCATCCTCCAGATCCTTTAAGTTGGCATCGGGTTAACAGATCCATAAGGTTATAACATATTGAAACGGAACATTAGCCAGTCCAAAGACTCTTCGAAGCTACAGGACTCGATTGTTTTAATTGTGCCAGAATGAAGCACTGTTGAAAAATCTGACTGTTCAAGCCACAACAAGAGACAAAAAGCCACAGACATCCGAAGCCTTAGGAAACAAACAAAACCAAGACTTTAGGATTGGGATCAGAACAACATATTGCAGAGGAGAAAATAATGTTCTCAAAGGCAAGAAAATGGCATTTGTCTCCAAAAATACACTTAAACATCCTGATATTTCCTTTTCGCAGGGCACAGCCAAACAAAACACACTCTGTTTTAACTTAGCAGAGAACAAGCGCCTCCTCTGCTTTTTAAATGTTTAATGTTGCATTTCCTAGGTTATTAATGACTCCAGTTTGGAATAGCACTTATTGCAAAAAGCTGGAGCATGTGGCTAGCCAAGCGGTGGTGGAATTTGCTCAACGAGACAAATGCTTATTACTGTATTCGCAAACTACCAAAGAGGTTTCAGGAAAGGGTAACTTTGCCTGCAATTTGTCAATAAAGCCAAAGGACACCAAATTGTCCCTGGCACTCAAAGCAGAGACAAAACTCCTGTTCTGAGTAAATAAAATGCCCATCTCCATCTGGCTACACCACCCTTTCCAGATGTTCCACTGTATGGAACCTCTGCAACATCCTGATGTTGAGAATTGCAGTAAGTCAACACTTTTGGAGGGAACCAGATTGAAGAAGGTTGAGCCCCACTGTTGGTCCAACAAACTTTATTGGTTGACCCATTTGGTATCTTTTGGACTGTTTGGGGGTCTCTTTGACTATATGTAGAAGAAAGTTGAGCCTTAAGTAGGGGAGGCACCAAAGGAAGAGGAAGAAGAAACCCACAGGATTTGCAGAAGTAAATGTTTTAGAGCAGAGGTGCCCAAACTACAGCCCGTGGGCCAAATCTAAAGCACGCCTGGTCTACACGGATCAGTGCCTGGTTCTTCTCAGCCAAAACACAAGTCCCCGTTGGCAGGCCATGAAGTGTGGCTTTGAAAAGCAATTTCAACCCCAGGTTGGTTGGAGAGTGCTAGAAGACACCACAGACAAACCGGCTTCAAGCCTTACTTGGTGAAGGAACTTGAGAAAAGTCCGATGAAGGCAATGGCCGCCCCCGAGGCGGCCGTCGTCCGGCAGCCGATGCGGTCAGTGAAGATGCTCACGATGGGCGAGCAGAGAAAAACCATCCCCATGCCGATGGAGCCGACCAGGGCTGCAAATGGGAAGAAAGGGAGGGAGAGAAAAATAATTATCACCCATGGATTCTGAAACAGTCAAGAGGACCAAGTCATGCGGCCCTGGTGTGAAGTTGATGAGTTAAGCCCCATGGTTCCTCATCAAAAGACAAGGCAAAGCTATTCAAGGTGTGGAAATAACATACCAGAGTCAACACAGGAACAGTATGTCTTGTTTTCTCCATTCAACAGGTTAAAAAGCACCAATTTGTTTAATGCTTCCAAAGCGACATTTCAAAAATGACAGACTTTTATTCTGTGGACTAATTCTGTGCTTGGGCGCCCACAGTCCTTCCCTTCCACAGGAAGGAAGGGAGGAAGCGCTCCATAAGAGGTAGATTTTAATGAGTAACTCTTAACCTTGGCAACTGAGGCAGTTCTGGACGACAACTTCTACAGGCAGCCAAAGGGAGGAGCTAGAGTGATGGGCAAGACCCTGGGGGTCCAATCTCCACTTGCCCATGAAAAGCCATGCTGCAAAATACCCCAGGTACCTGGAAAAGGCAGGGGCTGCCATGGCTTAGGGGTTAAGATGATGAACTTGATAACTTTTTAAGTCAGGGGCCGGGTCATGCTCTCTCAGTCAGCTTTGAGGACCGGACAGTCAATTTGCCCTGCCTGCATGGCGGGGGTGGTCATTTTGCCCCAACAGCTTCAAAGGGGTGGCTGTTTTGTTTCTCAAATGGCCTTGGAAGCGGCGGGCACATGAAATGGCGCCAGGGGCCAGATCCGGCCCATGGGCCTTAGGTTGGAAACCCCTGCTTTAAGATAACAAGACAAACTAGGGCTCTGTACAGAACTGAGGTGTGTGTGTGGGGGAGATTTTAAAAATGCAAAGCAAAAGATGCATGCCTAGTTATATGCTTTTATTCTGAAATAGGTGGCACTTAATTCTCCTCTGGTTATTGCCAGGTCATGGATATTCACAGGGAACAAGTGACTCTAAAGGTTTTAAAAGAAAATTTCATTCTCAGAAGATCCTGAGGATTTGACCCTGCCAACACTGGCTCTACTACACCACTGGCCACAACATATTGTTATTGTTGAACATTTAGCATTTCTTTCTTGAAATGCCAGCCTATCCAATCAAGCGTCTTTGGGCTGCAGTTTCCATCATCCCAAGGAGCCTCCCCAGCCGTGGTGGTGAGGATGATGGAAGTTGGATCCTTTAAAATGAGAAAGCAAAACGTATCAAGATCTGTCATTTGTTGTTGTTCAGTCGCATAGTCGATTCCGACCCTTTGCGATCCTATGGACCACTGTCCGCCATGCACTTCTGTCCTCCACCATCCCCCTCAACTCGCTCAGCTTTGTGCCCATTGTGTCTATAATACCATCTAGCCATCTCATTTTGCCCCCCCTTTTTTTCTTTTGCCCTCCACCTTTCCCAGCATCAAGGCTTTCTCAAGCGAATCCTCTCTTCTCATTTGAAGTCCAAAGTACTTTACCTTCATCTTTACTATTTGACCTTCTAAGGAGCAGTCAGGGTTGATTTCTTCTAAGATTGACCTATTTGTTCTCCTTGCTGTCCAGGGGACTCTCAAAACTCTCCTCCAGCACCACATCTCAAAGGCATCTATTCTTCTGCGCTCAGCTTTCCTAATGGTCCAGCTCTCACAACCATACATTGACATCGGGAATACCATTGCTTTGACTATATGAATTTTTGTTTGCAATGTGATGTCTCTACTTTTCACAATGTTCCCCAGGTTTCATCACAGCTGAACTGAAAAGTCTCCCAGAGCGATTTCAAACAGAGGCACCTCCTGCACGGCCCGTTGAAAACTTTGTTTTCTATTTCTGGATTTCCATTAATATGACAAAGGGACCCTTCATGAGGCAGACAATGGAGCACCTCTGTGCCTTCAGGAAAAGTAATACATGCCCCCATTAAGAAGACAGCCAAGAGGGTCCACATGTATCCCAGCCAAAAGCTCAAAGAAAAGAATCAGCTGCAGAGGACAGATGATTGTTCCGAACTAATTCTATTTTGCCTCCCCAAAACCAATTTCTCCTCCAAAGGCCTTCCTGGGCAAAACTGAGTGTTGGAGCAAGAGCTTAAAGAATAACTGAGACGCAGCAGGAGACTGGGAACAAAACGAGACCCAAGAGGCCAGAAACCCAATCGCCAGCCCAGCTTCTGGGGGTTATGGAAAAGGGAACGGAGTGTGATGAATGCCTTGTAATAGGATTACGTATGTGGCTTCCTTCCCAAACAGCCTTTCCCAAACAATGTCAAACAAACAAGCAAGCAAATAAATAAATAAATAAGTGAAGGTACAAGAAGCTGGAAGGAGCCAAGACGACCCAGAGCTCATTAAACAGGCTGTTTCCAGTAACATCCCAACGTTTCAAAGCCAAAGTAGTAAAACATTACATGGCCTTTGTACGGTCGGAAAATGTGCTCGGCGTCATAGCAGTTAGGGGGGAATTAGCCCAAGAAACAAGGGACTGAAAGCCTTTAGGCCAATTTCAGACTTCACAGGCTCAATTCAGCAGGTAATTAAGACAATCCATAGCAGTAATGGCGAACTTATGGCACGCATGCCAGAAGGGGCACTCACAGCCCTCTCTCTTGGCCCACGCACCATTGGCCCAGCACAGAATCACCCCGCCCCTCTGCCCAGCAGCCCCATGGGAGTGCTTCCTCCCTCCCCCAGCACAGGGTTCACCCCTTTGTTTGAGCACTCGGTCCCTAAAAAGTTTGCCATCACTGACCTATAGCATTGCTCTGGGTGGGAAAAGGAGCAAAGCAACTTTCTTAAACCAAATCAGGATAACCTCGCCATCTAGTCTGGTATTATTTACTCTGATGCGCACCAACTCTCTCAGACCTCAGACAAAACTCTTTCCCATTACATAGGACCAGGGGTGTAGCCACTGGATTATCGTTCCCATCAACCCCAGACAGAAAGGGCAAGGCATGCGCCTATTGCATGCATCAAATCATAGATTCACAGAGTTGGAAGGGGCCATCACGTATTGATGGGGCTCAGATCAGCCTAGCTTCGGCAAAAGGCTTGCAAGAAGGACCAGATGGTGGCCAAGAACTGTGTAACTATCCAGTGTTAGCCATCATGGGGGATTCATGTTCCGACATAATTCCACCCGGCGCTCCTCGTTCTCAACAAAGAGAGACCAGCCAACCAAGACAAACAACCTGTACAACAACAGGCAATCATTCTTTCATGCTATGTTGTTGTTTTGTAGAGAGGGGGAACACAAAAGGAGCAGAGGAAGTAATTGCTGGAAGGAAAAACCACAAATCCTCTTGAGCATTTGGGCTAAGCTGTTACAAAAACACGACCGTTACAAGTTGTGCTTGCCAGGCTCATTAGATCTCATTTTTTTCCCCATTCATCAGAAATTAACTTCCAGAGAAATAATGGGGCAACAGTTGTTTTGT
This sequence comes from Furcifer pardalis, assembly GCA_030440675.1. Taxonomy (NCBI): domain Eukaryota; kingdom Metazoa; phylum Chordata; class Lepidosauria; order Squamata; family Chamaeleonidae; genus Furcifer; species Furcifer pardalis. The sequence goes on from CP126899.1 coordinate 14,528,843, forward strand.
GCAGTTCCCTCCCACCGAGGAAATGGAAGGGAGCAGGATTCTTCATGGGTCAACAACTTTCTGTGGCAGGAGTCGACCCACCTGTTGACCATTGCCAAGGCTGACGAAGCTTCTTCCATCATTCTGAGGCCAGTGAAATGAGTGCTCAGTGGGGTGGCTATTTCGATATCCTTGTTAAATAGAACAATGTTCTAATAATGGGCGAGTGAACTGTGGGCAGGTACTGCATGACCGAGTGAGCTCCTGTCTCTGTCCCAGCTCCTGCCAACCAAGCAGTCCAAAAGCAAGACATTGCAAGTGGACAAATAGGGTCCACTTCAGTGGGAAAGGTAAACAGCGTTCTGTGCATTTTGGTCTTGAGGCATTCCTGCCACATGCCTTGGGACAGCACTGGCTCTTTAGCTATAAACAGAGATGAGCACTGAACCCTAGAGTCGGATACGACTGGCGTTTGAGCAATGGGCTATCTACAAGGTCTATTTCTGCCCCTGTGCTGTATCAAGTTCTTCTTCATGGTCCACACAAATGGGTATATGCACAGTAAACTCATTCATGTAGCTTCACTGAATCCATGAAGGAAAAACAACCATTACAGGTAAGCAATCTGTCATTATAGAGCCAGAAGGTTGCAAGTTCAATCCTGATGGGGATCAAGGTTGACTCAGCCTTACATCCTTCCAAGGTGGGTCAAATGAGTACCTAACATGCTAATTAACTAGTGAACCAAGCTTTGCGCTTAGAGATACAGCAATGGCTAGTAGCTAATTAGGGTGCTTAAAAATCAATGATATGTAAAGTAGGTAAAGGTCTCCCTTGCTCGAAAGCCAGTCATATCTGACTCTAGGGTTCAGTGCTCATCTTTGTTTATAGCCAAAGAGCCAGCACTGTCTGTGTCTGAAGACGTTTCCGTGGACATATGGCAGGCATGCTTCAACACCGGAGTGCATGGAACACTGTTTACCTTCTCACCAAAAAGGTACTTATTTATCTACTTGTAATTTCTTACTTTCAAACTGCTAGGTTGGCAGGAGCCGGTACAGAAACGGGAGCTCACTCCATTGTGCAGTACTCAGGAATCGAACTCCCACTGTCCACTCTTCGAGTTCAGCGTCTTAACCACTTCAGCCACTACAGTCCCGTGTAGGGCAGAACCCTTGTCAAATTGTTCAGAAAAGGTTTGAGCTGAACACATGCAGAGGAGGAGGAGGAAGACAATCCTTGCCCATTGGTGTATTTTGAAGGAAGTCGCAAGGAGCCTCTGGAAACCAGGAATTTACAAACATAATTTGTGCCTGATGGCCATCCGGTTATTCCTAGATGCCGTGACATCCTTCCCTGAGTCAATCTGCCCCATTTTATGACTCGCAACCCACACAATCTATGGGGCAGTTTAACAGGAAACATAGGGGCTGCGGTGGCTCAGTCGTTAAGAAGCTCGCCTTGCTAGCTGGAAGGCTGGCAAGTGCAAGTCGGCAGTTTGAGACCCGGGTACTGCATGACGGATTGAGCACCTGTCTCGGTCCCAGCTCTTGGGGCCATGAAAGGAGCCTCATTCGGGCGTTCCCTGAGTGGAGTTTCTTCTGCAAAAATCCTTTCAACCCAGAATAATTTCTGACACGAAATTATTATTATCAGGAAAAGCAGTTTAAATTTTCGCTTGCAGTCAGCTTTCAAGTACAGCAATCACAACCACGTAAGCATATTCTGGTACAGGACAGCAGGAACCCAAGCAAGCCCAGCAAAAGGACGCACAAGGAGGTCCCATTCCTGGAAGTATTACAGCAGATTAAGAAATAATGTGAAGGTCAAGGAAGGGACGGCCGACCTGCTGTCCATGCATCGAATCCTTTAGCACTCCTATCAAGCGGTTAACTCAAGGGAGGGAAAGAGGATTTCTCAACCGCACCTCCAGCACCTCCAACACTGCGTAAGTAAAGATAAAGATTGCCTTGCTCGAAAGCCAGTAGCATTGGGTTCTAGGGTTCAGTGCTCATCTCTGTTTGTAGCCAAAGAGCCAGCCCTGTTTGCATCTGCCGACGTTTCCATGGTCATGTGGCAGGCATGACTAGATGCACAGAATGCTGTTAGCCTTCCCACTGAAGTGGTCCCTATTTATCTACTTGCAATTTCTCAACCAATCAATCAATTTTTATTATGGTCCAAGACCTCCATAGAGCAGCAGAGGGAACAGAAATTACAATGGGGGTGCTAAAATAGATACAGAGAGAGGGTGTGTAAAAAAAGGGCATTTCTGCTCCAGCACAGAACATCAGAGGGAACAGAAGTTAAAATGGGAGTACTATGTCAGAAACAAAAGTTAAAATGAGGGTACTTAAAAAGGAGCATTTCTGCTATATGCGGATGATGCCATAATTCTCTCTAGGACACCAATAGGACTCAGAAGATCACTGTAACAACCAATTAGAGATCAACTATCAGGAAACTAAAGTGATAACTTTGCAATGTCTTGCTTTTGAACAGCTAAGTTGGCAGGATCAGGGAGAGAGACGGGAGCTCACTCTGTCATGCAACACTTGAACTGCTGACCTGCTAACCTTTCAGTCGTCAGGTTCAGTGTCTTAACCACTAACCCACCGCGGTCCCTGTGAAAAATGAAGTACAGTTTTGTTGTTGTTCAGTCGCACAGTTGATTCCGACCCTTTGTGACCATATGGACCATTGCCCGGCAGGCACCTTTGTCCTCCACCATCCTCCTCAGTTTACCAAGCTCTGTTCCCATTGTGTCTACAATACCATCTAGCCATCTCATTTTGGGCCACCCCCTTCGTCTTTTCCCCTCCACCTTTCCCAGCATCAAGGTTTTCTCAACTGAATCCTCTCTTCTCATTTGATGTCCAAAGTACTTTAGCTTCATCTTTACTATTTACTATTCTAAGGAGCAATCAGGGTTGATTTCTTTTAGGATTGACTTATTTGTTCTCCTTGCTGTCCAGGGAACTCTCAAAACTCTCCTCCAACACCACATCTCAAAGGCATCTATTCTTCTGCGCTCAGTTTTCCTAATGGTCCAGCTCTCACAACCGTACTTTACCACCAGGAATACCATTGCTCTGACTATGCGAATTTTTGTTTGCAAGGTGATGTCTCTACTTTTAACTATGTTCTCCAGGTTGCTCATTGCTTGTCTAGACCAGGCCTAGCACTGCAACAGTTTGGGTGGGTATTTTGACAGCAGCCAGACCTGGTTCTAAGTTATAAAAGGGGGTCTGATGCATCAGGGGATCATGTTGGTATCACATGGCATCCCACCAACCCCAACTCACTTCCTTTATCTCTCCATCTAGCCAGGGGGTGAAACTCAATGTTTCCTTGGAAGCATTGTGCCTACTATGATTAGAAACTGAAACCCATCACTGTTCCAGAGATGCAATACCAGCTGTGACTAAGCAATCACACTTTCAAACAATGCCTATGTCTTACACGAAGATGAGTCATCCTAAAGCATAGTGAGCCTTTACGCACAAGCGCTGGCTACAACAATCACATGTCTTTCAGCATTTGAAGAATTCCCTCTTCAGATTACCAGTTGCATGAGACATACTACTTGGTTGTAACACAATCATGGCACAAACGTTTGTGAATTATGAGTCAGGCATTGAACGAAATGGACTTCAGTCTTCTTTGACTCTGCTGGCTAGATGGAAGTCTTTCTTGCCTCTTTGACAAACATCCATTTGAACTCTTCCTGGTGGAGAGCTGGGTCAAGACCCCTGCAGACACAACAGTTGTGCAAAGGCCATGTCATGGACTCATCTCTATGCCTGCAGTTGCTTCAGGAAAAAAAAACATTTATGTGTTGGCTTATTTGCCATTCTGGTAGTCACAAGAGGTAAAGGTCACCCTTGCTCAAAAGCCAGTCATATCTGACTCTAGGGTTTAGTGCTCATCTCTGTTTATAGTCAAAGAGACAGCTCTGTCTGCATCATTCTGCAGACATTTCCAGACTGCAGTAAACGCTGTTTATCTTCTCACCGATGTGGTCCCTATTTATCTAATTGCAATTTCTTGCTTTTGAACTGCTAGGTTGGCAGGAGATGGGACAGAGACGGGTGCTCACTCTGAGTGCAACATTTGGGTCTTGAAGGTTATTTTACAAGGAAGCAAAATCACACACATCAAATGATGTTTTAATGGAACTGAAAGATATACTGCTTGCAAATAAATCCATCAAGCTGGGTCAACCTCACGGATTCTTTCCAGAAAAAACTATCCTTCCTAACAAAAGTAAATGAGGCTCAGAATCAAATGAGCTTCTAATAATTAACTACATTTTTTTTAACGGTTGCAAAAATATGCTTAATGCAGCAAAACTCTGTGAGGACAGACTCTGGTTCTTCTCAGCTTCAAGTCCTAAGAAGGCATTCATCTGAACAGATTTCTTTGGATTTGGGATATGATTAACTATATAAACATTAATGAACTTTACGTGGGTTATGGAAGAGGATATCTAACAATGTCCAGTCACCTTTCCCCTTCTATCTTTCCATCAACCTCCCATCACCTGGTTGAAGTTCAAGGCTCTTGATCTTTGATCCTTGTTGGTTAACAGGGAGGAATGGAATGCTATTTAGAGAGAGTTCAGCATTAGCCCTCATGGTCATGAATCATCACGGCAGATGTAACAGACCTGAATTTCAACCCAACAGTGGGCAAAGTGAATTGAGTTGGCCTTACTGAGACCATTGACCTACACTTCTTCTTCTTCTTCTTCTTCTTCTTCTTCTTCTTCTTCTTCTTCTTCTTCTTCTTCTTCTTCTTCTTCTTCTTCTTCTTCTTCTTCTTCTTCTTCTTCTTCTTCTTCTTCTTCTTCTTCTTCTTCTTCTTCTTCTTCTTCTTCTTCTTCTTCTTCTTCTGTATCGAAATCCAAATGTTTGCGATCCTCATGGCAATCAGCCATGAAAACTGTCCTGAGAATATAATGCTGTGGCCTTTCATCTGACTTCTGCATCACAGCGTGACCCTCGTACCACTGATCCAGTTCTGTTAGTCACTTTCTGGTTCTCAGCCCTTTGGGTGTGCAAAGTCCTCCTCAGCCCCAGGCCAGGATGGATGAAGCTGCTGCTTAAGGGGGATTTAATCCACTTGGGGACCTTCACCCTTCCCTGTGGACTTCACCACCCAAGTCCATTAGTCCTCAGGGTGGTCAGGTTAGTTAACCACCACCTGACACTCAGTGTTGAGTCACTGACATAATGGTCAACTCTGTTACCATAGCAGGATAACCTGGCTATCCATAGCAGGATAATCTGGAGTCCCAAGGTTCACCATCACTGGCCTGTCACCTCCACTGTTGAAAACTCACCATATCAGAATGTTCTTCCTAATATTTAGTCAATACAGTAAAACCTCATATAACACTAAAACCTGGTTCCACAAGTCTTCGTGTTATATGATTTTTCGTGTTATCTGATCCTCTATGGGATCCATAGAGATACATTGTAACCACACAGGCTTTCGCGGTTGTTATCTGAAGCATCCCATAGGATCTTAATGTTATCTGATGCAATTTTCCCCCCCAGATTCCTTGATGTTATGCGATTTTCGTGTTATTCGATACTAATGTTATATGAGGTATTACTGTACCTCCTTCCTGGGTCTACTGCTTTAGGTATTTGCCTCGATAATCAAAAGAAGCACAGATGCTATAAAGAAAGGTTTTGCATCCCAATTTCCCAACTATCAAAGTCACAAGTTATGGTCATTCTGGGGTTGTCATCTGAAAAATGAACCTTTTCTGTCTCTTAAAAGCAGGTTTTGTAGACCACGAAGCTCAAAACGAAAGGTTCTCATGGTCTAATTCACAAGACTTTCTTTGGTCTTCTTTCCAAAAGAAACATGCGGCAGCCATCATTTACAGCTACCTCAACTGGGGGTAGAAGTGGAGGAAAAACCACAGCTATATCAAGTTGATAAAAAGCCGGGCAGATAATGTTTGAATCATGTCCAGGATTGCAAACTAGACACAATGTCCAACGTGACGCCATCATGAACTTTACTTTTGCTTGTCTCCTCTGTGCTTTCAACCTTATTTCGTCCTTGGTTGAGATGGCTGGAAGCCCAGTATTGACTAGCAATCCCTTCCCATCTAGGAAAGGTGGAGCTACCAGTTAAAATGGCCCTAAAATTATAGTAAAGCAATATAAATGAAATACTATGGGGAAATATCAGCTCAGAGGAAGCAAAACTCAAATAGTAGAGAAGGCTAATGCCTGGAGAAGAAAGGAGCCCCAATGCTGAGGCCAGAACAACAAGGATATCTTCTGAGTCACACATTTGCAAACAGAAGGAGAAATAGATGAAGAAAGACATTAATGCATGGGGAAAGTATGCCAAAAATAAATTAAAAAATGACATAAATGATCTTTCTATAGTCTTGTTAAACTGTCTTGAAGATGAGGAGCAACATAATACAAATGATACCATGAAGGACAGAATAAAGTAAGTTGTAACTAGAGCATGCCTGCTAGGATCAGTAGAACTTTATGAAGGTCTTGAGTCGCCAAATCCCCATTGATTCAATGGGTTTAATCTAGCACAATTTACTATGCTAAACAGCAAGATTTTGGCCATTAGCCAATTCCTCTTGTTCATAATAGTAGAGACCCTACATTAAGTAATGCTTGATTATTCTGTATGAGTGAAATAAGACATAAACCGAAGAAGGATCTGAAAGAATAAAGTAGAAGTCTAAAAAGTTACTATAGTTCAAAATACCTGGTTCTCACTAGAACATCATGATTTTCAGCTGTAGAACTATGAAAGTTCATGTACTGTATTTTTGTATTGTATCATATTACTGAAACTATGCCATGTATATGTAACTGGAATTGTACTTTGTAACTTTATTTTTCAGTGTGGTTTTGTTTTATTGTACTGCTGTACTGTATTGTTATATTTATTGCATTATACTGTATGACCTTTGATTATGTTATATTACTTTTGATTGTCTTATATATATGGTTTCTGTAAACCGCCCTGAGTCGGTTGCACCGAGTAGGGCGGTATACAAATTGAATAAATGAAATGAATGAAATGAAATGCCCAAACTATGGCCCGTGGGCCAGGTCTGGCCCCCAACACCAATTCATCCAGCCCACACCACCCTCATCGCTCCTGGAAGTGGAAGAAAAATGTGCCTGTACGGGTTTACTTGACCAAGCACGACACATCTTCTGCCTCAAAGTGGTCCATCAGTAACATCTCTGGCTAGCTGTGCCCCTAGGATCCAGAATAACCCAGACCCAATCCCCCCCCCACGGCCTGGCTCTGCGAAAGAAAGCCAGCCGCCTGGTAGAGCAAATCGATGGTGACGCTTCCGCCCGAGAGAGGCAAGCGGCCATTCCCGAACGGCAGAGAAAAGAGAACCTTCTTCACAAAAGCCTGCCGAGGCCTTTTTTTAAAGATATTTTAAGACGGCACCGTTGAATGCTTTCTAGTGCATTTTTCTGCTGAACATAAAAAAACCCCACGTCCCTGTGGTGAGGAAACAAAAGACCAAGTGAAGTGGCTGATTATCTCTTGGCTCATTCAACCAAGAGATAATTCAACCACAAGAACGCAGAATCCACGTGCAGCTGGATTTCTGGTCCACCAAGCCTCAAGCACAAGAAACTGATTTAAAAAAAAAAAAACCTCTTGGTTTTGCCGCTGGACAAAAAGGATGAGGAAGAAGAGGAGGTAGGAGGAAGGGCAGATTTTTTTGGATTTACTGTTTTGATCTACTTGAGGAGACAAGTATGTTTGGAACGCTGTCTGCCAGCAATTGAATTATCTTTCTAGAGCCAGAGGGAACTGCAAGATTTAACATGCTGAACTTGATGACTGGAAGGTCGGCAGGTCAGTAGCTTGAGCCCCGAGTGCTGCACGACGTAGTGAGCTCCTGTCTCTGTCCCAGCTCCTGCCAACCTAGCAGTTCGAAAGCAAGACATTGCAGGTAGCTAAATAGGGACCACTTTGGTGGGAAAGGTAAACAGTGTTCCGTGGACTCCGGTGTCTAGTCATGCCTGCCACGTGTTCATGGAAACATCTACAAATGCAAACAGCACTGGCTCTTTGGCTATAAACATAATGAGCACTAAGCCCTAGAGTCGGATATGACTGGCTTTCAAGCAAAGGTGACCATTACCTTTACCTAAAAAGGACGAGAAGAAGAGGAGGAAGGGCAGATCTTTTGGGATTTACCACCTTGATCTTCTGTAGATCGAGGCTACACTTGAGGAGGCAGGTATGTCTGGAATGCTGTTCCCCTGCAATTGCATCCACCTCCTTGTGCTAGAAACAAGGAGAGATTTTCAGCCACCAGAGATCCAACGCTGCCTTCACCTTGACCAGTGATGGCAAACCTTGGCACTCCAGGTGTTCTTGGATTTCAATTCCCAGAAGCCCCAAGTCTCTGTGAATCCCTCCTAAGTTGTATAAACTTGTCATAGCAGTGATGCCTTTGCTAAACACTACTCGGTTGAAGAGCTCCAGCATTGTCCTTCCTCTTTCCTCATGCCATAGGACCGTGATGGCAAACCTTGGCACTCCAGGTGTTCTTGGACTTAAATTCCCAGAAGCCCAAGGACTACATACGCGCAGTAAAACTATGCAGATGATACCACCCTAATGGCTGAAAGTGAGGCGGACTTAAAGAAGCTCCTGATTAGGTTGAAAGAAGAAAGTGCAAAAGCTGGCTTGAGACTCAATATCAAGAAAACCAAGATAATGGCAACAGGCCCTCTCAGTCCCTGGAAAATAGATGGGGAAGAAGTAGAAGCAGTGACAGATTTTACTTTCCTAGGATCAAAGCTCACTGCAGATGGTGATTGCAGCCATGAAATAAAAAGGCGACTGATTCTTGGGAGGCAAGTGATGAGAAACCTGGGGAACATAGTGAAAAGTAGAGACAAAAATTCATCTAGTCAAAGCAATGGTATTCCCAGTGGTAATGTATAGTTGTGAGAGCTGGACCATAAGGAAAGCGGAGCACAGAAGAATAAATGCCTTTGAGATGTGGTGTTGGAGGAGAGTTTTGAGAGATTCCTGGACCGTGAGGAGAACAAATAGGTCAATCTTAGAAGAAATCAACCCTGACTGCTCCTTAGAAGGTCAAATAGTGAAGATGAAGCTAAAGTACTTTGGACATCAAATAAGAAGAGAGGATTCACTTGAAAAAGCCTTGATGCTGGGAAAGGTGGAGAGAAAAAGAAGAAGGGGGCGGCCAAAAATGAGATGGCTAGATGGTATTGTGGAGACAATGGGCACAGAGCTGAGCGAGTTGAGGAGGAGGGTGGAGGACAGGAGTGCCTGGTGAACAGTGGTCCATGGGGTCATCACAAAGGGTCGGAATCGACTGTGCAACTGAACAACAACAAGATCCACAGACACTTGGGCTTCTGGAAATTGAAATCCAAAAACACCTGGAGTGCCAAAGGTCACCATCCCAGCCCTTGACAAAGCAAATATTGGGGGCTCCTCTTTTCATTTCCTTGCCAGCCCCTGGGTCTCTACATCAAGCGAGGGAAGAACGCAGGGATGCATCATTCCTTCCTAAGCTGCTTTGGGGAGGAGGGCAGGAGCCTCCCCCAGGGTAACATCCGCCTCTCTCTAAACATCCGCTCCCGCAGAAGGGCCTCCTTTGAATCCCAAAACAGCCTTTTCCTGTTTTGGAACACTCTCTGGGTCAACGCCTCTCTGGGGATCCCGTGTGCCCATTGTCTTCGGCAGGATGGGGACCTACGGGATACCTTCCCCCTACTTTAAGGCAGGACATGCAACGTCCCAAGCAATGCTGCGCTCTGGCCCAAATCGGAGGCCCAGAGACCCTGAGAATCACACCAGCAAAGGGCCCAGTTTTGACCGTAGAAGAGCTGCTGAATCCAGATAAGAACATCAACAGGAAAGTGTCCATTGAGGGGAACAGAAAGAAAGTTCCCCGGGGGGGGGGGGCAACAGCCCTAAAAGACCAAAGGTGGAAAGGAGCATTTCTGAAGAGCAATTGGCAATGGCGCTTCTCTCCTGACCCATTGTGCTGAAGGCCCTCACAAGTTAATTGGCACGTTGGCCCTCAATAACATGCTGGGTTCTCACTTTACCAACCTTGGAAGGATGGAAGGCTGAGTCAACCTGGATCCCAGTCAGGATCAAACTCACAATGTTTTGGTTGTAGTTACAGCCACTTAACCCCTGCTCCACCAGGGCTCTATAAGGGCAGGTTGCTTACCTGTAACTGTTCCTCTTCTTTGTGGGCCCCTGTGGATCCACACAAATGGGTTTCCTATGTGTACGCACAGTAAACCCATTCATATGGATTCACAGAGACCACGAAAAAGAATTTTGTGGCGTGTACGGGCAGAAACAGACATTATAGCTAGGCCATGATTAGAACATGGTTCTCTTTAACAAGGACATAGCAATTCCACTTCTATCCCACCCTATTGTCAAGTCTGCTCTCTGTGCTAAAACCAGGTTTTTAAGTTATTTCCTTTGCTGTTTTGGCCACTTGTTCCCCTCCACAGTCATCCACCTTAGTGTGGGGAAGGGCATGAATGAGAAAACATCTGTGAGCCAAGGAACAGGACATAGAACAATTGGAACTTCCAGGTTTGAAACCTGGCCAAGATTTGGCGTCCCACCTTCGGTGTTTTGGGCCATCTGTGATCTGGCACCAGGTTTCTGTGGAAAGTCTCGTTCTTTAAGAAAGGATCGGTTTTTGCCAAGGTTTGGCTACAGTTCCTAAGCGAGAAATTGCAAGTAGATAAATAGGTCCCACTTTGGTAGGCAAAGTAACAGCGTTCCATGTGTTACAAGTCTATTTCCATTTTTGAGGGGCAGGGAAATATAATTTCAGGGTGTTAAAATGCTGTTGGGGTCTTATGTGGTTTATCCGAAAGGTAAACTCCTGTAGTCTTCTCTGAGTGGCAGTTCATCCCTTCCAAGGCATGGCCAATGAAGGGGTGGCCTTACTCAATGGCTCACCCGGAGATGATCTGGCGTATTTACTGCTAGGTAACGGTAAAGGTCACCCTTGCTCAAAAGCCAGTCATATCAGACTCTAGGGTTGAGTGCTCATCTCTGTTTGCAGCCAAAGAGCCAGCGCCGTCTGCATTTGCAGACATTTCCATGGTCATGTGGCAGGCATGCCTAGATGCCAGGGTCCATGGAATGCTGTTTACCTTCCCATCGAAGTGGTCCCCAGTTATCCACTTGCAATGTCTTGCTTTCGAACGGCTAGGTTGGCAGGAGCTGGGACAGAGATGGGAGCTCACTCCATCATGCAGTACTTGGGTCTTGAACTGCTGACCAGTCGTCAAAGTTCAGCATCTTAACCACTATAGTCCCCATTACAGCCTACCACAATTTCCTCTCAGGATAATTCTTGTCCAGGTACTTTTGGGACAGCAAAAATCCTTGCTCTATATTGCAAACCAATCCTAGACCAAAAAAAAAAAGGTAAATCGGAGAGAGCAATGCCACAGATGATGCCGCGCATCGAACACTGTTGGCTCCCATAGTGCAGGAACCAACTTCTAAGCTGCCAGTGAAGATCTAAGCACTTTGCAGCCCCAGAAATAGGCTTGGCGGGGAAAAATGGGTTACTGGGTTTTGTTGCCTAGCATCGCTTACGAAACACTGGAGCAATGTGAACGCCAGGCACAAAGCTTTCCCACCAACACACACACACACACACACACACACACACACACACACACACACACACACACACACACACACACACACACACACACACACACACACACACACACACACACCACTGCTAAGCTTTCCGTCGACACACAGTGCCACACACCAGGGGCGCCAAGCAAAGCCTTTAACGCCAGAGGAGCAGTCAGATGACACACTCGTCTGACTCCCCCCAAGTGTGTGACTTACACAAACAACGGCGTTCACAAGCTGCCTGGAATAAGGCTTCCAAAAAGACAGGTACCACGCTATCTTTATTTTGACCCTCTCATCTTTGTTTCTTTCTGGAAAGCAACATTCCACCTGTCTTTTCTTTCTCTTTCAAACTCAAAACAAAGGGAACCTCTGCTGCCTATTATTATTATTTATTTATTTATTTATTTATTTATTTATTTATTTATTTATTTATTTATTTATTTATTAAGTGATCTATTAAAATCCACAGAAGGCCAAGCATGACTCTAGGTGAGTCATTTCTGCTTCTCGTCTGTGCGGAGTGGCCAATGGTTGGCTCGCATGAACTGGCTCTTGATTTCGGGTCAAGCCACAACCCGAGACACAGACCGCCCGCCGTGTATTTCCAACAGCCAGAAACAAATCTGGTTTAATTTTAGGACCCAAAAGGAAGTGGAAAATTTGAAGGACTCAAGAAAGAGGAGGCCACCACCCTCTCCACCTGCCTTCTTTCCACAAAGCCATTGTTCTCAACCAACCCATCTGTTCACCCCAGGCCCCAACTGGAAGGAAGGAAGGAAGGACGGACGGACGGACGGACGGATGCCCACAAGGATGAATCCCCACATGGTCTACGACACGACCGCTTGCAAAATTGGAATGCCAGCTGCAGATAAAGAAAGTTCACCTGACCAGAAAGGACCACGGTAGCTTTTATTCCAGGGCTGCTCAAACTACAGCTTGGGGCTCGATCCAATCCACGAAGCCCTCGTCGCTCCTGGAAGCAGAAATAAAACGCACCCGTACGGACTTTGTGGGCCGGATGAATTGGCGTCAGGGGCCATATCCAGCCCCTGGACAAATAATGACCAGCTCCCTGAACCAAATGACCGGCCTGCGGCCCAAAAGGTTTGCGCACCCCTGTTTTACTCTTTCCATTTGAGTCATCCCAGTAGAACAGGGCTTCTCAACCTTGGGGCTCCAGATGTTCTTTGGCTTCAGTTCCCAGAATCCCACGTCAACACACTTGTGATCAGGGCTTCTGGGAATTGAAGTCCAAGAACACCCGGGGGCCCAAGTTGGAGAAACCCTGCAGTAGAAGGTTTCTTGGGTTCATGGGAATGCCGTCTTCCCAGACATACCAAGTGCCAGAGTCCATGACTGGAGAGGACAAGGTAACCCTCGTTGGAAAACTAGTCACGTCCAGCTCTAAGGACCAGAGCTCATCTCTGTTTATAGCCAAAGAGCCAGCACTGTCTGCTTCTGGTCATGTGGCAATCATGACTAGATGCCGGAGCGCAAAGAATGTTGTTACCTTTCCCGCCGAAGCAGTAACCTATTATCTACCTGCAATTTCTTGCTTTCGAACAGCTAGGTTGGCAGGAGCTGGGACAGACAACAGGCCTTCACTCCATTGTGCAGCACTCGGGGCTCAAACTGCTGACCTCCCGGTCGCCAAGCTCAGTGTCTTAACCACTAACCCACTGCACTCCATATAACTGGAGAGGCATGGGTTCAAATCCCCAAATGAACCATCGAAAACAGACAATATTTATGGGGGGGGGGGAACGATCTTGCACATTGAGCCCCTTGGACTGAAAGAAAAATATAAATATTGAACAACAGCACAGAGGCCAAAAGTGTCATGTAACACAAGCCCCATAAAACAAATAATAATTAATAATTACATTCAGTTTGGAAATAACAGGCTCAGGAATTCTCACCATGTATGTGGGAGGGAAGGAGGGCGACTTCATGGGATTTATGTAGCTCTTTATTTTCTCTGCTATCTTGAAACCAAAGGGGGAAGGGGGTTTAAGCCTCCGCTGCAGTTGCAAAGCAAATTTAAAAATGTGGGCTTCATAACTCTGATTCCCTGTAACGCCTTTTAAAAAAAAATGCTGCAATTATCATGTAGCTTTCATGGCATAAACGATGAGGCGAGGAATGAAGCAGGGTGTGTGTGTGTGTGTGTGTGTGGTGGATTGAGGATTTTTTAAATGACCGCATTCTCTGGAGCAACGTGGGATGGGAAAGAAGGAAAGACAAAAGGCAAAAAGACAGCTGAGGAAAACCATGAGGCATCATCGGTGAGCTATCGACACAGGAAATGCAGCCGGAGCAAATTCCTGCCTTCGGTCAATTAAGACATTAGCAAATGCCTAGCATTTGCACTGTCTGTCAAAGAGGGGGTTTTGTGCAGCGCGCGCACGCGCACACACATACACACACACTTCAAACCGACAGCCTCGAATGCATCTTAAAGCAAACAACGACCGCTCTCTCTGCCAAACTGCATTTCTGAATTGTCTCCAGCAAAGGAAAGACATTTGAGAGGAAGCCTTATCCGTGCCTACAAAACGGGTGCCCAAACTTTTTGAGCCAAGGGCCAGTCATGTGGTTCAGCGGGCCAGTCACGTGGTTCAGCGGGCCAGTCACGTGGTTCCTCCCACCGGAAGCGGAAGTAAAACGTGCCTCGCAATCTGATTTGCAACAGGATTAGATACATTTTAGGCTGCCATTTTCTCTGCTTAAACCAGGGGTGCCCAAAGTACAGCTCGTGTGCCAGATCCTGCCCCCAATGCCAATTCATCCAGCCCACACTGTCCACATCGCCCCCCTAAGCATAAGTAAAATGTGCCCATATGGGCGAGTTTTACCTCCGCTTCTAGGAGCGACGGGGGTGGTGCAGGTCGGATGAATTGGCATCCGGGCCAGATCCAGCCCACAGGCCGTACTTTGGGCACCCCTGTTATAAAATATGTCAATTCCATCCCCCGCCAACCAAGAATAAGCTCAAGCAAAAGCTGGTACATCGCCTTACAACAAACATGACCAAATTCAGAATCTGTGTTCTTCCATAACGGCCAAGACGAAGGGGTCCCGGTGGACTCTCCTTATCTGCACAAGGTCTAGTCTTTGCCCAAGCTGCATAGCCTTGGCCTTCTGGACTGGTCAAGGCTAAAAACCAGCCAGGAACTCTGCAGCCCAGAAATCTGACCTGAAGGAAACTGAGACTTGGAATGACAACTAGGAAGAAACCAGCAATGCTCCTTCAAGAGTAAGGCTGTGTTGATGGTTAACGATGGCCAAGATCATCCATGCTATGATAATTCCAAGACATTCTCTCCAAATGGGCAAACCACTTTATTTGTTGTCTATGTACAGAAGATTGGTTCTATTCCAATTCTTTCCCTTATAATCTTATTCCTGATTTTATCCCTTCTAGTCACTCTAGCAGCCTTCCTTGGACCTCTCATTTCTGTGGTGACCAACATTCATTTATGTTTTGTTGTAAGTGCCCATGTTTGGCACCAGTAACATAAGGTGGGGATGAATATGCTTTGCATGAGGTATCTCTTTGTGCTAGTTGGAATTGCCTTGTATGATAGGGAGGCCACCATTAAATTCAGTGAGACTTCATGTAAGGCCATAGGGCTCTAATCCTGCACAGAGTTACTTGAACATATGTACTTACTTACTTACTATACTGCCCATTTGGTAAATGCAAACTCAAATGCAAGAAATGGAACAAAAGAAGAAGACATATTTAACTCTCCCTCTATCTGTGGTGGCTTATTGGTTAAGACATTGCATTTGATGGATGGAAGGTCGGCAGGTCAGCAGTTCGAGACCCGAATGCTGCATGATGGAATGAGCTCCTGTAAACGTTCCCGGTCAACCTAGCAGTTCAGAAGGGGGGGGGGGAATGCAAGTAGATAAATAGGGACCACTTCGGTGGGAAGGTAAACAGTGTTCCATGCACTAGTCATGCCTGCCATATGACCACGGAAAGGTCTACAGACACAGACAATGCTGGCTCTTTGGCTGTAAACAGAGATGAGCACTGAACCCTAGATTCAGATATGACTGGCTTTTGAGCAAGGGCGACCTTTACCTATGTTTCTAAGATTCCTTATCCACCTTATGAACCTCTGGAGCAGATGTTGCCCTACGATGTGGTTCAGCAGCTGGATTTTGCCTTCTCTCATCTGTTTTTCTTTCTGGCAAGTTTTTCTTCCCTGCTTTGTGTCCCTGGCTTGCAAGCGGCTGCTCTGTCTTCTTTCCAACCCGCAAGCATGATCCCCCCAAAGAGACGGAGACATCCCATCATTCCAGTGGCGACATGGAGGCTAGAGAAGATTTCAAGGTCGGCTGTTCAAAAAGGCAACTCTCCAACCTCAGAGAGAGAGAGAGAGAAAGAGACGCTTCAGCGAGCATCTGCTAATTCGCCCGCTTAAAAGGATGCTTTCCTCTGCCCTCGAATTGCAAAACACAAAGGGGCGCTTTGCAGGGAGAGCAAAGATCAGCCTGCTTTTAACGACTGGTCCACATATTTATCTGTTTGAAAGCTGGACGTGCGCTTTTAGTTATTAGTTTGCTTAAGTTTAATATTCTAGTATTTCTTCTTAAGAAATTCATATATTTGTTGTGTGCAACATTTATCATAATTTCTCTCATAGAGAAGGCACCATTTTGCATTTTTGAATTCTGCCTCTGTCTTCAAAGGGCTTAGCTACCCCCACACACACACACACACACACTTTTGTGTCATCTGCACATTGGATGAGAATTTCCTCCACTCCCTCCTCCGAGTCATTTATGAAAATGTTGAAGAGCATCAGAGAACCCAGGACCGAGCCTTAAGGTACTCCACTTGTTACCTAGCTATTAATAAACACTCTCTGTACATCCACCTGCTATTCAGGCCACACCCAGTTATCTTGCGAATCAGACTACCACGGGGGCACTTTGTAAAAGGCTTTGCTGAGCAAAAGATACATTACATCAACAGCATCCCCGCTCTCCACCGTAAAAATGAAATCCGGTTAGTCTGTCAGGATTTGTTTTTGACAAATCCTTGCTGGCTTCTAGCTATTACTACATTGTTTTCAAGTTGCTGGCCGAGAAACAAGTATATAATCTGCTCCAGAATTTCCCCTGAGTAGGATTCTGAGGTCGACTGTTTATTCTGTGCCCGATCCATGTGACATGTTCAAAAACTTGACTCAGAAGATGTGTTTTCATGTCAGAGACTACCATATATACTTGAGTATAAGCTGAGTTTTTTAGGCCCAAAAAGGGAACACGGCTTATACTTGGGTCAATGACCACAAGGGTCCCAAGACTGCATCGGATTGAGATACACCAACAATTTAATTAATTTTTACCATATTTTCATGTACAGTAAAACCTCATATAACACTAAAACCTGGTTCCACAAGTCTTGGTGTTATATGATTTTTAGTGTTATCTGATGCATGTTAAAATCCTATGGGATCCATAGAGATACATTGTAACCACACAGGCTTTAGCGGTTGTTATCTGAAGCATCCCATAGGATCTTAATGTTATCTGATGCAATTCTTCCCCCCAGATTCCTTAATGTTATGCGATTTTAGTGTTATTCGATACTAATGTTATCTGAGGTATTACTGTATTTTGATTATTGAAACCCACTAGCAGCTGCTGCATTTCCCACCTTCGGCTTATACTCGGGTCAATCTATTTTCCTGGGTTTTCAGTTCAAAAATAGGTACCTTGGCTTATATTCATGTCAGCTTATACTCAAGTATATACAGTACTCTGGGTAGGAAAGATCTTTGCAGGGGATGCCCAAGTGAGGCATCCTTCTTTCATGTCCCCCAAGTCTTTTCACGTCCTCCATCATGCAGCTCTCAGGTACCAAACTCTGACCTTCCAGTCTCCAGCTCAGTGCCCTACCCACTGTGCCACCAGGCCAGCTGCTGACTCTGAAGATGACTGGTCAACCATGATTAAACTTGGGAGTTTTTTTATTTCTCGATGGCCAATGGAGGCGGCCTCTTTGTTGGTTCCACTCCTCCGAATGTGGTCTCGCTGCCCCAGTTTTCTTTAACCGGATGAGTATACTTTGGATCTTGGACAAACTAAGAGACCAAAGTTTCCAAAGAGCTTCATTCTGCGCTGCCACCCAAGCAGAAGGGGGAAAGGTTGGTTTTGGCTGCAACGTGAGAAAGCAGTGCTTCAGATCTTTGGAAATAAGGACGTTGCCAGATGCCTCATCGTGAACTTTTATATTTTTGCACCGTGTTTCACATCTTTGGAAATAAGGACTTTGCCAGATGCCTCATCGTGAACTTTTATATTTTTGCACCGTGTTTTTTTCCCTTCAAAAGCAAAGGGCTGTTTTTCTCCCCATTTCTCATGCTGCCCTCCTGTCCTCCCCACCCAGAACATCTTAATCCTTGGAATATTCAGGACCAGCAGCAAAAGTAGCCGAAGGAAAGCTAGCAGGAGTTGCTAGAAAATAAATCAATATTAGGCACTCTACAGACGCCTCGGAGGGAGATGGATCCTACAACTTTTCACAAACTGCACAGAATTCAGCAGGCCATGATATGCTGATTTTTGCATAGTGGGTTGGTCTTGCATTTAGGAACTCCGACCCTCGGCCAATTCAGGGTCCTCCAAGGAATCCTGCTAGTAACTGATTACCTTTGAAAAGTAACATCCCCATGTTGACTCTCTTCTGAGCCCCATCATTCTCGTCATGCTACGGAATCTTGATATGTCACCAAGGACCTGTGATGCAGGCTCACAAACATGCAAACCAGCAATGACAGCCTACCACTGTAACCAGATTACAACCAACAGATGGCAAAGCAGAAGGAATTCCCCACCACACGTAAACACAGCTTTACCACAGAGCTGAGCCTGTGGCGTAAAGCTCCTGTTAACCATGCAACGCAACATGGCAGGTGGTCAAAGAACCAGCAGACTGGGATGGTTGAAGAGGACATGACCTGTGGGCCACCCGTCAGCCTCCAACCCTAAGAAGAAGGGATCAGATGAAGAAGCCTTCCCCTCTGGTGAGCCGACAGGACTCAACAGTTCCAGAAGATTAAGAAGAACCAGCCTTGGTAATATCTCCATAAACACAAATTACAAAGGTCAGTTGCAACAAATGCAATCAAGGATTTCATTAAATAAAGCAAAGTAAAGGTCGCCGTTGCTCGAAAGCCAGTCGTATCCAACTCTAGGGTTCAGTGCTCATCTCTGTTTACAGCCTAACAGCCAGCGCTGATGTTTCTGTGGTCATGTAGCAGAGTATGACTAGACACCAGAGTGCATGGAATGCTGCTACCTTTCCCACCAAAGCAGTACCTATTTATCTACTTGCAATCTACTTGCACTCAAACAGCTAGGTTGGCAGGAGCTGGGACAGAGACGGAAGCTCACTCCATCATGCAGCACTTGGGGTCTCAAACTCCTGACCTGATGACCTTCCAGTCGTCAAGTTCAGCGCCTTAACCACTAAGCCATAGCAAAGGGGACATAGCAAAGGGGACTTTAAAGTTGGAGAAGAGTATTCCTTGTTTGATCAACACAAAGGTAGGGTGCAAGTTAATGGCTTCGTGGGGGGGGGGGATGCAAAATCCAATATCTTTGGCTCACAAACACATACAGATACACAAACACATATGCGCAGTAAACCCATTCGTGTGGATTCACAGAGCAGTGTTTTCCAACCTTTGGTTCTTGAACTTCAACTCCCAGAAGCCACAGTCGGTCCATTGGCTGATCAGTACTTTGGGGAATTGACTGAGGCTTCTGGGAATTGGAGTCCAAAAACCAAAGGTTGAGAACACACTGCTGTAAACAGAGATGAGCACCGAACCCTAGAGTCAGACACATCTGGCTTTCAGGAACTATTGACG
Source organism: Furcifer pardalis (assembly GCA_030440675.1). Taxonomy (NCBI): domain Eukaryota; kingdom Metazoa; phylum Chordata; class Lepidosauria; order Squamata; family Chamaeleonidae; genus Furcifer; species Furcifer pardalis. The sequence continues at coordinate 14,548,423 of CP126899.1, forward strand.
TTGACATTGACCGAGTCCAAGGAATCAGAACATCCATCCCTAACAAGCAAGGGGAAACAAGGGTTGTTACAGGATCTAGAAAGCCACCTGAACAGTCCTAGACAAGAATTGTTGGCAGAAGGTCCAGTGATTTCACTGCGTGGTCTCTCCAATGTCCACGGCTACTGCCCTTACGTGTGAGACGCGGAGCCAAAATGTTCCCATGGCTTGGACTGCCCTTGACACTTCCCATCCCATCTGTCTCGCTCCCCCTGTTTTGTACGCACAGGAGACAAGAACTGAACTTATGAGCGCTGGGGGCTCCTCACAGCCAGGAAAGACACTGACTTGGTTAGAATAAACACTGGGAAATGTACACAACAGAGGCAGCAAGGGCAGTGTGCGTGTGTGTGTGTGTCTGTCTGTCTGTGTCTGTGTGTGTTTAAGATTTAAGTCAACCTTTCAGTGCTCGGGGACTGCAATGGCTCAACAGATTAAGATGCTGACTGGAAGGCAGCAGGTCCCCGGCTTAAAAAGGTTGAGAACCCTCTGCTTTTTAATGTGCTGCTTCTATTGGGAAACTACCGGAGGTACACCCCCCAAAAAAAGTCCAGCCCTACAGAAAGGTCTTTTAAAGTTCAGCTTAAAACCCAGAGATGATGAAACTGGCATCATCAGCCATCACCTGCAGCAGTCAAGTGCTCTGCTGAGCTTAGAACTAAACAGCCAAAGGAACGTGTGAACATCTCGTGCTATTTTTATCCCATCTCATTCAATATTCAGCCACGATAATCTCCTCGTGTTTGACTGAATCTGGAAGCTGCCCCCAAGGGTGGGGGGGGGGGAGAGATCCTTTTATTTCCTTTTTTCTGAATGACACTTTCCAGATTTCTGGGATATTTGGGGAGATACAAGCCAAAAAGGAAGCTATTATCATCACTGTGCCGGCATGCATCGTCTGCTTAAGCCAGGGGTGCCCAAACTTTTTGGCCCATGGGCCGGTCACATGGTTCAGTGGGCCGGTCACATGTTTCCACCCACCGGAGGCAGAAGTAAAAGGCCCCTTGCAATCTGTTTTGCAACAGGATGACATAGACGTTTAGGCTGCCGTTTTCTCAGAGGTGCCCAAACTATGGCCTGTGGGCTGGATCTGCTCCCCGGCACCAATTCATCTGGCCCACGCCACTCTTGTCGCTCCCGGAAGTGGAGGTAAAACAAATATTACTTCTGCTTCCAGGAGTGGCAAAGGTGGCACAGGCTGGATGAATTGGTGTCGGTGGCCAGATCCAGCCCATAAGCCATAGTTTGGGCACCCCCAGTTTAAGCATAATGTTTTATTTGAAGGACACACTAATTTTTCTTACATCCAAAGCAAACCTGGACACACACACACACCCATGAAAAAGCCACATTTTCCAAACCGCCCGTCTCTCCCCTCCTGCCTCTTCATCACAGCGGCCACTGTTTACACAAAGCTTTTAGAAACAAGATCTCTCTTTTGCTTAGGCGACATGAGATGCTTTCCTGGCCGGGCATCAAGAACATCCAGCCACGGCTGCTCATCCTTCATCACTCGCTGGAGAAGTGGTGGGTGTTTGCATTGCGTCTTACGCAACCAGAGAACTCACGCAATCTTCACGTGTCCATGGTGTGTGGAATTAGATGTCTTGAAAACAGGGCCAGGCAAAACCAGGCCTCCAGGACTGGCATATCCGGCAACAAGGAACTCTGAGAATTACTGTCCTTTCAGGGGGGAAGGGTTTTTTTTTTAAATTGAGAATCCAACTTGGGCTACCCGTATTTTAAAAGAATTAAAAGTCAGACATAGGTAATGTTACAGGCCATCTTGCTCGAAAGCCAGTCGTATCCGACTCTAGGTTTCAGTGCTCATCTCCATTTACAGCCCAAGAGCCAGCACTGTCTACATTTGCAGACATTTCCATGGACATGTGGCAGGCATGAATGGACACCAGAATGCACCGAGCATGGCTACCTTTCCCACCAGAGTGGTACCTATTTATCTACTTGCAATTTCTTGCTTTCAAATTGCTAGGTTGGCAGGAGCTGGGACAGAGACGGGAGCTCGCTCTGTCATGCAGAATTCAGGTCTCGAACTGCTGACCTGCTGACCTTCCAGTCATCAAGTTCAGCTTCTTAACCACTAAGCCACAGCAATCCTTTGTGGCTTGGGCTACCCATCCCTTAGTTTAAAGCAGGGATTTTCAACCTGAGGCCAGTGGACCGGGTGCAGCCCACAATACCATTTCATGTCCCCCCCCCCGCCTCCACCGCACCAGGAAGTGTCAAGTGGTGCAGGAAGGGCAAAATGGCCGTTCAGCCCCCGAAGATGTCTGAGGGAGCATGATCTGGCCCCCGATTTAAGAAGGTTGAGAACTCCTGGTTTAAATAAAAGAATCAAATGTTTGGCATAACCAGCTACAATTAACTAGCAATGTAACTTCCTCCTTTCTCTCCCAATTACATCACAATTGCAACATTTCATTCTTTTCACAATGTAACAATTAACATTTATTTATCAGTAATGAATATCTGGCCTCGCTAAATGGTAGGGAAAGAACTTTCGCTTGTACCAACGTTTGAGCTACGGGCTCCACCATACATGTTTGCCTGAATGACAGGGTGGACTGGAAGTCTGTAGTGGGTGCTTGCTCTTAAAAAAAAGGAACTGGGAAGGTTAAAAAGCTGCTTTTGAAAACTGTAACTGTAGTGGCAACTAGTTACTTGGGGAAGTTTGGAACTGTAACTGTGTAAGGAACAGATGCAGGCTTGTGTTTTTTAAAAACAGTAAAGGAGGTGTCAGAGTGTTGTTCTCTGAAGCAGAGGAGATATGTGGCATTCTAGCTTGTTACTGGGGGGGAAATGTGTGATAGACATAACAATCCAATCTCATTGTGTGGAGAAACGGAAACCCAAGTTTGGATGGACATTGCGTGCTATGGAGAGATTGGCTGGAATCCTTAAAATGAAGGGTCAAAGGTGAGAAGTGGATAGAGAAATAAACGGAAGGGGGGAAGGATGGTCTTTTTTGGCCATGCTTTGGTCATAGTTCTATGGGGCTCTTTGAACTCAGCAATTATATAGTCTTTTGAACTAGAGGGGCAGGACCCCAGGGCTTCCAAACTTAGTAAGGTTTTCATTGTTTTAATGTGCTTTCTGAACTGAAGATGCTTCATTTGCCTAAGAAATCTATTTGTTTCTGTAATTTTTAATTGGAACCTGTTTCTACAATATAACATCTTTTTTTAAAAAAAGACATGAAGCTACTGGAGTTGTTTAATTTTCTGTCCGCTACCTTCCTAACAGCCTGGCTAAGGTCAGGAATTGTGAAAAAGCTAGCTAAAATCCGGGATTGCATAGCTTCAGGGCATCAATTCAGGTGCGTTCTCATTCACTTGTAGGCTAAGGTGCTACTCAGGAGTAAGGGGAATGTTACAAACTGTGTTGAATTACTTTTTATTTATTTATTTTTTAAAATAGGTTTTCTCAAGGCTTCAGGGGAGCCCCACATAGTTTGGGGAGAACAAGTTGGGGGACAACAGGCAGTAGTCGGGTCTCGAACTGCTGACATGCCACTTCACCACTAAGCCACCACAGTCACTTGTGTAAGTGGCACCTCCCTAAAAATTGGTGAGGTTTCCTTTGTTGGACATTGTTAAACAGAGATTGAATAGAAAGGGATTAACAAAAACGGCCCATTTTATGGTGCAGGAGCCTGGAATTTTAACCCCACAGCTATTTATTACAGCCTGCAGATTTGGACAAAAATGGACACAGACATAGCAGCAAAGCTTTTCAGGGACTTCAAAAAAGAAGATTTTTGAGAAAGGAGGCGAAGAAGGAGACAAGAGAGAGCTGTGACCCAAACTTTGAAAACTCTTCCAGATGAGAAAGTTAAGACTTGGCCTCTCTAGTGTGGGTTTCATAATATTTTTATGGCATATCATACTGGATTCCACAATTGTGATGCATCAACGAGAGAGAGAAAAAACCCCTGTTATTCAAGTCACTGACCGCTGGCCTTCTGCCAGGACAGCACTGAATACTTTGGTCTCGCTCTGCATTAATGTGTTGGTGGGTTTCTAGGTCACTAATTTTAGAGACTGGAAAGAAGGGAAGTGGTGAGAGAAAGGACTGGTCTACGTGTGTATTTCAGCAAGATATACAGGCTACTGACAGGTATTTCTCATGAGGATTAGCACCTTTTTAGCTGGAAAATATCGCTTTGGTCTTCAGACCCACGTCGGTTTCCTAAACGACACCATGAATAGGTCCCACTTCAGTGGGAAAGCGTTCTGTGCGCTCCAGTGTCTCGTCATGCCTGCCACACGTCCATGGAAACATCTGCAGACACTCTGGGGCTGTAAACGGAAATGAGCACCAAACCCTAGAGTCAGATATGGCCGCCTTTCAAGCACAGGTGACCTTGACCTTTCAAAATTGTTCAGGAAAGTTGAGAGTGGAGTTGAAAAGCCTGTTCAGAAGCCAAATATTCCCTGGGCCATGGGCCACGCCCTTCGACTAATTAATACCAAAGGCACATTAAGAGAGACAGCGACGGGAATGAACTCTTGCCAAATGGGAAACCCGGAAGCAAGAGTTGGCAGGGCGCGCACACACACACACACACACACACACACACACACACACACACACACACACACACACACACACACACACACACACAGACTGCCCGGACAGATAAAAATGCTCTAATTATGGGCTATCTACAAGGTCCATTTCTGCCCCTGCACTCTATCAAGTTCTTCTTCGTGGCCTCTGTGGATCCACACGAATGGGTTCACTGTGCGTACATGCAGTAAACCCATTTGTGTGGATTGTCAGGGGACCATGAAGAAGAAGAACAGTTGCAAGTAAGCAAGTTGTCCTTATAGAGTCCTGGTGGTGCAGGGGTTAAACTGCCCAGCCAGAAGGTTGTGCGTTCGATCCTGATGAGAAGACATGAAGCAGGAAAAGAGAGAGAATGAGGATTTCCCTTTTCCCCCTTTCAATCTATCACCTTCATTCTGTGCCAAATCATTAAACTGGCTGCTTATGTTAAATAGACAAGTGTTTATTGAGTGTTAATTGTTAAGTCAAAGAAGAAGTTTACCACTACGTGAAAATGGAAACCTTTAATTACCTTTTTATTACCTGCCTCTTCCCCAGGTGTCTTTCTGTTTCGTGATTTGCAAACTTTGGCTGTTTCAAAAGGCTTTATGCTCAGTTGCTACTTAGTAAATTTATAACCAACATCAGAGACAGAGACAAAAACAGTCACCCAAGTTAACATTCTGTAATGCATTATGTTTATTCTGTTGCAAATTAAATGTAACCTTTAATTTTAATTAAGCCTTAATTAAGCCTTCATGGGCTTGGACAAAAGTTACATAACCTTCAGTAGATTAAAGTTATGGTTTTATGATGATGCGTACTTAAACCAGAACGGGCTTGTAGGGGTAAATTTGCATCCTAATCTTATGAGACGTTTAAAAATCATAAAGTTTTAACATTTATTTTTTGAATCCTCAAACGACACTTGAAATAAATTGGTCCCTGGGCTCTAATTATTAATTCAGAACATCACAAGTTGTCTGATATGCCAATGGCTGGGTCCAATCCTCAGATCTAAGACTATTAATTATGATAACATGCTGTCAAGTCAATTCTGACTTTCAGTGACCCTTTCCAGCGTTTTCTAGGTAAAGAATACACAGAAGTGGTTTCTCCATTCCCTTCCTCTAGGTCAGTGGTGGCCAACATTGGCACTCCAGGTGTTCCTGGACTGCAATTCCCAGAAACCCAAGTCAAGATACCTGCTGATCAGGGCTTCTGGGAATTGAAGTTCAAGAATAGCTGGAGTGCCAAGGCTGGCCATCGCTGCTCTAGGGAGAACCCTTGGGACTTTGAAGTTTGCCCAGGGCTACATAGGTTGGGGGACTGTACTAGCTCAAGTAGTTAAGACTCTGAACTTGACAACTGGAAGGTCGGCAGGTCAGCAGTTCAAGACCCAAGTCCTGCACAATAGAATGAGCTCCCGTCTCTGTCCCAGTTCCTGTCAACCTAGCTGTGTGAAAGCAAGAAATTGCAAGTACAGTAAAACCTCGAATAACGTTAAAACCTGGTTCCACAAGTCTTGGTGTTATCCGATTTTAGTGTTATCCAATGCATGTTAAAATCCTATGGGATCCATAGAGATACATTGTAACCACACAGGCTTTAGCGGTTGTTATCCGATGCATCCCATAGGATCTTAATGTTATCCGATGCAATTCTTTCCCCCAGATTGCTTAATGTTATGCGATTTTAGTGTTATTCGATACTAATGTTATCTGAGGTATTACTGTACTGTAGATAAAGAGGTACCACTTCAGTGGGAAAGTAAAGTGTTCCATGCACTCTAGTCACACCTACCATATGTCCACGGAAACATCTGCAGCCGCAGATGGAGCTAGCTCTTTGGCTGTAAACAGAGATGAGCACCAAACCCTAGAGTTTTATACAACTGGCTTTCAAGCAAGGGTGACATTTACCTTTACCTAGGTTGGTTCTTCTCCTTGGAAAGGGAATCAGACTCCCCAAACTCAAATATTTAAACCATTTAGCGATCCAGCCAACAGCCTATGGAATTAGGCGGACCTCTGGGTTTATAACTTTGGCCACTTACCATCTCATGGCTCGGACTTTGGCAAAATTATGATATATTTTTTCCACTCGTGCCCTTAAACATGGAGGGAAAAATATTTGCTTTCCAGCAGCCCCCGTGTCTGTAACATTTTGCAGGAAGGCCTCCCAAGCCGGGCCTGTGGCCCATCCATGTGTATGGCAGGAGACTGCCAATGTTTACCCGGCTGGCCTTTCCAAATGGCTTCCTCCCCCGTCCAAGCTCACCGTGTTATTAGGGTTTCCTTCAAAATGCCACAGCCTCGAAAACAAGACCTCACACAGCAGCGTCTGGAAGGCTGCACTTTGACCAGTGCCTGCAAACGGCCGTTTCCCCGTCTGAACCCAATCACCAAGTCACAATCATGTGGCCGTTTCTCACACAGCATTTCCACCCTTGCCATGAAATCCAGCCACTCTGAAGTGGGAAGGCTTGTATTTAAAGCAGTTCACGTTTGTCAGGAATTATTCGGTATTAATTTAATTTATTTTAATTTTCGAACTTATATGCCACCCAAACAGGAAACCCAACTCGGGGCGGCTCACATAATCATCGAACAACATATACAGTCAATACAATATAAACAATAAGTTTAGCAATATACCATAATTGACAAAGCTGGCCAGAGCCAAAGGTGTGACTATTTATGAGGGAGCCTTAGTAAAGGGACCCCCAAAATTAAAGGCCAAGGTTTTCCTTGCTCAAAAGCCAGCCGTGTCTGACTCTAGGGTTGATGCTCATCTCCATTTACAGCCAAAGAGCCAACAGAATCTACATCTGGAGATTTTTCCTTGGCCACAAGACAGGCATGACTGGATACCAAAGCAAACAGAATGCTGTTACCTGTCCTGCCCAAGCAGTACCTATTTATCTACTTGCAATTTCCTTGCTTTCAAACTGTTAGGTTGACAGGAGCTGGGACAGAGACAGGAGCTCACTCCATCCCACAGCACTCGGGTCTCAAACGGCTGACCTGCCAAACCTCCTGTCGTCAGGTTCAGCATCTTAACCACAAGGGGTAAGGCCAAAAAATAAGAGTGAGGGGGGGACCCTTCCCTTGTTGTTGATTAAGTCAAAAATCAATTTAAGGATAGTGCAAATGAATGAACTTGATCCCCAAAAGCTAACCTTAAAACACAACAGTGAAGTCTTCAAAGTGCTACAAAGTTTTTGTTCTGTTTATTCCCTGATATGCGGATGGAAAGAAACCGATAGACCCAACTTGCTCCCAGAAGCTCCAAAAGGGAATCTCCAGGTGGCTAAGATGCTGACTGGAAGGCAGGAGGCCAACAGTTCGATTCCCAAGTACTGCAGGACAGAATGAGCTCCCGTCTTTGTCCCAGCTCCTTCCAACCTAGCAGTTTGAAAGCAAGAAATTGCAAGTAGATAAATAGGGACCACTTCAGTAGGAAGGTAAACAGCATTCTGTGATGCCTGCCACATGACCACAGAAACGTCAACAGAAGCAGACAGTGCTAGCTCTTCGACTCTGAAACAGAGATGAGCACTGAACCCTAGAGTTGGATACGACTGGCTTTCGAGCACGGGAAACCTTTACCAGCTTTGATTTTGCAAGTACAATGGAGAAACAACCAAGTAAAGAAAGAAGGAGGAAGAAAGTTGAATGTAATAATCTCAATGCAAGATTATAAATGAAGGAGGGGAACCTATTCAGTTTGTCACATGCTTATTTCAATCCCCCAAAATGTGTTACAAGCATTGGCCTTTGATCCTATACAAAAGGGATTCTCAACTATGCAAGCAAGTTGGGTCTTTGCTAGGGAGAAATTAAACCTCTTTAACTACCATAGCAGAAAACAAAGGTGGTTCTATTGTTGATTCCCCCCTCTTTGGAAAAGCCCCAGTTGCTGAGAAGACCCTGCTTATTTTCCCAGCCAGGTAGGGCAATTCCTCAGGGGAACAAGGGATACTCTGTGTACCATAAAATCCCAAATTCAATTCCTAGCAGAATTGGGATGGGGGGGGGGGGTTTCCCTAGGCTAACAACCAGCAGCGCTTACGCCAGTCGGTGTTTACAGGACTATAAGGTCAGACAGATCAATGGCCCAGTTCAGGGACAGCTCCTTAGCTGCACCCCTCCCCTTCCATGCCCAGGCCAGGAGACTGGCTTATCTCAATGCAGGGTAGAGCTTGTCTGGCTGGCAGGTCAGGTCAACAGTAGCCAGCAGAAGTCCACATGTGTCTAAGACCGTGATAGCCAACCTTGGCACTCCAGATGTTCTTGGGCTTCACTTCCCAGAAGCCCTGACCAGCAGGAGTGCTAACTTGGGCTTCTGGTCATTGAAGTCCAAGGACACCAGGAGTGTCAAGGTTGGCCATCACAGGTTTAAGATCAAAGGCAGTTCAGCTGTGGCTCTTCTACAGTGGCTAGAAAGGGCAGGTGGAGGGGGCGGGTGCTCAGAAAGCATTGCAGTTGAGTTCCCTCACTGGGCCTGGATGGACAGATGGACGGAAGGAAGGAAGGCTGGATAGAAAGGGGCGAGAGAGAAGAAATCTGGATGAATGAGTTTGGATGGATGGATGGATGAATGAATAGATAGATGGAGAGAGAGAGAGGTGGGTGGGTGGGTGGATGGATGATGGATAGATACAGTAGTTAGTTAGTCAGTCAGTCAGACAGACATATTTGCACACATGGATGGATGGGTGGATGGATGGATGGATGGATGGATGGATGGATGGATGGATGGATTTGTTTGTTTCTTTGTGCCATTTTGCCCTTCCTCTATCACATGGCACTTCCTGGTGTGGTTGAAGGGGGGGCACATGAAATGGTGCCGCTGGCCGCATCCAACCCATGGACCGCAGGTTGAGAATTCCTGATATACATGAACGTTGTTGTTCTTCTGCATTAGACTGTTCTGGAGTTTCATCCTGACATCCAAAAGGAGGTTGAGTCAAGAACAAGATCTCAAAACAAAAGCCTTGTGTACTGAGGGATTGTGACAATCTCAACACACGGTTTTAAAAGATCGAGACAGAAAACCACGTGCGTCCTGTTCTTGTTTGGGTTGGGTTGGCCATTTACACCTTGCATTTGTTGATGTTCCTTAACTTAAGACCTATTTTTGAAGTAGTACAACTTGTTCGTAATCCTAAGCTGCACGTAGAATCGGAAAGAATTTTTCCAACCATCCAGCCACTCAGTCCGCCGAGATAAGCAGGCATAGGCCTGCAGGGTTCAAGAGACAGACAGACACACACACACACACACACACTAGACCGAAACCACAAAACAGAAGATTAGCTCGGACTTGGAGAATTGACTAAGGGCACGACATGAATCAGTTGCAAAGCAGTGTTCAGAGCACTTGCAGTTTCAACTCCAAGTGGAGCTGGTCACAGATTTCAAACCACAATACAACGTTTACTGGAAATATATGCAGAACTGTGACTGGTTCAACCTGTTTCACACTGACACATCCCCCAAAATAACCAGGCTCTTTTCTAGAAAAGGCAGATAAACAAACAAACAAGCAAGCACCAATCTCATAAATAGCATCCTATCAACTCTGTGAAGGTCTGTGGTGGCTCAGTGGTTAAGAAGCTCATCTTGCTAGCTGGAAGGCCAGCAAGTCAGCAGTTCGAGACCCAGGAACTGCATGATGTTTTAAGCGCCCGTCTCTGTCCCAGCCCGTGCCAACCTAGCAGTCTGAAGAAATTGCAAGTAGATAAATATAGACCACTTTTTTTGGGGGGGTGGAATATTAGGGACTTGAAAGGAGCCTCATTCAGCCATCACTGAGTGGAGTTTCTCAAGCAAAAATCCTATCAACCCAGAATAATTTCTGACATGAAACTACTGTATTATTACACTGGGGTACAAAAAAAATTTTTCTTGTTGCCTAAAATGTTTCAACTGATTTCGGGCATTTTTGTGCGGCTGATTCCAAAAATGCCATCCATTTTGTTCTAGCAGCTCTAGTTCATGAGATATCGATGATGTCATTATACATAGCTCTTATGACTTCACTTGTATTTGCCTCACCATTCATAAATTGATTGTTTTAATAATACTTATTTGGGGGGTGGGAAGATATTTGGGTGGGCAAAAAAAAGTTTTGGGGGGCAGAAAAAAAAATTTTGGGGGGTGGCAAAATTTCACTCCTCCTCGGGTGGCTTACACCCTTGCTACGCCTCTGGTTATATATGCAACCAGTATGGTTAGATTGGCCTAATGTGAATAAGCCATATCTAAAAAACTAGAGCTGATGGGGCATAACCGAAAGCATTTTTGGAATCAGTGACCCAAATATATCCAGAAATAGGTGAAAATTGTGAGGCACCAAAATCACTGTTCCCCAGTGATTATCAATCATGTGTGTTAATAAGCAGCTTTCAACAAAATACAGTGGTACCTCACTTAAAGAGCATAATGTGTTCCACAGGATTGCTCTTTAAGCGAGTTTGCTCTTTAAGCAAAACACCATTGTAAATGACCAATGGGGGGGGGGGGATTACGAACCCCGATTTATTTGTTAAGCGAGTTTTTGGTTGGTCTTATTTGTTAAGCGAAGCAAACATTCAGAGAAAATTCTGCTCTTTAAGCGAGTTACTCTTTAAGCGAAGCGCTCTTTATGCGAGGTTTGACTGTACTTCAGATCCAGGAAGAGCTTTATGGCAAGAACAAACATTCTTGAGGGTAGGTAAAGCCAGTCATATCTGACTCTAGGGTTCAGTGCTCATCTCTGTTTATAGACAAATAGCCAGCAAACATTTGTCTGCAAACATTTCCATGGACATGTGGCAGGCATGACTAGACATGGAAGTGCATGGAATTCTGTTTACCTTTTCCCACTGAAGTGGTACCTGTTTATCTACTTGCAATTTCTTGCTTTTGAACTGCTAGGTTGGCAGAAGCTGGGACAGAGGCGGGAGCTCACTCCGTCGTGCAGTACTCTGGTCTTGACCTGCCAACCTGCCAGTCATCAATTTCAGAGCAAAACCAAATTATAAGATGGAGGAAGGAGCTAACTGGACAAGGAACAGCATTGAAGGAGAAGATGGCTGAGGAACTCAACCTCCCCTACATCACGTGGAGGACCCTGACTAGGCTAAGGGTTCACAGGTTTAAAGGGTTTCAGGGGTGTTTTAATCACCACCAACCGCCTTCTATTACTGGATACAGTCAAACTTCGCTTAAAGAGTGCCTCGCTTAAAGAGTAACTCGCTTAAAGAGCAGAATTTTCTCTGAATGTTCACTTCGCTTAACAAATAAAACCAACCAAAAACTCACTTAACAAATAAATCGGGGTTTGCAATCCCACCCCCACCCCCCTTGGTCATTTACAATGGTGTTTCACTTAAAGAGCAATCCTGTGGAACGCATTATGCTCTTTAAGCAAGGTACAACTGTAGTTTCAATTTATTTGTACCCAATTTTTGCTTCTAGAGGCAAAGCCCTAAATGGGGCCTGGCACCAGGACGCAGAAACAATATCTGTACTGTATAATTATTTTTCAAAAGCCACACATGAAAGAGTTTCCGGATCCTAATAAACTACAAGCTTTGTTATAATGAGTGGGGGAAAAAAAATAAACTTTCCCTTCAGTGCTCAGGAAAACACCAAAAAGGCTCAAAGAAAACTAAACCACTTCACAAGAAGCAAGGGAATAATGAACAGCAAATCTGATTTGAATCACAACTCAACATCTCTGCTCCATCGGTCCAAGTGGAAGCCACAAGGACACTCCAGGAAAGGAGAGGTGGAGGATTTTAAAGGAGAGGAAGGACATAAATCCATCATCCTTCAAAGGCGTCCTCCAGCCCTCCAAGTCAGGGGAGGACTGGAAACTGCAAGCAAGCAATAAGACAGCACTGAGGTTGTCTTGAATCAAAGGTATATAAAAGGGCTGCTTATTAAGTTTATTAATGTCCAACCGGGGGGGGGGGGGACACCTTGTAAGTTAATTCCAAACCACTGGTGAGCTCCATAACCATTAGGCGCCACCAGTGGTGGGATGTCAAAAATTTTACTACCCCACCGTGATGTCATCACAGTGTGGGTGGAGCTAACGTCATGACATCATGATGTCATGGGCGGGGCCGAAGAAAAATAAATAATAATAAATAATAAAATAAAAATAAGCACACACACATACACACACACCTGTACCTCCTTAAGGGTTCTCCAATTGGAACAGCAATTGGAACAGCACAGGTGTCACTTATTGATGATGTAACTCCAAGACTTTGCTTAAAAACCCCAAGCCAGGCCGCCAGGCCTTTTTAGGAACTGTGGTAGTACGTCAATATAGGTAAAGGTATTAAATACACATTAAAATACACACAGACACACCACGTCCAAAGGTGAGTCACTTACCCTGGGGAGCAGGCTATAGGGAGCTTCAGGCTAGCAGCTTCTCTTCCTCCTCCCCGTTTGGGAGGACAGCAAGGAGGCTGTGCATATGTGCCAAGCACTAGGTGTGCATGCACACCTAGTGCTTGGCATGCATGCGCAGTGGGGGAACCAGTGAAAAGGTAAGCCCCGAAGGTGGTTCCCCCCAAAAGCTGCTACAGGTTCTCTGGGACACTGGGAAAAGTTACTACCGGTTCTGGAGAACTGGTGAGAACCTGTTACATCCCATCACTGGGCACCACTGATGCATTCTGCTATCCAGAGTGATCAGCCAGATGTTGAACTTTAGGACTTCTTGAAAGTAGGAAGCCAAGGACTACCTACAGAAAATATTCCCCTACGTTTAGTCAACACTATAAACCAGGGATTCGCAACCTATGGCCTGTGGGCCAGACCTGGCCCTTGGCAGCTAATCATCCAGCCCATAGCAATGATCCTGGAGCCTGACGCGGACACACTTAAGATAGCCATAAACGTGCCCACGGCTGCCACGGTTTACAGCAGTGTTTACAGTCAGGGGAACGACATCTCCGGCCTGCTCAGCTGTCTGAGAGGGTGTGGTCTGGCTCATGGTTTGAAAAGGTTGAGACTCCCTCCTACAAACAGACAAACGGGCCACAGTGGCTTAGTGGTTAAGACCCTGAGCTTGACAACTGAAAGGTCAGCGGATCATCAGTTCGAGCCTCTCGAGAGTTGTGTGATGGAGTGGGCTCCCCGTCATCTGTCCCAGCTCCTGCCAACCTAGCAGTTTGAAAGCAAGAAAACTGCAAGTAGATAAATAGGTACTGCTTCGGTGGGAAAGGTAACAGCTCAGCTGCTTGACCACTAATCTAGGGAGGCCCTTTAGCAGCCCCATTCTCAAGGCAGGCCAGATTCTGAGAGTGACTAGCCCAAGCGAGTCTTTCAACCAGGGTACGAGTCCAACCACGAAGCCAGAGGTTTTCAACATCTTTTACCATAAGTTCCACCTGATTGCTGTAGCAAAGACCTGGAGTCTCACCCCACAAGACTGTTTGAGGACAGAATGAAATAGAGGGAAATAAGCCAAGTATACTGGCTTTGAGCTCACTGTCAGAAAGCAGCTGATTCACTTAAAAGTTAACTACAATATTCCTAATAAAGTGCCCTTTAGTTCAACGAGATGGGCCTCTTTCACTGCCAGCTGACTGGAAAAGCAAACTACAGGAAATTGCCATGGCCTTTGGCTTTCTTTAAATCAGGGGTGCCCAAAATATGGCTCATGGGCCAGATCCAGCCCCCCCGACGCCAATTCATCCGGCAAGTGCTGCCCTCGAACAGCACTGCGGCCTGAACAGTTTGGGCATCCTTGCTTTAAATCATCCTTGGGATTTTGCTGAGATTTAGCAGCCGGATGCTGCTTCGCATATAAAGCAACCCAAAACGCTTGGTCTCCAAGGCACTCTCTTCCCCAACCACAGGCGTCTAGAAAACAAAAGGAGGGTGGCCATCGGCCTCTGAATTTTGCAGCTGTCAAGGGAGGGATGCAGTCCATTACCTTCTTTCTTTATACCTTGTGGTTTTTCCCAACACAGGGACTCAAACAGGCACTAAAACTGGCAACTCATCGTTCTGTCTCTGTGGTTTTCCCTCCTGTCCACTGAGAAATCCAGGCTTGAAGCACGCCCAGCAGCTGGACATGTCAGGCTTAAAATATTTGTATAGGACTTCTTAGCTAAAATGAACTGCGGTGGCTTAGTGGTTAAGACGCTGAACTTGACGACTGGAAGGCGGGCAGGTCAGCTATTCGAGACCAGAGTGCCTGCAGACATTTCCGTGGACATGTGGCAGGCATAACTAGACACCAGCGTGCACGGAACACCATTACTTTCCCACCCAAGTGTTACCTGTTTATCAGAGACAGGAGCTCATTCTGCTGTGCAGCACTCCGGCCTTGAACTGCTGACCTGCCGACCTTCCAGTCGTCAAGTCCAGCTGAAAAAGAATTCACGCCAATATTGCCAAAGGAAAATGCCAAATGCCAAAGGAAAAAGCGAGTCCTGCTCAGCTTGTTAACCAAAGTCCCATCTTCACTCCAGGCTTTGGGCTGTTATCCATCCTGAGTGGGTCAAGTCGACAGACGGTGGTTTTCCTCTCTAAAGCTTGAGGATGAAAAGGTCAAAGGTGATATTGACGTCCTTGTTCATAAGCTCCTGGGATGCAACAAAGCTCGGCACGCAGGCTGAACCTAGAGGCTCGACCCAAGTTACCGGACAGACAGCTGGTAAGAGTGGACAGAGAGCCCTCAGTTGAATAGTAACTCATCGTGTGGCTGAACATTTCCAAAGGACCACCGCTATTGCGTAACCTTGCCCTTCTACTGTGTTATAACACCCCCTTTGCATGGTGTGAAGGACATCCAGCCAACAGTAGGTAAGGCAAGGCGGTCTCAACTCGCCTTCAAAATCAACTAAACCCAGCCGAAACAAGAATCTAGAGAGAGACAGCAGAGATAAAATATATACACATGCTGGACACACATCACAAAGGTTTGAATATTAGCCAAGGGTTTCTGGGACATTATCAAATTTAAAATGCCACAACTATGAGGTTGTAATTTACTTTGCAGATCAGACTTAAAAATGAGAGGGGTGGGGGTGGAGGAGATGATTCTCAGGACAGTTGACCTCTAGGTAGGTCTCTCTCACAAAGCTCCCTCAATTAACTCATGAGCAGATGTGTAATGTCAGAATGTTTATTTTGCAACTACTTAACAGAACCATACTCCACAATAATCAAACTAATTTCTATCAGGGATCTTCTGTTATTACTGTTGTAAATAGCCACATTGATTGTATGTTATCACTGGTTGTCAACTTGTCACTGATTTGCAAGGTAAAGGTAAAGGTCACCATTGCTCGAAAACCAGTTGCGTCTGATTCTAGTGTTCAGTGCTCATCTCTGTTTATAGCCAAAGAGCCATCGCTGTCTGCGTTTACAGACATTTCTGTGGATATGTAACAGTGCATGGAATGCTGTTTACCTTTCCCACCGAAGTGGTCCCTATTGATCTACTTGCAATTTCTTGCTTTCAAACTGCTAGGTTGGCAGGAGCTGGGACAAAGACGAGAGCTCACTCTGTCGTGTAGTACTCGGGAATCAAATTCCGACCTTCCAATCATCGAGTTCAGCGTCTTAACCACTTGAGCCACAACAGTCCCACTGATTTGCAACCTCATCTGTTAAACCAGCCAACCGCTATGGACCTCTCAGGGCTATAGCCAGGATTCTAGATTTGGGGGTGGGGGGGCTGAAATTTTTTAAAGAGGGGCAACAATGTCATACACACATATATAACATTGGCATCCCAGGGTGGGTTGGAGGGGGGGGCTGTTAGCTCAGGAGGGTTTCTGCCCCCGACCCCCACCCCTGGGGCTCCTTTGGCTACGGCCCTGAGACCTCTGTACCTGATACTGTATGTATAAATGGATACCATGAAAACTCACTCTTATGCCTGACGAAGTGGACTCGATCCACCAAAGCTCCCATTAAAATACTGTACAGGAATTAGTCTTTAAGGTGCCACAATGTTTTTTGTCTTCTTGTTTTGTTCACTCTCTGATAAACCCAGCCAAGATTTCATAATACACACATACACACGGAAGGGGCCTAAAAATTCTGCTGACAGAAAGTGGCATTATTTTGTCTGTGCTTTTACACAAGATCATGAAAGACATCTCCTTGTAAAACATCAAAGGATTCCGCTAGAATAGATGCACTATCCAAACACACATTCGTGGGAGCATTTCCAAAATAGTTCAAAACCTCTCCTTGTGTGTGTGTATCTGTGTGTGTGTATGTGGGTGTGGGTGTGGGAGGGGCTTCCTCTTGTAAGTACAAACACAGGAAAGAAGCAGCCATTTGGATATTTGAGCTATATGTTTTTTGCTAAAGCATGCATAGGTGGAGCCAGTCTGGCACAGAACACCAGAAGATATGAGATGCTTGAAGACTGGGGAAAGAGGCCACATTTTGGGGAATACTTTGGAGAGTAACGTAAGGCCACAAATGGGCAAAGATGCGGCAGCTGAACTCAAATTTTATCTCCCCCAGTGGCCCCAAAAAGTGCCGCAGTGCTAAATTTCAATCCCCTTCCCACATTCACAGATATCTCCAAACCCCTTCCCCCCCCCAAAAGGATTCAGGGATAAAAGGTCAAAACTGCATCACACCTAAAAACCCCTCTAATAATCAAAAGTTAATGGGGGGGGGTTGATTCTAGCAATCTCAGCTCATTTCCACTCCAAAAGTGAGACTCAGGATTGACAAGCTGATTCGTACTATTACAGTCTAAAGGCCAAGGTTTCCCATGCTCAAAAGCCAGTCATGTCAGACTCTAGGGTTCAGTGCTCACCTCTGTTTATAGCCAAAAAGCCAGTGCTGCCTGCATCTGCAATGTTTTCATGGTCATGTGGCAAGCATAACTAGACACTGGCATGCACGGAATGCTATTACCTTATTGTCAAAGCAGTACCTATCTATCTACTTGCAATTTCTTTCTTTTAAACTGCTAGGTTGGCAGGAACCACTATGAAGTGTTTTTCTACATCCAGGCAGCTTCAGATCTAGCTTTATCTTCTAGAACAATGATGGCCAATCTTGGCACTCCAGATATTCTTGAACTTCAATTTCCCAGAAGCCCAAGTCTCTGTGAATCCACACAAATGGGCTTACTATGCAGATGCAGTAAACCCATTCACAGAGATTTAGACCTCTGGGAATTGAAGTTCAAGAACATCTGGAGTGCCAAGGTTGGCCATCACTGTTCCAGACCTTCTTGTTCGCCAAGATTTTCTCCCTGCTTGCAATTCACTTGCCAAAATGTCCACTCCAGCTGCACAAAACCTTCCCCAACAGAAACGCAGTGGGACATGCCTACATGTATTAGAGCTCTTAGCATGTTCTTAGTACAAAATGTACTAGGAATGTTGGTGGCAGCTGATTTCGGGCTGATCCAGGGCCTGGGGATGGTGGTGGCAGCGGCGGCAAGTGAGATGTGAGGTCTCAGAGGGTTTTTGCAGAATGACATTACATTCAAAGAAAAAGGTTTCAAGCTTGGCCAGGGGAGAGAAAGGCTCCTTTCCAGAGAAGGACAGCAAATATGACCTGCTGGCCAAAGGAGGGGGCAGAGGAAATATTGACCAACCCAACCTAAAGAAACGTTGGTGGGGGAAACCTATTTGGAGTGGGAAATGGTTGACATCAGCCCCACTTTCTCATCCTAGTCTAACAGACAGAGAGGGTTAGATAAAAGAGCAGGGCAGAAACAGAGGAATCAATGCTTCTTCTTCAAGTGCCATATCTGATTCCAAATATTGACTGTTATCCTAGCGATCAGCCATGAAGATTGTCCTGGGAACAATATAACACAGTGGCCTTTCATCTGCCTTTCACATCGCAGCACGATCCCCATAGTACCACTGATCCAGTTCCACGAGTCACTTTTCTGGTCCTGAGCCCTTTTGGCACCCAAAGTCCTCATCATCATCCCCAGGCCAGGATGGATGAAGCTGCTGCCCTCCATCAAGATGGATCCAAGTGGGATTTAATCCACTTGGGGACTATCACCCTTTCCAGTGGACTTCGCCACCCAAGGCTGCTAGTCCTCAGGGTGGTCAGCTCAATTGCGTTGAGTCACTGGCAGTAGGGTCTACTCACTCCAGGTGTTCTTGGACTTCAATCCCCAGAAGCCCAAGTCCCTGGCATTCGTGTGGATTCACAGAGACTTGGACTTCTGGGAATCAAAGTCCAAGAACACCTGGAGTGCCAAGTTTCACCATCGCTGGCACTTTTGACCATGGCAAGATAACCTGGCCACCCGACAGCCGGCCCTTGAGTCACTGGCAGTAGGGTCTACTCTAGCACCATAGCAGGATAACCTGGCTGGACTATCGATGCTTAGGAAAAGAAAACCAAGAACTGAAGGGAACTCTTGAAAACAAAGGAGTAAATAAATACAATAAACAGATTGGCCTTGCGTGCAGAGACAGGAGGGAGGGAGGGAGAGAGGAGGCTTCCAAGGGTGATGCGAATTAAATCTCTTTTTCTCTCCTTCGGGAAACGGGCCTGTTTGGTGCGAGCTCAGGCATGCAGAGAGAGAGAGAAAGAGAAAGAAGGGTGAGACCCCCAAAGCAGAGACGTCTAAGCCTCTCCGACGCTCCGCCAGGAATCAAAACCTCGCATCTCACTCGCTCGCTTGCTCATGCGTGCAAACACGCACTCACATTCTCTCTCTCTCTCACACACACACACATACAGAGACCACGGCGCTTGTTTACTACCACCCGATGTCTCGCATGTTGAGCGCCGCGCAAGGTTTTGCAACGGGAAAGGCATTGTCTAGAAGGGGGAGGAAAGGAAGGGGATCCGTGTACCTGTTGAGGAGGGTCCCTTCCTCTCTGTCCCTCCCTTAAGACCCCCCCCCACACACACACACCTTCTTCTAGGCAAGGAAAGAAGGTGCTTAGGCTCGCCCCCCCCCTTGTCTACGCGCGTGGCCCCGAGTCCACTCTGGGGGCGCAGCGGCGAGAACGGCTGTGCTGCAGCCAGAACGTTATGAGTTCGACCCTGAGGGGCGTCAAGGTTGGCTCAGCCGCTTCCATCCTTCCGTAGTCGGTCAAATGAATCCCCAGCATGTTGAGGGGTAAGATGCTAATTAACCGACCAGCTTTAATGAACACTATGGGGCGGGATAGAAGTATGGTTGCGATTGCTAATTGCTACCTTTACGGGGGGGGGGGGGAAATGGACCACCACCCACACCCTGAGCGCTGGGGCGCTCCTCCCTCCCCTTCCTCCTCCTCCTCCTCCTCCTCACCCGTCTTGTACTCCAGGACGGGGTCCTGCTCGCCGTCGCCGCCGCCGGCTTCTTTCTGGAGCAGGACGTAGAGCATCCCGAAGGAGTTGTGGATGCCGAAGATGGAGCCGTTGCACCAGGTGGCGGCCAGGACCACCACCCACCCGAAGCCTCCCTCGGGGGGCGTGAAGGCCGGCGCCCCCAGGGGACCCCCGGCGCCCCCTCCCCCCTGCTGCTCCTCCTCGCCGCCTTCCTCCTCCTCGCCGCCGCCTCCCCCCTTGCTGGCCTCCGCCGGCTCCGGCCTCCGCAGCGCCATCGCGCCCGCCCGCCTGACGGCCCGTCCGTCCGTCCGTCCGTCGGTTGAGCCACGCCGAGGCTCCGGTGGCAATCGCGGACGCTCCCGGGAAGAGGGGGGTGGTGGAGTGGGGCGGTGGGGCGGACGCGGAGCCGGCGCCTTCCTCCTCCTCCTCCTCCTGTCTCTCTCCCCCCCCTTGCTTCCCTCGACGTTGTCCCGCCTATCTCCGCCTTGGGTGGGACGGCCTTGCGCTTCCCCCGCCTCTTTCTGCCCTCCCCCCCCGGATCCAAAGGCGGGGGGAGAGGGAGGCCGATCCACAAGTCTTCCCCCCTCCCCCCCCGCCCTTCCACCTGCCTTCCCCGGATCCTCGCCCCCTCCGCCTCCCACTCAACCCCCCCCCTTTCCTCGATCGCGTATTGCTTTTTCCCCTTGGGGGAGGGGGGAGTCGACCAGGGGGCGGGGCCTAAATTGTTTTCCCCCTCGAGGGAGGGGGCGTGAGACAAAGCTGCTGGAATTAGCAATGACACTTCCATCAGCAGTTCAAAAACCCGAAGACTGCGGGACGGAGTGAGCGCCCGTCCTCTGTCCCAGCTCCTGCCAAGCTACCAGTTCGAAAGCAAGAAAATTGCAAGTCGATCAATAGGGACCACTTTGGTGGGAAGGTAAACAGTGTTCCGTGCACTCCGGTGTCTAGGCATGCCTGCCAAATGTCCACGGAAACGTTCGCAAACGCAGACGGCGCTGGCTCTTCGGCTATAAAACAGAGATGAGCACTGAACCCTAGAGTCGAGATACGCCTGGCTTTCGAGCAAGGGCGACCTTTACTTTTCCCTTTACCATTACCACCCCACAGTGTTTATTCCCCTCTCTAGGAGGTTCACAGGATAACGAGCATTTTGCCCTCAACAGGCTGGGGACCCATTTCTCCGACCTCGGAAGGATGGGAAAGGCCGAGTCCACCTTGAGCTCCTCGTCAGGATTGAACTCACAACGTCCTAGGCTGCAGGACAGCAGTTTTTCCCCCCTGTGCTCCCCCCCTCTCTCAGGACAGGTGCCTTGCCTGTAACTGTTGGCTCTTCTCCGTGGCCGCCTGTGAATCCACCCTGCTGCGTATGCGAAGTAAACCCATTCGTGTGGATCCACAGAGACCACGAAGAAGAACTGAATCAGCGGCAATGGCCAACCTTGGCACTCCCACTGTACTTGGACTTCAGTTCCCAGAAGCCCTGGTCAGCAGGAGTGCCGGTGAGGGCTTCTGGGAAAGGAAGTCCAAGAACACCTGGAGTGCCAAGGTTGGCCAAGCAGAAGCAGACCTTGCAGGCAGGCCGAGAACATTGTTCTACGGTGCTTGACAAGAACATCGCGACAGCAAGAACACACGTGGTGGATCCCTCCGCCCCGTCGCGCTTAGGACACGCTCTGGCCGGTGGACAAACGAATTAGCATTTTGCCCTCATTAACAAATTGGGTCCTCGTTTACCGATCTCGGGAGGATGGGAAAGGTCGCTGAGTCAACCGTGTGTCCCATCAGGATCGAACTCACAGCCTTCTGGCTGCTAGTTAAAAAACCCTGCGGCACCAGGAATCTGGACGTGGAGGAGGCAGTGATGAGATGTAAGAGGTTCTCACCAGTTCTCCAGAACCGGTAGTAACTTTTCCCAGTGTCCCAGAGAACCTGTAGCAGCTTTTGGGGGGAACCACCTTCGGGGCTTACCTTTTCACTGGTTCCCCCACTGCGCATGCATGCCAAGCACTAGGTGTGCATGCACACCTAGTGCTTGGCACATATGCACAGCCTCCTTGCTGTCCTCCCAAACGGGGAGGAGGAAGAGAAGCTGCTAGCCTGAAGCTCCCTATAGCCTGAAGCTCCCTATTTTTATTATTTTGTATTTTTTCCCTTGGCCCCGCCCATGACATGACATCATGATGTTAGCTCCACCCACACTGTGATGACATCATGGTGGGGTAGTAAAATTTTTGACATCCCACCACTGGGAGGAGGGCTTCGTTCATGCCCTCCCCCCATCAGAGCTATTATTATTATTATTATTATTATTATTATTATTATTATCATTATCATTATCATTATCATCATCATCATCATCGTCATCATCCTCATCATCCTCATCCTCATCCACAACACGTACACACAGAGAGACACGCGCACGGGCGCATCAACATCCGGACTCCGACTCTGTTGGCGCGACCCGTGGAGACGCGGGGCGTGTTCAGACGTGCTCGGGGCGGGGGGAAAGGCGAGGAAGTCCTTTCTCTTTCCCCGGGCGCGATCCCCGCGGGTGCCCGAGCTCTGGCTCTCTGGCGCAGGAGCCCAACGCAAGGGGATTTGGCTGCCTAGCCACCCATCATAGGATCCCTAAACCCCAGTTTGCGCCTTCCCTCTCGGGTTTCGAACCTTCCTCGGATGCCAAAACTCGGGGATATCAAATCCCCTGCTATGCCGAAGAGGAGAAAGGGGATCTCCCCCCCCCCCATTCTCCTCCTCCTCAAATAAATAAACACAACCCCGTCTGGATGGATTCTGGGGGCTTAGGGGTTAAAGTGCTGTCCTGCAACCCAAAGGTTGTGAGTTCAATCCTGACCAGAGCACAAGACTGACTCAACCTTCCATCCTTCCGAGCTCGGCAAATTGAGCCTCCAGCAGTGGTGGGATGTCAAAAATTTTACTACCCCCACTGTGACGTCATCACAGTGTGGGCGGAGCTAACATGAAGTCATGTCATGGGCGGGGCCAAAGAATTAAAAAATAATAATAATAAATAAAGTAAATTAAAAATAAGCACACACACACACACACCCCTCAACCTACCCACTCACAACACAAACCTGTAAATAAAATAAATAAATAAATAACATAAAATCCATTAAAATACAGTCACTCACCCAAACATCCACCCCAAACACAAATCAACCAGAGCTTTTAAACCAGAGTTTAAAGCTTATTCTGGCTAATAATCTTTCTCACATTAGGTCAGATGGAATGAACTACAGAATGAACTCACCACAAGATGGCTTCATTTTGGCACTTTTCAACATTTCAACAGTTAAAGAAGTTAGGTACTAAGTCTTTGCCTAACCAGTTCTCTAGGATAATATGCCTTAATGTAAATGTAAAACAGCTGTACCTCCTTAAGGGTTCTCCAATTGGAACAGCAAAGGCGTAGCTTATTGATGAGGTAACTCCAAGACTTTGCTTAAAAACCCCAAGCCAGGCCGCCACACCTGCCAGCTGCCAGGCCTTTTTAGGAACTGTGGTAGTACGTCAATATAGGTAAAGGTATTACATACACATTAAAATACACACAGACATACCACATTCAAAGGTGAGTCATTTCTCCTGGGGAGCAGACTATAGGGAGCTTCAGGATAGCAGCTTCTTTTCCTCCTCCCCTCTTGGGAGGACAGCAAGGGGGCCATGCATACGCGCTAAGTACTGTAGACATGAATGAACACCAAGTGCTCGGTGCGCATGCGCAGTGAAAAGGTAAGCCCCGAAGGTTGTTCCCCCCAAAAGCTGCTACCGGTTCTCTGGGACACTGGGAAAAGTGGTGCGAACTGGCCTCCAGTATGTTGGGGGCAGAATCCTAATTCACTTGTGAACGGCCCAGAGATGCACTACTAAGTGGTAGGTCGGCAGGAGCTGGGACGAAGACGGCAGCTCACTCTATCATGTATTACAGTTAATTTTGTTACTAAAAGTGTTTGGAAATCCAATACCCCTTCCCCCGCTCTCTCTGCACCCATGCTTTGGATGCTAACCAACACAAATACAGTACTTCTAAGAAAAGGAGCGCAATAAGATCCCCCCTTCCACTTCTAGAAGTTTGTAGTTGAGCACATTTTGAGATTTATTTTTTTTAAAAAAAAAGCTTATTATCAACAACTGCAAAAACTCCATTGGGCCTCAAAAGTTTTTGTTGACACTACCTTGTCAACAAGAAGGCTATTTTTCTTTTCTCCTTCATCCCTGGTTTTGAAGCTTTGTGTTTTCAAGGTTCAGACGTCCACATGGAAACCATCACAGGAACAATTCCATGTTTAACCTGCCAGAAAGGCCTCCAGGAAGAGTCTGTACTAGCCATATGGAGTGCTGTGTTCTGAAAGCCTGAGAAGCTTCTGCCAGTGGTCAAGGTCAAGGCCAAAGTCTCCCTTGCTCGAAAGCCAGTCGTATCCGACTCTAGGGTTCAGTGCTCATCTCTGTTTCATAGCCAAAGAGCCAGCGCTGTCTGCTTCTGCAGATGTTTCCGTGGTCTTGTGGCAGGCATGACTAGACACCATTTACCTATTGCGGTAATTCATTCTGTAAGCCGCCCAGAGTCGGGTCTTCCCGAGTGGGGCAGGGTATTAAATGCGAATAATAAATAAATAAATAAATAAATAAGTCACAGGAAAAGATGGAATCCCCTACCCAAAATCTGGACGAGGCTATAGAGGTCCTTGGAAGGCCAGATGGGGCAATGTTGGGAGGAACAGAAGGGGTGTTAAAAAATCTACATTCACTTTCATTTCCATCTTCCATTTCTTCCCTCTTTTGTAGACACAGTCAGCACAGAATGAGGGTATGCTCCCTTCCACTTTCCTTTATCCTCTCCAGTAATTTTGTTTATCCATTAATTCCCTTCTCCAATCTTTCTCCCACTCCTTTCCCACCCCCTCCTCTTTCTTTTCCCACAGATCCATCCATGTTCACACCAATAACGGCTGAGGACTACCACTAAATCGGCTCCGGATTTTGGTCCAGAAACTTGAAAGAACTCTCCAATGTTCTGAACAGAATCCCCACAGCAGCTGTGATGCTTTGGAACAATCCTTTGAGGTTGAGACTGGAAAATATGGATGCTTTGGAACAATCCTTTGAGGTTGAGACTGGAAAATATGGATGCTTTGGAACAATCCTTTGAGATTGAGACTGTAAAATATGGATCAATAGCATGAGTGCCCAAACTACGGCCTGTGGGCCAGATCTGCCCCCCCCCCCCCGACATCCGGTCCACGCTGCCCTCATCGCTCCCTTTTCACTCCTGTATGGGTGTGCTTTACTTCAGCTTTTGAGAATAACGAGGGCAGAATGGATTGGATGAATTGGCAGGGGGCCCCAGATCTGGCCCACAGGCTATAGTTTGGGCATTCTTGCTTTAAGCAGAGAAAATGACAGTTTAAAATCTATTTGCAAAACAGATTGCAATGTGTGTTTTACTTCCACTTCTGGTGGGATGAACCACCTGTCTGGCCCACTGAACCACATGACTGGCCCATGGCCCAAAAAGTTTCGGCACCCTGGTCAATAGGATCCACTGGTTCCTATCAACCCTCCCTCCCTCCACCTACTCATCCCTCCATTTCTCCTTCCATCTGTTTCTCATCCACCACACTCTGATGTCTGCCTTCATTTGTGTTCCTCCTGTGCACCTTTCCTGCATGATGGTACACCACTGGTTTAACTCAGAGAGCGCTCCCTTCCACCAGAAGACCTGCTATGGACGGATCATGAAGCCAATGCCTTGTGGCTCCCACTGGGAGATCAACCTGCCAATGGCAGCCCATCCCCAGCCACTGTGGATGGAAGCAGGGAGGAACGATTCCATCTCTCAGCACCTTGGACAGCAAAAATGTCTTTTGGGCCTGGGGGGGTCTCCAGCCAGGGGGCTGTTGAAGCCATCTTTCCCTTTCTGAACCAATGAATTAATGGCAGTCAGAGACAGGCAGGCAGGCATGTGTAAAGTTCTGGAGGCTCGTGATCTTTGCTTTGCAAAAGACACGTGTGTTGTTTTATTTTCTACAATGATCCAGTGCTTGTTCTCAAGTCTTCTTCACTTCCTCTTTTACCCTTTTGGGTGTCAAGGGATGTCCTCAAGTAGATATGCTGAGCCTAAGGAGGGTGGAAACAAAGTCCTGCTTTATTTAAAACTGTGCAGGATCAGAATAGGGTACTGCTGTCTTAGTGGTTAAGACACTGCACTTGATGGCTGGAAGGTAGGCAGGACAGCAGTTTGAGACCCGAGCGCCTCACGATGGAGTGAGCTCCCATCTCTGTCTCAGCTCCTGCCAACCTAGCAGTTCGAAAGCAAGAAATTGCAAGTAGGTAAATGGGTACCACTTCGATTGGAAGGTAGACAGCATTCCATGCTCTCTGGGGTCTAGTCATGCCTTCCACATGTCCACGGAAACATCTGCAGACGCAGACAGCGCTGGCTCTTTGGCTATAAACAGAGATGAGCACTGAACCCTAGAGTCAGATACGACTAGCTTTCGAGCAAGGGCGACCTATGATCAGAATATTTATTTTTTAATTTTTAAAGTTTCTTTTAATTTTTTAATATTTTAATTGATTTTAAATTGTTGTTGTTATTGATATGTTGTGAATCGCCCTGGGTCCTTTTGGGGAGGAGGGCAATAAACAAGTACAGTGGTACCTCGCTTAAAGAGCATAATGGGTTCCAGAGGATTGCTCTTTAAGCGAAACACCATTGTAAGTGACCAATGGGGGGGGGGGAGATTACGAACCCCAATTTATTTGTTAAGTGAGTTTTTGGTTGGTTTTATTTGTTAAGCGAAGCGAACATTCAGAGAAAATTCTGCTCTTTAAGCGAGTTACTCTTTACGCGAGGCGCTCTTTATGCGAGGTTTGACTATGAATGAATGAATAAATAAATAAATAAATAAATAAATAATATTTAAAAAAATCATAGTCATGCCAAATGTGTGTCTGGGAACCAAATCTGCATGCTTGGCTTTTCAGAATCTTTTTCACGTGAGATAAAATCCAGCTGCCATGCTCATAATTTTCTTTAGAACAGCACAGCTGAAAGGGAACTTATGGTGAATCAAGCTTTTAATCTTTTTTAATTGTTATGGGTTTCGCTATGTCTTATTGATGAATGTATTGGATTGTTGTGGTCCTCACATTTGTCTGTGATATTATGTCAGCCGCCCTGAGTCACTCTGGAAGTAGGGAGGCATACAGATGTGAACAATAAATAAATAAATAAGTCCAGCCCCTGTCAAAGAGGCACTGTCAGGAATCAGCACACTCGATTTCCTGTAAATCACATGTGTTATTCCCAGTAGCAAAATTGTAGTTGGGCTGTGATTTGTGATTGATTTGACTTTATTCGTTCTTGTAATAAGCCTAAACATATTGAATTTCTAATACAGCACATTTTACAGAAATGCACAAGAAAAAGTATGCAAGCCTGCTATCCAGGGATGAAAAAGAATTTGAGGGAGGGAAAAGTCCACAACCCACACACCTGTTTAGTAAATCCCCACCAAGATTTGCACGCTTACCCTGAAGTTTCCTTTGCCACACTGTCCCTGATCAGTTAATCCCAGAAGGCGTCTGGGTCACAAAAGAAAACAGATGGCGTGTAGGATGGAAGCACCACCGGATTAATGGGGTGTGCATTTGTGTGTGTCGTGAACCTTGAACGTTGTGCTGTTGCTGTGGCATCCCAGAAGTGGCCGAAATGTAGAAAGGTGACACCAACCACAATGTAAATGTCAGCAGCCACTGTACCAAGCCAGCCACTGAAGAAACTGTTCCAGCTCAGATAACAATAATAATTTTGTGTCAGAAATTATTCTGGGTTGAAAGGATTTTTGTGGAAGAAACTCCACTCAGGAATGCCCAAATGAAGCTCCTTTCATGTCCCCAAGAGCTGAAACAGACGGGCACTCAATCCATCATGCAGTACCCGGGTCTCAAACTGCCGACTTGCCAGCCTTCCAGCTAACAAGGCGAGCTTCTTAACCACTGAGCTACCACAGCCCCACAGTCCAGATGAAAAGAAATATCTATGCAAATTTACTTCCATGGGACCTTGAATGCAGGTCATGATAACAGCTCTCCTACTGCCCTTTCAGCATCAAAGGAAATTACCTTGCTTTTAATTAAAATAGTGGAAGAAGCAAAACAAAAGTTTGCTTATATAGACCAAGCCAAGCACCGTAGGAACAAAACATCTTGTCCATTCCATTGGCTCATCAATCACACACACACAAAAATCACAATTTGTTTTTAAAAAAGTAATTGTGTAGCACGCAACGAAAAGGCTAAAACCTCCAGACAGAATCCGCTTGTGCATTAAAGTGTGTCAACTGCTTAAAGAATGGCAATGTGTGCTTTAATTGCCTTTTTGCTCTAACCTGAGCCCCTACCTAGGACTTATTTCTTGCTGTTTGTTCAGAATTGCTCCCTCCTCCATGATTTGGTCTTTTAGCCAAAGCAGGCCATCTGTTCATGGCAGTGACCCTTCTGTTCTCTCAGGCACTGAAATAACAGATTAGAGCTCCCAGATAATAATAATGATAATAATAATTTCATGTCAGAAATTATTCTGGGTTGAAAGGATTCTTATGACGGGCCGTCAAGTTGATTCAGGGTTGATGGTGACCTTTTCTGGGATTTTCTAGGCAGAAAACACTCAGAAGTGGAGAATCTCATTCTTTTTTCAGCCACTGAAGAATGGAGAGGGGGGGGGAGTGTCAAATAATTTAGCCTCCTTCCTCCACCTAAACACCCCCAAATGATATTATGCCCATACGGTGAAGTGGCTGACTTTACCACTTCTCCATATGGCCAAATGAAACACTTCCCCTGCTCCTCTGCAGAGTGACAAGGAAACTGTTTGATTATTTCCCCCCCTCCAGTCTGATCGTTGTAGTGATGGATCAGATACGAGAGTTTTAAAGAAGATATTTTCCCCATTTTAGCCATTGATCAACAGTCAAAACTGGATTTGATAGGTGATAAAAAGGGGGAAATGAAGAAAAAAATTCACCTTCTTTCTGATGCAGTACTACAACAAAGGACTTCTTTTCCTCCTCCTCTTTCTCTTCCTCCTCCTGCCCTATCAGATAGCTGGGAAACACCCATTTCCCTGTCCCTTTGCAAAGGAGCAGGGAAAGTGTTTGATTTGCCAATATAGTGGAACCTCGTATAACGAATCTCCATATAGTGAAAAAATCGCATAATTAAAAGAATTGGGGGGGGGGGAGGAATGGCGCCTTGTATAATGAAAATGTTTGTTATGTGAAAATAGCACTCCTTATGGGAAAAACTTGTACAGTATAATGAAAATATTTGCCATGTGATACAGCATCCGGGGGGGGGGGCGTATAAAGAAATTTTTTAATGAGAAGCACCGCTTAGTAAAAAAAAAAGTTTTATTTTTTCCCATAGGGATTTTTGTTATATGGGGGGGGGGGATCATATAATGGGAAAAAATCACAGAGTAAAAAGCCTTGTAGAATTAATTACAGTCAAACCTTGCATAAAGAGCGCCTCGCTTAAAGAGTAACTCGCTTAAAGAGCAGAATTTTCTCTGAATGTTCGCTTCGCTTAACAAAGCCAACCAAAAACTCGCTTAACAAATAAATTGGGGTTCCCAAACCCCCCTACACACACACACACACACAATTGGTCATTTACAATGGTGTTTAACTTAAAGAGCAAACTCGCTTAAAGAGTGATCCTGTGGAACGCATTATGCTCTTTAAGCGAGGTACCACTGTATTTTTGTTATATGAGGTTTCACTGTATTCTGAAGTGGCCCATATAATAAGCTGCTTCTCAGTACTGGACAGAGAATTGTTCAAGGCTGGTAGGCCACTTGAACACGCGGGTGGCACCAAAGGGCACATCGCTCCTATCTGCCAGTCTCGAGTGATCCTATTTAGACGGCGTCCTCTACCAAAGCGGTCCCTACGATAAACACTGTTATAAGTGTGTGCCATAACATCTGGCTTCATCTCAAAGGCCATCCAGTTGTCCTTTTGTGTGGTCACTGGCATCAGCAGCAAAAATGTGTTTGGGCTGGAAATTCGTCTTTAATGAGCAGCCTTCATCTCAACATCGTAGGAAGCCAAACATTTTGCAAAATTTCTGGGAAACTGGGATTCTGGCTCCAGAAGAATATGAGTATTTCATGGTGGGAAATGAGCAGGCTTCACTTCTGTCCGGATGGTAGCTTGTCATGTAATTTTCATCACTACCCTTTTAGTGTAGCTCATGTTGTGTGGCTTCTATTGCCATAAATTATGACGTGATCTCGGAAGGTACTTCAGGTGGTGAGGGTGAGGGTTCCAATAGCCACCCAAGTGCCAAATGGAGAAGTTTTTTTGCACACTGGCCCTGGAGATGAGCCATAACCACGGCGTTGACTTTGGGTCACGGGTCACGTGGTTCCACCTATGCGCATGAATCTGCAAGATCTAGTCAAGCTCGAGGGTTTGCTTTGGGGCACACCTTTTCACGATTAAAAGCCAGGTCTTGTGAAGGCCTTCCCATGACCCAGAATGGGAAGATCTATTCACATTGGCATTGCTTCACCCACAACAGAGGATGAGGCAGAATTCCAACTCTGTCGTATGTATTCCCTCCTCATAATTTAGTGAAAACACAGCCAATTAGCTGAGCCCAGCATC
This sequence comes from Furcifer pardalis, assembly GCA_030440675.1. Taxonomy (NCBI): domain Eukaryota; kingdom Metazoa; phylum Chordata; class Lepidosauria; order Squamata; family Chamaeleonidae; genus Furcifer; species Furcifer pardalis. Next base: position 14,579,015 of record CP126899.1, read on the forward strand.
TAGTTCACTTGTGTAGTGGAGCCAGGACTCACCGGGTCAAAACCACCTGATTGTCTGAGCAAGAGGGCAGTGGTGGGATGTCAAAAATTTTACTACCCCACCATGATGTCACCATGATGCGGGCGGAGTTGACTTCATGAGGTCCTGGGCAGGGCCAAATAAAATAAAATAAGCACACACACATAGACCCCCCCTTAACCCACCCATCCACCCACAACACAAACCCATAAATAAATAAAATAAATAAAAATTACATTAAAATACACCCACCCACCCCAAACAAACCCATCACTTACCTGTTAGTATAAGTGCCTGGGCAGCACCATGTTGCAAGATGGATATGGTCATCGTACCGGTTCTCTAGGATAATATGATTTAATGTAAATGTAAAACAGCTGTACCTCCTTAAGGTTCTCCAATTGGAACAGCAATTGGAACAGCACAGGTGTAGCTTATTGATGAGGTAACTCCAAGGCTTTGCTTAAAAACCTCAGGCCTGCCGGCCGCCAGACACCAGGCCTTTTTAGGAACTGTGGTAGTACGTCAATATAGGTAAAGGTATTAAATACACATTAAAATACACACAGACACACCACATCCAAAGGTGAGTCACTTGCCCTGGGGATTAGGCTATAGGGAGCTTCAGGCTAGTAGCTTCTCTTCCTCCTCCCCGTTTGGCACAGCAAGGAGGCCATTCGTATGTGCCAAGCACTGTAGGCGTACATGCACACCAAGTGCTTGGCATGCATGCGCAGTGGGGGGAACCAGTGAAAAGGTAAGCCCCGAAGGTGGTTTCCCCCCCCCAAAAAAAAAAAAAAGCTGTTACCGGTTCTCCAGGACACTGGGAAAAGTTACTATTGGTTCTGGCGAACTGGCGTGAACCTGTTACATCCCATCACTGCAAGAGGCTCAACAACGTCACCTGTCTCTACCTCAACAGGTTTCCCTGTTTCTTCGGTGCCATGCTCCATTTGGGTACAAAGTATTTGAGATTGGTTTGGCTATGAATATTGAGGGACTGTGGTGGCTTAGGGGTTAAGAGGCTGAACTTGACAACTGGAGGGTCAGCAGGTTAGCAGTTCGAGACTCAAGTGTTGCATGATGGAGCGAGCTGCCCTCTCTGTCCCAGCTCCTGCCAACCTAACAGTTCAAAAGAAATTGCAAGTAGATAAATAGATATTGCTTCAGCAGGAAAGGCAACAGTCTTTCATGTGTTTAGGTGCCCAATGCTTGCTACATGATCATGGAAACATCTGCAAACTCAGATGGTGCTGGCTCTTTGTCTATAAACAGAGATGAGCACTGCACCCTAAACTCAGACACAATTGGCTTTCAAGCAAGGGCAACCTTTGGTTATAAATGGATAATTGAGAGCCATTAGCTTTACAAAAGCCCTGCTGCTCATTTGTTAAACATAGACTGATCCAGGTGCCTATGTTTTTCCATTCTTGTTTATGGCAAAACAAAAGGGCTCATGACCAGAAAGTGATTCGCGGAACTGGATCAGTGGTACTATGGGTGTCATGCTGCGATGCGGAAGGCAAATGGAAGGCCACTGCCTCATAATATTGTTCCCAGGATAACCTTCATGGCTGATTTGCGTGAGGGTAGCAAATCCACGGAACTGGATGTGGCACTAGATTTAGAAGAAGGAGGAGAAGTTGTTTGTAGCAAGTTATTTCAAAGTCCTGCCTTTCACTACACTGTCAAAGAACACAAGGCTATTCCACTTTTCCTGAGCATCCATGTAATATATGTGAAGTCATCCTAATACTGTAATGATAATAATAATTGTGAGCCTCAGGTCAATTCTGACTTACGGCAAACCTTTCCAGGATTCTCTAGGAAGAGAAGATGCAGAAATGGTTTACCATTCCCATCTTCTGGGATTGTGCGCTGCTTGCCCAGTTCCAAGAGGCTCAGTGAAGAATCGAACTCCCAACCTCTGAGAGCTAGCCCTTGAGTTATCCAGACAGCTCCCTGAGATCAAAGCCATCTAGCTTTTGTGAAGGAGACATTGTCTTTCTGCATTGCAACCCTGCCATCTTGTGGTGCAAGACAGATTAACAAACATCTTCCTGTGTTTTCAAAAATATTCTCTAAATTTGGGCAGCTAAGGTCTGCTTCTCAATTAAATGTAAATCACACATTCAAAATTATAGATTTATTGTTCTAGTGGGGTTTTATTGTGTAAACTTCTCAGATGTGCTATTCTGTCCTGCTATTTTTTTAAATTGTCAATAAAAATATTAGATTTTTTTAAAAAATTAAAGTACTGTCTGTTTTAAAGATAAAGGTAAAGGTCACCCTTGCTAGAAAGCCAGTCATATCTATTGCAATGTAAAATATTTTTGGGTGGCTGAGATTTGAAATGATAGTTAAGAGCCATTAACTCTACAAAAATCCTGCTTCTGGCAGAACTGAAAATGGCTAGATCGTGTTTGCTGATCTGAACCTACAAAGCTCCCTGTGTATAAGGAATCACCTTGGGAACAAGACTATGGTCACCTAGACTTCAAAATGTAATAATAATTTTGTGTCAGAAATTATTCTGGGTTGGAAGGATTTTTGCAGGTGAAACTTCGCTCAGGAAATGCCCATAGGAAGCTCCGTTTATGTCCCCAAAAGCTGGGACAGAGACGGGTACTCAATCCATCATGCAGTACCCAGGTCTTGAACTGCCGAGTTGCCAACCTTCCAGCTAACAAGGTGAGCTTCTTAACCCCTGAGCCACCACAGCTACACTTCAAAATGTAACCATACCCCAGTAACAGAGTAGAAGGAGGGACTGCACCCATTTATGTCTGACCCACTTTGCCATAATGATGTGAGTGGCTATTGAAGGGTTCCTTCTGCCAAGAATAGCATCTGGATGGACCGAGGTGTGGTTGTTGGTAAATATATATATATATAGAGAGAGAGCACTTCAGCTAATAAATGATACAGAGTTTGAGACTGGAAAATCCCAGGGACTCTCTCCTCCAGAAAAACCCAGACCAAGAAGACTTCCTGTTTTGAAGAAAAGGCCTTTGACTTGAGTTTTTATTTTATGAATCCTTTTTTATCGCACAATTTATATCGCATCCCCAGCTTGACTTGTGATCCGACCATGCACAGGATTTTTGCAATGGCTTTGGTCAAGCAAGGCGAAGGCCTTCCATTTCTCTACTTGATAATTTTATTTTATTTTATTTGGAAGCTGAGAAAAGAAATGTACTGTACAACATTTCAGGGGCCAGAGCAGCTATTTATAAAGTCCTGGGGAAATACTGCATTGACCACTGTGTGGTGGCATGTTTGCGATTCCTTGTATTTGTGGAGTTAAATTTATGCATTTATTTACACACAAACACACACACACACACACGTGCACACACACACGTGCACACACACACACACACACCACCTTGGGTGGATCTTTCTTGGGTGGATCAAGTCAATTTCTTTAACATATATCATCATAACGTCAACCGAAAGCGTAAGAAAAGTTTACGGCTGGGCAAACCTTTCTAATATTTTTCTCATATTTGGGATGATAAACATATCTCAAACTTCTATTCAGGTTTTATTTTGCTTGGTGTATAGCCTGGGTCTCTCCCCCCTCCCCCAGATTTTTGGTAATAAAACTGGAAGGAGAAAACAGGGCAAGGGTAGAATAATGGCCAGAGGAGTGGATCTTTTGGGCATTTTCAGTGTTATGATTATTTCCTTAGAGGACTGACATTACAGATGATTTGTCATTGCAAGACAGAATTCTTCAACCACTGAAAGCATCTGATTATAAGTGCAATCCAATAGCAGCTACTATTGCTTAGCTTCCTTAATGGTGAAACTGGCAGGGAAGAATAAAAGACATCATCCAGGGAGAGAGGGAGCCACATGCTGAGTGACACAGGTTCCTCTGAGCATGTCAACACATTTCCCTCCTGTGGCTGTGGTGGCTCAGTGGTTAAGAAGCTTGTCTTGTTAGCTGGAAGGCCAGCAAGTCAGCAAGTCGGCAGTTTGAGACCCGGGCACTGCATGATGGTCCCTGGGTCTCTGCCCCAGCTCCTGCCAACCTAGCAGTTTGAAAGCAAGAAATTGCAAGTAGATAAATAAGGACTACTTGGGTGGGAAATGATCTTGGGGACATGAAAGTAGCCTTATTCGGGTGTCCCGTGAGCAGAGTTCTTCCAGCAAGAATCCTTTCAACCCAGAATAATTTCTGACACATTATTATTATTATTATTATTATTATTATTATTATTATTATTATTATTATTATTATTATTATTATTATTATTATTATTATTATTATTATTATTATTGTTATTATTGTTATTGTTATTGTTATTGTTATTGTTATTGTTATTGTTGTTGTTGTTGTTGTTGTTGTTGTTGTTGTTGTTGTTGTTGTTGTTGTTGTTGTTGTTGTTATTTCCCTCCCAGTCTCCTTCTGACTCTCTCAAATAAATATGTACATATTATAACTGTCAAGTTTATAGTTGGGTCCATTCAAAAAAAGAAGATGTTTTATTGGCCATACAGGGGTTGCATGCAAAGGTGATGCATTTCATGGAGTAACTTTTATACCTTGCTTTCTTGTGGTTGTATCGTTCTACTTTTAATCTGTTTTCACTCGGTTTTTGCAATCACGTTTTATCTAATGCGTTTTATTACATTTTAACCAGACGTGGTCAGGTGACCAATCCGTTAAATAAAAAGGATGCTGGACTCTCTCAAATTGAGGCGCCTCCTTCCCTTCCCTAAAGCTGAGTTCATTTATTTAGCAGATGATGCCTAAGTCGCTCCCCAGTCAGTGAGATGCCTTGCCAATGGCTGTCAATGTCATAGTCAATGGCACCTGGCTTGGCATCATAAGCAACTCAGATCTGTAGGAGCTGTGGTGGGGCTGGGGTTAAACTGCTGTCCTGCAACCCAAAGGGTGTGAGTTCGATCCTTCCCAGGAAATCAAGGTTGATTCGGCCTTCCATCCTTCTGTGGTCGGCAAAATGAGTCCCTAGCACGTGTCTAGTCATGCCTGCCACATGACCAAGGAAACGTCTGCAGGAGCAGACGGCGCTGGCTCTTCGGCTATGAAACAGAGATGAACACTGAACCCTAGAGTCGGATACGACTGGCTTTCGAGCAAGGGTGACCTGACCTTACCTTAGTATGTTGGGGGCAAAATGTTAATTAACTCTAAACCTCCCAAAGAGCGCACTAGGCTCCTTGGGCTTGGGGCGATCTAAAAGCGTCATTGCTAATTGATGGCAGACTGGCCCTGCATCGACGCGACGGTGATGCCGATGGGGGGGGGGGGGTCTACTTGATGCAAGAACAGTGGTTCGATCCCGCTTGATCTACCAAGGGTCCATCTGGGGTTCCCATTCTCTACCGTGGGGGCTTTGATTACCGGTTTACCACCCCCCTTTAACGAGGTCAGAGGGGGCCCTCCCCAAAACTACAGCGCCCAGGTCTCCCAGGATTTCCAAGATAGGGGGGGGGGTTCCCCCAGTCACCCCAGCTCTGCATAGGCAGGTGAGCAAAACCCCAAAGGGCATCGGGCGGGGGGGGGGAGGAATCCTGGCCCCAGAAAGTCCTGGGGGGTGGGAGTTCCCACCCCAAAGCGATCACCCTCAAACCAGGGTTCATGGGGGGTGAGGGGGTCCGCGGTGGCGTGGGGGGAGGTGTCACAGTTTTTGACTTTAATGGTGCGTAAATCCAGCCCTCCGCTTTGCAACGTTTCCCCATCCTGAAGCGATCCCCCCCCCCCCGGAGGCAAAGGATGCAGGGGCTACCCTTAGAATAAGCCATTGCTCCAAACCGGAGGAGGGAGACAGTCTGATGATGATTTGAAGGGGGGGGGGGGGATGAAGAGGATGATGGAGCGCATGCGCTCTGAGCGCACTGCGGAGCCCGGCTCTGGGAAAAAGCTGCCTGGCAGAGGCGCGTTCCCGAGGGCGAGCGTGCACGCGCACACGCACCCCCGTGCACCAGAGCAAGGCGGGCAGAGGCTACGGTCGCATCGCCTCGGGCGGCATGGCAGGGGGAGACGGCCGGTGAGCCTCCAGCCCCACAGGTGCGAAGGCAAAGGAGGGAGTTTGGGAAGGAGGAGGAGGAGGAGGCCCCTTGCGCGCGATCCTTTCCTGCGCCCCCGCCCCCAATCCATCCACCCCACCCCGATCTGGGGCTTGGCCAGGCGGAGGGGGGGGGTGTCCAGGCGTGGGTTTGGGGGTCTGGGAGGGGAGGGGGGTTATCAGTGCTAAGATGCGATGAAGGAAGGAAGGGGGGGTCAGGGAGATCCCCCCACCCCACCTTTCACCTTCCCATCTGCAGCCCAAAGGTCTCGATCCTTCCTCTCGGGTAGGCTACCCAGGTCGCCTTCCCTCGAGCGCTTTCCGACGTGCGGGTGGGGAGAACGGCGGAGGGAAGGTTGTGCTCTTCTTGCGATTCGTCATTTATACAGTTGGTTTCTCCTTTTCGTTCTGGTTGATCTTTAAAATTCATTCAATGTGTTTAATTTTTTTAAAAAAATTAAATGTTGTCAGCCGCCCGGAGTGGGAAAATATCCCAGATGGGCTGGATAGAAATGTAATCAGCAAATAAATTCCGGCTGGGTTCCTGCCCATGGGCAGAGTGCCGGGCCTCGTCGTGTAGGGACCGAGGAAGGCGACCGGTGCATCTCTGGCGAGCGCAAGGATCCTCCTTGGGTGGGGAACGGAGGCTGACAAAATGGGGTCCCGGTTAGCCCATGGGGTGGGGGGGGATCTGGTCAGTCCCGGGGGTGGGTTGGACACCCCCCCCCTTCCTCCAACCGGTGGGTATTTGCACGGCAGCCGATCTGCTTCTTGAAATGTTCTGGCCCGGCGTGGCAGATGCCATGCTGGGCGTGGGTGGGAGGGTGTCAAGAGAACAGCTTCCATTTAAAAATACACTTAGCCGGCAAAACAGACTGGAAGGGAAAAGGGGGGGGGGCAGGTCAGGAAACCCAGAATTGCTGCGTAGCCCCATGAACTCAAGCCCTGCTTGGGCTCTGTCTTGTGCCTGGAAGCCTTGGCAGGGAGGCAACACTGGCATTAAACAGGCGCAAGCCCTGCGCACTTCTGCATTTGCCTTCCCTTGCATGGAGGAGATCCATGGAGGTGCGTTTTCCATCCATTCTCTCCCCTCGCCCGCTTAGCAAATGAGGAACAGAGAGGAAGGGTGGGCGACCAAACCCCAATCTTGCTGGAAGTTCACCTCTATTTTCATTACCGTTGATTTGGGCGGAGAGGATTTTAGAGTGGAATGGATGATTCTCCCTTTTTAATTGCCAAATGACTCCTGGTGGAGATTTCCCAGAAGAGGAACAAGGAGAAATTTATACTCAGAAGGGTAGGGAAAGGATAGATGAGATGATGATGATGATGATAATGTGGGTTGAAAGGATTTTTGCAGGAGAAATTGTGCTCGGGGAACGCCCAAATGAGGCTCCTTTCATGTCACTAAGAGCTAGGACAGAGACAGGCGCTCAGTCCATCATGCAGAACCCAGGTCTTGAACTGCCAACTTGCCAGCCTTTCAGCTAACAAGGCAAGCTTCCACTGCAGCCCCTGAAGAGGAGATGACGGGGATGAAATGTGTGTGTCCATAACTGGAGAAAGAGTAATTTATGCCACCAGACCCTGGGACGGGATTCAACAGAATAAGTGAAACTACACCAGAGAGTAAGCAAAATGAAAAGCCGAAAAATGATGTGGCACCTTTGAGACTAACTACTGTATTTTAATGTGAGCGTTCATGGATCAAGTCCACTTTGCGGATGAAGTGGACTTAATCCATGAAAGCTCACATTAAAATACAGCACTTAGTCTTGAAGCTACGCCATAAACCTTGACTAGAAGATCTCTACCATCTTGAGATCTTGCATGCTTTGGAATGGCCTTCAGGTTGCCCTCATCCAGGTATTTTCCTGGTATGGATTTTTAAATTATGGAAGCAACCAACTCCATACTCTGATGGCTGTGATTGGACTGTGAGAAGATGTTGCAAGTTTCTAGAGCTGTGGCTTCCAAACTTGGATCTACAGATGTTCTTGGACTACAGCATCCAGAAATCTTGGCCAATACAGTCTTGGTCGAGGTTTGTGGGATCTTTAGCCTAAGAACACCTAGCGTCCCAAAGTTGGAAACCATCGCTGTAGGCCAGGGTTCCTCAGACTTGGTTCTCCAGATGTTCTTGGACTTAGTTCACAGAAGCCCAAGTCAGCGCACCTGCTGATCAGGGCTTCTGGGAATTGAAGTCCAAGAACACCTGGAGAGCCAAGTTTGCTGGACCCTGCACTTGGGTGAATGGCCCTATTGGGTGAGGAGGCAGTCTTTAAATAGCAGCACCTGTTGCTCAGCCATTGGATAAGTTACTCTTTTGGCCTACAATGCTCGAGATGCTATGCTACCTATGGGATTCTAGGACTTCTGGTCACCCAAGGGACAATTTCCAAAATTGGTATTACTTCACTTGCTGCACATTGGAGGGCATACTGGGTTCTTGCACCCTCTCCTTTCTACTTCCCATCCTTTGTGAATTCCAAAGCAGACTTTGGGAATCTTGGTGGGCCAGATTTGGGGATTAATAAAGGTGTAAGGAACTGCAGTGGCTTAGTGGTTAAGACGCTGAACTTGACAACTGGAAGGTGAGCAATCTGAGACCTGAGTACTGCACGACAGAATGAGCTCCCATCTCTGTCCCAGCTTCTGTCAACCTAGCAGTTCGAAATTGTAAGAAATTGCAAGTGGATAAACAGGTGCTACCTCGGTGGGAAAGGTAAACAGTTTTCTGTGTGCTCCGGCATCTAGGCATGCCAGCCATGTGACCACGGAAACGTCTGCAGACACGGCCATCTTTGGCTGTAAACAGAGATGAGCACCAATCCTCTAGAGTCAGACATGACTGGCTTTTGAGCCCAGGAGACCTTTACTAAAGGTGGAAAGCCAGCAGTTGCAGTGCACCTGAGGGCATGTTTTCCTAGTAGGTGTTAGATCAGGTTGGCCAACCAGCCCCAGGTGTTGGCATTCCTTGGGGCCATGGTGGCATTTGACCAAGTAGGCCATTCTGATTTTCTGTCGGGTGGCCTTTCTATGCCTTCACATTCCTGCTAAATGTGAGGTTTCATCACCAGAGTGTGGGAAAGCTCATTTCCTCCCCCAAGACTGCAATTATCCATCTAGTGAGCAAATTCTGGGATCTGTGGTTGAGTGGGTGGGATTCTACTGCTCTTGAAGCATTCCCTCCCTGCCTTTCTGCACCTGCGAGTCCAACGGCAGGAGGCAAAAAACAACATTGTTTTCCAGCGACACTTTGCAAATCCACTCCCATATCTTTCCTCTAAATCTTGCATTTCTGTTATTTTTTTAAAATAATACTGCATCACACAAAAATAAATATTGTCTGCTACTTGGTCTAATCCAGGTGTCCTATACTAAACCAACTGCACTGAATCCAATCTGAAGTCCAGTTCTGCCTAGAATGTCAGGATCTTAAGTTAACAAACCTCACCCTCTTCGTTAGGTTCTTGCATTGATCATGCGGGGTATATTTGCCACAAATGTAGCAAAAATTGTCCGGTTTATTAACACAGCTGCACCCCCTCATCTTTAGCTCAAAACAGACTCACTATGGCCAAGCTGTACTATCCAATAAGATGGTTTCACACTAGAGAGAAGCCCCTGGTCCATCTCGCCTTATATACCCATTTCTGACGTCAGCTCAGTGCCTTGCTCAGACATGCCTGGCCACTGCTGGAACATGCATGCCACCAGGGGACGTGGTTCGGCTGAGTCGGCAGCAGGCATAGTGGTAGCTGCAACTGTTCTAATGTTCCCATTTAAAAATACATTATCCAATACCATTTGAACAGTTATAGCACACCTATAACTTAGCATCTGAATGTGATAGGCAAATTCTGAATTCAGCTTTGAAATCAGCACACTCGATATCATATAAATCACATGTGTTTTTCCCAGTAGTGAAACCATCTTATTGGATAGTATAGCTAGGCCATAGTGAGTCTGTTTTGAGCTAAAGATGAGTAGGTGCAACTGTGTTAAGAAACCGGACATTTTTTTGTTACATTTATGCCAAATATACCCTGCATGATCAAGGCAAGGAGCTAACCAAGAGGGTGAGATTGGCTAACTTAAGATCCTGACATACTAGGTAGAATCAGACTTCAGATTTGGATTCAACACACTTCATTTAGTATAGGACACATAGATTAGACCAAGTAGCAGACGGTATTGATTTTTTGTAGAGAGACTCCAGGTTGCCTTCAGGGTGAGAAGCAGCCTTTTTTTGGGGGGGACCATTTGCTGGACGCGGAGATTTTATTGCATTCAGGCTTTGTTTGGGAGCTTCCAAAAAAACATCTGGCTGGACAGTGTACAAACCAGACATTGGACTTTGGTTTGGATTCATCCAGTAGGGAAGTTATTCTGTTCTCTGGTATGGATTTACCAAACCATGTCTTATTTGGGTTCTACAAGTGCCGAGACAATTTATTGATCTTTTCAGAGGGTAAGGAACCTGAGGCAACAGGGGGATTGTTGTCTTTGCTCCTTAGATGATACAGTTAACATGTCATTAGTCACAGGGCTCTCTGAACTGATAAAAAAAAGATGTTTGATTGTCGCAGCTGTGACCTTACCCCCATTCTGCAACTTGCAACATTGCCTTGTGTTTGTTTTGTTCATTGTCCATTTGGATGTGACCAACAGGTGTTATTTGTACCTCTGATTGTGCTCCAAATTGCCTCTTTGGGGGAGGGTCATACCCAACCCATGCCCTTAACATGCAATTGGATCACCAATTGTGACAAGTTCTGTACATTGAGGAAACAGTTGTGCATTTGGGAAGGTTCTCTTTTGGGGCTGTGCTACTCAGGATCCTGCAGCCAGAATGGTTTCTGTCCTACAGGAGATTCCCACATGGGTTGGGAAGCTATTATAGAGATGAAAGAAACCAACCAACCAACTTACACAAGAGCAAAACCAAATTAGAAGATGGAGGATGGAGCTCATTGGACAAGAAACAACATTAAAGGAGGAGATGGTTGAGGAACTCAACCTCTCCTACATCACTTGGAGGACCCTGAATAGGCTGAGGGTTGGAGTACCTCAATGCAAGACCAATATGCTCAAGTGGGGACTTCTGGTGGACAACAACACACTGAGTGAATGTGGAGAGCTACGGAATCCGGCTCATTTCCCGGTCTGCCGATTGTTGCCAGAGGCATGCGCCAATGAGGACTTGGGTTTGGCCAACGACAAAGAAGGTGGCTTCATTTTGGCAGTCCAAGGTTTGATTAAGACATGGAAGAAGAAGAACCAACCACCCATCCAACCAAACAATCAGAAAAAGAGAGAAACATTCCCTAGAACGCATAGTCTTGCTCCATTACCTGTATTAAGTAACACAAGAGTTATCCACTCCCGACGTATTCAATCAGGTGAGAAAGTAGACCTGGCTCAAATGAGTAGTTAATCTAATTCCGTTTCCTCTGTTCAACGGTGGTCTTTCCAAGTTCTGCCATTGCTATTTTTTCCCTCATAGTAACCCATCCTCTTAGTTCTGATTCTGCAGGATAAATAACCCCCTCCCTCCCAAGGGAGATGCTGTTAGAAGGTTGTTCATACATGACAGCCTGTGGCTTCCCAAGACATATCTTCCTGGCTTCTCCTTCGCCTTGGAACCTTCCCAGGTCAAATCATTCTGAACATGGAACCGTCTGTTAGCTCTTAGGCGGTAATGACATAATCCCTCCGCGGCTACAGCGTGGGTCTTACCCCTGCATGGTGGCTTCTCAGCATCTGGAATGTGAGCAGAAATCAAACCGTTTGTCTTAATTAATTGGGAGGCTATTAGTGGAGTTGCAGTCTGGGCAAAGGGAGGGTCTTTCAAATCACACAAAGAAGAGGGGACATTGAGGCCTGTGCTTTAGACAAGGAAAAAAAACAGATTTAAAAATAGATTGCTATGGCCATGTTCTTCAGATTTCCACTACTAACGTTTGAAACCAATGCTCAACGTTAATTGTACACCCATAAATGTAACTCCTTTATATCCTCCTTATCCCAAAAAATAACTATTTAGAACAGGGATTCCCAACCTAAGGCCCATGAGCTGGATCCAGCCTGTGGTGCCATTTCATGTGTCCCTCCCAGTGGTGGGATGTCAAAATTTTTACTACCCCACCGTGATGTCATCACAGTGTGGGCGGAGCTGATGTCATGATGTCATGATGCCGTGGGCGCGGCCAAATAAATAAAAATAAAATAAAAATAAGCACACACACACACACACACACACACAAACACACTCCTCAACCCACCCACCCACAACACAAATCAGTAAATAAATAAATAAATAAAAATTACATTAAAATACACCCACCCACCCAAAACACAAATCAACCCACCCATCCATCCCAAACACAAACCCATCACTTACCTGTTAGTATAAGTGCCTGGGCAGCATCATGTTGCAAGATGGATATATGGTCATTGTATCAGTTCTCTAGGATAATATGCTTTAATGTAAATGTAAAACAGCTGTACCTCCTTAAGGGTTCTCCAATTGGAACATCAATTGGAACAGCACAGATGTAGCTTATTGATGAGGTAACTCCAAGACTTTGCTTAAAAACCCCAAGTGAGGCCACCAGGCATGCCAGCTGCCAGGCTTTTTTAGAAACTGTGGTAGTACGTCAATATAGGTAAAGGTATTAAATACACATTAAAATACACACAGATACACCACATCCAAAGGTGAGTCACTTACCATGGGGAGTAGGCTATAGGGAACTTCAGGCTAGCAGCTTCTCTTCCTCCTCCTCTCTTGGGAGGACAGCAAGGAGGCCGTGCATACCCGCCAAGCACTGTAGGCATGCATACACACTAAGTACTTGGTGCACATGCGCAGTGAAAAAGTATCCTCGAAGGTGGTTCTCCCCAAAAGCTGATACCGGTTCTCCGGGACACTGGGGAAAGTTACTACCGGTTCTGCTGAACTGGTGCGGACCTGTTGCATCCCATCACTGGTCCCTCCACTCTAAAGCCACCCCTTTGAAGATGTTGGGACAACCCCCCACCCACCCCCAAATTGCACAGGAAAGGCAAAATGGACACCTGGCTCTCGAAGCTGACGGAGAGACGTGACCCAGGCCTTGGCTTGAAAAGGTTAGGAGCCCCTGTTATAGAGCCAGCTAACACTTCACACTGGACTGTGGTTGCTTAGTGGTTAAGATGCTGACCTTGGCAACCAGAAGATTGGCCGGTAAGGAGTTCGAGACCCGAGTATGGCATGACGGACTGAGCTCCCAAGTAGATAAATAGGTACTGCTTCGGCAGGAAAGGTAACAGTGTTCTGCATGCCCTGGAATCTAGTCACGCCTGCCACATGACCATGGAAATGTCTGCATCAGTCAGATTTCTGAGCAGCCGTGGGTGGTACAATGTTGTGTATGGGCTGGATGCGTCGTAGGACAGCCATTGTGACGGAGTGGATAGAATGCCAGATCAGGAGTCAGAAATACAGGGTTCAAATCCCAGCGTGGCTGTGGGAACACTGCAGGGGCTGGAAATAGCAAACCGCTCCTTGAATGCTTCACATGCCTTGAAAATCATAACCGGGCCAGCCTAAGTGGGACGTGACTTGATGCCACATCACATTTACAGATGTATAGCCTTGTCCCCCACGCAGGGCCTCTTTGTTCATATCAGTGCCCTTAGGAGTGCAAAAGCTGGCTCAAAAATTGTCCTTCCTAGCATCACAAGATCAGCTCATTAGCGACTTTGAAGCTGATTATGCCAAATGCTCAGGAATGTAGCATTTTTCTTCCAGTCTCCTATTCATTTGTGTTTCCCCAAATTTCAGCTTCCTTTTCTTCTCATTCTTCTTTCGACTCTGGTGATGAATTGTTGTTTATCAGCCCCTCTTCGCATCAAACACATTTCCGGTGCATTTCTCTTAATATGTGGATTTTTAAAATTAATTCAGACTCAGAGAGGAAAATTCAAACTACCCAACTTTGGAGGACCTGGTAACACTTCTTCCCTCTCCCCCCAAGTCTAGGGTTTTCATCCGAACATTACAGGGTTTTCTCCAAGGTTGTGGACTTATTTGGGGGTTTAAGGTTCATCACCATGGATAGCTCCTGGAAATATCAGGTGAAAAACAGGGAGCAGATGGGGTGAAATCGGAGGCACGGCCTACCAATGAATAAAATGACAGGTGAGAATGCTAAGAATGAAGATGATGATGAAAACAGCAACCAGTTAGAAGATATTCTGCCTGAACGTCAACATACCCTTCTAAATATAGAGCAGGGGTTCCCGACCTTTTCAAGCCGGGGGCCGGGTCACACTCTCTCAGTCTGCTTCCAGGGCTGGATGGCCATTTTGCCCTGGGAGTGGCCATTTTGTTTCTCAAATGCCCTTGGATGGGTGGAGGGCACATGAAATGGTGCCATGGGCCGGATTCGGCCCATGGGCCGTAGGTTGGAAACCACTGATGTAGAGGAAGGAAGGGTGGAAATTAATGATAGGGAATTATTTCTGAATGCAAAGGAAATGGGTGTTGTTGTTTTAATTAAAAGCATTGCTTTAAATGCATTTGGCATTTTGCAGTCCAAGAAAATGGCTGAGCCTCTTCGTAGTGCAGAACGGAAGCTATGTCTGAACAAGGAGTCACCTGGGGTGCCAGTTTTATTCTCTCCCCCCCCCCCCCCAATCTGATTCCTACCTCCCCGCAATCCCAGCCTGGGCTCCCACTAGACTTGCCTGTCCTCTGTCCCAGCTCCTGCCAACCTAGCAGTTCGAAAGCAAGAAATTGCAAGTAGATCAATAGGGACCTCTTTGGTGGAGAAAAGATCTTGGGGACATGAAAGGAGCCTCATTCAGGCGTCCCCTGAGTGGAGTTCCTCCAGCAAAAATCCTTTCAACTCAGAATAATTTCCGACACACGGAATTATTATTACCGAGGCAGATTGAACCAGGCGGAGTGAAGATCTCCTCTTTCCGAACAGAAGCAGCTTGAGGAAAAGGAGATTTAGTGCGGTTGACAGAGCTGGGATGTCAAAGAGACTGGCAGCATCTGTTGAGGGGGGTGGAGGTGGAAATGCCGGAAAGGAGGAGGAGACTAGAGCCTGAAAGGGGGGAAATCACCTGAGGAATGAAGGGGCTGCAGTGACTCGGTGGTTAAGAAGCTCGCCTTGTTAGCTGGAAGGCCAGCAAGTCGGCATTTCAAGACCCGGGTACTGCACGACAGATTGAGCACCCGCCTCTGTCCCAGCTCCTGCCAACCTAGCAGATCAAAAGCAAGAAATTGCAAGTAGATCAGTAGGGACCACTTTGGTGGGGAAAAGATCTTGGGGACATGAAAGGAACCTCATTCAGGCATCCCTTGAGCGGAGATTCTCCAGCAAAAATCTTTTCAACCCAGAATAATTTCAGACACTAAATTATTATTACCTGAGGCACATTCATCCAAGAAGACAGCAGGGTTTTCGACAGGGAAGCGCATCCTTTCATCTTTGAGCCAGTGTCCATCCTTTAAGTACTTGGCTTTCTGGACAACCTTTGTCTGGCGAATAGCCTTCCTTGGTGTCCCGAGGAACGAGTCACTTCCTGCCCCACCATCCTGGCATGGTTCCTTCTACTGCGTCTTTTGCATCATCATACCATCAGGTTGAGGGATGCTAATCCGAGTGGCCTCCCTGGAGGATGCAGCAGGCATTATGTGACCTATTTGGATCAGAGCCACTGGCACACTTTATCAGAGTGTGTAATCTGCTAGAAATGCGGCTGCTCACGTGGCCCACACCCAAACTCTTCAGCGATAGCTAGGCATCCGCTTCATAGTTATGACCCATAGTGAATCTTAGTTAGCTTATAAAACCTTACAGCAGGGGTTCCCAGCCTAAGGGCTGTGGGCTGGATCCAGCTCACAGTGCCATTTCATGTGGGGGGCCCACCCCTCCAAGGGCATTCGAGATAAAATGGCCACCCCTTTCAAGCTGTTGGGACAAAATGGCCATCCCATTGTGCAGGCAGGGCAAAATGGCTATCCATCCCTCGAAGTTGACTGAGATACTACGGCCCAGTCCCCTGGCTTGAAAAGGTTGGGGACCCCTGCCTTACAGTAAACTGGCCTTGGGGACTGTGGTCATCTTCTACATCCACCTGAAGCTCCACCATTTTGCACCCCAGTGCTTCCTAAGTGAGTTGGACAACAATTCCCACACTCCCCCAACTTTACATGGCGGATAGTGGGATTGCACATTGGACCGGTCCAGAGTGTGACAAGACTGCTCTGTGTGATTTTGTTTACCGTCTGGCTGGAGCACAAGAAGAGTTTGGATGAAGACCATACATGTTGTGCGTCCTTGAGAAATGGTGCCTCTCTCTCTCTAAGCCCGCTTCGTTAGTAGAAGCAATTAGCAAAGCCGAGCAGGAAGGGGAAGTGAACAAGCATGTTGGGGAATGCGTTCTCCCGTAATTGGGTGTGGAAAGATGCCAGGGTCAAAGGAAAGGCCTTTTCTCAGATAAAAACCAGGGCAGGCAAGCAAGGAGGTGACGGCCCAGCTGGGATGAAAGACTCTTCATGGAGAATATTTGCTATCAGAATTCATACCAACATCTGCAGGTTCTGTGCAGTTCCAAGTGCTTTTGCAGCCCCTCTCCTTCAAAAGCATCCCGTTAATAAATCCCCCTGTGGCTAGTCCTCATTAGGCAAACAGAAAAGCTTGAATTGTTTTCCCCTTGAGGTTGAGGGAATAAGGGGTTTCGGGTTTCGGTAGCCCCCTGAAAGATGTTGTGCATTTTTCAAAGACTAGTTTCTGTACGAGGCCAGCGTCGTCAAACACACTGAAAGTCCCCTTGTTGGAATGAACTCGTCAAAGCAGCGGATGGGTTGGTCTAATCTCTGCGACCAATCGCCTGTCTGGCTGCAATTGCTCTTGGTACGTGAGCACCCAAGGGTGGAACAGCCCCAGTGTGTGGAGCAAAGCAATCTTTATACATTTTGAATGTTTATCCTACTACGTTGCAGCTGGGCAGTACATAATTGGTTACAGGCTTATCTGGGTTTTTACCTTGATGAGCCAAACTAGCTCATTAGTAAGACTTGATCAGGAACAGTTGCTTGCCTGCTTCCCCTAAAACATGCTAGCTTATTTGCCCTTTGACCACTTTTACACCATGAGAAGCAGTTTTTCTTGGCTACACAAATGGAAGACGGCAAATCCAATGGAAGACTGACTGCCTCTCTAGCTACAGGCTGTACAGATGGTCCAGTTGGCCAGGTCAATGGAGGAACTGCTGTCGGGCACCCCACATTTGAGGGACTGCAGTGGCTTAGTGGTTAAGACACTAAACTTGACAACCAGGAGGTCAGCAGTTCAAGACCAGAGTGCTGCAAATTGAAGTGAGATCCTGTCATCTGTCCCAGCTCCTGCCAACCTAGCATTTTGAAAGCAAGACATTGCAAGTAGATAAATAGGTACTGCTTTGGCAGGAAAGGTAACAGTGTTCCGCATGCCCTGGAATCTAGTCACGCCTGCCATATGACCACGGAAATGTCTGCATCAGTCAGATTTCTGAGCAGCCATGGGTGGTACAATGTTGTGTATGGGCTGGATGCATCGTAGGACAGCCATTGTGACGCAGTGGATAGAATGGCAGATCAGGAGTCAGAAATACAGGGTTCAAATCCCAGCGTGGCTGTGGGAACACTGCAGGGGCTGGAAATAGCAAACCGCTCCTTGAATGTTTCACATGCCTTGAAAATCATAACCGGGCCAGCCTAAGTGGGACGTGACTTGATTCCCACCTAAGTGGGAAAGGTAAACAGCATCCCACGTGCGCCGACATCTAGTCATGCCTGCAATGTGACCACAGAAACAACACTGGCTCTTTGGCTGAAAATGGAGATGAGCACCGCCTCCTTAGAGTCAGATACAAAGCAAGGGTGACCTTGGCCTTTACATTTCAGCCTCTTCTCCCTTCAACCAGGGCTAAGCGGAAACACTTTCTTCTCCAAAAGCATCAGGGCCATAGAGTTGGGGGATTGGTGATGGTTCTTCCTCCAAGATCCTTTCCTGGTTCTCAAATAGGTAAAGGTAAGAGGTCGCCCTTGCTTGAAAGCCAGCCGTATCCGACTCTAGGGTTCAGTGCTCATCTCTGTTTCCTAGCCGCAAAGCCAGCGTTTTCTCAAATGGCCTCCCCCTTTTAAGTGCTGTGAACCTGTATCTCCACCCCAAGTCAGCAGAGATGTTTCTCGAACGATGTCAGCTTAATACAGACGTCGCTGCGTTAGACACGCTTGGCTGGGCGGGCAAGATAAAAGTGGAACAGGGTTCTCCTTCAGGGGCTTCTTCCTGCCAGAGGAACGAGGCGCACGGGAGACCTCCGTGCGACAGCCAGCCAGAAACGAAGGCTGCTGGGGGAACCATTTTAGGGTGAAATGCCTGCCGCACAGACGGAGCTTGGCAACAGTTTCTTTGCGGGGGAGATGATGTCTTCCATGCAGCTGAAGGAGGGAGCATAGAGAGAGTAAAGTACTGTTCGACAAGATGCCTGCCAAATCAGGGTCACTTTAACGATCCATGGACTGAGCTCTCTCTCTCTCTGCCTGCTTACCTATCTGCCTGTCTCTCTGTCCGTCTGTTGACCCACAATGGACAACCCTCTGGCATATCTACTTTGCTTCAGGTTCCTGCATTGAGCAGGGGTTTGGACTGGATCAAAGATTCTCAACCGGCGGCCTGTGGGCCAGATGCGGCTTGTGGCACCTTATTCTCTAGGAATGCTGGAACACCTGGAGACCTTCCAAACTAAACCACCCTTTGTACAAAACCTGGCCAGCCTGCCTGATCGTGATGTTACAGGTTCCCGTTGGCTCTTCCCCTTTATTTTTACAAAATTCGTTGCCAGGGTGGTGACTAAATTTTTTTGCAGCCCGTTTAAAACTCAAAGCAAAATGCTATTGCTCCCCCAACCTCCATGGTCTAACTCTTTGAGCAGTGGTTGTCGAAGCCTGGCTAAATCCCTACCAGGGCTAATCAGGGATTTGAACAAAAAGTAGTGGTTTGATTAGACACACAAGTGCCTGGCTGTGAGCATGTATTTAGTAGATTAGGGGCAGCAGACAAACTTCATGCCAGGTTCATATTGAACCACACACACACACAGAGGATGTTATGAGAGACAGGGATTCCTGAAGTGATGAAAGACATCTGATGATCCTAGCCCAGTGATGGCCAACCTTGGCACTCCAGGTGTTCTTGGAGTTCAATTCCCAGAAGCCCAAGTCAACACATGCTGATCAGGGCTTCTGGGAATTGAAGTTCAAGAACACCTGGAGTGCCAAGGTTGCCCATCAGTGTCCTAGCCTGAACTTTCTTGCTCAGGTCTTGACAATTACCTCCTCTTATTTTGCTGTTGGTCATGAAGCCACAAGCCTAGGCATGGTTTGGTTAATATATCACAACACTTGGTGGAATTGCAGTGATGGTCTATTGATGTGCTGTGGGTTTTGTTTGATTGGACTCTGAGAAGAAGCAGTCCCAGTTGTGTAGGAGAAAACCAAAAAACCGCTAAGTTGGGAAAGGGTTCTTCGTATGAGCGTTGACCACCCAAAAGCTGTAACTCAATGGGACTTTGTCTGCTGTGAGAAGCCCTGGATTCAAACTAAGACGGAGAAGACTTGGTGTGAAATCTCCAAGAATCACACTAGCACAGAGGATGATGGTCACTGCCAAGCCAAATGGATGAAACTGCTGAAAAGCTAGGCTAGGTCAGGGTAGGATAGGGTAGGGCAAAGGTAAAGATAAAGGTCACACTTGCTTGAAAGCCAGTCGTATCCAATTCTAGGGTTCAGTGCTCATCTCTGTTTATAGCCAAAGAGCAAGCACTGTATGCGTCTGCAGACATTTCTGTGGACATGTGCCAGTGCTCAGGATGCTGTTTACCTTCCCACCAAAGTGGTACCTATTCATCTACTTGCAATGTCTTGCCTTTGAACTGCTAGGCTGGCAGGAGCTGGGACAGAGATGGGAGCTCACTCTATCGTGCAGCACCTGGGGATCAAACTCCAACCTTCCAGTCACTTAAGTCACCACAGACCCTAGGGTCGGGTCGGGTAGACAGCGAGATAGCCATTTTGCCCTGCCTGTGTGATGGGGGTGGCCATTTTGTCCCAACAGCTTCAAACGGGTGGCTATTTTTCTTGAATGCCCTTGGAGAGGTGAGGGGCCACTTGAGATGGCACCATGGGCCAGATTCAGCCCACAGGCTTTAGGTTGGGAACCCCTGAATTAGACTATTATCTCTCCATGGCCTGGCCTCCCCTCCCCAAAACACTTGTTTGCTTTCAGCTGAATTTATTCAGTCCTGACGGAAGTCTAAGGCTGCCTTTTCATTTTGCCCATCATTTCTGGCCAATCCACTTCTTCTTCTTCTTCTTCTTTTATCCTTCCCTTTTCAGGCTGGTGTTTTGCAAAGTTCGTTTTTGTAAAGGAAGGAACACTCAAATTTTTTTGGCATGCGTTTGCCACTTAATTGGCAGGTGAAATGAGTAGCTCTTCTGTTCTGGCTTTTCAAAAGAATGTGCCGTACATTCAAGTCTCCCATGAAGCGGGTTTCTCTTTTCCCATCCTTCCTGTGCCCCTGTGGATTTGGCCTCTGATCTGAAATTACAAATAGTTACACAATTAGGCCGGGTCACGCAAACCATTTCGATAAGGGTTCTGGAAAATCCGGAAATCTAATCAGCCTCTTGTTTCTTGACCAAATTGGATTTCTCAACCTGAGCAGACAACTTCTTTGAGATTTCCCTCACCCCGAACATAATTTTTGTCAAACGTTCCCAATTTCATACAAAACATTTTTGCACAGATGAGTGACTTTCTGCTTTGTGTAACTAAGCACATAGTCAAGCTCTCCCAGTGGCTCAGTGGGTAAAAGCACTGTGCTTGGAGACCGAAAGAAGGGGTTCAATTCCCTGAGAGCTGCACAATGGGAGACATGAAAGCAGCCTTATTCGGGCATCCCGTGCAAAAATCCTTTCAACCCAGAATAATTTCTGACGCGTAAACAAACGAGCACAGAGCGCAGAAGGGCTGGTCGACTGAGCCAAAAGACACGAGTAAACTATCCAGGGCTTCATCTGGTTTCATCTGGGCAGCATTTGCTGTAGTTTTACGCCAGGCTTTCTCAACGTTTTCTGGCTGGATCAAAGGTATTCCAAAGGAACTTGAAGAACTCCTGTAAATTTTTGTTTTTCCAAGGCTGGTGCAGACTGTGATCTTTACCTAGCAATGAGAAGAACTAATAGAATGCTGATTGCTATCGCGGGCCATCGTCAAATTTAAAAAACCACATGAGCGCACATTTAAATGCCTCTTCTCCGTCAGGCAGCTGGGCTTTTATTAATGAAGAACAATAGCCCGCTTCAAAACAAGCAAAAGAGGGAGATGTGAGGATTCAGCACAAATGCTGGATGATCCAGGGGAATGTGTGGAACTGCATAGAAAGGAGTTCCTTTATCTGCATGCTTTGATGAGGTGCTGATGTTTAAATAGTGTGCTTATCACATACATGGCGGTGTGTATTTTCATGTAAGCATGAACCACCGCGAACATGTAGAAGCAAAACCTGGTGAAAACCGTTCTTGTCCTGGATAAAATAACATGCAATCGATTCCCCCCCCCCCGCTTCATTCTGGGTTATTAGTTTTGCCAAATACTTGCTCAAAAGCCAGCATTTTGTGACTCTACTGTTCAGTGTTCATCTCCTTTTACATCCAAAGAGCCAGCGATGTCTGCATCTGCAGAAGTTTCCATAGAATGCCATTACCTTTCCTGCCAAAGCAATACCAATTCATCTACTTGCAATTTCTTGCTTTCAAACTGCTAAGTTGGCAGAAGCTGTGACAGATGACGGGCGCTCACACCATCATGCAGCACTCAGGTCTCAAACTGCTGACCTGCCGACCTTCCATTCATCAAGTTCAGCATCTTAACCACTAAGCCATCACATTCCTTCCTGGCAAATTTTGGCATAGCTAAAAAAAATGACATTTCTCTGGATAAATGGGGTTCCTAACTAAGAGCAGGTCTGCATAAGTAAAAATGCCCTATGTTTGCATCAGTTGCAAGGTTCGAAATCAATTCAGAGATTAAAGAATACACAATGTAGTAATGAAGCATTCATTATCATAGGGCCTGTGGTGGCTCAGTGGTTAAGAACCTTGCCTTGTTAGCTGGAAGACCGGCAAGTCAGCAGTTCGAGACCCAGGTACTACATGATGGATTGAGCACCCAACTCTGTCCCAGCTCCTGCCAACCTAGCAGATCGAAAGCAAGAAATTGCAAGTAGACCAATAGAGACCACTTGGGTGGGAAAAGATCTTAGGGACATGAAAGGAGCCTCATTCGGGCATCCCTTGAGTGGAGTTTATCCAGCAAAAATCCTTTCAACCCAGTATAATTACTGACATGAAATTTTTACCATACTCATGATCCTTCCAAAATGTGGTTTATTTTAAATCGCCCGGTGGGGGTAGATATTTATTTTGTGCCAATTCCTGAGTCTCTGCATTCTTCTTTGATGAAGATGCGTCTCGTGTCTCTTGGGTTCCTCACCATAAAGACTTCAGGCGGCAGGATTTGAGTCAAGTAGAGTTCCTCTTCCTTCCTTCGCATCATTTTGTAACTTTTGCTGCTTTTGCATCCACCACTAGCGTCATAGCCTCAGAAAGCCCTTCTTTTGCTCTGAGCCAAACCCGGCTGGGCTTTTCTTTCTAGAAACCAAGTTCTATGTCAATAATTCTGGGCACAGCAAAGTGCGGTCCCTTGATTTACTCGAGCAATTTATTGGGATGACAAGAGGCGGATGGCGAGTCTCCAGGAATGTGGAACATTAAAAGGAGGGGGGGGTTGCTGCTAATTGCTCTCCTCATTAGCGTTCTCCCCAGGGAGGCTGCATATTGAATAATTAATGGTGGCTCTTTGCTTTGTGAAGATATTTCCTTGAGACTTCAGGCACTTTGGCAAAGAGATATATAAGGGGAAATTTGCTCACAGTACCTCTATGTGGAATATGTATTTTGGATGGTGAGATTTTTTGGGACATGGCATTGCCTGGAAACAGCTTGCAAGGCTTAAATCAGGAATGGCCAAACAATGGCCCATGGGCCAGATCCGGCCCCCGATGCCAGTTCATCTCATCTGCACTACTCTCGTTACTCCTGGAAGCAGAAGTAAAATGTGCCTGTACTTCTGCTTCCGGGCAGCATGGACCAGATGAATTGGTGTCGGGGGCTGGATCCGGTCCATGGGCCATAGTTTGGGCACCCCAGGTTTAAGCAGAGAAAATGGCAGGCTAAAATCTATCTCATCCTGTTGCAAAACAGAATGCAAGGCACGTTTAACCTCCATTTCCAGTGGGAGGAACCATGTGACCGGCCCACTGAACCAGATGACTGGCCCACGCAGTGGTGAGATGTCAAATTTTTTACTACCCCACC
The DNA here is from genome assembly GCA_030440675.1 of Furcifer pardalis. Classification (NCBI taxonomy): domain Eukaryota; kingdom Metazoa; phylum Chordata; class Lepidosauria; order Squamata; family Chamaeleonidae; genus Furcifer; species Furcifer pardalis. Next base: position 14,602,556 of record CP126899.1, read on the forward strand.
ATGATGTCATCACAGTGTGGGCGGAGCTAATGTAATGACATCATTATGTGGGTGGAGCCAACACCATGACATGGGCAGGGCCAAAGAAAAATATAAATAAATAAAAAATAATAAAATAAAATAAAAATAAGCACACACACACGCACACACACACACACACACACCTCAACCAACCAACCCACCCACGCACAACACAAACCCATAAATAAATTAAATTAAATTAATAAAATAAAAAAATATATTAAAACACACCCACCTGCCCCAAACACAAATCAACCAGAGCTTTTAAACCAAAGGTGGTTCCCCCCAAAAGCTGCTACCGGTTCTCCGGGGATTGTTTACAGAGAGGTAACTAAACAGTGGGGCTCTATTTGTATGTGGATAGTGTGGCTTTGACGAAATCGGTCTCTGGAGCGATAAGGTTTTCTCACTGTCCAAATGCAAACCTTGTCATATACTTGGCACAGAGGTTGTGAGCAAAACAATTTCCATTCTAGTTTTTTAATTTAAAAAAAAAACATATTACAACCAAAAAAGAACATAATACAAATACAGTGCATACTAGGGGTTCTCAGCGCTTTTGTGCCATAGGCCAAACCACTCCCCCTCAAAGAGCTGAACAGGCCGGACATGTGGTTTTGCTCTGTCAAAGACACTGCTGTAAACAGGTGTTTTTGTGCATGTACAGGTGTGTTTATGGCTGTTGTAAATGCTTCCGTGTCTGAGGTTGTTGCCATGGGGCAGATGATTTGCCATTGTAGGCCAGGTCCAGCCCACTGGCCGTAAATTGTGAACCCCTGGTGTATACCCATCACCTGGGGGACATCAGTGCTTTTCTAAAACAGTTACTCAAAGCAACTGTACATATTAAGGTTTTGAAAGATAAATAAATAAATACACAGATCTCTGTCTTTTTCTTGTTTTGCTCAGGTGACTCCTGCTGACTCCCAGCCAAGATGCCACTGGTCAAGCGGAATATCGAACCCCGGCACCTGTGCCGTGGGGCCCTCCCAGACGGGGTGACCAGCGAGTTGGAATGTGTGACCAACAGCACCTTAGCAGCCATCATTAAGCAGCTCGGAAGCCTCAGTAAGTTGGCAGCGTTTGGTTTATTTCAGGGGTTCCCAACCCACAGCCCATGGGCTGGACCCGGACTGCAGCACCATTACATGTGGCCCTTGCGGCCACTGCACCCAGAAGTGGAAGCACCTACACATGCGTGGGCGCGCCTTACATCAGCCGTAAAATGTGCCCATGCATGTGTAAATGCACCTGCGACTGTCGTAAATGTGAAAGTGGCCATATTTATGACAGCCATAAATGTGCCCACTTCCGGGGGACCTCTGGTTTACTTATTACTTATTGCATTTATATCCCACCCAACTAGGTTGGTTGGTTGGATGGTTGGTTGGTTGGTTGGTTGGTTGGTTGGTTGGATGGATGGTTGGTTGGTTGGTTGGTTGGTTGGTTGGATGGATGGATGGATGGATGGATGGATGGATGGATGGATGGATGGATGGATGGATGGTTGGTTGGCTGGCCGGCCAACTGGCCAGCCAGCTGGCTGGCCAGATGGTTGGTCTGGGATATTTGCACACACTGGGCAGCTAACAACACATTTATTTTTCAAAAAAAAATCTATACAATAAGAAATAAAACAAAAGAGAATAAACAAGCTGAATAGATTATAAATAACAATGAAACAAACATGGGGAAACTAGGTGAACAACAGAACTCACTACCACTTGACGTGGTGCTGGGACTAGATGAGAAGGCTTTAAAGGACAGAACAGACACATTTGGAGATGATAAAGACTCAAGATCATGTGGTGCTATGCACAAAACATTCTGGATTCATTTGCTAGCTGAGAGACAGAGAGGGTAACAATATCTCCATTTTGAACTGGGATCTTGAATGCTTCTTATTTGTTCCTCACCCTCTGAAATAAACCTCACACTGTGGTTTATTATGAGATGCTTCCTCGGGCGACCTCATGTGACCGTCAAGTGGTTCGGCGGGTTTTCCCTGCCTTGTTGAACAAGGCCAGGCATTGTCGTTTTTCTCCGACTCAACCCGCTTTGAAGAGCGCTCTGATCGGTCCATCAAAGGGATAAGATATTAAGGTCAAACCAAGCCTTGACTGAGGCTCCTCCTCCCTTTGAGATTGTGTTGGAGCTGACGGCTTCAAAAGGACCGTTTGAGAAGGCGAAAGTTTTCTGTTTGCATCCATTTCTTGCTTTGTTCTCTGACTCCATTCTCTGTATTGCTTTGAGAATCGGTTCAACATTTGTTCTATTATTTCTCACTTTGGGTTGTTGGGGGGGGGGGTTCCCGGTGTGTGTGTGTGTGATTTGCTGAATGTTGTGAGTTCAATCCTGATGGAATTCAAGGTTGACTTAGCCTCTTCCATCGTTTCCAGCACAGTAAAATGAGTTTCCAACATGTTTGGGGCAAAATGCGACTGGCCTGTAAACCACCCAAAGAGTGGGGTAGTATATAAAGTGTAATTGCCATTGCGATATCCATGTTAAATACATAGCATTTTGAAATAGAACCATCCTTGATAAATAGAGGAATGTTCTAATTATGGGCTATCTACAATGTCTATTTTTGCCCCTATTTTCTATCAAGTTCTTCTTCTTCTTGGTCTCTGTGAATCCACACGAATGGGTTTACTGCATGTACGGGCAGTAAACCCATTCGTGTGGATTCACAAGTGACCACAAAGAAGAACAAACAGTTGCAGGTAAGCCGCTTGTCTGAGACCTGGTACCTCAGGGGTTAAACTGCCATCCTGCAACCAAAAGGTTGTGAGTTCTGTCCTGACCAGGACTCAAGGTTGACTCAGCCTGTTCCATCCTTCCGAGGTTGAGTTCTCAGCGTGTTAAGGGGCAAAAATGCTAACTAACTTGTGATTCTCCCATAGAATGCACTCAGCGCTATGGGGACGGGGTAGAAGTGGCATTGGTCTTGCTAAATCCTCTTTCCCGACTCCACCCCTGCAGGCAGGCACGCTGAAGACATCTTTGGGGAGCTTTTCAATGAAGCCAATGGTTTCTACCTGCGGATGAATTCCCTCCAGGAGCGAGTGGACCTTTTGGTGATCAAAGTCACGCAGCTTGACTCCACCGTTGAAGAAGGTAGAACACAACCACAAGGGAGGGACATGAAATCAACCCAACCCAACCCAAACTCTTCCTTTTGCCACCCTGTTACTTGTGCCAATGGACTGCAGTGGCTCAAGTGGTTAAGACACTGACTGGGAGGCAGAAGGTCAGCAGTTTAAACCCCGAGTACTGCGTGATGGAATGAGTGCCCATCTCTGTCCCAGCTCTTGCCAACCTAGCAGTTTGAAAGCAAGAAATTGCTAGTAGATAAATAGGGACAAATGTGTAGAAAAATGTGTGGGAAACTTCACCGGAGGTTTTTCTCTTCCTCATTCTCCCCCGCTTCCCGGATTCATTCCATGGATTAGTGAAGACACAACCCATTCAGTTATTCACTACACTAGTTATTCAGTTATTCACTACACAATTGTGGAAAGCAGGGATTGTGCAAGGGTTCCCTGCCCACTCCTTTTCCGTACCCCATTTTGCACCGTTTGCAAGGCTGGTTGTGTGCTCAGTCACACAGCAAATGCCTGTCAGAGCAAAAAGAGAATTAAACAATTTACCTTCTTGTTCCAAAATACTTGCCACTGGTTATAATAGATAGATGTCATTTAAAAAAACTTTTAAAATAGTTTTAAACTCCTAAGACGTTCTTAGCTGTCAAGATAGCTGTGAAAGTATAATTTCCAAGACAAAGGATCAGGTTAGATTCATAGGAACCAGAAATGATTTGGTGTGTTAGCAGCACTCAGGATTCGGTTTAATCTCTGTTTCCCATTTTCCCAGTTTCGCTGCAAGATATCAACATGCGAAAAGCATTCAAGAGCTCCACTATTCAGAACCAACAAGTGGTCTCTCGCAACTCCATCCCTAACCCTGTGATGGAGATGTACCAACGCGGCGATAAGCCTCCGCCACTCAATATCCTCACACCGTACAGGTAGGACAAGCATTGGGGTACAGGGCCATTACAGAGTATGTGGAAGCCCTACAAATCCATGGGCAGGATGTGTTCCAAAGACTACTGTTGGTACCTGAAACCTCAGAAAGTAGCAAACCCTGCCTATACAGTATACTAGTTTGTACAGAGTGGCATCTAGTGGCATGGTCTTGTAATTACATCTTGGAAATGCATCTATCTATCTATCTATCTATCTATCTATCTATCTATCTATCTGGTTGGTTGGTTGATTGGTTGGTTGGTTGGATGGATGGATGGATGGATGGATGATTGGTTGATTGGTTGTTTGGATGGATGATTACATTTATACCTCGCCCTTTTGACACAAGGACCACTAAGGGCAGTTCTTTTTTTTTTTTTTTTGGTAAAATATTTTCAAGAGACAGATAACTAACTCTGTAGATATCAATTCAACAGATGGGGGGGGGGGCAACTATATGTCTTCCATAAGAATCTATGGGTTAAAACAGATGATACACTTAGCAATATTTAGAAAGAGTGCTTCCCGGAGTGGCAGAAGGCATCTGTTTGTCATTACATGTGATTTCCGCTTCTTATGTATCTTGCTGTTAGAACACTGTACAAGTGGTTTTAAGCAAGAGTCACAGTCATCATAGTGTCTCTAACCTGGGGCCACCCTGCCTTTTTATCCATTTTGAATGAATATCCTAAATAGCCACCAATAACGGAGTCTCTCTCGATCTCTCCATCCCTTCACCCTGATTTCAGAGACGACAAGAAAGATGGCTTAAAGTTCTACACTGACCCTTCGTATTTCTTCAATTTGTGGAAGGAGAAGATGTTGCAGGCCACAGAGGATAAGAGAAAAGAGAAACGCCGGCAGAAGGTAAAGAATGGGGTGAAAGTGAGACAATTTGCTTTGCCATCAGAATCTGGCAAGAGGCAACTCCATTTTATTTTATTTTATTTTATTTTAGATTGCCTATAAAGCACTAAAGCAGTGTGCATGCTAAAAGCTGCGTGAAACTAGTCTGACCAGATTTCAGACCGAATCTCTCTAGTCAACATTTCAGAGTTTGCTTAGGGCAGGGGTTCCAAACCTTTCTGCGCCATGGGCCGGACCATACACCCCAGACAGATGAGCAGGCCAGTCACGTGGTTCCTCCTGCCATAAACGCTGCCGTAAAACATGTCCACAGCTTTTGTGAGCTGACATGTTTTATGGCTGTCATGAAATGGTGTCACGAGCCAGGTCTGGTCCATGGGCTGAAGGTTGCCCACCCTGGCTTAGGGGCTTGTCCCTTATTTTATATCACACACATCATACTGAGGGCACTCAGGGAGCTGTAACTTTAAAAAGTTACGTTCTAGGTCCTGGTAACAATTGGTTCAGAGGTTCCAGTAGTACAGAGACCAAAGAGCCACTTGGGAGAAACCCTGATGATGACTACTAAGTACAGTCAAACCTCGCATAAAGAGTGTTTCGCTTAAAGAGTAACTCGCTTAAAGAGCAGAATTTTCTCTGAATGTTTGCTTTGCTTAACAAATAAAACCAATCAAAAACTCGCTTAACAAATAAATCGGGGTTTGCAATCCCTCCCCCCCCCCCCAACTGGTCATTTACAATGGTGTTTCGCTTAAAGAGCAATCCTGTGGAACGCATTATGCTCTTTAAGCGAGGTACAACTGTATAGCATTGTATGATCTAATAGTAGCCTTCCATTTGGATCAGCGTCCAGGCTTCTGACTTTCCAACTTTGTGGTGTTGGAATGGTAATTTCTTTATCCTCAGCAAGGAGGGTAATTGGTTATTACCTTTAAAGCCCTACATGGTAGGGGGGCCAGGTTACTTAAGAGACCGTTTCACCCAGAGGATATCAGCCCATCCCACTAGAGCAGACCAGAGGGGCTCTCTCAGGGTACCAACTCTCTAGCACCAGATGGAGGGCCTTTTCGGCAGTGGCTCCGGCCCTTTGGAACATCCGACCAACTGACTTCCATCTACAATCAGATATGCCAGCATTCAGGAAAGGCCTGAAGACTTGGCTGGCCCAGGAGGTTTGGGGTGCTACATTGGGAGCTTCCCCCCCCCCCTTTTGCTGGCTCATATGACCACTCTAAAATAACCCATCATCTGGGGGATTTATTGGGGTCCGGTGAAATGGCAGCAATATAAAGATAGATAGATAGACAGACAGACAGACAGACAGACAGACAGACAGACAGACAGACAGACAGACAGACAAAACAATGCATTCTTGTTCCTAATTCTGGGTTCTGACCCTTTTCTGCTAACACTTTCCATACTGAGATAAATCAAACTCCCAAAGCAGAACTATGCTTCTGTGAAGCTTTATTTGTCAATCCGTCCGTCTGTCCATTCAGCCGTCCCATTATCTATCTATCTATCTATCTGTCTATCTATCTATCCATCCATCCATCCATCTAGTTATTTATTTACCATATTTGCCAGTGTATAAGATGAATCGGAGTATAAGATGCACTCCATTTTTCCAGTGCATTTTAAGACCGGGGAAGTGTGTCTTATATGCTGGTAAATACAGGGCTGTGGTGGCTCATTGGTTAAGAAGCTTGCCTTGTTAGTTGGAAGGCCAGCAAGTTGGCAGTTTGAGACCCGGGTATTACATGATGGATTCAGTGCCCGTCTCTGTCCCAGCTTTTGGAGACATAAAAGGAACGTCATTTGGGCATTCCCTGAGAAGAGTTTCTTCCACAAAAATCCTTTCAACCCAGAATAATTTCTGATATGAAATTATTATTATTAATACAGTATTTATTTATTTATTTATTTATTCAGTTAGTTAGTTAGTTAGTTAGTTAGTTAGTTAGTTAGTTAGTTAGTTGGTTGGTTGGTTGGTTGGTTGGTTGGTTGGTTGGTTGGTTGGTTGGTTGGTTGGTTATTTCATCCATCTATCCTTCCATCCATTTAAAAATATGCTCTTCAAATGTAAAAGATCCAGTAGGAATCAAAAATGAAATGTGAAATGACACAAAAGGAAAGGAGGATGAGAAAGAAGAAGGAAAGCTAAGCAAATTGAAGAAATGATTCATAAAACATTGCAAACTTTGTTATGACAAACAGTCAGGAATACAATGCTGTCTCCCTCTCTTTCTTTCTTTCTTTCTTTCTTTCACTCTCTCTCTCTCTCTCTCCAGGAGCAGCGCCTTACCGAGGACTCCACCCGGGAAGTGAAGAAAGTGAGAAAAGCCCGCAACCGGCGGCTGGAGTGGAACATGATGGCCTATGATAAAGAGTTCCGGCCAGATAACAGGTTCTCCCCATCCCCCTATCACATGGCCTCATCGGAAGGATCCCTTTCCCCAGATAATAGGCAGGTTTTATGTCTTACACGCTTCGCTTGGTCTCTTCCTTTAATTTGCTCTCTCGGCTGCGCTTTTCCCTGGCTTGATTTGTTTTGATCTGGAATTGGAACTGCTTTGGTCACCCTGGACAACAAGGGCTCTCTGTTCTGGCTAGATACCCAGGGGGTCAGAAAACTTGGCTCTCCAGGGGTTCTTGGACTTCAGTTCCTAAAAGCCCAAGTCAGTACACCTGCCAATCAGGGCCTTCTGGGAATTGAAGCCCAAGAACACCTGGAGACCCAAGTTTGAGGACCTATGGCAGTGATGGTGAACCTTGGCACTCTAGCTGTTCTTGAACTTCAGTTCCCAGAAGCCCTGGTCAGCAGGAGTGCTGACTTGGGGTTTTGGGAATTGAAGACCAAGAACACCTGGAGTGCCAAGGTTAACCATCACTGGGCTAGACCCAGGGGGGCATTCAGGGCTTGGAGGATCCCCCAGTGGTTCTAACCATTGGAAACTGAGGTCGCTGCTAAGGGACCTGCTTCTCTCCTGCTTGCATGATGGGCTTTGTTGCTTTTTGGAGGACCTGAAGAGAAGATCTCAGGGCTGCTCTTCGGAAGGCTGAATAGAGGTAACTTCCAACCCAAGTGGAAGACTAGTTGCAGAAGAAGCCATATTACCTTGCTCCTAACCCCACATGTGCATTGGCCCCCTAACTGCATGTCTGTATTCCCTGTGGCTGTTTGCTCACCAAGGTCTCAGTTCCACCAGCTGGTAGACGCCATCCCTAGCCTTCTTCCCCACTGTCCCTTCCCACCCAGGTGTACAATCTTTTCATGTTTTTCTATGCGACAGATCTTATGCCTCCGATGCAGCCGATCACTCATACCCAGCCAGCCCTAACCACCCTGTCCAGCAGATGTTAGCTCCCACCTCCCACTTCTCGGCGGACAACAAGGAGGTGATCCTGGTGGCCAGCCAGGCCCAGGAACATGTCTACAGGCCCTCGGTGGCTGGAAGCCGGCAGAACAGTCTCACCCGGGTCCAACAGCCCCTTGTGGCGCAGTCTCCAGACAGTATGCTGAATGGACCAAGGCCTCAGATAGTCAAGGATTATGGGTATGGACTCCTACCTGCTTTCCTTCCTCTGCTTTCGCTGGTCCTAGAGGGAGTTTAGCATGGTCTCTAGAGCGACAGGGGTGATGGCTGTGGAAAAGCAAAATATTCTTCATGCCCAAAACTGGTACAGGAAAGGTGTAGAGAAGCCCCCCTTGTCAGATAAGTTGTCAATTTTATTACTGGCAAGTTGGAACATGTCCAGAGGTAGGTAACCAAGGTGGGCAAAGCGTCTAGGGCAGTGATGGCTAACCTTGGCACTCCAGTCTGGGGAAAAAACAACAGTCTTCCTTCTTTTGAAACCTTTCCTCATCTAGTTCAATTTCCCTTTGTCCAGCATCATTGTGGTTCACTTCCCTTCATTCAACACTAGCATTTTTACCACCTCTCTTTCTTTCCGTCCTTCTCTGCCTGCATGGAAGACAGAATTTATTCTGTCTTCAGGTCATTTGACACGGTCTACCATTCCCTTTCATTTCCCCCTCCATCCCTTGAAAAATCATAACACATGTAGTGTGTAAGGCAGTGTCTCAGAATCTTTTAAAAAAATAATAAAATCAGCATTCTGGTTGCTTTTGGTTTTTTAAAAATAGGCTTCATGTAGCTAATAGAAGTCAAAGGAGGTTAGAAATTCCTCCCTTCTTATTCTTGTTGTTTTAAACTAGAAGTAACCAGCACATCATGTCTGTTTTTGGGCAGGAGTCAAAGGTAGGGTCTTTGGGTCTTTAAAAAGATGAGAAGGCTGAAATGCTATTTAAAGTGCTATTCGACAATGAAAGGACAGAACAGCATGGAAACTATTGCAGAATTTCTGGAAAGCAAGGATGGGGCTGGGACTGAAAATGAAAAACTAGTGGCAGTGCTGAACAGAAAGCAATTATGGGGGCAGAAGCTGCTTGGAAGAATCATTTAATTAAAGGTGTAAATGATCCAGGAGGTCTTTTACGTTTTGGTGCCCTAACACTTGAAGATGTTGGTGCAGCAACTGGTTTTTAAGATAGAAACAAACAAAACAAAAACTTTCCTTTGCATAAATCAGCTCTGAGGGGAGAAAGGGCTGAAAGAAAAGATAGGAAAAGATGTATAGATTCTTTACAAAATAAGGAGTGCATTGGTCGTAATGTTTTAGGCTGATAGTCTCCCAAACCCATGAGAGTCCTGGGTCCAATTCTGGGCACAACATTTTAAGAAAGATGCAAACAAACTAGGGCAGGTCCACAGAAAGGGCAACAAGGATGGTCAGAGGACTGGAAACTAAACCCTAAGACAGGGGTTCCCAAACTACAGCTCATGGGCCAAACCTGGCCCATGGCACCATTTCATGTGGCCTACTCTGTCGGTGGCACTGGAAGTGGATGCTTTTACGACAGCTGTAAATGGGCCCGCAGCTGTCATAAATGCATTTACGACAGCCACAAATGTATTTTATGGCAGCGTTTATGGCAGGGGGACCACCCGTCTGGCCCACTCAGCTGTCTGAGGAGGCATGGTGCGGGCCGCAACGTAAAAAGGTTGTGAACTAGGAGGAAAGACTGAAAGAACTGGGCATGTTTAGCCTTGAGAGAAAGAGACTGAGAAGGGATAGGATAGGACTCTTCAAAGACCTGAACGACCCTCTGTCAGCTCTGCTTGGATTCAAATTCCTGCATTGAGCAGGGGTTGAACTCGATGGTCTCTTCTTCCAACTCATTGATTCTATGATTCTGTAGAGCAAATGCATGAGCAACCAAAAAACTTCCCTCTTCAGAACCTTGGACAGAAAGTCCCCCCCAAGAATGCTATTAACCCAAATGCCTGGCAAATATTTCCCCCCACCATGGACAAAATATCCCAAGAAAAGCAGCAATCATTGAATTATGCGTTGCTTTAAGGACATCAACGTGAAACTGTCCTCGTCCTAGAGTTTGCTTTCTTCAAGTGTACCTGGGTGCCACAGTTATAGCCACTTGATCTTGCTTTAACTCAGGTGGCTCCATCCTAGAGGATTCTGGGAAATTTAGTTTGGAGGAGTTAATCCAAATTCTCTGCTAGAGACCTCTGCCGTCATTTCCAAAAACTACAGCCAAGCATTCTCACCATATAAACCAGGGGTTCCCAACCTAAGGCCTGTGGGCCGGATCTGGCCCACAGCACAATTTCATGTGCCCCCACCCCTCCAAGGGCATTCGAGAAACAAATTGCCCCCCTTTGAAGCTGTTGGGACAAGATGGCCACCCCCATTGTGCAAGCAGGGCAAAATGATCATCTGGCCCTCAAAGGTGACTGAGAGAGCATGACCCGAGCCCGGGCTTGAAAAGGTTGGGAACCCCTGATATAAACCCACGAAACTCAAAATGTTATTTAATGGGTATATGTTTGTAATGTAGATATTCTTTTTTTCAGGAGGGCAAATAAGTAAATCTCAGTGGAAATACAAGAGTTTAATGAGTTAGGGGCATGGGATTCTTCTTGCTACTTTGAGGCTGTCACTTGGAGAGTCTTAGCTGTAGCAACAGGAGATGTTTTTTCTTCAAGTGCCACATCAGATTCCAAATATTGGCGATCCTCATGGCGATCAACCGTGAAGATTGTCCTGGGAACCATATAATGCAGTAGTCTTCCATTGGCCTTCCACGTGGCAGTGTGGCACTGATCCAGTTCCGTGAATCACTATCTGGTCCTGAACCCTTTTGGCACACAAATTCCTCATCATAAGCCCCGGGCCAAGATGGATGAGGCTCTTGCCCTCCATCAAGATGGATTAAGTGGGACCCTTTAATTCACTTGGGGACTATCACCCTTCCCTCTGGACTTTGCCACCCAAGGCCATTAGTCCTCAGGGGTGTCAGGTTTGTTAACCACCACCTGACGATCAGCCTTGAGTCATTGCCAGTTGGATCTACACCAGTGTTTCCCAAACTTTGGTTTTGGGACTTCAATTCCCAGAACCCTAAGTCAGTTCTCCAAAGCACAGATCAGCCAATGGACAGACTGAGGCTTCTGGGAATTGAAATCACCCCCCCCCCCCAATGGGTCCTGGGTTTCACGTTGGAAAACATTGATCTACTCCAGGGGTCCCCAAGCTTCTCAAGCTGAGGGCCAGGGCCAGTCAGCTTGGAGGGCCAGATGGCCATTTTGCCCTGCCTGCATGATGAGGTCAGCCATTTTGTCCCAACAGCTTCAATGGTGGTCACCATTATGTTTCTCAAATGCCCTTGCAGGGGTGGTGGGTCACATGAAATCGTTCTGTGGGCCAGATCTGGCCCACGGGCCTTAGGTTGGGAACCTCTGATCTATGACCATAGGATAATAACCTGCCAGCCTAGGGAGATGCTCTGTTCCATGGAAGCCCTCGCTCATTTCTGTGCATGAAAATGACGGTTCTTATTGCATACCTGCCAGGTGTGTCAGCTCCCCTTACCTGTCCTTTCCTCTTTCCAGCCCCCAGCAGGTGCCGATGGTGGAGTACTTTGTCCCCCCTGCCCCTCCCCCTCCTCCCCCTGTCATCCCTTCTGCTCAAACGGCCTTCGACAGCCCCATCTCGGCCCCTCCTGCCGCGGTCCATAATGCGGCCACCTCGGGGGTCCATCCCTCCTACGTCCCCTCCCCACCCCCAGCTCCCCCCTGCCCCTATTCTGCTTCTCCTCCTCAGCCTGGTCCCATGGGGCCCCCTGTCGCCCCGCCGCCTCCTCCCCCTGGGCCTCCCATCATCACTGCCTCACCAGCTCACTCGGGCTCCCCACCAATGGTGACAGTCGACCCACGGAAAGCCCAGGTCCCGTTGATCCCGATGACTGATGCCAGGAGTGACTTGCTTGCCGCTATTCGGAGGGGTGAGTGTTGTGATTTTAGGGTTGTTTTTTTTTTTTGCTTCAGAGCCTTCATTTTTAACACCCCAAAAGTTGGTCATGATCCATCGCTTCAAGACAGATGAGTAGACATTGCTGGCTCGGCTGCCCTCTTTATGACAAGAATTAACTACTGTATTAGCTGGCGTATAAGACTACTTTTCCCCCCTGAAAAACATCCCTCCAAGTGGGGGGGGGGTGTCGTCTTATACGCCGGGTGCACTTCAGTTGGGATAGACATAGCTGCCCATAGAGGCCTCCCAATGCTCGCCCGGTGCCCATAGTGGCCTCCCGATGCCCACCCACCTCATTCTACATACCATCCAGTATCGCGCGGTATCCAGCGTGGCTGCGGCGAGCATCAGCAGCAAGACAGGGGTGTCAGCCTTTTCGGCATGACCGGCTCGTTCTGCTCGGCGGGAAGCAGCAGTGCTCCGCCCTGTCCCTTGTCTACGCAGAGCTCGCACATGCGCACTTGCGCACTAGTGCCAGCCACAGAGAGATGTTGAAATCAAATCAGATGTTCTTTTATGTTTTATTTGGTCTGTGGAAGGTGTGCGGAAGAGGGGGTAGTCTTATACGGTGAGTGTATAACAAACCCTATATTTTGAGTGGAAATGTTGGGGGGTCGTCTTATACGCCCAGTCGTCTTATACGCCGGCATATAGGATATGTTGTGCTTTCTGAATGTTTTCCTTTCTTCCCAGCTTGCCAGGAAATAAACCCAATATTTCTCTGCTGCTCCCTAATGACTGAGTCTGATATTGCACCTTGAAAAACCTTAAGGCAGGGGTGCCCAAACTACAGCCAGTGGGCCAGATCCAGCCCAGTAATTTGGGGACCCCTGGTTTAAGAAGAGAAAATGGCAGCCTAAAATTTAGCCCATCCTGTTGCAAAACAGACTGTAAAGTGTGTTTTACTTCTGCTTCTGGTGGGAGGAACCATGTGACTGGCCCACTGGATCACATGACCATCCTGTTGAACCACATGACTGGCCCACTGAACCATGTGGCCACTCCACAGCCCAAAAAGTTTGGGCATTTAAAGTTACTAAAGACTAACCACAACAATAGCAGTAATAATTCCACTGATGTCCCGTCCCACAGTGCTCAGTACACACTCTTGGCAGTTCACAAGTTAATTAGCATTTTGCCCCAAACATGCTGGTTATTCGTTTTACCAACCTTGGAAGGATGAAAGCCTGAGTCAACCTTGAACCCTGGTCAAACTTGAACTCACAACCTTCTGGTTGCAGTACAGCAGTTTAACCACTGCACCACCAGGGTAAAAAGGCTTTGCTTGGGACCTGGGACTGATAAAGGAATGGCCATCCAGCTTGAAGGATTTCCTTCCGAAGCACTACTAAATATATAGCAAAGCGTAACCTTATTTTCTGCACTTAAATGTCACTCTGTCACTATTCATTGCATCATTTTTTTTAAAGTGTAACTTCTTCTTTCGTGTCCTAATCAAACCCTGGACTGCAAAAATGAAGCCGCTTTCTTGGCTTTGTCGTTGGCCAAACCCAAGTTCTCAACCCAAGTTATCGGCCGACCAGTAAATGAGCCAATGGGTTCTGTATCTCTCCACATTTATACAGCGATTTGTTGTCCTAAAGTAGCCCCCACACGTTTTTAGAACCAAAGGACCAAAAAAAATGTAACTTTAGCCAAGTTCTATAGAAGGCCAACTGAGGCTGAGATAGAGATGTTGTAAGGCAGGGAGCCCCAAACTCCAGGAAGTGCCGTGTGATGGAGGAAGGGCAAAATGGCCATCCGGCCCCCGGCTTAAAAAGGTTGAGGACTCCCTGCTGTAAGGAATGTTTTCCACCCCTCTTCCCAAATGCAGGAATTCAGCTCCGCAAGGTCCAAGAGCAGTGGGAACAGGAAGCCAAGAAAGAGCCAGTGGGCAACGACGTGGCCACGATCCTCTCCCGCAGGATCGCCGTCGAGTACAGCGAATCGGACGACGACTCGGAAATGGATGAGAATGAGTGGTCCGACTGAGGGCGACCAAGCTGCCCTGGCCCTGTCTTGGGTTGGGGAAGGCAGGGAAGTCTTCCCAGGTCCTTCTTCCCTGCCACCTTCCTGCAGCCAGGTGTGGTAGTCCCTGCAGGTAAAAAACAAAACAGAATCTCAGCTGTTCGACAGCTGCTCATGTCCAGGAGCTTTGCTTTCGTGCCATGTTGCGTTGTGGATAAAAAATAATAATATTCTTTTAAGGTGGCCTTTTATGGGCAAGCGTGCATTTAGTGACTCTTGTCTGTTGAAGAAGTCTTGGTGGCAGAGAAACCCCTTCTCACCCCCACCTGCCCCTCTTTAAAATCTCCCTCCACCCCAACCCCCAACCCCCCGGCATGAAAAAATGACTTTGGGAACCTTGAACAAGATGGACAAGCATGACCCAACTCTTGTCACAATATCCACTCCTGTTGTGTTTGATGTTCGATAAGGCTCAAGACCGTCTCGGAGACCATGACATGCAGCTTTAGGATGTGACAGAGAGGTGTTTGTGATGATATGGAGGTTTTAAGGAGATGCAAATTCAGGATCTCGTTGTAGGTGGGTGGGAGTATTATTTCTGTGCAAAAATATCAGAAGAGTTGCAAAGATTGGAAGACCACACAACCCCACCCTGTAAGCTTTGTCTGCTCCCTAACAGATCCCCCCCCCTATTAATTGTGATGGTTCAATGGTTAAGAAGCTCACCTTGTTATCTGGAAAGGCCAGCAAGTTGGCAGTTTGAGACCCGAGCACTGCATGCCGGAATGAGTGTCTGTCTCTGTCCCAATTCCTGCCAACCTAGCAGTTAGAAAGCAAGAAGTTGCAAGGAGTTAAACAGGGACCGCTGTGGTGGGAAAAGATCTTGGGGACATGAAAGGAGCCTCATTCGGGCATCCCCTGAGTGGAATTTCTCCAGCAAAACCCCTTTCAACCCAGAAAGCGCCTTTGCGTGCTTCTGACACAATTTTTAAAAGTCTTCAGATAATCATGCGGTGAGGACAGACTAAGTAGTGTAGTCCAGCCTTCTCTGGGTAGTGCCAGGACAGGAAAAGTTAAATTAATGAGTTAGCACAGCCATGGGAAAAGTCCCATATTGGCTGAATCTAAGGTAGCTATTTTGTTCTCTCTACCCATTTCTCTTTCTCCAGCGGAAGCATTGAATTACAACCCCAGATCTAGTGAATCGTCTTTTAATGGGTCCCAGATTTTCCCTCCACCTTTTATCACCCCTCCTCTTCCTCCTTCTCCCCTACCCCCAGAATACTTCGTTTTTCAAAACTCAAAAGAGAGTCCTCGTCACATCTGGTTTCATGGCACACCGTCCCATTTTCATTTTTGCACCTTGCGTGGTCTAATGTAGAGACCATAAGAAGACAGTGCTGTGAACCAGCAGGAGAAGAGGAAGGCAAATGTGAGATAGATTAACTCACTAAAGTAAGCCCCAGGCTTGTGTTTGCAAGAGCTGATCAGGGTGTTGAGGACAGGGCATTTTGAAGAGCTCTTATGCGTAGGGTCACCATAAGATAGAAACAAGAACAGAAATCCTGGGGGCTCCGTAAGAAGACTGATAAAATTCTCATGGTACACGTTTTCCTAGTTATTAATCATAAGAGAAAGGGATTGAGTGGGCAGATTTCAATCAGGGCTTTGTGTCTTAAGCACCTTAAAAAATTTTTGTGCTTTTTAAGAAAATGAGGAAATGTCATAAGCTCAAGGAATAGACACCCCATCCAAATTGATTAGTGCTTCACATCCAGGTTGGTTCTGTCATTTGCTTCATTTTGGTGCGGAACTGAACGTGGTGGCTCTTCGGCTTTAATCCAGCCCTCACGCCTGTCAGTCTAAAACGGGCCAATCCCATTCAAAGTGTTGGATACTGGTCCACATCCCACGCACGGGGGAGTCACAAGCTTACACTGTCTTCTCTTATTGTGCGAACTGATCATGGACATGTAGCCCTAGCAGGGCAAGAGATGGGCTGCTAAGCTCTTTTGCTGCTCAGAGCAAAACACAAACCTATATCAGAACCTGCACTGCACTTTAGAAGATTAAGTTCTCTGCTTTACACCTTGCTCTCTTCCCCTCCTCCTGTCCCTTCTCTAGTGCCATTCATTGGTTTCCCATCGCCTCCGCCGCCCCCGTCCCCCCCAAATAGCAAGAGTGTCATTCTCAACACCAGCCAGATCAGAAGTGGTGAGCTGTGAGAAGAAGGGAGATATGTTCAGGTCAATGGGGTGGGGTGGAGATGCCATATGGAAGCTCTCCTTGACAGCAGTCGGTTTAGGAATGGCCCCAACCTTACATGGCTAGATGTTGATGCTAATCACAAAAAGGAAGGAAGGAAGGAAGAGACATTGAGAACCATCAAGAAGAACCTTCTTTATCCAGACCATTTAGCTCAGGGCTGGGAGAACCCATGATCCATTGCATATTGGTAGACTACAAACGCCATCATCCTAGTCCACCGCATAGGCTGGTAGATGCAGATGAGAATTGTGGTCTGGCCACATCTTGAAAGCCCACAGGTTTCCCTCTCCTTGTTCATTTTCTCATCAATGGTCGCCATCAAGATGCCACTATGGAAATTTCCCCATCAGGGCAGGAAGTCCAAACACCCTCCCTGCAGGTTGTTCCCGGCACGTCTTGCTCAGAGGTAGACTGCGCCGGTCGGTGGAGCCTCCATTGAGCCCTTCTGGCTGATGAATACAAAGATCTGTTCTCCACTTGGGTTGTAGACACATGGCATAACACCATGCAAAGCAAGTATCTTTAGAACAGGGGTGACCAAACTACGGCCTATGGGCCAGATCCGCCCCCCCAAGCCGATTCATCTGGCCAGTGCCACCTTCATCGCTCCCAGAGTATGGGCCCATTTTACTTCCACTTCTGGGAGCGATGAGGGTGGCACGGGCCAGATGAATTGGCATTGGAGGCTGGATCTGGCCCACAGGCCATAGTTTGGGCACCCCTGGTTTGAACAGATAAAATGGCAGCTTAAAATCCATCTCATCCTGTTGCAAAACAGATTGTAAGGTGTGTTTTACTTCTGCTTCCGGTGGGAGGAACCACATGACCGGCCCGCTGAACCACATGAGTGGCCCGCGGCCTGAAAAGTTTGGGCACCCCGACTTTAGAATTATGCTATTCTTTTTTCCTCATATCACGGTTTATCTAAATGATGTTTTGAGATGGATAATTTGTTTTTATTTTTATTTTTTGCAAATGTCTGATCTCTGTTCAAGCCAAGTGACTAACCAGAGATACAGCTGCAAAAAAAAAAAAGTGGCAATTTGGGTCGGCTCCCGCTTTCTTTCAGAGCCGACCAAAGATCAGGAGATGCTGTTTTGCAAAAAGTGTTCACTGTCTCTTGGGATCTTCTTCCAACAGCATTTGTGCATTTAGTTGAGTAGGTTGGTAAATGTTTGCTACGTGTTTCTCTATCTACCGTCTGGAAATGTATTCCTTTCCTGCCTGTAGAGGAAAACCTATACAAAATCTGAAAAAACAAAACTGCTAGTAATCTATTATGGTTCTTTTTGTTATTATTATTATCACTACTATTGTTTTCCAAACAAAAAAAAAATGTTGTACAACATAAAACTGAGCTGTTGACACTTTATGCATGTCAGTAATTAAAAAAATTAAAATAAGAAAATAAAGATTTTAAGACAACCTCTTGTTTTCTGAGTTTTCTTTTCTCCTCTTTATAGGACTTTAGGGTGAGGGGCTCAGTCACCTCAGACAAACCACCTCCAGCCCTCGATTTGTGCCATGACAGCTGACAACTTTGATACATTAGTGGGAGGGAGCAGCAAATCCACTTTAGATTTTATCCCAGACTTTACAGGAGTTACATATGATAACTCTTTGTGTTGATGTGTTTGAACGAACACTTTAACCCAGGGGTTCCCAGCCTTTTCAAGCCAGCGGTCGGGTCACGCTCTCTCAGTCAGCTTCAAAGGCTAGATGGCCATTTTGCCCTGCCTGCATGATGGGGGTAGCCATTTTGTCCCAACAGCTTCAAGTTGGTGGCCATTTTGTTTCTCAGATGCCCTTGGAAGGGTGTGGGGACATGAAATGGCACCACAGGCCACCAGCCTTAAGTTGGGAAGCCTTCCTTTAACTTCTAGATGTGCAGTCCCCAAGCCCTCCAACCATGAGAATCATGGCATTCATCTCTAATGAGAACTGCAACAATAATTGCATAGTGTCCAGTCAGTTCTGACTTGTGGCAACCCTTCCTCCAGTTAGTTTATTTATTTATTATTCTATTTGTCTAAGTTCTTCTTTCGTGCCCAGATTAAACCCTGGACTGCCAAAATGAAGCCACTTTCTTGGCTTTGTTGTTGGCCAAGCCCAAGTCCTCGTCAGTGCACATTTCTGGAAGTAATTGGCAGACCAGGAAATGAGCCAATGGATTATGTGCCCCTCCACATTCACACAGTGTGTTGTTGCCTGCCAGCAACTGCCCTTGAGCATGTTGGTCTTACATTTAAGGACTTCAACCCTCAGACTATTCAGGGTCCTCCAAGTGATGTAACAGAGGTTGAGTTCCTCAGCCAGATCCTCAGTTAATTTTATTTATTAATGTATTATTTATTATTTTATTTATTTAATTTAAATTTGAACTAATAAATAAATAAATAAATAAATTTGTTGCCCAGTGAGGTTTTTGCTTGTGTTCCTCAGTAGCTGATATCCTTTGACTCTAATACCAAAGGTGATACAGATGTAGCCAAGGTTATTCTCTATGGGACTATGGTTTGTGGTGTGGACCAAAACCCAAGGCTGTTCTTGCCCATGATAATTTCACCTATAGAAAGAGAGCAGCCACAGCAGAAGTCATCGCGCTGTTCTGTAATCTGACGCGACGCCCCAGCACTCAGTAAAGGCCAAGGTTGCCTTTGCTCTAAAGCCAGTCATATCCGACTCTAGGGTTCACTGCTCATCTCTGCATATAGCCAAATAACCAGTGCTGTCTGTGTCTGTAGACATTTCAGTGGACCTGTGGCAGGCATGCCTCGACACCGGAGTGTACGGAACACTTTACCTTTCCCACCGAAGTGGCACCTATTTATCTATTTGCAATGTCTTGCTTTCAAACTGCTAGGTTGGCAGGAACTGGGACAGAGATGGGAGCTCACTCCGTCATGCAGTACTTGGGTCTCAAACTGCTGACCTGCCCACCTTCCAATCAAGTTCAGTGTCTTATCTACTAAACCACCACAGTCCCCCACCACTCAGTATTGCTTCTTAATTTTTCTCAGAATAACTTCCAGTCGTCATCTTGACAAATCACAAACGTTTTATGTACAGTAATAAAAATAAATTACTCTCGACACACGGATGTGTAACATTGTACACCATCGCAATACAGTGCAAGAACAGCATTGGTTGGTTGGTTGGTTGGTTTCCCCCCATAAATCCATAAAGTGCATTGCAAAGGCTTTACTTCAACAAAACGGACACGAAAGCTGCGCATTTCCCGTCAGAAGACCTGGTTCAAGAAGTAGCACACACATCGCATAGCAAAAAATAACTCCCTTCTCTCACCCTACTATTCTCTCTTTTCAGTGAACCCATAAACAGGGGTTGGTCAATTCATGCACAAGTAGGTATCATTGGGCCACAACTCCCTATTGCCAGGACTGGCTAGGGCCATGATGGCGAATCTTGGCACTCTAGCTGTTCTTGGCCTTCAATTCCCAGAAGCTCAAGTCTCTGTGAATCCACAAGAAAGGGATTCACAGGGACTTGGGCTTCTGGGAACTGAAGGCCAAGAACAGCTGGAGTGCCAAGGTTCACCATCACTGGACTAGGGTTTGAAGGGTGCTTATCTCCATGTAAAGCATGATCCGTACATCAAGTTGGGTAGAAAGCAGGCTTAGATCTGCCTGGACATAGCAATGAACAAGGGGACGACCCATGTTTATCCCAATTGTTTTAGCAGCAGCAATAGCAGAAAATGGACTGACTCCCTTACTCTAGAGTGGGAGGTGAAAACAGGGGGGAAAGTGAACCAGGAGTGATCATTGTGTTGGACAGACAGTTGTGGTGCTCTTAGCCTTAGAATCCATGAGTTCTTCACCAATGGCCAGAATCGGCCCACAAAATACATTTGCAGGGGAGGGAGACTGCGTGATCAGGCTCTGCCATTTTCAGGCCAGCTGTTGCATAACCAGGCATGCAACACCAGAGTGACTGACCTGGGTATGTCTGAATGTGCTTCAGGTGGTCAAGACAGCTGTGAAATACCCATTTTGTAGCATCAAGTTGACCCTGCTCGAACCCAGTGGGGTCATGGCTGGGACTTTGACACCAGGTTCCATGTTAAAATAAATAAATAAACTGCATTCTAGACCTGTGATGGTGAACCTTGGCACTCTAGCTGTTCTTGGACTTCAATTCCCAGAAGCCCAAGTCTCTGACTGTGTGTATGTGCAGCAAACCCATTCATGTTGATTCACTTGGCTTCTGGGAATTGAAGTCCAACAACAGCTGGGTTGCCAAGGTTCGCCGTCATAGTCCTAGATGTTTCACATACAGAACTGTCACCTGGTTTGTTCTTGCATGCTAAACAAAAAAGTACAACACAAACACACAATAACTCACAGTAAGAAAGTGAGATTCTTGCCTCCTTCTCCCCCTCCCCTGCCCCCCTTCAGCAGAGACAGTTGAGTGAATTTACAAGACTTCTTTTTTTGGCACATATGCACAACACTTAAAACAATGCTACACCTCCGTCAAAACCTGACGTGGGTTGCTTGAACCTTTGTGAGAACATCCACCTGAAGTTCTGGAGGGCTTTGCTCCGTGAGATGAATGCGGTTTTGTCTCCTGCACACAAAGCAAGGTAGAAAACACCCACACTCTCATGCTAGAGGTGAGTGGTCTCCCTTCACACCCAAAGTGAAATATTTAGGTCAAGGTCACCCTTGCTTGACAGCCAGTCGTATCCGATTCTAAGGTTCAGTGCTCATCTCTGCTTAGAACCAAAGAGCCAGTGCTGTCTGCACCTGCAGACGTTTCTGTGGACATGTGGCAGGCATGACTAAACACCAAAGCGCACAGAATCCTGTTACCTTCCCACCAAAGTAGTATCTATTTATCTACTTGCAATTTCTTGCTTTCGAACTGCTAGGTTGGCAGGAGCTGGGACAGGCGACAGAAGCTCACTCTGTCAGGCAGTATTCGGTCTCGACCTGCTGACCACCCAACCTTCCAGTCGTCTAGTTCAGCATCTTAACCACTTGAGCCACCACAGTCCCTTCTCATTGCTAAAGCATCCCATCAAAGAGTCGGGGGCTTCCATTTTCCTCCATTCACCCCTAGCCTGGTTGACTCTATGGCCAGATGAAGAGTTCTGCATAACTCTAAAACCTGCATGTTGTTTGTTTCCATGTCAGAGATTACTCTGGGTTGAAAGGATTTTTGCAGGAGATGCCCATGTGAGGCTCCTTTCAAGTTCCCCATCATGCAGCTCTCGGGAATCGAACCCATCTTTCCAGTCTCCAAGCCTAGTGCCTTAACCACTAAGCCACCGGGGGAGATGCTGCATTTTGTTGGGAGAAAAAAAACTATATTAGGTCCTCATAAAACCATTGCTTAATTGGGGGTGGGTGGGTTTGCGTTAGGAGCCGTCATGGCACAGTGGTTAAACTGCTCTCCTGCAACCAGAAGGTTATGAGTTCAATCCTGACCATGTTTCAAGGTTGACTCAGCCTTGCATCCTAAAAATGAGTGCCTAGCATGTTGGTGGCAAAATGTTCATTAATTGGTGAACCGCCCAGAGAGTGGAGCAATGTATAAATGTGATTGCTTTGTTTTTTGCTTTTGAAAATCAAAACTCTATTTATCTTCCCTTAAAAGTATCTGGTGTTTCTAATCCTTCAGCATTTCCCTCTACCTTTGCTTCATTTCTACCTTAATCATTCATGGGGTTATTTAAAGTGCAGTTGAAGGCAAGACAAGGGTTTTTTTTTTTATCCCAGTCTGGCACAACTATATAGAAATTTTAAAGTGCTTCCTTTCTTCAGCCTTCCTTAAAGCAGGCTGTAAGGGGAACAGCTGTTACAACCCATCAGCCAGAGAAAGCAATTTGAAGCATTGGGAAAGGCAATGGCAAAGAAATGGCAATTATTTATAACTGGCTGGGAGGAGAGAAAATATTGAGGCACGAGAAGTATTTATATCTGGGTCAGACTCTATACGATATGCACGGCATGGCATTTCAAGTGGAAATCCCAGGGATCTGATTCCAGCGCACAAAGCTTGTGCTTTCTTCCTTGTGATCAATTACCACCACCAATACCCCCAAAAAATTAAATTAAAGGCAAGGACATTTTGCAAACGAAAAGAGGGGTGAAAATGTCCTCCTGTGACAATCAAACATTTCCAGCACTTAAAAGCCATCCCTCTTCTAAAGGAGGAGGCATTTATAGCGTCTAGTTTGGCCCTTTCTTCCAGTTTTGATTAGGGCTAATTACCCTTTTTCCCAAAACAGAGCCTCAGCACTTTCCATGAGCGCAAAGTCTCCCGGGCCAAGCCTTTGGCCTCCAAGGATCCTCGGCGCTGTCCAGCCCTCTTGGTGCTGAAAAGTCACGCGATCGATTCCGTCCTTCCACACTGACAGTTCGGTCTGTTGCTGTGCTTGTTTCGAAATGTCACTGTCGATTTCGTCGCAGCACCGCAAAACTTGACAGGCGTAATAGCGTGAGTCTGAAACACCACCACCCCTCGAAGCAAACCTGTTGCCCTTCCGTGCTTGTTTCTGACCCTTACGCACGAGACCGGTTGAAAAGGGGAAGGGCAGCATGGAAAGCTGTTACCTTCCCCTCCGAAGTGGCAACTACTTCTCTACTTGCAATTTCTTGCTTTTCGGACTGCTAGGAGGGCAGGAGCTGGGGGAAACTATGGGAGTGCGCGGAACTCGGGTCTCGAACTGCTGACCCGCGGAACTCCCGCTTGTCACGCGATGGGGCGGTGTGTGTAAGTGTTAATGGATTGCTTTGTCCTTCCTTTTCTTCCACCTCGGATCTCCGTCGCTCTGGCTGGAGACGGCGGTCGGAGGCAGCGGGGAGGTCATCCCTGCCCACCACCCACCCCCACCTCCGGCCCCCTTCAGACGTCGCTGGCGGTCCCGGGGCGGGAGGCGAGACGGGGCGGGCAGCAGCCGCAGCAGGCCAGCCGGAGGGTCTTCTGGACGTCCGGGTGGCGGAAGGCGTAGAGGATCGGGTTGAGGAGCGCGTGGGCGGCGGCCGGGAGCGCCAGGGCCGAAGCATAGACGGGAGGGTCGCTGGCGTCGCCCACCAGGGCGTAGAGGGCCAGGGGCATCCAGCCCAGGGCGAAGGCGCCCACCGAGAGCGCCAGGGCGGCCAGGCCCCTGCGGGGCGAGGAGGAGGCCCCGGCACCCCCACCGGGGCCCCCGAGCTGGCGCTGGACAGCAATCTGCTGGGCGTGCCGTCGGGCGATGCGGCAGATGCCCACGTCGAGCTGGAGGAGCAGGAGGAGGAGGAGGAGGAAGGCGGCGGCCAGCAGGAAGGCCTGCTCGCGGGGCACCGGCCGCAGGACGCTGCAGGCGCCCGGAGGCCGTCGGAGGCAGTGCCAGCCCAGCCAGGGGAGCAACCCGAGCCCAGCGCAAAGGATCCATAGGAGCACGAGGGCGCCCCAGGCGCGCCCCGACGGGTAGGTCAGGGCCTGCGAGAGCGAGAGGTAGCGGTCGGCGGTGAGGGCCAGCAGGCTGCAGGCCGAGGCCGAGAAGGCGGTCAGCAGCAGCCCCGACGTGCCCAGGGTGGCCGCCTGGCTGGGCGGGCGGAGGAGGTGCTGGACGGCGAAGTGGACCATCAGGCCCAGGCCCGAGAGCAGGTCGGCCAGCGCCAGGCTCGCCACCAGCAGCAGCCCCGGAGACCGAGGCCCCGACGGCCCCCAGCAGAGCAGGGCCAGCGCCAGCGCGTTCTCGCCCGCCGCCGCCGTGCCCGTCACGCACAGGGCCACGTCCCACGGGCTCAGCGGAGCCCCCGACGGCGGCGAGGAGGCCCCCGAAGCCCCCGAGTCCGGCCTGCCCCCGGACGCTTCATCGCCCCCGCCCCCGACGGCTTCCCCGACAACGCCGACATCCCCGACGGCGCTGCCCGAGCCCGGATCCTCGATCTCCGAGGCTCCGGATGCTCCCCCGGGGGAGAGCTCGGCGGAGCAGTTGTGGGGCGGCCAGAGGGGGGCGAAGGGCCGCCAGGAGGCGCCGAGGAGACCCAGGAGGCGCCGCTGCTGCTCTCGAAGCTCTTCTTCGACGGCCGCCGCTGCCGCTGCCGGGTTGGGGATCATGGCCTGCAGAGGGAGGGAGGGGCGGGAGGGGGGGCAGAAAGAGAAAGGGAGGGGCCGTCAGAGCTAGGGAAGGAGAGCAGTAGGCAGACTCAGGGACAGCCGGGTGCTGGTGCCCTTAGGGGCCGCCCCAAGCAGGGAGCCACGCCACACCCGACGTGTTCGGGCAAGGGCCCCCTGAACCGGCTCACTCTCCGGACCTCACCAACAACCTCGTAAGGTCGGCCAGGCGTCGAGAGGAAGTTCGCTCCAAGGTCAAGGAGCATCCGACGCCTGAGCCCCACTGGCTCCCAAAGGAGGGACTCGGGAGCCCATCTCCTCCTGGCCCCGATCCTGCCCCTTTGCAATCTCTCCTCCGTGCCTTCCCGGTCGTCGGAAGGACGGTCTCTTTGCGCGACCCGCAACCCGTTCTGTGCTTCCTAAGGGCCGCGTCGCTTTCAGTGGCAAGAAAAGTAGAATCGTTTGGGATCGGTGGGATTCAGACCCTTCTCGCGGGTATCGTTCACACGACCAGGTAGCTTTACCCACCCCACCCCCGCCCTTTCCCCCGGGGATGACACGCAAGATGCTGGGCTAAAGGAAAAGAACATAAACACACGCGCGCCTCTCAACCACCCGCTCAGTCGTGTGAACGCTTCCCTGCCGACCCCGGCGCCCGACGGGGCCCGGGTGACCCCACAAGGCTGCAGGGAGGGGGCAGCGAGAAGAGATGGGGGAGAAGCAGAGGTCGATCCTATAGTAACCCCCTCCTTCCCTAAAAGGTTACACGTTTGTTTCGTCTGGAAAGGTGACGATGTCAAAGGGGGGGGGGGAGCTGCAGAGTGGCCACTGGTATTTCTTTTGGGGGGGGGGTTCCTAACACAGCTGGGCTGACCCCGGAAGTGGCCCAAGGCTGGGCTAGAAATACACGTGAAAACCGTTCAGACGACCCTCCCAACGCGCAAGGGAAAGTATCGCTCGCAGATCTTGGGTTCTACCTCCTGCTATTCAATGCTTCTCTCCCCCCACCTCCAAAGTGGAAGGAAAATCAAGGGGAACAATGGGGGGCAAGCTAGGGGTCCTCCCCACGGTCCTTCAGGGGGGTCCCTCTTACCTTGGCTCCGATGCGGGACCTCCTCAGTGGTGGTCTCTGGGGCTCCTGGGCTTGCACGCCAGGGTTCACAAGCACACACACACCCGGGTCCTCCTGCTGGGCTGAGAAAGCGCCACTCTGACGTCAAAAGCCTCTGCTGGCGATCACGACGACTGGCTCTCCGGCGCTGGGATCGGAGCCGCCCCTGAGCAGCATCCTAATGAGAGCCAACACCAGGCGCGCTCCCGAGGGCTCAGGGAGGGAGGGAGGACGCGTAGACGCAGCCTGGCAGGCGGGAGCGCGCCTGCGCCGGGATTTCATTCATAAAAGTGGTACCCAAGCGCGCATCCTCCTCCTCTCTGCCTTCCTCCTCTTCTCTTCAAGGTCAGGCATTCACGCGCCTTTCCCTTTTGACAGAAGGTGCTCCTCTGGAGGGGAGGGAGGGACACCTTTGTAAAACGGGGAACCCCACCCCACCCCCTCTATTTCTTGCATCTGCCCCATGGCTCAATTTTCGATGCACTCAAAATGGAACATTGGGTCTTTTTAGCACTGAATTCTCTCCTCATAAACGAACACAAGCATTGAAGGACAAGGAGTAAACTGAATGAAGACTATGTTTTTTTTATCACTGGGTTTTGATAAGACACAGACAGACAGATAAGGGTGCGCCCGTCCAGTAAACCCATTCGTGTGGATTCAGAGACTTGGGGCTTCTGGGAATTGAAGTCCAAGAACACCTGGAGTGCCAAGGTTCGTCATCATGGCTCTATATCCTCATAATAATCTGCCACATGTACTAAATACTTGAAGATTGTGGAAGACAGGTCCACCAAGCTAATTAGCAGCTGTGGATACTCCCCCCCCCCTCCAATGCTGCAGTTTTCAGTTCAAATGCACAGAGACAGATTTGAAGAAAGATTCCTAATGAGGCAGTTTGGACAGAAATTAGTCACTTTTCGCCATCTGGCTCGAGGAAGGATTTTCTCACTCTTTCCTCACCCTGATACACTTTGACATCCCAATCTGGCAGAGCTGGGTATTTAAGGACCAGGTTTTGCTACATGGAGACAGCATTTGCTGCAATGAGTATATTTTCACCACCTCAAATGTCACCAAGTTACAGGAATGTTACGGGAGCTCACTCCGTCATACAGTACTCGGACCTCTAACTGCCAACCTTCCAATCATCAAGTTCAGTGCCTTAACCGCTAAGCCACCACAGTTCCTTTCCCTTGCTACTGCAATATATTTAAGAGTGCTTTTAGTGACAGCTACTTAGGGTGGTTGCTATTTTCCTTCTTTTTCTTAAATGAGTCAACAGTAATAATAATTTCGTGTCAGAAATTATTCTGGTTTGAAAGGATTTTTTTGCGGGAGAAACTCTGCTCAACGGACACCCAAATGAGGCTCCTTTCATGTCCTCAAGAGCTGGAACAGGGACAGGTGCTCAATCCGCCATGCAGTACCCGGGTCTTGAACTGCCGACTTGCCAGCCTTCCCGCTAACAAGGTGAACTTCTTAAAACCATTCAGCCACCACAGCCCCTAGTCAACAGTGGCTACATAGGTTTGTGATGTAATTGTTTCTAATAATGGAGGCGGAAGCATGAAAGAAGCTCTGAAAGACACATTTCATAAGATAATTTTGTACTGTAATTAGTGGGAGGGAGGGATTAACAGCACCTGTTTGGAATCTGTCACCATGACTCATGCCTTTCCAACCCTTTTATATCACAGCTGATTCCTCAGGCAGCAGCAACCACTATCTCTACATCTTTCACTCACAAACCCAAAGATATTCAAGACACATGGAACTTATGAATTGAATTCTGGGTCCCACAAGAAACTGTGTTCAAAACGTTTATTTGGAAGGCTTGCTTTTACTTTAGCAGAACGTGTTGCTGATGGAATACCATCGGCAACACAAATTAAATCAGCAAGATGAGATCCGGAGTTACAGTAAGGACATTAAGAACAGGAGATGTGCCGAGAAGGAAAGCTCGATATTTTGGTAAAAGCAGAGCACAAGTCATGGCATTTATCTGGTAAGGGATCTTTTAGGCAGGTACGAACTTCTATTGAAGGAAAGGAGTGTTTTAGGCCCAACGGACACAGCTTGAGTGTTGAAATTCTTCATTCCCATAGAAGTGTCTCCTGTTCTGTGGGACTGAGGCTACTGATCTATGCAGGCCTTCCCCCCCCCCCCCAAAAAAAAAGTCTGTGTAATTCGTTCCCCCCTCCATTTAAGCAGCTGGAAGCTGTTCCTGATGAGCACACCACCAAAACCTCCAATATCCAAAACTGGTTCCCTAGACCAGTGTGATGTTCTTGAGCTTCCAATACACAACTAAAAAACATTGTATAATACTTGCTCAGCCTTTCTGTTCATCCTTGGGAATTACCACATATAACACAGCCAAGAAAGAGACAATAACTGGAATTTAGCCTTCATAAGACTGACTTGTGGAATCACAATTTGTGGAATCACAAGTGAGCCACAATAATGCTAGGGCAAAAAGATGGATGAATGGAAAGGAATGGTTCAAAAGGCATCGATACATGTCCAGCCGAAGGCATTTCTCCTCTACTCCCACTCCTTTTCAGGCAATGGCGAAGGCATCAAATAACCCACTGGTAATATTTCCTGAGTTCGGGATGTCAATCCACTCTTCAAAGCATGTGTCTACATAGAACGTATTAGACAACGAAAGAAACACTAAACTGATTCCTGTTTTGGTAGAGGGCACTTTTGGCTTATAGAACAGCTTCCAAGAAATACAGAAACTTTTACATTAGACGTGACCCCAAAGATTTCCAACAACTACTTTGCTCTCCTGGATTCAGCCACATTGCAGTTTCTGAGTCAAACATTCTCAACAACCAAAAAACAAACAAACCCTGAGTATAACATGTTTCAAAGCATATTAAAAAAATTACCTTCAAGGGGGTTTGAGAGAGACAAAGTAGGAAATAAATGTAGAACAAATAGTGTTATCTGAAATCAGTATTGGAAAACTATATGGGGCAGGTGTAGAAGTGGAATTGCTTGAGGAAAATTAAGATGCTCCTGAAGGCCAGTTTTTTGTCTTTTTCCTTCTTCTGTATGTGACATTCAAGATGTGATGCCTTCGATGCAAATTATCCTGGCAGCGATTTCCACGTCCTCAGTCACCAAAACCAGCCGGCTCCGTGTTTTTCTCCTGCTCATACCTTACAAACAGGCCTTGAGCCAACATTGAATGTGTGTAAATCATTCAGCCAGAATACAGAAAAGTGACAAAAATAGAAACCAAGGGGAATTCTCAGGCCATCACTGAATGGTGAAAACGAATCCATAGTAATATTGGCTTTTCAAACTTCTCCCTTGGTCTGTCAAGCAGCCCCAGGTTCAGTAGAGGTAACAGGTTAGCAGGTCTAGAACAGCCCAGAAAGAAAATCTGACCACTATGCACTTCTTCCCTAGGTAAAAAGCCCAGGAAACTGTCTCTTGGTCTCCTCATCCTATGGCTACAGTAGAAAGTTGGCTTTCCTGGCATCGTGGACTCCTGTCCGGGTAATCCCTTTTTCTTGTACATGTGGAAGATGTTTTTAAAACATCTCGTCTTAGTCTCTTGACTGGTAGAAAAGGATATATCCTGATTCTGAATTTTTGGAAATGTCCGATGTTAGCCCGTAGAATTCTTCAATAGCTTGTGCGTCGATTTTCTGCATCAGAAAGCAAGAACCAGGGTAAGTAAGTAAATAAGGGAGGGAGGAAGGGAAGAGTGGTGTTTGATGGAAGGAAGAATTGATGTTTGATGGAATGGGAGGGAGGGAGGGAGGGAGGGAGGAAGGAAGGATTGATATTTGATGGAAGGATGGATTGATGTTTGATAGAAGGAAGGACGGAAGGAAGGAAGGAAATCCTGCTTATCTCCTCTTCTTGCCTGACTTTCTTACACCCCCGTAACTTAAGCAGAATGTTCCTTGTGGTGCTACAAGGTCTGAAATAAATTCCAATGGGCAGATCAGCAACTGGGCAGACTGAAATGTGCCTTGAAATGCGATCTTTCTCCCACTCTGACACTTCCGGAGTTTAAAATCTTTTCCTTTCCAAGCATTAAAAACTAGAATCACATCCTACATGGGTATCTATCCTAAATATTTCCCCTTCCACTGAGCATGTATCTCACCCCCACAACTCCATTTGCTCTCCTGGTTCTTCTGTGATAATCAGCAGCAAAGGACTAAGAAAAAATCCCACACAAGGCCAAAAGGGGAGCCCCCCCCCCCACCTACCTCTACGATGTCATCATCAAACAGCAACCAAAACTCGTGGCTCTTCACGATGGTGATATAATGTCCTCGGTTTGGGCCACTGGGGAAAGCAGAAAGGTCATGCTGGTGGCAGATCTGATCTCTTTAGCTAACAAGCGCCGCTGTTAACGTTACTCCCAACGTTGCTTTCCGATCA
This sequence comes from Furcifer pardalis, assembly GCA_030440675.1. Taxonomy (NCBI): domain Eukaryota; kingdom Metazoa; phylum Chordata; class Lepidosauria; order Squamata; family Chamaeleonidae; genus Furcifer; species Furcifer pardalis. The sequence goes on from CP126899.1 coordinate 14,632,703, forward strand.
GCTGAACCTCTGAGTTAACCCCAGATATTATTTGAAAGCAGGACAAAAATCAACTCATCAACCTTACATTAATTAGGCAAGAAGCCAAAACTTGTATCTCTCTTTCTCTCCTTCAAATCTCCAAAATGTCACATTATCTACAGCTTGGGAAATGAAGAGGGGGACAGAACAGAACTGGGGTGCCCAAACTTTTTGGGCCACAGGCCAATCACGTGGTTCAGTGGGCCGGTTAGGTGGCTCCTCCCAACAGAAGCAGAAGTAAAACATGCCCTGCAATCCGTTTTGCAACAGGATGAGGTAAGATTTTTAGGCTGCCATTTTTTCTTCTTAAACCAAGGGTGCCCAAACCACAGCCCCTGGGCCGGATCTGGCCCCAATGCCAATTCACCCAGCCCATGCCGCCCCTGGAAGCGGAAGTAAAACATGGCCATACGAGCATGTTTTACTTCCGCTTCCGGGAGCAGCAAGGGTGGCGTGGGATGGGTGAATTGGCCTCGGGACTGGATCTGGCCCATAGGCCATAGTTTGGGAACCCCTGGAATAGAAAGCTGATAACTGGTGTCTAAAATTAAGGGAAAAGGCGGGGCTTCTTCCTCCATCTAAAATAAAGGAATTACAGATTCACAAACGCAGCAGTCCATGCAAAGAGCTTCACTGGATCAGGTTCTCAATAGCAATTCCACTTCTACACCTGCCCCATATACTGCTAAGTGTCCTCTTTGGGTGATTCACAAGTTAATTAGCATTTTGCCCCCAGCATTCTGGGTCCTCAGTTGACTGACCTTGGAAGGATAGAAGAGGCCGAGTCAACCTGGATCCCATTAGGCTTGAAATCACAATGTTTTGGCTGCAGGACAGCCCCATCAGGCTTGCTTACCTGTAACTATTCTTCTTCTCCACTGCAGTCCCTTGTGAATCCACACGAATGGATTTACTGCACATACACAGTAAACCCATTCATGTGGATTCACAGAGACCACAAAGAAGATGAACTTGATAGATTGTAGGGACGGAAATAGACATTGTAGATAGCCCATAATTAGGACACTCTTCTATTTAACAAGGACATAGCAATCGGAATAACATGTCTATCCAGCCCAATTGCGAGCGCTTAGTGGACTCTCTGGCCACATCGCAAGTTAGTTAGTATTTTGCCCTAAACATGCTGGAGATTCATTTCACCCACCTAGGAAGGATGAAAGGCTGAGTCAGCCTTGATCCCCATCAGAACTGGACTCACAACCTTTTGGTTGCAGTACAGCAGTTTAAACACTGCGTCACCAGACCTCAATGCATTCGCACAAAACATTTTGTTTTATACAAGTCACCTTCCTTTTTTCTATTTATTTTTTTAATTTAAAAGGCCAAATTAATCAACACTTTAAATAAAAGTACAGTAGAACACCGGATAACGTTATGACTTGGTTCCATAAGTCATGACGTTATCCGATTTTTAGAGTTGTCTGATGAACAGGTTCGTGCTAAGGTTCGTGTCGGGTGGCGAGACAAGGCAAACACTCATGTGCTTTGTTGCGCGCCAGCGGTTGCCTGTTTCCCGCACCGCACTGGCTCCTTACCGCTTGCTAAGGGGCAAGGGGTGCCTTGGCTAAGGGGCCAGTGCAGTGTGGGAAACAGGCACTTGCTGGTGCGCAACAAAGCGCACGAGCGGGTGCCTTGTCTCGCTACCTGACACGAGCGCTAAGGTTCATGTTGGGTGGCGAGACAAGGCACCCGCTGGTGCGCTTTGTTGCGCGCCAGCGGGTGCCTGTTTCCCACACTGCACTGGCCCCTTAGCAAGCGGTAAGGGGCCAGTGTGGTGTCGGGTGGCGAGACAAGGCTGTTGACGAAGCCTAGCAGCGCTCAGGCTACCTAGCCCGTGCGCCGCTAGGCTTCGTCCGGCAATCGCTGCTACTGAACTAGGGTCGGGGGGGGGGAGGCAGGCACCCGCCTGCCTTTCACCCAACCCCAGTTCAGTAGCAGCAATCCATCGCTTGGGGGGGGGTGTTGGGTAGATGTTCTATCCAATCCAAACCCCCCCCCCCCCCAAACACACACACGATTGGCTCAGATAACGCTAAAACAATCGTTATCCGATTCTAGCACTATCCGGTCCGATTGTTATCTAGTGTATTACTGTACTTTACTGACTATACTTGTAGCAATACACAGTTTAACCGCCTGGTGGTGCTCACTTCAATTAAAAAAAACATTAAAACAATGTTGTCAAACTGGATGGTTTTAAATAGCTTCATTGTTCTAATAATAGCTTTTGTTATCTAAATGAGATGGAGCAACCTGTTCCTGGCTTTGACAAGTAACTCAGCAAAACACCTTATGTTTATGGACATGATAAGAACATTAAGTGAGTAAAGAAACACAGTTGGAGTAGAAAGAAATCTAGCTCACTTTTGTACCTGTAGAAAGGAGATTGTGCTAAATATTTGGCTACTGTGAATTTAAAAAAACATGGATCCTATAACACTGTGACCTTTCCTACCAAAGTGGTACTTGTATATTGGCTTGAAATGTCTGGCTTTTGAACTGCTAGGTTGGTAGGAGCTGGGACAGAGACGGGAGCTCACTCCATCACGCAGCACTCGAGTCTCGAATGGCTGACCTTCCAGTCGTCAAGCTCAGCATCTTAACCACTAAGCCATCGCACTCCAACATTCATGAAGAAAGGTAAAGCAGTTCTGTGTGGAATTGAATGTGGCACCAAACACCAAAACTGGCCCACGAGTCAGGCAGAAACCCCAAGAGGTATCGCTTGGCCACTGTGAGAACCAAAGGCTTGACCACAGAGAGCTCTGGTCTGTTCCTCAATGGCTCTGCTAGTGTCCTTTCTTGTGCCTGGCCAGGCGGTCCTGCTATGGCCATAGAGTAGATCCCCCCTCCTGCTGCCAGCGACTCAATGCTGAGTGTCAGGCGGTTAACTAACCTGACCTTCCTGAGGACTCATGGCCTTGGGTGGCGAAGTCCACAAGGAAGGGTGAGGGTCCCCAAATGGATTAAAGGGTCCCACTGGAATCCCTCTTGATGGAGGGCAGAAGCTTCATCCATTGTGGCCTGAGGCTGAGGAGGACTTTGCGTGCCAAAAGGGATCAGGAACAGAAAGTGACTCACAGAACTGGATCAGTGGTACTACGGGTGTCGTGCTGCGATGTGGAAAGAAGAGGAAAGGCCGCGGCATTATATTCTCAGGACAGTCTTCATGGCTGATCACTATGATGAGAGCCAATATTCGGATTTGGAAACGGCAGAACAAGAACAAGAATGCCCTTTTAGTCCCTTAATCTAACCCTGTGATGGCAAACCTTGGCACTCCAAGTGTTCTTGGACTTCAATTCTCAGAAGCCCAAGTCCCTGTGAATCCACACGAATGGGTTTACTGAGCATACGCAAGGACTTGGGGTTCTGGGAATTGAAGTCCAAGAACACCTGGAGTGCCAAGATTTGCCATCACTGGTCTAACCCATCATCTCGCATGATACACCTAAGGCAGCTCAGGCCACGTAAGAGAGATGAGTGCCACAATTACCTGCCACAATGTACCACAACCGCCACAAGGTCGTACATCCTGTCTGGGTTCGTGGCGTCCCCGGAAGTGTTGAAGAGGCGAAGCTCCAGGGGAAAGACCACCCGGTAGGAGAGTTTGGTGTATCGGTGCAGCTGGTCCATGTATTTGAACCTTTTCAAGTGGAGGGCCAAAATCATAGGCAACTTTTTCACTCGCATCCTGGGGGCCACCCCGAAGGAAGATCCGGCGATGGAAGAGGAGAAGGAGGAGGCAGAGAGAAAGATCCATGTTACACTTGATGCTTAGGGAATGTATTTAAAAGCTTCTAAAAAAGCAATATCAGTAGGTTTTCAAAAGGGTGACGACTAATTTTTTAACATTCATGAATATGACACAGAATCATTTTAGTGTAAAGTGTGAGAATTAATTCTTCATCGACATCTCCTTTAATTCTATACAACTGAATACTCACTTGGTCTGATAACACACACTCTCTCTCCTGATAACACACACTCTCTTTCTCTCTCTCTCACACACACTCATTTTAATTATGAAGATCAGTCAGAGAAACCTGGGCCCAAATTCCCTTTTAACAGCAATGTTTGTGAGTGATCTCAGGCCAAATTGCTCTCCTCAACCTGGTCTACTTTGCAGGAGCGTTGTACATGGATAAGAAGAACCATGTCCCACCCATCCCTGCCATATATCTGTAGCAGAGGTGGACAATTCATTCATTCACCACCACTAAGAAGATCACTGGCATTATTAAACCTATGGATAATAATAGTAAACAATCCTTTCCTCCCAATCCATGCCGATCTAACTGCCCCCTCAGCCCAACGATTCAAATCTAGACACCCTGCCTGGCGCACTGCAATCAACCTTCAGAATAACCATTTTAATATCTCAGAGGCCTGGATGGAACTCTGGCGAATGTATATATCAACATTAATGTAGACAACTGAAGTTCATCATACGTAGATAAATAAATAAACAGTTTCGATCCCAGTCATCTGGGATAGTTTCCTACGCTGGGCAGCTTATGACATATTAAAAAACTATTTACAATAAAAAATTAAATGAATTGAATAAAGTATAAATAGCAACAAGAACAAAAATGTTAACCCCACCCCCATTTTAAAAAAAAACCCAACAACCCAGCCACGAAACACACCTACTGGCAATTGTGGAACAGGTGGTCAGTCTGAGACTCACCTCTTCTGTGCTTCCTGTTTACTAAGGCACTGCTCACAGTAGTACTTGTATTCACTGCAGAGTGTCTCCGTGTTACTGAATCCCCTTTAAAAATAAAATAAAGAGAAGCGAACGTCCTTCAGGCTTTTCTAGCATTGAATGAAACCTTGTCATGTTGACCTCAACATCGTTCTGCCCGTCAATAGTGCAGTTTATTTTATTTGTTTGTTTGTTTATTATATTTGCACCCCGCCCATCTAGGAGATATTCCTACTACAGTTGCAAACTGCAATCAGAGAAAAAGGATGGAGGGCTGTAAATTGCCCACTTCAGGCTAGAAGCTAGAAGCTTCAGGGGGAGAAGCATTTGGCTTCATTTTGTCGCTTAAAAAAAACAAAAAACTTTTTTTTACCTTAAACAGTGTGTTATCGATGTATTTTGTTCCACATCAACTGATAAGTCCAGAAAATCTTCGTCTTTGCTGCTAACCTGCAATATAAAAGAAGAAAATAAAGAGACAAGGAAAGCATTGTTAGTACTGAAAACATTTAAACTTGTTTGGAATTACATTATATTTTTGTACAGTTCTTTTTAGTCAAAATGTTTGAAGGGGTCTCCGTGTTACTCTGTTGAAAACATGTTTGTTGTTGTTCAGTCACACAGTTGATTCCGACCTTTTGCAACCCTATGGACCATTGCCCTCCAGGCACTTCTGTCCTCCGCCATCCTCCTCAGCCCGACCAGCTCTGTGCCCAATGCGTCTACAATACCATCTAGTCATCTCATTTTTGGCCGCCCCCTTCTTCTTTTGCCCTCCACCTTTCCCAGCATCAAGGCTTTCTCAAGGGAATCCTCTCTTCTCATTTGATGTCCAAAGTACTTTAGCTTCATCTTTACTATTTGACCTTCCAAGGAGCATTCTGGGTTGATTTCTTCTAAGATGGACCTATTTGTTCCCCTCGCTGTCCCGGGGACTCTCAAAACTCTCCTCCAGCACATCTCAAAGGGTACTTACAATATATCAAGAGACAGAAGTTAAAATGAGGGTACTTAAAATATATTTTTAAACGGATAATCACCTGGACACTCCACAAGTCATCATGCATCCCAGCTGGTGGTCGAAGGCAGTTCGCAATATGACACTTCATGTTCACCCTTTAAATCCAAAGTTCATCTTTTCATGCACACAAAATTAGAGGGAGCAGAATCAAAAGGAAGAAAGCCTTTTCGTAGGCAGTGGGGAGGACAGGAGATGTAAAACGAGAGTTGAGAAGAATTGTTAAAGACAACCATGGAGCTACCTACCACTTCACAGTTAAGGCACCGGGTTTCGTTGGTGAGCGTGCCCTGGAAGATTTCGTGGACCCATGTGAGATCCGATTTCTCCCCTTCATTGCTCTCAATGATGCTTCCATTCTGGAGCCTCCCGTTCTGCGTTTCCTGCTTCTTCTCTTCCTGCAGCAAGTCGGCAATGGTGTTGAGGAGGTAGTTTAGGAACTCGTGGGCATCCTGTTGCATATAGTTGTCAAACAGTTCTGTTAGAAAAGGTTTACAAGGAGACATGGGGAAAAAATAACTATAAATTTTAAACTTTTGAATTTTATCTCAGATTTTAGAGATATCAGCTGTCCTAGCCATATAAATCTGTGTTGCTTTATTCTTTTTAATTCAGATTCAAAGATGTGCCATTCCATTACCTAGCCCAAATGTAGCACCAATTTTAAGAACTGATTTTATTCTATTTTATTTCAACTCAGGTAGATACGTTTGTAGTGGTACATTTTGAGTTGTATCTTATGTACTTAAAGGGTACTTAAAATATATCAAGAGACAGAAATTAAAATGAGGGTACTTAAAATATATTTTAAAACAGCTAATCACCTGGACACTCCACAAGTCATCATGCATCATGGGCTGGTCAATGACCGTAATAAAGTGATTTGTCTTGATTTGGGTTACAAAGAGAAGGGACTTTATGACATGACCAGGCCACCTCTACGGGAGAGACGACGTTGGCCTTGGCTTCCCAGACATATCAGAAAGGGCAGAATGCGGTTGCATCATTGCCAAAGAGATCTGAGGCATAACCCTTGGAACAGTGGTCACAGGAGGGCTGCCTGTAGAAATAAACTGGTTGTTCTTCTGTATCTAGGTCAGGCATGAAACTGCCAAAATGAAGCCACGTTTTGGGAAATCTATTCTGCAGTTCCTTTCGCCCGACCTAGTGTGAGAAAGATTAGCCAGCAACACAAGGTGGCCATTACCAGGATATGCCTAGCTGTGGTTCCAAGATACCACAATCTCTGAGGAGGCTCTTTCAGCATAACCCTGTGAGAGAGAAATGTTGATTCACATTATCTATCAGATATGCAGCCATAGTAATGAAAAGTAAACTGAAAATGATATGAAGGGTGTCATCACGTGGTTAAGAATGTGCTTTGTGGTTAGATCACTGTGACCGGACAGAAAAGAGGAACCACAGCAGGTGACTCAAGATCAGTAATATTAATAACTGATACTAATAGTTAACTAATCTGACCACCCTGAGGATTAACGATCTTGGTTGCCGAAGTCCACAGGGAAGGGTGATGGTCCCCAAGGGGGCTAAATTGCATTCGAATCCCTCTTGATGGAGGGCAGCAGCTTCATCCATCCTGGTCTGGGGCCAAAGAGGACTTTGTGTGCCAAAAGGGCTCAGGCCCAGAAAGGGACTCATGGAACTGGATCAGTGGTACGGGGGTCACGCTGCGATGTGGAAGGCAGATGAAAGGCCACTGCATTATTCTATAGCTCCCAGGACAATCTTCATGGCTGATCGCCAAGATGAGAGCCAATATTCAGAATTGGATATAGCACAAGAAGAAAGAGTCTGCCAGTGGCAAAGGGAAACAAAATGTGGTGGGGTCAAAACTGTGACTTGGCCAATGAATTTACAAACTGAGTCCAAAAACCAAGGCTACCCTTAATGAACCTAAGATAGACCTGTGACCAGACTCTGTAGAAAGCAGTTTTCCCTCTTCCTCTCCTGGCTGGAAAAGCCTGGGAGGACAACACACCGAACTAAAACCTGAAGCAGCCTCTAAGCCAGTGATGGGAAGGCTTGGCACTCCAGGTGTTCTTGGACTTCAATTCTCAGAAACCCAAGTCTCTGTGAATCCACACAAATGAGCTTACTGTGCAGACATGTAGTAAACCCGTTTGTGTAGATTCACAGGACTTGGGCTTCTGGGAATTGAAGTTCAAGAACACCTGGCGTGCCAAGGTTCACCACTACAGCTCTAAGCCTTCGCACTGCCGACATAGGTAAGAAGCATCTCCCGTTTTCGTTACCGTTTTCTTTCCTCAGCCGGGAGATGAATTTCTTGGGGGGGATGACGCCCACTTTCTTCTTTTGGGTGGCAATGCTGTTGAACAGGTCGGAGAGGCAGGTGAGGAGGCTCTCCTTCCTGTGCGGCTGGATCTTGTAGGCCAAAACCTTCTCCCGGAACGGACGGCAAAAGTAAAGGGCCTGGAGGACGGAGTTGCAGTAGCAGGTGTTGCCAAACTGGACAGAAGAGAAGACGGCAGGATTAAACATCAAGGTTAAGGTTGCCCTTGCTCGAAAGCCAGTCGTATCCAATTCTAAGGATCAGTGTTCATCTCTATTTATAGCCAAACAGCCAGAGCTCTCTGCGTTTGCAAACGTTTCTCTGCCCATGTGGCACTCATGACTAGATACTGGAGTGCAGAGAACGCTGTTTATCTTCCCACCAAAGTGGTCCCTATTTATCTACTTGCAATTTCTTGCTTTTGAACTGCTAGGTTGGCAGGAGCAGGGACGGAGGACGGGAGCTCACTCCGTCAGGTAGCACTTGGGTCTCAAACTGTTGACCTGCTGAGGAGCATGGCAACCTCTATGCTGGGGGATGGGAGGAAGTACTCCCATTGGGCTGCTGGGTAAAGGGGTGGGGTGGACTCTGCTGGGAGGAGCAAGGAAGCGCTCCCACTGGGCTGCTGGGCAGAGTGAACTCTGTGTTGGGGCAATAGTGCGTGTTCCCACAGAGAGGGCTCTGAGTGTCCCCTTTGGCATGCATACCATAGATTCGCCACCACTGTACTAGAGCAGGGGTTCACAACTTACAGCCTATGGGCCGGCCTCACCCCCCACTGCCATTCCATCTGGCCCACAGCAACGACCCCTGAAGCAGATGTGCCTGAGCAAACACACCTGCCACCATTGCATCTGACCTGTGGCACAGTCTGAGGGCAAGTTGTCTGGCGCGTGGCACGGTAAGGTTAAGAACCCCTGGTACTACGGTAGAGGGTCACTCTCGATGCAGCTATTGCAATGGTCTTGCCACGGATTAGAAGGAACAATTGACAGGGTTGGTGGGGAGGGGAAGGTGGCCAAAGGATGGAGCTTCAGAGACAGCGTGGTGGGTGCCCCCAACAACAACCCATAAGGCAGGAAGCAGACATTCTGCTCCATGGATCTTGTAGAATCCAGGTCTTTCTCTGGCTCAGCAGAAGAACAAGAGACTGAGTCGGAAAATGCCTTGGGGAGGCATCTGTGATCTCTGGGCCACATTTCCTGTTTACACAGACTTACAAGCAACAAGCCGGAGTTGGCCAGAAGCAGCTGTTTCGCATCTGTTGCATCTAAAGGCGACCCTACCGTAGAGCTTCATCAGAGGTTCAAGCTTAAAACCGGAGCTGCTTAAATCGTTTGCACTCAGCACTGAAAGAGCTAGCATTGGCCTTCTTTTTTTCCATGTCCAGATCAAACTTTGGACTGACAAAATGAAGCCACTTTCTTGGCATTGGCCAAACTTAAATGCTCATAGGCACACATTTCTGGTAGTAACTGGCAGACCAGCAAGAGTACCAGATCCTGAGTCTCTCCACATTCACACCACCTGTTGTTGTCAGCCATCAGCCCCCACTTCAGCCTTTTGGTCTTACATTTAGGGACTCCAACCTTCCACCTGTTCAGGGTCCTCCAAGTGGCGTGTAGGGGAGGTTGAGTTCCTCAGCCATATATCCTCCTGTAATGTTATTCTTCATCTAATGATCACCTCCCTCCATCTTCTAATTTGGCTTTGCTCTTGTGAACTCACAAGAATATTTGTTCTTGCCAACAAAAGGTTCAAAAATGAAATCTTTTTCATTTCTAAATCTAGGAGACTGAAGTAGGAAGGGAATATTAAACATAAAATCAGACACAGCAAAAGGGGGGTGAGGGAGAGGCCACTCACGTTGACCAAGCCAAAATAATGTTCATTCACGGGAAACTGTTCTGGACCAATCTCTTTCTCCAAAGTAGATGCATTGGCACCCTGCAGTAAGACAGAATAACTGAGTGTAAATGAAGGGAAAAGGGAATCAATTGTACAAGAAAAGTTCCACTAGTTGTAAAAACTATTTACCTGCATCTCAATATATTTTTTTAAAAAAAAGAACAATGACACGCGCACGCACACAATATATATTGATGATATATTTACTATTGGGGATGTTTCATGCAAAATGCTTTGTTTTATTCCCTGAATTTTTGTCTCATTTTGTTCCCCAAAGTACTGCATTTCACAGCAGCTTTAGAAAAAGTAATATAAGCACTCTGGCAATCTAGAGTTCCAGATGCCCTGTGACTATCTTATTCATGATCTTATCTGAAACATGTGTAAGCTTTACTGAGCAAAACATGCATATTCAAAAAAAAATTGAAACCAAAGTACAGTACCCTCTATGTCCTTTAACTGGAGTTCTTGCCAAAATAAGCAATATTTCCAAGAATTACTACAGGAACATCAGATAAGTTTCATTTGATCTAAGAAAAGTCCCTCTTTTCTTCTGATCTCCACCAAGGTGGTGATGGGACAAGATGTTGACTTATAATGAGTCAGATCACTGGACCATCAGCTCATTATAATCCAAGCTTCCTTACAAAAACTCTTCAAAGTTTCAGATAAGTCCCCCCCCCCCTTGGAGATGTGTGGCATGTGTGTTAGCATTGAGCTGAAATCCTTCTCCACTAACCACCCTCATATTTAAAAGATGACATCAAACATTTATTTTGCTTTAAGTGAACATGCTTGGATGATTCTGCTGAAACAGGAAAATGCCGTCTATAAAGTGAAGCCAAGGGACAGTTTGCAAAATGCATTTTCAACCCCATAATTCTGAGCTGAAAGAGGAGTTCACCCATGTGTGCATCTTTCATCCACAACACTACAGAAAACAGAGAGGCACACGACTGTCTCAGCTGTAGATCTCGTGAATAGGTGGGCTTTGGTAATCAGGACTTCCCTGCCATATAAAATCAACCGGAGAGACCACAGTTTGCCAAACAACACGTTTGACACTTACTTAGAAGCAGTGTTCAAGAACATTCTTGAGGGTATGTAAGAGGAAAATCAAATTAGAAGATGGAGGAAGGAGCTCACTGGACAAGGAATAACACAAAAGGAGGAGATGGCTGAGGAACTCAACCTCCCCTCCATCACTTGGAGGACCCTGAATAGGTTGAGGGTCAGAGTCCCTCGATACAGGCTCAAGTGGGGACTTCTGGCGGACAACAACGCGCAGTCGAGAGACAAAGAATCCATGGGCTCATTGACTGGTCTGCCAATGACTGACAGAAACATGCACCGATGAGGACTTAGGCTTGGCCAATGCCAAAGCCAAGAAAGTCCTAAGTTTGATTTGGACACAAACAAAGATGAAGTGTGTGTTCTGTTTTGTGACTTGGCGTATTACATTTGAAAATCTGAATGCTGCTTTTAGGAATTGCTCTCCTGGGAGGGGAAATGTGATTACAGCAGGGAACATACAGCCTCATTAGCTCTAGTTTGGTCCTACATAACAGGGGTTTCCAACCTTTTCAAACCAGGTCACACTCTCTCAGTCTGCTTCGAGGGCTGGACGGCCACTTTGCCCTGCCAGTGGCAATTTGGCCCCAACAGAAACCCAAATCTACTGACCAAGTCCCTATGAATCCCTTCATTTTGTTTCTCAAATGCCCTTGGAGGGATATGGGGGCCACATGAAACGGTGCTGTGGGCCAGATCAGGCCAGTGGGAACCCCTGCTATATAAGTTAGCATTTTTGTTCACAGAAATCCTGCTGGAAAGAATTAGTAAGGAACGGCTATGAAAGATGGATTGGATCTTTTCTGAACCGTTGGTTCCAATGAAACTAAGTGAGAAACTGATTCTCCAGAGCCAGCTACCTCTGTCGTTATGCAGCCCAGTCTTGCTCATCCAGCTCCTATTTTAAATCTCTGTGACCATTTATAGTTCAAAAAGCATTTCTGAAGAAACAGGCATCACCCCAGCCCAGCAGACCCCCACTCGAAAGCACGCAAGTACTACATAGGGAAGATTTCCATGCCTTGAGCACTGACATCTCATTAAACTGGTGCATTTAATATGCTAAAGTCATAATAAACCAACATAATCAACGATGCACAAGTTAAGATATTGAGCGGAAAATGTTCGTGGCCTGGCTCCAAAAAAATAATATAAAAAAATAGTCATGTCCTTACAGAGAAGAACTTTATGCACCAGCGAAGCTGTTTTTGTCTTCATTCCCATCCAGTCAAAGACACGGACCATCACACAAAAGGTCACCCCCCTTCCTGGCCTAAATCCAATTGCTAATCCTAACTAAAACAGACTCATGAATCAAAGGAGGAATGCTAAATCAACACTTCTGAAGATACCACTGATTAAATGGGTCTACTCTGGCTAGGACCAGCAACTGAATTTAAGTCACATTTCCAAGCTGCCCTCTTCAAACTACATTCAGACAGTTCCCAGGTTTGCTTGCTTTTTAAAAGTCACAGAAAATGGTAATTTCAGGATGGTTGTAAACCACAGCAAAATCTGGGGCTGTTGAACCTGACATCCATAACATGTGTTTTTTGTCTGTAAGAGGACCCCCACTGTGACCTAGTATAATGGTCCCTGATTTGTGCCTGCTGAAAGTCAAACACCTGTGAGTAACTTTGGGGTTTTGGCTGTAAGTGTAAATAAAACACAGGAGACAGGAAGCCATTTGCAAATTTTAAAAGCTGGCCGATTCCTAATAACAGTTATAAATAAAGTTTTGATGGGAAAGAGTCTTACTTGAAAAAACACGATATCCTTGTTCATGAGGGTTAACATCCATTGAGATGCATTCAACTGGGATTTAATCCACTCAGGGACCATCACCTTACCCTGTGGACTTCGCCACTAACAAGGCCAGCTTCTTAACTACTGAGCAGGGTTGTCAAGATAGTTAACCGCTGCCTGACGATAGGCATTGAGTCGGTGGCAATAGGGTCTACTCTCTTACCACAGCAGGATAATGTTGACCGGGGATGATGGAAGCTCTATCACAATGCATCTATTATACCAGTGATGGTGAACCTTGGCACTCCAGCTTTTCTTGGATTTCAATTCCCAGAAGCCCAAGTCTCTGTGAATCCACACAAATGGGTTTACACACAGTAAACCCATTCATGTGGATTCACAGAGACTTGGGCTTCTGGGAAATGAAGTTCAAGAACAGCTGGAGTGCCAAGGTTTGCCATCATGGAGCTAGAGTCTAAGCAGGAAAGGGTATGAATGGAAGACGAGTCAAGGCAATAGGACTAGCTTAAAGTGCTCAGCACTGACAACGCAGAACCAGGATGTGTGCATTCAAACTGAGGCAACTTATGGCACGATGCTCCATATAAAGGCATGTACTGCATGTCCAACATCTGCAGCCATGAAAGACCCCCAAAAAAGCACTCCAGAGACAGACTAACCAAACCAGTGAGCTGTTTATTAAGCAGCCATCATCAGCCAAAAGAAGAATGTCAGATACTGGTTTATTTGACAGGTGTGTGAATGCTCCCAAGGAGGAGATTTGAGCTTAACAATTATGTATGGATCGTAAAACATATATACTGTACTGTATACTACATAATGTCTAAATGCAAACTCAGTTCACAAGCCCCCGAGGAGTTTTATCACAGCCAAGTGACTCAATGTTGCACTTAAAAGCTGAAGAGGCTTGATTTAAACCAGACCCAGGTTCTATTCCTTCTCTCTCGCTCAAACAAACCATATTACTTTATTACTGTAAAATGTAATAAAACTACCTCCCATTCTTCAAAGCTTACTTTCCTACTTGATCTGCTGGAGAACTTTTTGTACTCTCCGATCCTTCACAGCATAATTGCTTATTGCAACAGTTCAGTTTACAGTGCAATTGAAATCCATTCATGGACAAAGTAAGAAGTGATTTATTATCCAGGACACGTGGAAAGCTTCCCTGTAAAAAGACTAAAGACACGGCCTCTATTTGCTTTCTGGTTCATGGCTGCAAAAGTCTCTCTCTTTTTAAAGTCACCACTCTAAGTAATATGCAAATACAAGTGCCAACTATTTTAAAACTTATTTTTAACAATGTGGCATTAACACATTTGGAATGTTTTTTGTACAAGATGTGTGGGCAGAAATCAGTGGCCAGCTTGATTAAAACATATGATTTCATCCTGTCCTACACCTGTATCTAGCATCAATCTGCATATAAATCTACACAGGAAAAGAAATTAAATCCTTCCAAAGAAGGAGGCTACAAGACTAAAAGGTGAAGGCAATAACCCTTCATACAAAAAATGATGGCCAACAAAAACAAACAAACATCTGGATGGCTTGCTAGTGTCTAATTTGTGGCCATGTTCAGATGTTTGTGTCTCAAAAGTAAGGAAAGATAGAATTGTATCCTTTGGTTTTTCAGGTCCCAAGATTAAATCCAGACAAGATTGATAGATGCTCTGGCAAATGATCTAAAATTAAGAAAATACAGATTCAAATAAAAAGGTTTTTGTAAAAAAATATTTCAGCAAAAAGAGTGATGCTATTGGGGTAGGCTATTCCAGAGGTACAGGGTCCCCACCAAAAAGTCTCTATCCATGACACCTGTCAATCTCATAATTCTCATAACTTGTTAACCAGAAGACCCGAGATGATGATCTTTAAACTTAAACAGATTTGGAGACTGTCAGACAACCTTCCATCTAAATCATTCAGGGCTTTAAAAATGAACACCTGAGCTTTAAATAGAAATCAAAAGACAATCTATATTAATATTAATTGAAAGTGTACCCACTGGAAACATCCAAATTATGCAGTCATTGCCACTGCTATAATGTAGAACCACTAAAGTCCTCGCCAATGATGTCAAACTTTGGCACTCCCGATGTTCTTGAACTTCAATTCCCAGAAGCCCTGATCAGGTAATTGAAGTCCAAGAACACCTGGAGTGCTAACAATAAAAATATAGCAGTTAGTCTTTAAAGTGCTACAGTATTTTTTTAATTTTATTTTCTGATATGCCTGAACCACAGACTAACATGGCTACTATTCCAAAAAATAGACATAACCAAAACATTTTTATTGAGACAATGGCAACATTCACTAGATAAGACTGCAAGTAATTGTGTTTGCTTTCCTCTGTCCTAAAACTGGTCCGAGACATCTGTACATTTCCTCAACATCTCCTCGGGCTATAAAACTATAGTGAAGAATTAATATACAACCCAGAAGCCCTGAAGATATTCATCAGTAGAGTCCAGAAGCACCAACAAGGAAAGAAGATGGTTTTAAAGTGTGAATTCCAAAGAGGGGAAGGAGTGAGCTGTAAGGTTACATCATCAGTAGTGAATGTACCTGCCAGAAGGCACAAAGGGAAGGTTTCAACATCATGCAAAGGATTCCAACTCAAGAGAAATGCACGTCCAGTAGAAAGTGACAATGCTGAGGAGTCGAGAAAAGTACATTATTTCCAATAATTTCACATTTTCTGCTAATTGTAACCTCCTCGTTTTCTACTTCCTTACCCCAAAAGTAAGTGTTTAAAGAAAACACGTTAAACAGTGCATGTAGATTATATCACA
Organism: Furcifer pardalis; assembly: GCA_030440675.1. NCBI lineage: Eukaryota > Metazoa > Chordata > Lepidosauria > Squamata > Chamaeleonidae > Furcifer > Furcifer pardalis. The sequence continues at coordinate 14,648,323 of CP126899.1, forward strand.
TCCATCTATTTCTTTGAATCACCATATCCCCCCAATAATAATAATAATAATAATAATAATAATAATAATAATAATAATAATAATAATAATAATAATAATAATAATAATAATAATAATAATAATAATAATAATAATAATAATAATAATAATAAAGGCTAGGATGTATGTTCTGAATCAAACAACATTTTGCATGGAAAGCTAGTTGACTGAAAACAATCCTCAGATGGCAGCAGTCACACCTAATATAACACTGGAATGTTATATATAAAACTGCCCTGAGTTGGAGGGGGGAAATATTAACCAAGGAGGCAAAGGAGAGAAATTATAATAGGAATGTCATTACTGAACAACAGGTAACTAAAGGATAAAGGAGAGAGAAAGACTTGGAAATGAACTTTCAGTAGTAAATGTTTAGCAAGCTGGAAAGGGATGCAAGAGTCATTTGAAGCAATGTTGCCCATGTGCTATACAGGTATTACTGTACTTATTTTCTTACAAAAAGAGGACACATAAACCTAGAAAATTGACAAATATTCAACTGCTCCTATTCTCTCTCTCTCTCTCCTTCTCTCTCTCATACATACATACTGTACATACATACACACACACACACCATTTTCAAGTGGTATCCATGATAAGTCTGTTTTGTCTTTGCTTTGTTTGCTTTAATGTCTAACACACACAAGTAAGTGAGTAATAAACAGAAACATTTAAGCAAAACATTTGGCTTTCACCTTCTGCTGTTTCTCTGGCAAAAGGATTTGTATACAAACAAACAATGAGAAGAAATCAGGTTTCTTAGCCAAGGTTTGTCCAGAACTTTCTTAGGAATGCAATTAATGCCTAAAATAGAGTAAACTTATAACAGTAACTAAGAAACAAATGTAATTAAACAAAAACATGTTAGTTTCCACTTTCTTCAGTTGCTGAGATATATGCAAGTGTGCGCATGTGTACATACAAACCTATATAGATAAAGGTCTCCCTTGCTCCATTTCTACGGTCCGGTGCTCATCTCTGTTTACAGCCAAAGAATGTTTTTGTCCTTATATTTGATATTTTAATATCAAATATTTTAATATTTGATATTGTAACATTGTAAGCCGCTCTGAGTTGCTTCGGCAAGGAGAGCGGCATATAAATTGAATATAATAAAATAATAATAAAGAACCAGCACTGTCTGTGTCTGCAAGCATTTCTGTGGTCATGTGGCAGGCAGGACTAGACATGTGGGAACCCCACCACCACTCCTACCTACTTTAGGTTTTCCTTTCCAGTCACACACACACACACCCCCATCTCCCTCCAAGTATATTTGGGGACCTTTTCCCCGTCTCTCCTGCCAACCTAGCAGTTCGAAAGCAAGAAATTGCAAGTAGATAAATAGGGACCACTTCGGCGGGAAAGGTAACAGCGTTCCATGCGCTCCGGGTGTCTAGTAGTCATGCCTGCCACATGACCATGGAAACGTCTGCAGAAGCAGACAGCGCTGGCTCTTCGGCTTAGAAACAGAGATGAGCACTGACCCGTAGAGTCGGATACGACTGGCTTTTTCGAGCAAGGGAAACCTTTACCTTTCCCTTTCCTCGTCTAGTGTTTAAAAAGTAACTTTTACACACACACAAAACACACCCGTCTTCCTACCATGGTACAGATGGAGGCGAGTCTCCGGACCGTCATTAGTGCTTCCATCCGCCCGACCAGGACGAAGGCGACCCGGCGTCCAGAACCGAAGCCAGAAGCGCCGCCATTTTGAGTCCGGGCCCGCCCAACCGCCGCTGGGGGCGCCGAGGCCAAAACGGACCCGGTGCACGCCGCTTAAACGCCTCCGGGTGGCTCCCTCGAGCCCGGAAAGGAAAGTTCCGGCCCTCCTTTCGTTCCGCCCTCTCCCCTGAAAGAAAGAACCCTCGTGGGTTTTCCCGTTTCCTTCAGAGAGAGATGTACTATTCTTCTTCTGCCGAATCCGAATATTATTAGCGAATCTCATGGTGATCAGCCATGAAGATTGCCTTGGGAACCATAAAACTGTTATAGCATTTAAAGATAGGACAAAAAAACAGCATTCCTTTGGTCAAACAGAGAAGAGTTTATATTATGCATAATAATGATTCTCATGAGTGTTGTCACTCCAAAGATGAGAATATTGAACAGTGAAAGACAGAACATTTTATACACTGTTTCCTACATATTGTTTTACCCAATACATTCTTGACCTTATTGCTGTGACATGTTAGTGTCAGGTTATACAAATTATTATTTCATACTTTCATCATAACATCCAGTTTACCCATTACAGGGGTCTCAAAGGAAACTTAAGCAACATATTCTATTTGCAATCAGGGAACATATTCAGTAATACCTCAGATAACATTAGTATCGAATAACACTAAAATCGCATAACATTAAGCAATCTGGGGGGAAGAATTGCATCGGATAACATTAAGATCCTATGGGATGCATCGGATAACAACCGCTAAAGCCTGTGTGGTTACAATGTATCTCTGGATCCCATAGGATTTTAACATGCATCGGATAACACTAAAAATCGGATAACACCAAGACTTGTGGAACCAGGTTTTAACGTTATTCGAGGTTTTACTGTACTTCTTATGATATGACCCAAGTCCAGGTCAACCTCACCATTTCTGATCATGGGTTATTTAGCAAACATTACTCATTTAATCGTCAAGACCTTATTCTGGTCTACGTAAGCATTGCAGTTGCCCTTTGTAAGCAGAATTTCTAAATTGCCACGTCGCTTTAGTGCGGCCTTAGTTTCTTTAGCATCAAGCAACGTTTTGATTTCCATTTTATTCACATTTTATTTCTATTATTTGATTATGCCACATCATAACGCAGTGGCCTTCCATTGGCCTTCCGCATCGCAATGTGACCCCCATAGTACCAATGATCCAGTTCCATGACTAGTCACTTTCTGGTCCTGAGCTCTTTGGTCACAGAAAGTGATCATCATCAGCCCCAGGCCAGGATGGATCAAGTTTCTGCTCTCCATCAAGAGGGATTCAAGTGGGACCATTTAATCCACTTGGGGACCCTCACTTTTCCCTGTGGACTTTGCCATCCAAGTCCTTTAGTCCTCAGGGTGGTCAGGTGAATTAATCACCACCTGGCACTCGGTGTTGAGTCACTGGCAGTAGGGTCTACTCTATTATTCCCGTAGCAGGATAGCCTGCCCAGACTATTATATTCACTATATAGGAAGGAAGAAATAGTGCTGAGTAAGTTTCACTGTTTCTGATGGCTTTTTGAACTCATTAAAGCCTGCGCTGCTGCTTTTGGCTGACATTTTAAAAATATTTGTTTAGCTACATATTTTGCTTGGCATCCAGATAGGCTCAAGCAACCGTGAAACTCCTGAAAGAACATTTTATAGTGCTTTGAACTTCTCCATGTACTCTTTAAAGACTGACGTTAAATTAAATCACCCGGGAACAATGTTGGTTTCTTTGTAGAACCGTGATGGGGGGGGGGGGGTTGTAAAGGATTTCTGCAAATTAGTACTGTACTACCAGATTCAGGAGCAAAATGTACAGCTCCTCCTTAGCTGCATTTGCAAGGCAGTCGTAATTCTTTTCTCCAGTGAATATTTTGTGACTAAAGGACCAGCCAGTTCCACGCTAAGTTAACTGGAGACACTCCACAAATTGTGCCTATTTAACTCATTAGCTTAATATACGATCAAGGAACATGTAGAAACATGATCTTCAGTCTTCAAGAATAGGGGAAGCAAGGGGTAATTTGTGCATGCAAGGCTGTTGTGCAATTGGTTATTCACAATATTTCACGAGTGCCATGAACAGGAAGGAAAGGGCTGTGGGTTCAGTTTGAGTCTCATGAACATCTTTTAAGACAATCCTTCCTGGACAGTTAATTGCAAAACTACATATTTTAATAATTAAAGCAGAACCTAGTTCTATGCAAGTTTCCCATGCTTTAAACAGCCTTTCTTCCATTTATTTCTCATCAATGACAAGCACAGCTAGGATAAGTTACTTTTAGGACAAAAATGTCAAATAGGCACCTCTTTGGCACCAAAAAAACCCCCTCCAACCTATAGGTCAGTAATGGTGAACCTTTTAGAGACCAAGTGCCCAAACTCAAGAGGCTTCTGTCCATGCCGCAGAGGGGCAGGGCAAACTGTGTTGGGGGAGGGAGGAAGCACTCCCATTGGGCAGAGGGGCAGGGCAAACTCTGTGCTAGGGCAACGGCATGTGTGCCCAAAGAGAGAGCTCTTGAGTGCTACCTCGGGCACGCATGCCATAGGTTTGCCACCACTGTTATAGGCAATGAACAGTCTGGCCGGGTTATCCTGATGTGGTGATAGAGTAGACCCTATTGCCAGTGACTCAATTATGAGTGTCAGGCGGTGGGTAACTAACCTGACCACCCTGAGGACTAACCACCTTGGGTGCAGAAGTCCACAGGGAAAGGTGATGGTCCCCAAGTAGATTAAATCCCACTTGAATTCATCTTGATGGAGGGCAGCAGCTTTGTTAATACTGGCCTGGGACTTTGTATGCACAAAAAGTACGTGACACCCATACCACTGATGTAGTTCTTTGAATCACCAGAAAGTGGCTCAAAGAACTGCATCAGTGGTACCGGTGCCACACTGCAATTCAGAAAGCCAATGGAAGGCTACTGTGCTATATTGTTCCCAGGACAATATTCATGGCTGATTGCCATGATGATCACCAACATTCAGATTTGGATACAACAGGAGGAGGAGGAGGAGAGTTTCCAGAAATGAAAGCTTTTCCCACATCCCTGTGATAGAGAACCTTGGCACTCCAAGTTTCTTGGACTTAAATTCCCAGAAGCCCAAGTCTCTGTGAATCCACATGAATGGGTTTACTGTGTCCATCACTGCCCTATCCTGTATCGGCTAAAGCTTTCCCCGGGACAAAAAGGATTGCAAGGGTGCCTCAAGATCTTTGAAAAACTGCAACGGCTGATGGTATTTATTTATTTTGTCAAATTTATATTCCGCCCTACTCACACAAGCGACTCAGGGTGGAGCAAAACAGACATAAAATAAACCCCTAAAAACACAAAAAGAACAAAGTAAAATTAAAATTAAAACCCCTTTAAAAACTTTAAAAACTTCTCATTCCCTACACTAACCCACCGAATATAGGAATGAGGGTAGGAATGGGGGGAAAGATACAGGATGTTAAATAAGTCAGCGGGGGGGGGGTGTCAGTAAACCCTCATTACCCCCACACCATTCCTGGCAGCCAGGTTTTCAGGCCCTTTCTAAAAGACAATAACCCCATCTGAAGGCGCAGCTCCAGAGGCAGGTGGTTCCATAGAATCGGAGCGAACAGGGAGAAGCCCCTCTTTTTCATGCCAGAGAGTTGAGTCTCTCTGGCTGATGGAACCACTAAGGCACCTCTCCAGTCTGCTCTGGTGGGACGGACAGATATCCTTGGGGAGATGCGGTCTCTCAAGTAACCTGGCCCACTACCATATAGGGCTTTAAAGGTCATGACCAGCACCTTGAATTGCACCTGGAGGCAAACTGGCAACCAGTGCAGCTCCCAAAGCAGCGGGGATGCATGAGAGTAACGCCCACAACCCAGCACCACCCGGGCTGCCGCATTCTGGACCAGCTGCAGCCTCCGGATGGTCATTAAGGGCAGCCCCATGTAGAGCGCATTGCAATAATCTAATCTGGAGGTGACCAGGGTGTGGGTGATCATGAGCAAGGAGTCCCTGTCAAGGAGTGGGCGCAACTGGCAAATTACACGCAATTGTGCAAAGGCCCTCCTGGCCATGGCTGCCACCTGCTCATTGAGCAGGAGTCGTGAGTCCAGGAGGACCCCCAGATTGCGCGCCGGGTCTGTTTGAGGCAAACTAGCCCCATCCAGAACCAAAGATGGCAACTCCTGTGTAGACCCGGGAACCCTGACCCACAGCCACTCAGTCTTGCTAGGGTTCAGCTGTAACCCATTGTCCCCCATCCAGACCCTCATAGCCTCCAAGCACCTGGATAGGACTTTGACTGCATCACCAGGGTCCCCACGGGCCGAGATGTACAACTGTGTGTCATCTGTATACTGATGGAATTTTACCCCGTAGGAACGGATGATCTCACTCAGGGGCTTCATGTAGATGTTAAATAGGAGAGGTGAAAGAACCAAGCCCTGAGGCACCCCGTAAGGGAGCGGCTTAGGACTGGTGTGGAGTAAATTCCAATCCTGGATTTCCAGCTACTGTAGGGTTAAATTTTTAGTCTACAGTTGATCAAGGCTGGGCGTATCATGGTCTTCCAGCTGATGGATGGCCACAAATCCCGTCAGTCATGGTCACTTCAGCTAACTGTGAGCAACCTCGGCCAATGTCGCTCAACGATATCTGGACAGTTGGACATTGCCTGTCCTTGTTGTGAATTCACCCACTCCTTCCTCGTCCCTTTGCTCATCTGCTGCTGCTTTCTCCATACATTTCCAACTCAGCAGCCTCCAAACCTTCTTGTAAAAGGCCCAAGCAGGGCCCAGGGGTCTTCTAGTTGCTGACTTTTACTTCCAATGATTTCACTGAATGGATACGGGTTTGCAGATCCCACTAGGTCAGATGCCTTAAGATTCCTTCACATTTAAACTCTTGAATAAAGCGGTGCGCCCACATCGGCAAAGCCTATGAGCGGGAAAGCATCAAAGAGAAATCTCTCCCACCTCAATGTGACTCCTGATTTAAATCTCCTTTTCTTCTCTCCCAAGCGTATCCTGTAAAACCGGGAGCGAGCAGGGGAGGCGAAAGTAAGACAGGACAGACAATGGGCTTGCAGTTTCTGTGAAGCCCGGACTTTATGTCCCAACGGGTGGAATGTCATGTTTTGACTTCTGATTGGCTCTGGAATGCCGGAGTCAGTTTTCACTGCCTGATCAGAAGAAAAGTTCCCCTCGGCTTCCCTGCCTGCCTGTCTGTTCAGGATCTTTGGGGAAGGAAAGGCCTGGCTGCTCCAGATTTTGCTCCTCCAGCATGCGGCTTCAATGAGAACACCCGGCGACCCCGTGGCAAGGAAGCAGGAGAAAGTCAAGAGAAAAGAGCCAAGCAGACCATTCTTCCATCCAGCCTTCCTTCTCTCCTGCAGGCCCACCAGAAAGGAGTTCCTTGGGACTGCACTACTGGCATGCGCTTCAGCTCTGGGAATACGATGTCCCAGTACACCACCAATTTCCTCTTGGTTCCCATCCCTGAATATCCCATCCTGGACTGCGCCCCCAACAAGATCATCAAGGTCGTGGTGCTGGGAGGCAGCGGGGTTGGCAAGACAGGTAAGTTTGCAAGAAGATCCCCAGAAACAGCCAGCTGTTTCCCAGAGCATGGGATAAGTTACTTTTGGGGGGAGGGAGGAATAGGATCTTTAAAAAAGGAACTTTCCTCATCTTTGCTCTTCTCTCTCTTTCCATTTCTTTCTCCTCCCCTGCAAACTGTAGCAGAGAGTGATGTGTGAATGTTTGATAGGAATAATGAGACAGAAGGTTTTTTCCCCTCTCTCTCTCTGCATAAAGGTTAATGAGATGTGTTTTGATTTTTCATTCCCCCAATGAAATCAAACACTTGAGAAGTATTTTAGCAGGCACATCAAGCGAAACGGTTGAGAGGAACAGGAGGTTCTGCATTGCCCCAGCGTAGATGGATTCATTCCATCTTTGAGGAAATGCTGGGTGGGTGGGGTGAGGGGTTAATGGGAGTCTTACTGGGACTATGGTGGCTTAATGGTTAAAACAATGAACTTGATGACTGCAAGGTTGGCAGGTCAGCAGTTTGAGACCCGAGTACTGCAAGATGGAGTGAGTTCACGTCTGTCCCAGCTCCTGCCCACCTAGCAGTTTGAACAGAGGCGTAGCTACCGCCGTATCTGCCGTATCAATTATACGGGGGCCACGGGCCACGGGGGCCCCCAATGTGCATAAGCAAAACAAATCTTTACCCTTCCTAAGGGCCCCCAAACAAATTTTTATACAGGGCCCCGCCAAGGCACGCTACTCTTCTGAGTTTGAAAGCAAGAAATTGCAAGTAGATAAAGAGGTACCACTTCAATAGGAAGGTAAACAGCATTCTGTGCACTCTGGTGTCTAGTCATGCCTGTCACATGACCATGAAAATGCAGACTTTGGCTGTAAACATAGATGAGCACCAAACTCTAGAGTTGGATATGATTGACTTTCAAGAAAGGTCGACTTTACTTGGAATTTATCAACATCTGCAACACTGGACTCCAATTTTATTTGAATGACATTTTAGGGAAAATATTTTCTTCTAGGCTGGGTTGTTGGTCTGTCAAGTCCAATGTGGTCTGCTTGGACTGGCAGCAGCTTTCAAGTGTCTTATTAACAGTACAGTCAAACCTCGCATAAAGAGCACCTCGCTTAAAGAGTAACTCACTTAAAGAGCAGAATTTTCTCTGAATGTTCGCTTCGCTTAACAAATAAAACCAACTAAAAACTCGCTTAACAAATAAATTGGGGTTCGCAATCCCTCTCATCAGAAGTCACAATTGATCACTTACAATGGTGTTTCACTTAAAGAGCAAACTCGCTTAAAGAGCAATCCTGTGGAACACATTATGCTCTTTAAGCAAGGTACAACTGTACATAAATCTCGCCAAGTTGTATCCAACATACAGAGATCCACCCAGGGTTTCCCAGGGTTTCAAATGGAGATCTGTGCCTTCTGATCCTTTGAGTTGGAGATGGAGGGGATCGATCTTGGGGAACTCTGTGTCGTGGAAGATCAAGACTAAAACTGTACATTTTATAGGATGCATATTTGCTAAATATGGGTGTGAAAAGGGAGTAATGAAGACCATGGACAGGTGGGGGGGATCTGTTCATTTGAATTGTGGTGTTGGAGGAGAATGTTTTTGATACCATGGCCCAAAAAAGAAGAAGATAAACAGATCATGAAAAAAAATGGGGAAAGACAACAATGCTAGAAGACATATGGTAGGCAGCATGAAAAGAGGAGGACTGAATGTGAGAGGGATTAACTCAACAAAGACACCCATGACCCTCAATTTGCAAGACCCAAGCAGAGTTGTTTAACAACATGGCCTTGGGTGAGATCCCTGGTGGCACATTGGTTAAACTTCTGTACTGCAACCAAAAGGTTGTGAATTTGATCCTGATCAGGAATCAAGGTTGACTCAATTTCTTCCATCCTTCTAAGGTTGGTGAAATGAGTACCCAGCATATCTGGGGGCAAAATGCTAATTTCCTTGTAAATAAATAAATTTCGTATCAGAGATTACTCTGGGTTGAAAGGATTTTTGCTGGAGAAACTCCGCTCAGGGGACCCCCAAATGAGGCTCCTTTTGTGTCCCAAAAGATCCATCGTGCAGCACTCGGGTATCAAAACCCAACCTTCCAGTCTCCAAGCTCAGTGTCTTAACCACTAAACCACCACAGTGCTGCAGTTTCCTTGTGAATCTCCCAGAGAGTGCACTAAGCATATAAGTGTAATTATTTTGTTTCTCCAGCTGAGAATCACCCAGCTCATTAAATTGGCACCCAATTAAGGGAATGAGGTAGTATAGATCCCCTGTAGATGAGCTGTTTTGCTGCTACTCCTGGGTCAGTTTGTTCAATTTTTGTTTAAATGTTCAAAATGTTTGCAAGTTTGAGGCCTCTTCTTTCTGCCCTTGAAGTCCTTTGTCTTAAAAGTGGATTTAGACCCAATGGCCCTTCAAACAGAGGACTGTCCTTTACAAAAGAGGACACATGGCCACCATCTCTACTCTTGGGCTTCCTCCTGAACTCTGTGCAAACTAGCGTTCACACTCTCAGCTCTTGCAGGTTCGACAGGCCCAACATACCTTTCCAAGAAGGCTGGCTACCATAGGGACTGTGGTGGCTTAGTGGTTAAGACACTGAACTTGATGACTGGAAGGTTGGCAGGTCAGCAGTTCAAGACCTGAGTGCTGCATGACAGAGTGAGCTCCCATCTCTGTCCCAGTTCCTGCCAACCTAGCAGTTTGAAAGCAAGAAATTGCAAATAGATAAGTAGGTACCACTTTGGTGGGAAGGTAAACAGCATTCCATGCACTCTGGTATCTATTCATGCCTGCCACATGTCCATGGAAACATCTACAGACACAGACAGCACTGGCTCTTTGGCTGTAAACAGAGATGAGCACTGAGCCCTAGAGTTGGGTACAACTGACTTTCAAGCGAGGGTGACCTTTACCTTTACCTAGCTACCATTATTGACCTTTTCCTTATGCTGAACCCCCTGGTCTCTCTTGGGAAAGGGCAACCCATCCCCCTTCCCATGCTCTCTGGTGCTCCAATGCGACCCCCGCCCACATCCCCCGGGCCCTGATTTCCTGCCTCTGTTTGCTTCTGGTCTCAGAGTCAGGTCGGGATAAAAAGGAGGCTTTTGAGCCAGCAGTGGATGTTTGTGTAGGAGACTAAATCATGTTTCAATGCAAGAGTGAATCACATCCGCCCACCTCTGATTCTTCCCTAGAAATGCTCCCATTGCTCACAGTTGTGGAGGAGGACGGGTGGGAATCAAAGCCACTGGAGAGGAACCACACATTAAGGTCAAGAGCCCATCGTAACCTCCTCTGTTCTTGCATTGGGAATGTTTCTACAGAAACTTTAGGGAGTTCAGGCTGTTGGTTTTCTCCCCTGTAGTAAGCCACTGATATGCGCGCCTGTGGCTCTCACGTGTCTCGTTTCCTGAAAACAATAAGCTGAACTGAAAGGCGCTGCTGGGAGAGAAATTCTATTTTCATATAAGAAAGACAGCAAGTTTCAGTGCGTAACTCGTTTCCCAGCCTCGATGACGAAGGGCCATGAGAAAACCAAACACAGAGAGAGGGAGGGGGAGAAAAAGATGATGTGAATCCATTCAAAGTGTGAAAATAAATAAAGAAAATTTTATTGCCCTAAATGCGGGAGTGTGGTGGAATGTCTGTCATCCTATACGCAGTTCCCTGGGCAAATGTCCCGTTGCACATGATGAGGCTAATAATAATAATTTCATGTCAGAATTTATTTTGGGTTGAGAGGACTTTTGCTGGAGAACCTCCCCTCAGGGGATGCCTGAATGAGGCTCCTTTCGACTTACTCTTAGGTAGGCCTCTGCCGTAACAACTGGTTTATTTTGTGGGAGAAATTAACATTTCTCAAAAGACTGTTTTGGGAGTATTTAGCTCAGTCATGTCACACACACACACACACACACACACACACACACACACACACACACACACACACACACACACACACACAAACTTGGTTCAAATGATAGACGAGGTAAAGATTGCCCTTGCTCGAAAGCCAGTCATATATGACTTTAGGGTTCAGTGCTCATCTCTGTTTATAGCCAAAGAGCCAGTGCTGTGTGCATCTGCAGACATTTCTGTGGTCATGTGGCAGGCATGACTAGATTCTGGAACACACGGAATGCTGTTCTCTTCCCACCAAAGTGGTACCTATTTATCTACTTTCTTTTGAAATGCTATGTTGGCAGGAGCTGGGACAGAGACGGAAGCTCACTCCATCATGCAGCACTCAGGTCTCAAACTGCTGACCTGCCGACCTTCTAGTCATCAAGTTCAGCATCTTAGCCACTAAGCCACTGCAGTCAAATTATTGATTGGGATTCCTTAATTTCCAAGAAACGGCAGATAGAAGGTCACTTCAGAAATGTTTAAGTGAACCCATACAATCCTTGCAGTGGCAATGTGGGATTCTGATTAAATGACCACTTTTCTTCTTATTTTACAGCTCTTATTGTGCGCTTTCTTACTAAGAGGTTCATCGGAGACTATGAGGCTAATACTGGTACGTCTGGTTTGAGATGCTGCTCCACAGATTCCGTTTTCTGCACCAAACCCTTTTTTGGTTTGGCTTCAGAGGACTCAAGGGGCCCAAAATCTGGAAGGTGGTGGAGTAGGAAATATAGATGCTCATTGTGATATTGCACTTCCTCAATAAGGAGAGGCCAAAAAATGTCACAAGCTGGATCGGTCCATATCAACAAATGAGGAGCAAGTCTCTTGTAAAGCTAATAGCTCTTAAGTAAAAGTCAAGGTCACCCTTGCTCAAAAGCCAGTCGCATGACTAGACACCAGAGCACAAGTTCAGCATCTTAACTACTAAGCCATTGCAGAAGTGTTGGGACAATGGCTCCCATTTCCCCCCTCCTTTCATGGCTCTAGGCTGGCTGGGGAACATGGGAGTTGTAATTGGTCCCTGCTGGAAGACACTAGATTAGGAAAAACTCAGGAAAGCAACGACCAGAGAAAACTGGACTTGTGCAAACATTCCTCCAAATTTCTGGATGGGCCAGATCTTTTTCTGGACAACTGCAGGGGTTGGGAGCAAAATATTTAAAGGGTCACTTGGGGTCTAGGGCAGTGATGACAAACCTTGGCACTCTCAGTGTTCTTGGACTTCAATTCCCAGAAGCCCAAGTCACTACTTCTGCTAATTAGGGCTTCTGGGAACTGAAGTTCCAGAACATCAGGAATGCCAAGGTTTGCTATCACTGGTATAGGGCTTGTTGAGAGCACTATTTGGGAGCACTATTAGGAGGGAGGGTATCTGGCCAGGTGATCCTGCTATGGTCATAGAGTAGATCCTACTGCCAGTGACACAATGCTGAGTGTCAGGCAGTCGTGAACTAACCTGACCACGCTGAGGACTAATGGCCTTGGGTGACTAAGTCCACAGGGAAGGGTGCCAGTCTCCAAGTGGATTAAATGATCCACCTTGAATCCCTCTTGATGGAGGGCAGCAGCTTCATCCATCCTGGCCTGGGGCTGAGGAAGACTTTGCGTGCCAAAAGGGCTCAGGACCAGAAAGTGACTCAAAGGAACTGGATCAGTGGTACTATGGGGGTCACGCTGCGATGCAGAAAGCAAATGAAAAGCCACTGTGTTATATTCTCAGGACAGTCTTCATGGCCTTGAGGATTGCCAATATTCAGATTTGGATATGGTAGAAGGCGAAGAAGTAGATCTGGAGGGACCTTCCTCCTGTAACGCTACTCTTCACCTCTTCTACTACTGTGGGTTGGGAGCAAGGAAAGATACAGTCCAAGCATCGAAAAGGTGCATATTTTCAGTTAACAGCCTCTGGCTATGAAAATCATAATAAATCAAAACTTCATTATTTATGATTCTCTGTTTCCATCCATATCCCTCCACTTTAAAATAAAATAAAAATAAAAGCCTAAGTCATCTCCCACCACTTGGATGGAAAAGGATCAGAAGGAAACCTTTGGCTGACACACCCTGATAATAATAATAAAAAAACACAGGATCAAAGCATCTTTACTTATATCAAAATGGGGCCAAAAGGGAGGTTGTTCTGCTTTTCTTCTGCCTTAAGTAATGAAACTGCTGAACGGCTTGCTGGAAAGATTGGGTCAAGGCAGGCATTTCGGATTGCTTTTAATCTTCCTCTAAAAGGGAAAAGGAAACCACTGTAGCCATTGAAATAGAGTTGTGCACAGCGACAACCAAGCAGTTCGAAAGCAAGACTTTGCAAGGAGATCAATAGGTACCACTTTGGTGGGAAAGGTAACAATGTTCCATGTGCTCCCATGTCTAGTCATGCCTTCCATATGGACATGGACACAGACAGCACTGGCTCTTTGGCTATAAATCAAGATGAGCACCAAACCCTAGAGTCACATACGACTGGCTTCCGAGCAAGGGAAACTTTTGCCTTTACAGTGACAAGAAGCTGGAAAGAAGTTATTTTGGGGAGTGGGGTTCTATAACTACCTGAATATCCCAACCATTCTAGGGTATTCTTGGTCCTCAAGAATGGGTCGCTTATGTTTTTCTAAGTCTGCATAAAAGCATTGCCACCTGAAAAATCCTGGTAAAAGCTCAGAAGCAAGGCCAACTCCAGGCAATGCTTTGTTTCAAAGTTGTTCATTAAAGTATCTAGGGCAGTGGTTCCCAACGTGGGGCCCATGCCCCACTGGGGGACTTCAATTCCCAGAAGCCTACGTCAGTATATTGGGGTTTTCTTTCTTTGTGTCAGATGCACCACCAGCATATAATAACATACAAAGCTAAAATTAACACCTCTAAAAACAAAATAGACTTTAAAAGGGCTACATGACATCCGCCCAATATCGGGCCACTTCAAAAGCATCCCCTCTTGCCAACATAAGGTCCTCCTCAGTGCATGTGTGTCTTGTATGCTATGGGAGATAGTTTGTACTCCTCCACATTCACAGAGGCTGTCATCAACAGGGAAAACCCACCATCAGTCCATTGGCTGATCAGTGCTTTGGGGAATTGACTGAGGCTTCTGGGAATTAAAGTCAAAAAACCAAAGGTTGGTAAACACTGCTCCAGGGTTATCGTTTGCCTTTGATTTGTTATGGTATTAAGTTAAGATGAGGTGGAGTGCCCCCCCCCCCAATTTCCTTTTGCCATCTAAGTTTGCACACTTAGCTTGCCTACAGTGTCCTCATTTTTGAGGTTAACCACATCCTAGTTCAGCTTCCTAGTCATTTACCAGGATGTGGTAAATCTGTGGTCTTGCTTTACGAGGGTCCTCCTATTCAGAAGAAAAGAAGCATGACCTTGTGGCAAATTCATCCTGCCTCTAGGTGAGCTGGCAACATTTTTATAGGATAGTTTCTATGCAATTACCTGCAGCCTCCGAAGCACTGAAACTTAGTAGCCCCCACCCACCCCCCGTCCAATTAACTTTATATTCAAGATGGGAAAAACTTTAACTGCTCACTTTTTTGTTCATTCAGAGTTTCTAAGGAATAAATCCAAATGATAGAGCATTTTTCCTTATCTAGCTCCACATCAGGAAAAGTATCTCCTGCCTAATTTATGCTTCAATGGTTGTAGAGAAGAATAAATTATCATGCAAAGTACACAGATATGTACTCTTTCTTCCATGCAGCTATTAGAAATTCAGCAGAAGTATACTATATACCCATGGTGGTGAACCTGTGGCACGCATGCCAGAGGGAGCATTCAGAGTCCTATCTGTGGACGTGCACACCATCACCCCAGCACAGAGTTCGCCCCTCTGCCCAGCAGCCTAATGGGAGCGCTTCCTCCCACCCCCAGCACAGAGTTTGCCCCGTCCATCTGCTCAGCAGCCCAAAGGGAGCTCTTCATCCCTCCCATCTGGGGTAAGGTGGGCGGCTACATGTGGCATGAAGGTGCAGCGTGGACGGCCGTTTGGACACTCGGTCTCTAAAATGTTCGCCATCACTGCTATATAGACACATCTAGTGTTTCTGTGTAGGACAGTACTGCAAAAATCAAAATCCATGCATTTGCTGCTGGATAATGACTGCATGTTTATTCCATTAAAACAACCAGAACTCTTCAACCCTGAAAATAGAGAGAAATATGCTTTAGATAGGAAACAAGTGGTCATATCGATTCAGGGTCACGGGGAAATGCTTATCCTGGGGACCAAGCAGAGTTAGTGCCTGGAAATACTCAGGCATCTCTTTTGATGTATTAAACAGAGATAATACTGTGCTTCCTCGTCTTCATTCATAGGCCATTTGAAAGTGGTGTCGGCTTTTTACCTGGTATGTTTCTCCTGTCAAATGCATGCAGTTTTCTAGACTACAAGGGAGGGACCATGACACAGTGGTAGACCAGCCTGAAATGTGAACCACAGTCATTACCTACTAGTTCTAGTTCTATAATGTGAAAGCCCAGTCTGGCCAGGTTATCCTGCGATGGTAATGGAGTGGACCATACTGCCAGCGACTCAACGCCATGTGTCAGGTGGCAGTTAACTAACCTGACCACCCTGAGGACTAATGGCCTTGGGTGCCAAATTCACAGGGTGCCAAATCCATCTCAATGGAGGGCAGCAGCTTCATCCATCTGGCCTGGGGGTGAGGAGGACTTTGCATGCCAAAAGGGCTCAGGACCAGAAAGTGATGTGCAGAACTGGTACTATGGGTGTCACGTTGCAATGCAGAAGGCATATGTAAGGCCACTGCATTACATTCTCAGGACAATCTTCATGGCTGACCACCATGAGGATCGCCAATATTCAGATTCAAATATGGCAGAAGAAGAAGAAGAAAGCCCCTACTCTGCCTCTTGAGAGGTTGGTGGACAAAAATGAAAACCGTGAATGCTTGTGTTGTTCTTTTTGCTTACAAAAAAAGAGCAATAGAATTCTGACCCATGTGATTTCTCAGAGGTATTTCATTCATCTTTGGTATAATCACCTTCAACTTGTGGTTTTTCCTTCCTAGGTGCTCTATATTCTAGAAAATTCACCATTGATGGAGAACAGATCTCCTTACAAGTCCAGGACACCCCCTTTGTTTCATTGCAGGTAAGACCAGCCCTTTAGAGCTGCTTCTAAAGGTTTACCTCGAGATGCCAAACTTACTTATTCTGTTCTTATAGACGAGAATGAAACATTTAACAAGACTTCTCTACAGAGAGTGAGATTATGAGAGATTTTGAGCATTCTTCACATTCGGAGACACTCCTAAGTATTCGCGACTTCTGCTTCCACTTTATGACTTTAATGTACCCTTAGATCAGTGTTTCACAATGTGGGTGACTTCAAGTACATTGTCTGATCAGTGCTTTGGGGAATTGACTTGGGCTTTTGGGAATTGAAGTCCAAAAACCAAAGGTTGGGAGACACTGTTTTAGACCCTGTGGCTTCAAAGTTCTGGCCAGCATGGTCTCTGGTGTCCTTTGTTTCCTCTGCTGATTTGTTACGTTGAGCACGTAGAGGAATCTTGGAGATCTTTGACAGCCCATCTTGTTTTGAGGGTCCAACCGAGGTCTCATCCAATGCTGAGTTTTCATTTCCACTTTACCCTTGAATCCTAACAAAGTTTGTTCTGGATTTTTGATGGCAGGAGGACAACGACACCATTTGCTGTCAGGAGCAGATAAACCGGTCCATCTACTGGGCCGACGGCTTTGTGTTTGTGTACTCGATCACGGACTACCAGAGTTACCAGGTCATACTCCCGCTACACCACCACATTCGGAAGATCCATCCCAACGCCAACATCCCGCTGCTCCTCGTGGCCAACAAAGGCGACCTCTTGCGAGCCCGGCAGGTGTCCACCAAAGAAGGCCACCAGTTGGCCAAGGAACTGGGTTGCACGTACTCGGAGGTGTCCGCCCGGGAGAACAGTGAAGGCGTTCATGAAGCCTTCCAGCAGCTTTGTCAAGAGATGAGCCGCATGATTGGGAGTTGCAATGGGGAGAAACGGAGGGGGCTCCACCTTATCCGTCCCAAATCCCCCAACATGCAAGATCTGAAAAGGAGGCTCAAGCAAGCCTTGTCTTCGAAAGGAAAAGCAACAACTGCCCTCTGACTTATCTCACCCTGACATTGGCAGTTCAAAACCCAGGTACTGCATGACGGATTGAGCGCCTGTCTCTGTCCCAGCTCTTGGGGACACAAAAGGAGCCTCATTTAGGTGTCCCCTGAGTGGAGTTTCTCCAGGAAAAATCCTTTCAAACCAATTTCTGATGCTAAATTATTATTATCTTGAAGGCTCCGGGCTGAAGCAAGGGAAGATAAATGAATATTTATGCTTATATTTGTGACCTTACATTTCCAGCCTCTTTTGGAATGAAAGGTTTCCCTTCTGAAAATGAGACTGCAGGGGAAAGATGGCAAATGTGTGTCGTGAGCATCACCAATAGAAACATTTTCATCCACAGAACATGAGCTCAGCCTCCTCAAGTGTCATGAAGGACTGGTTGATGTTCATACCAGCCAGTCGAACTGTGTTTCAGCTGTCATCCTTCTTCGTCATCGCCTGTGTTTAAGGCAGACTGCTGTCCCTCCCTAATTATTTTCATGGCCATGGGCATGATCCTTCATTTACTTGATTGTTTTTTGCCAGTAAAAAAAGTACACAAGCAATTCAGACAAGTTGCAAAGCTGTGCTGGAGCTGGGAGATGTGGTTGTTTATGCTCAGACTCTTGGCTACCAGACACTCTACTGGGGTGAATTCTCAGTTCAGTCACATCAGAAAGTTGTACAGTTAGTTTATTATTATATTTTCTTCCCTCCCGCCCCCAATTTCTTACTTCAGGTTGGATGAATAATGTGAGTCCCTCTCCCTTCTATTGCATTGGTACTTTCCAGAGAAGCTGTTCTAATTTTATCTTGGTCAGTATTAAAGAATGGAAGGAATGACTTATTCAGCACTAAAGGTTGGGGGCAAAAGAAGAAGGGGGCGGCCAAAAATGAGATGGCTAGACGGTATTGTGGACACAATGGGCACAGAGCTGAGCGAGTTGAGGAGGAGGGTGGAGGACAGGAGTGCCTGGCGGACAGTGGTCCATGGGGTCATTGCAAAGGGTTGGAATCGACTGTGCGACTGAACAACAACAACAAAAAGGTCTAATCTGAAATCCTGTAGGTGAACCATAAAACATGATGGTCACCAGTCAAGACAGTAGACCTTACTCTAACTCACTGGAACTAGAAAGTTAAGCATATGCTTGGCTCCACATTGGATTACAACTATTTGTTGATTTTCTGGCAGTAACTGTCAGTCACAGTGCGCTACTTTGACTTACGTAAAGATGCAACAACAGATCAATGCAGCTACAATCACAATGTTCAAGATGGCAGAAGCTCTGAGAATTATTCAGCCCAGTTTTTTTTTAGACTTAATTCATGGTACTGTAATTTTAAAGCCCTTCTTTTTCAACAATGGCCTGTCAGCTCAAAAGGAATTTCTAAAGGTAACCTAAGTCCCTCACGGTGTTTACATGCACACATACAAAAGAAGAAAGGCCATCCTGTTCAATACTTTTCTCCATTTGTGGGTAGATAGTATAGAAAAGGCACAAACATAATGCCTAGACTGCTTCTTTTGAGTCAAACAGGGAAAGTGTATGCTTTTGCCCCTAAAAGTAGCAGCAACACCTTTTAAAAAAGAAATTAAGAGAGCTTTTGCAAAGAAAATGAAAATAAGTATGCCTTGTTCTTTTCACCATCTAAAAACAGTTAAGTGTTTCAAGAAGACATTTTCTTTTAGTTTTGATCATCATCTAGGTCCATGATGGCCAACCTTGGCACTCCAGGTGTTCTTGGACTTCAATTCCCAGAAACCCAGGACCCTGTGAATCCATGCGTATGCGCAGTAAACCCATTTGTGTGGATTTACAGAGACTTGGGCTTCTGGGAATTGAAGTCCAAAAACACCTGGAGTGCCAAGGTTGGCCATCACAGACCGAGATGGAGGGATGCGGGTCAAAGCTCGACTTCAGGTAAATCTTTCTCTTGAAGGAGTGTTCCCTCAAGTAGTGAAAGATATGTAAACATGAGAAATGTGTGTCCTCTGGATTATTTCTGGTTGTAGATAATAACTTCCTTTGTATGGTGGATTCTGTATTGTAACAAGACAGGTCACATTACTGAGGACAACATTTCTTTGCGGGTCTCAGAAACAAACTTTGCTACTTATTCAAGCTAGCAGAACAATTGCTCAAAAGAATCAGATAGGCAGATCGAAAAGAATTGAAATAATAAAAAATGTTGCCCTTGTTTGATACAATACAAGCAATCTGAGCATCTCGTATATATTTCTATATTTTTAATTAGAAGCATGAAGATTAGAAGTGTAGTGTGATTTTTGAAGGAAGCCCTGGTGGCACAGTGATTAAACTGCTGTACTGAAGCCCAAAGGTTGTGAGTTCAATCCTGACCAGGAATCAAGGATGACTCATCCTTCCACCCTTACAAGGTTGGTAAAATGAGTACCCAGCATGTTGAGGGCAAAATGCTGATTCACTTGTGAACCACCCAGTGGTGGGTTGTCAAAAATTTTACTACCCCACCATGACATCATCACAGTGTGGGCGGAGCTGACGTCATGATGCCATGGGCGGGTCCAAAGAAAATAATAATAAAATAATAAAATAAAATAAAAAATAAACACACACACACCTCAACCCACCCACCCACCCACACCAAACACAAACCTGTCACTTACCTGTTAGTATAAGTGCCTGGGCAGCACCATGTTGCAAGATGGATATATGGTCATCATACCGGTTCTCTAGGATAATATGCCTTAATGTAAATGTAAAACAGCTTTACCTCCTTAAGGGTTCTCCAATTGGAACAGCACGGGTGTAGCTTATTGATAAGGTAACTCCAAGACTTTGTTTAAAAACCCCAAGCCAGGCCTGCCAGCTGCCAGGCCTTTTTAGGAACTGTGGTAGTACGTCAATATAGGTAAAGGTGTTAAATACACATTAAAATACACACAGACACACCACACCCAAAGGTGAGTCACTTACCCTGGGGAGCAGACTATAGGGAGCTTCAGGCTAGCAGCTTCTCTTCCCCCTCCCCGCTTGGGAGGACAGCAAGGAGGCCGTGTATACGCACCAAGCACTGTAGGCATGCATGCACACCAAGTGTTTGGTGAACATGCACAGTGGGGGAACCAGTGAAAAGGTAAGCCCCGAAGGTGGTTTCCCCCAAAAGCAGCTCTGGGACACTGGGAAAAGTTACTATCCGTTCTGGCGAACTGGTGCGAACCTGTTTCATCCCATCACTGGAACCACCCAGAGAAGAAGGAAGCGCTATAGAAGTACAATTGTTTTGCTTTGAGTTTTAAAAAATGGTAAACTTTGTTTGGGACATAACATCCATCCTTTGATGGGAAATCCCAAATCAATGTAGAAGGAAGGCCATGATGCTATAAACACCTTTATGGGAGAAATCAGAAATGTTTTATTCTGCCTCCCAAAAAAACTCCACTGTGGCTGAACAAGGTTATCAGCCTTACATGGTATAACATAATTTTAGCCAAGATAAGGCGTTTTTGTACATTCCTGTTTATATTAGGATTTTCACGCACGGATCCCTTCAAAGGCCCTTATAATTCCACCACTGCTCTCAGCCTGCCAGTCTCAATTTCTCAGATGCCAGCTGGCCTCATTCAGCACCAAATGTTAGACCTTCCCCCACCACACACACAAACACACACACACACACTTCTGTGTAAATGCTTGAGCAACAGCATGGTTGGTACAATAATTCCTTCATATTGTCTTTTGGATACGGTATGTACTGGCCTGCCTCCAAAGGGCCGCTGGTTGCTCTTTGGGGATTTCTGTCTTCTTTGCTCAACGAACAAAGGAAATGCTACACTACGATGGCGCAATGCCTCAAACATTTTGCCACGTGGCTATGATTTGAAGGGAAACTTAATTGCTCCTGCATTTCTGACCTTGACCAGTTTCATTTATATGTTTCGGTCTTGGTTCAAACTACGTCTCATTACTTTCTGCCATGTGTGGTCACACTACTGCTGCCTACTCAAGTAATTCCCAAACTATGCCATCCTTCTTCTCCTTGTTCTGCTATATCTGAATCCAAATCTTGGCAATCCTCATGCGATCAGCCATGAAGACTGTCCTGAGAATATAATGCAGTGGCCTTTCATCTGTCTTCTGCATTGCAGCATGACACCCATAGCACCATGGATCCAGTTCGGCGAGTCACTTTCTGGTCCTGAGCCCTTTTGGCACCCAAAGTCCTCATCGTTATCCCCAGGCCAGGATGGATGAAGCTGCTGCCCTCCATCAAGATGGATTCAAGGGGGACCATTTAATCCACTTGGGGCCCATCATCACCCTTCCCTGTGGACTTTGCCACCTAAGGCCATTAGTCCTCAGTGTTGTCAGGTTAGTTAACCACCACCTGAAACTCAGCACTGAGTCATCGGCAATATGGTCCACTCCAAGGGTGGCCAACCTATGGCCTGTGGGCCAAATCTGGGTCATAGTGCCAATTAATCCAGCTCCCAGTGAGGACCCCAGTGCCGCCACCAGAAGCACCAAAAATACACCAGAAGCACCAAAAACATGCTTTAAAAGTCGACAACATGCCGAAAACAACCCAAAATGCACCACCCTCGCTTCCACCACCACAGGAAGTGGCAGGAGCACTGAAAATGTGCTGAAAACACACCATGAATGCACTCACTACCGCCTCCAGAAGTGGCAGGAGGAGCCACACCTCTGGCCTACTTTCCTATCTGAGGGGGGCGTGGTTGGCCCGCAGCATGAAAAGGTTGGGTACCCCTGGTCTACTCTATGGTTCATGGATCCCAAGGAGATGATCCAGGCCAACCTACAGAGGTGGCTGACAAATGTGTCTCTGCTTGAATCACTCACATGCTTTATACTTCTTTCTCATTACTTTTTGTGTGTGCCAAGGATTGGTTGCTCCACTGCATTTCTGCAATGCTTTCATTTTTATCAGGAGGGAAACCTTAACCTGGGCATAACAGAGTGAGCTCCTCTGTCTTCTCTCCCCAAATCACCTTGCCTCGTAGCCATCATCTTCATCATCTGGCTTGACCTGACATTTCTTTGAACACATCCCAGCCGTATTTCCTGAGAGACTGCCTAGGCAAATCTCTCCCTTCCAGGAAACCAGAACAAAACTAAGCCCCCTCCCATTTTTAAAACATTTTCCATTTTAGATAAATGCCTTCAAGATCATATTTTCTGGAAAATCTCATGTGGAGACTTACTTTATTCTCCTACAGCCAAATAAGCAATCTCCCCATTTTCGGCCAAAAAAAAGTTGCCTTTTTTCTAAACCCAATGGCTTGAAAAAAGTGTTTTGGCCTTGGGCTGTTGTAATATAACAGATAGCTCTCAGGCTAATTTTCAAGTATGACTTCTGGCAGTTTTGAACTGTGTTCTGGACAAAATCTTTGCCATCTTCGGCAGGTCATCACGCAGAGCAGAGCTTTCTCACTCACTCACTGAACAGGGAGGACAGCCTGTGCTTTTCATAACTAGCCAAAAGCTCTATCAAATCTCAGGGTACAGCGGAGGGGCAGAGTTCCTCTCCAGCTGTTGAAAGATGATCTCACAGGCACAGCTGGGTTTTATCTGCCTTGAGTGCAATAGAGACGTCTTGTCCTTCAAAGTGAGCCTCGGGCCATCAAAAAGGATTCCACTTCTCACATAAATTCCCACGATCCAGCTATATTCCTTCTTATTTGATTTTGTGAAATACTGTATTTCCTTTTTAGGATCCTAGAGCAGTGATGGTGAGCCCAGGCACTCCAAGTGTTTTTGGACTTCAACACCCAGAAGGCCAAGTCTCTGTGGATACACATGAATGGGTTTACTGCATGTACGCTCAGTAAATCCATTCGTGTGGCTCCACAGAGACTTGGGCTTCTGGGAATTGAAGTCCAAGAACACCTGGAGTGCCAAGGTTTGCCATTACAGTTCTAGAAGGTGCTTGAGCTGGATGGACTCTTTGAGGGAAGCCACAAGTTGTAATCTTGCAGGAGCTGAGCGGGACTTTTGAGGGCATTTTGGCAGGAAGTTGCAAGTAGACAAACAGCTATCGCTTTGGCAGGAAAGGTAACAGTGTTCCTTGTGCTCCAGTGTCTAGTCATGCCTGGCACATTACCCCGGAAACATCTGCAGCTGCAGGCGTAGCTCTTTGGCAGTAAACAGAGATGAGTACTGTCCCCTTGAGTCAGGCATGACTGGGTTTTGAGCAAGGAACACCTTTCCCTTTAAAGGCGAAAAAGCGGGGGGCTAGTATAAAACTTTTCAAAGCCCTAAAAGATGATAGAATCAAATTATTGCATTCTATATGCCAGCAGATTTGGAAAACACAACAATGGCCACAGGATTAGAAAAGATCAGTATATGTTCCAATCCCCAAAAAGGGAAATGCCAAAGAATGTTCAAATTATCAAACAATTGCGCTCATCCCTCACACTAGCAAGGTGATGCTCAAGAGAATACAGGATAGACTGCAGCAGCATGTGGAGAGAGAATTACCAGAAGTGCAGGCGGGTTTCAGAAGAGGCAGGGGAACTAGAGACCACATTGCCAACATAAGATGGATCATGGAAAAAACAAAGGAATACCAGAAACAAGTCTACTTCTGTTTCATTGATTACACTAAGGCCTTTGACTGTGTGGACCACAACAAAATGTGTCAAGTAATTAAACAGATGGGAATACCAGAGCACCTTATATACCTCATGCCACTGCCTGTGCATTAGATCCATGCCCCGCCTGGTTGGTTAAAACTTCCAGGGCGGTGACAGGTGGTTGGGTCGAAGCTATTATAAATTCATCATTACGGGAGGGGGTCCTTCCAGCAACTTTAAAATATGCTCTGGTGCGCCCCCCTCCTGAAAAAAACCATTGCTCGACCCCGCAGTGCTTACCAATTACCGGCCTGTGTCCAACCTGCCTTTTTGGGGCAAGGTTTTGGAAAAGGCAATGGCGCGACAATTACAGGATGTCCTGGATGAAGCGGATTATCTAGACCCTTTCCAGTCAGGATTCAGGCCCAGATATGCCACCGAAACTGCACTGGTCGCACTAGTAGATGATCTCTGGTGAGAGCGGGATGGCGGTCATCCATCTGTCCTGGCTCTTCTTGACCTCTCAGCGGCATTCGATACCGTCAACCATGGCATCCTTCTGGAAAGGCTCCAAGGATTGGGGATCCAGGGCACTGTGTTGTCCTGGTTTTCCTCATTTCTGAGGGGCCGGACCCAGTCGGTGTGGTTGGAGGGCGAGGTGTCCAGCCCAAGGCCCCTTTGTTATGGGGTGCCTCAGGGCTCGGTATTCTCACCTCTCCTATTTAACATCTACATGAAACCACTGGGTGAGATCATCCAGTCCCATGGGGTGAGGTATCATCAATATGCAGATGATACCCAGTTATATATCTCAGCCCGTGGGGACCCTAGTGATGCAGTGGAAATCCTTTCCAGGTGCCTGGAGGCTGTGAGGGTCTGGATGGGGGACAACGGGCTTCAGCTGAATCCCGGCAAGACTGAGTGACTGTGGGTCGGGGGTCCTGCGTTATCTCGGGAGTTGCAATCTTTGGTTCTGGATGGGGTGGTTTTGCCCCAAACAGATCCAGTGTGTAACTTGGGGGTCCTCCTGGACTCGCAACTACTGCTTGAAGAGCAGGTGGCAGTCGTGGCCAGGAGGGCTTTTGCACAACTTCGTGTGATTCGCCAGCTACGCCCGCTCCTAGATCGGGACCCCTTGCTCATGATCACACATGCTCTGGTCACCTCCAGACTTGATTACTGTAATGAGCTCTACATAGGGCTGCCCTTGACGACCATTCGGAGGCTTCAACTGGTCCAGAATGCGGCTGCCCGGGTTGTGATGGGGTGTGGGTGGTATGCACATGCCTCGCCTCTGCTTCGGGAGCTGCACTGGTTGCCAGTTTGCCTCTGGGTGCAATTCAATGTGCTGGTTATTACCTTTAAAGCCCTACATGGTAGTGGGCCAGGATACTTAAGAGACCGGCTCACCCCAAGAACATCTGCCTGTCCCACCAGAGTAGATTGGAAAGGCTCCCTAGTTGTTCCATCGGCCAGGGAGGCACATCTCTCTGGCACCAGAAGGAGGGCCTTCTCTGTGTCTGCTCCGGCCCTATGAAACCTCCTGCCTACGGAGCTACATCCCCAGACGGAGCTGCTGCCCTTTAGGAAGAATCTAAAAACATGGCTGGCAGGACAGATATGGGGTATGGAAGGTATAATGACCGCAGCACATTGGTTGATCTGAGCCCCTCTCTTTTTCTACTTTTAACTAGTAGTTGTAGCATCTGGTGTATTTTTAATCTGTTTTTAATCTTCTTCAGTTTTTAATTTTTAAAAGTTTTAAGGTTTTTAGATGGAAGCTTCCACTTCCTAATCCTGGGCCCTACCTGGGCTCTCTGAACCACATGATCGACCCATGGTCCAAAAAGTTTGGGGTCCCCTGCTACAGGGGAATCCTGTCCTAGTCTCCACTGTGTCACGTCCTCACCCTGATGGGAACAGTTCCCTTCGCAATCTATGTTTGTTCAGGATTTGTTTATTTTATTTTTATTTATTTATTTATTCATTTTAAAACTATGGAGCAATGCTGAGGCCAAACTCTCCCTCCCCATTTGACAGTTCACTTGGTGCCCTTTTAGGAAGGCACTCATTTCTGACGTCGCCATAAGTCAGACGTGGCACACACACACACACACACACACACACACACACACACACACACACACAAAGGGGGGGGGGAGGAAAGTCAATTCTGTGTCTTTCTGCTCAAAGCGAACAAACTGGTTCAATAGAGCTGTCCACTTTGTCCTCTTAGTTTGCCCCCGTGGGTGGTGTGAGAAATAAACAGATTTCCATTCCAGCAGGAAGTCCTCATGACCTCTCGGCAGGGTCATTTGTTCACTGGAAGAGAGGCTCCAGTATGAGGAAAGCGATGTTTTTCACATACAAAATTAAGAAGGGATTAATAGCTTCATCTGAAAAGCCAGTGACTCCCTGTTCGTGATGCTCAAAATAGCCTATAATAATAATAATTTCATGTCAGAAATTATTCTGGGTTAAAAGTATTTTTGCTGAAGTAATGTGGCTCCTTTCATGTCCCCAAGAGCTGGGACAGAGATGGGTGCTCAATCTGTCATGCAGTACCTGATTCTCGAACTGCTGACTTGCCGGCCTTCCAGCTAACAAGGTGAGCTTCTTAACCACAACAGAAAATAGCCTATGTGAGGTTCCCACTGGACAACAAGCGTTCTGAGTTTACAGATGGATTAAGTTTGTTTTTCTTAAACCGGAGAATCAACTTTCATTGTTTGCAGTCACCTTTGCTACCCAAAGTAAGCATGGAGGCCATCATTCTTCATTGTTCTTCTAGTGTTGCGACTAAACCAGTCAGCTGCTTTTAGGAGCAGCCCCCCTGTACTCTCAATGTCAGCAAGTTACTGGAGACAAACAGCAAGAAAGGATGGACTATTATTGATTTATGACAAGAGTTCTCAACATTTTTAAGTTGGGGGCCGGGTTATGCTTCCTCAGACACCTTCGGGGGCTGGATGGCCATTTTGCCCTTCCTCCACAACATGGCACTTCCTGGTGTGGTGGAGGCGGGGGGGGGCACAGGAAATAGTGCTTTTTTGGTCCACATCCAGCCAGTGGTGGGATGTCAAAAAATTTACTACCCCACCATGACGTCATCACAGTGTGGGCAGAGCTAACATCATGACATCATGGGTGGAGCCAACATCATGATGCCATGACATTGTGGGCGGGGCCAAAGAAAAATAAATAAATAAAAATAAATAAAAATAAGCATGCGTGCGCACACACACACCCCTCAACCCACCCACCCACAACACAAACCTGTAAATAAAATAAATATATAAATAAATAAAAATACATTAAAATACCCCCAAACACCCACCCACCCACAACACAAATCAACCAGAGCTTTTAAACCAGAGCTTAAAGCTTATTCTGGCTAATCTTTCTCACACTAGGTCAGATGGAAGGAACTACAGAATGAACTCACCACAAGATGGCTTCATTTTGGCACTTTTCAACAGTTAAAGAAGTTAGGTACTAAGTCTTTGCCTAACAAGTTCTCTAGGCTATCTAGGGGAGCAGGCTATAGGGAGCTTCAGGCTAGCAGCTTCTCTTCCTCCTCCCTGCTTGGGAGGACAGCAAGGAGGCCATGCGTACGCGTCAAGCACTATAGTGCTTGGTGCGCATGTGCAGTAGGGGAACCAGTGAAAAGGTAAGCCCCGAAGGTGGTTCCCCCCAAAAGCTGCAACCGGTTATCCGGGACAGTGGGAAAAGTTACTACCGGTTCTGGAGAACTGGTGAGAACCTGTTACATCCCATCACTGCATCCAGCCCACAGGTCACAGGTTGAGAATCCCTAGCAGGAGTTGTCCCTGGAAGGAAAAGGCTTTCTTTAAAAAAATCTCATCCTCAAACACATAACTAGCTTCTTTGTGAAAGATAATGAGGCTAGGTTGTCTGTTGGGGCGGAGGGACTCAACAATATGTTGTCCATAAAAAAGTAATGTTTCCAAGTTCTAGTCATGTATGAGAGCTTCCAAAACCTTTTGTTTATTTTCAGCATGCATCTCTACATTAGAGAAGTTCTCCCTTTTTAAAAAAAAATCATGGGGCAAATCCCTGCCTAACTTTTGCAAATCTGCACTGACACCCACTGGTAGAAGTGGTGTAATTAAAAACGGATGCTCCTTTCTTAGCATCTTACTGCAATGCTCTCTACATGGGGCACCCCATGTTCCTGATATGGAAACTTCAACGGGTGCAGAATGCAGCTGCCAGGCTGGTTACTAAGGCATACACACAGCAAACCCATTCATGTGTATTCACAGAGACTTGGGCTTCTGGGAATTGAAATCCAAGAACAGCTAGAGTGCCAGTGTTGGCCATCACGGTTTTACAACCTTCCTTCTGCTGTTTAACTTGGATCCTCCATTTCCATCTCTTCCTCCTGACCTGCCAGTTACTCCACTCAGGGACTCGTGGAATGCAAGCAGATTTTGTGCAGTTCACATGACCCCATATTCCCATCCAGTGATTTCAACAGCAGGCTCTGAAACATGATCCATGCCCAGACCAAGGTAACAAAGCTCACAGGGATCTCTCTCTATGAGTCCCATTCTCTCTCTCCTTCTTCCCTCTCTGTTTCCAAAATCAGCAGCTCAGCTCCTGCCAACGTCCTCCAAGGTCTGAGGAGTCCCAGAGGCCATGATTCTTTTAGCTGAGAGAACAACTTTCAAAGAGTCAGACTTTTCACAGGGAACCTAGACATTCTTCTTCTCCCAACAGGAAACTCATGGAAAGTTGGACGGAGCAGGGGAAATAAGAATTGCAATGAATGTCCACTGGATATTCAAAAGGCCTCGCGTCCTCTTTTAAAGCAAGTCTTCTTTAAAAAGATATTACTTAATAGCACTGCAATAGAAATCGAGTGCAATTCCAAAATGAATTTTTAATGAAAATGCATTCCCCTGGCAGGTTCAAACATGTCACAAAGGGGTTGGCTAGTGAGCTGGAATGGTTATCCATTCTGGAACTGCAGGTCAGTTGAGTGGAGTCAGGTACTCAGGCAGTGCACCTGGCTCTAACATGGCCAACTTCGACGTGAGCCCAGCCAGCTGTATCGTTGTATTTAAAATGGCTATAGGAACATTGATCAAAATTGCTGGGAGAAACATCAACAATTTGAGATATGCAGATGATACCACCCTAATGGCAGAAAGTGAAGAGGACTTTAAAAAGCTCCTGATTGGGTTGAAAAAAGAAAGTGCAAAAGCTGGCTTGAGACTCAATATCAAGAAAACCAAAATAATGGCAATATGCCCCATCAGTCCCTGGAAAATAGATGGGGAAGAAGTAGAAGCAGTGACAGATTTTACTTTCTTAGGATTAAAGCTCACTGCAGATGGTGATTGCAGCCATGAAATAAAATCGTGGGAGGCAAGCGATGAGAAACCTGGGGAACATAGTGAAAAGTAGAGACATCACATTGCCAAAAAAAAAAAAAATTCGTATGCAATGTATGGTTGTGAGAGCTGGACCATAAGGAAAGCTGAGCACAGAAGATGCCTTTGAGATGTGGTGTTGGAGGAGAGTTTTGAGAGTCCCCTGGACAGCGAGGAGAACAAATAGGTCAATCTTAGAAGAAATCAAACCTGACTGCTCCTTAGAAGGTGAAATAGTGAAGATGAAGCTAAAATACTTTGGACATCAAATGAGAAGAGAGGATTCGCTTGAGAAAGCCTTGATGCTGGGAAGGGTGGAGGGCAGAAGAAGAAGGGGGCGGCCAAAAATGAGATGGCTAGATGGTATTGTAGACACAATGGGCACAAAGCTGAGCGAGTTGAGGAGGATGGTGGAAGACAGAAGTGCCTGGCGGACAGTGGTCCATGGGCTCACAAAGGTTTGGAATCGACTGTGTGACTGAACAACAAAAGGAACATCAAAAACATGGGCCTCAGCCCCCCATGCGCCATCAGACCCTGCGATGGTAGTGGTAGGACCTCCTGATGACCAGAGCCCTCTAAAATTTCATGGGTGACGATGCTTTGATTTGCCACGTCAAACTAGACTTGTGAACTATGGAACAACCAAGAAACCAAATAAGTAATGAAAATTTACTTTGCTGCCCTCTATATAATGAAGAAAATAGGATTCTAATGTAAGGAAATCCAGAAGCCACTTGATGGGACAGAACAAGAATAAAATCTTTGGTGGGACATCATTTCAATGCTTCACTGCTGTTGCAAGGATCTTGGCTAGATCACCGGCATGGAACCACAGAAGAAGTGTGATAGATCCAGAGAGGACTAAAATCCCATTCCAGAGGCCCAGGGCAGGCTGTGTGAATGAGTGGGATTTGTTTGCATCCACTCTTAAAGTAAATCCTTTTCATCCAATTGGTTTAGTTGGGGTTTAAGAATAGGATTTTGCACCCAAGATTCTCTTAAGCTGATTCTGTTCTTCTTGGAGGCTCAATCCAAAGAAGACATGGTGACACCCTGTAGAGCCCTGCTAGCACACTGGTTAAACCATGGGTTCCCACCCTAAGGCTGTGGGCCAGATCTGGCCCACAATGCCATTTCATGAGGGGCACACCCAGAAGTGACTGACTCAGGGCGGCTCACAACATACAATCAAATACAATGTAACAATTCAATAGAACAACACAAACTCACAACATTGTGAGTTTGATCCTGACAGGGATCAAAGTTGACTCAGCGGCCTCTTCCATCCTTCTGAGGTCGGTGAAATGAGTACCCAGGATGTTGTGGTGGAGGTAGTGGTGGGCCACATGAAATGGTCCCGTGGGGCACATCCAGCCCATGGACTACAGGTTGAGAATCCCTGCGTGCAAGAGGAAGTTTCTGCAAATCTAAATTGAAAACAGTTTAGACTGCATACAAGATGAAAGCGAGAGATATTCTGATGGTCTGTTTCTCTTGTAAACACCCCACCTCCACCCACCCCCAACTTTGTAACAATGCCGATTTGGGCTTCTGATGTTTGAAGAATCAGATTACTGTTTTGCAGGAACCAGAGACAAACCAGGCTCAAAGGGTCAGCCCTCCTCCTCCTCTTCCTCCCTAACCCCCCCCCCCCAAGCTGATAGCATCCTCCCTTGGATACATCAAAAGAGTTTTTGCCCCCTGTTTGATATTTGGCTTTTCCTTGAAATTGGAAATGCAGAGGTCTGGAAGGGCAACCCTGAGCCAAACAAATGAGCTGAAGGGACAGGAAAGGGGGGAAGGGGCAGCTGGCTGTGCTGACCATCCCATCTGTCAGCCTGGCTACCCTCAAAATGGGAGCCCTCTTCTGGGGTTGGCCTCAGGAGATCAAAGAACAGATGCCCCTTTGAGGAGCGACCATAGATAAAGGCTTGCCTGCTTTGCTGTTGCCTTCTCTCTCTTTATCACATGGCCCAAGCTATCAGCTGGCCTAAGGAATGGTTAACCTGAAGGATTTATTTATTTATTTATTTATTTACATTTCTCACGGATTTTTTTGCTGGAGAAACTCCGCTCAAGGGACACCCAAATGAGGCTTCTTTCATGTCCTCAAGATGTTTTCCCCACCAAAGTGGTCCCTATGTATCTACTTGCAATTTCTTGCTTTTGATTTGCTAGGATGGCATGAGCTGTCATGCAGTACCTAGATCTTGAACTGCCAACTTGGCAGAGTATAAATGTAATAAAATAAAAATAAATAAAATAAATTCCCTGAGCAGTTTCTTCCACAAAAATCCTTTCAACCCAGAATTTCTGCCATGAAATTATTATTATTATTAATGCAGCCTCAATATACTGCAGGCTTTAATTCCACCCTGACCTAATCCATGCTCATGTTAGGATTGTGTTATTTTGTTTACAGGGTTGTTTCCCCCACCTTTGGCTCCTCCATCAGCTCTTTTGATCCCAACACTAGATGGGTAAGTGAGGACTTCAAAAGGCCTTAACTGGTTTATTTATTTATTTATTTACATTTCTATACCGCCCTTCTCGCCGGGACGACCCAGGGCGGTGTACAACATCATAAAAGCATAATAAAACGCAACCCAAACCCATTGTTAAAAACTTCAAAATTACAATGATAAAATTTAAAAAGGTTTTAAAATTTATAAAAATCCACAGGTCCCAATAATAATTTAAAAGAGTTAAAAACTTAAAAACACAAGATTAAAAATATTAAAAGACTGGGGGGCGGGAGAGGGAGCTCAAACAAGCCAGCCAGCTGGGGTCATGGTACCGCCAGGATCCCATACCTGTCCCGCCAGCCATGTTTTTAGGTTCTTCCTAAAAGACAGCAAGTCCATCTGAAGACGTAGCTCAGTTGGTCAGAGGTTCCATAGGGCTGGAGTGAACACAGAGAAGGGCCTCCTTCTAGTGCCAGAGAGATCTGCCTTTCTGGCCGATGGAACAACTAGGGAGCCTCTCCGGTCCGCTCTGGTGGGACGGACATATGTTCTTGGGGTGATGCGGTCTCTTAAGTATCCTGGCCCACTACCATATAGGGCTTTAAAGGTGATAACCAGCACCTTGAATTGCACCTGAAGGCAAACTGGCAACCAGTGCAGCTCCCGAAGCAGAGGCGAGGCATGTGCATACCGCCCACACCCCATCACCATCCGGGCAGCTGCATTCTGGACTAGTTGAAGCCTCTGGATGGTCATCAAGGGCAGCCCCATGTAGAGTGCATTACAATAATCTAGTCGGGAGGTGACCTGTGCGTGTGTGTGATCATGAGCAAGGAGTCCCGATCTAGGAGCGGGCTTAACTGGCATATTACACGAAGTTGTAAATAAAAAAAAAATTAAAATCTGTTGTTGATCCGAACATAGAATTTGTTGGCTTTAACAAGTCAACAGTTTTCATTCATTCAAATGGATCTGCTCAATCTGACACTATCTTGTGGACTTTTAACAATCCAACATGATTTTAGAATGCAAGATTATTATCTCCTCCTCTCCCCCCCCCCCATATCTTTAAATATTGTCCTGTAAGTCTTGGTTCCATTTAGATGCACTTTTAATTAATTAATGGATCCTTGATCATATCTCTTTCCAAATTCTGCATTATTTTGATGCCAAATTAGGTTCAGGGTAGGAGATGTCTAGAAGTCCACCAGAGAGCGCCCTAACACTTCACTTTCTGACTTGAAACTGCACCATCACAATTTTGATTCCCCCTCACCCCCCATCCCAATTTTTTGTTGTTGTTCAGTCGCACAGTCGATTCCGACCCTTTGCGACCCCATGGACCACTGTCCGCCAGGCACTCCTGTCCTCCACCATCCTCGTCAACTCTCTCTGCTTTGTGCCCATTGTGTTTACAATACCATCTAGCCAGTGGTGGGATGTCAAAAATTTTACTACCCCCACCATGACATCATCACAGTGTGGGCGGAGCTGACATCATGGGCGGAGCCAATGTCGTGACATCATGATATTGTGGGCGGGGCCGAAGAAAACAAATTAAAATATAATAAAAAATAGAAATAAGCACACACACACACCTCAACCCACCTACCCACCCACCCACAACACAAACCTGTAAATAAATAAATTAAATAAATAAATAATACATTAAAATACACCCACCCACCCAAACACCCACCCACCCACAACACAAATCAACCAGAGCTTAAAGCTTATTCTGGCTAATCTTTCTCACACTAGGTCAGATGGAAGGAACTACAGAATGAACTCACCACAAGATGGCTTCATTTTGGCACTTTTCAACTTTTCAACAGTTAAAGAAGTTGGGTACTAAGTCTTTGCCTAACCAGTTCTCTAGGATATCTAGGGGAGCAGGCTACAGGGAGCTTCAGGTTAGCAGCTTCTCTTCCTCCTCCCCGCTTGGGAGGACAGCAAGGAGGCCGTGCATACACGCCAAACACTGTAGGCGTGCATGCACACCAAGTACTTGGCGCGCATGTGCAGTGGAGGAACCAGTGAAAGGTAAGCCCCGATGGTGGCTCCTCCCAAAAGCTGCTACCGGTTCTCCAGGACACTGGGGAAAGTTACCACCGGTTCTTGAGAACTGGTGAGAACCTGTTACATCCCATCACTGCATCTAGCCATCTCATTTTTGGCCGCCCCCTTCTTCTTTTGCCGTTGACAGCACAATTGGCAAGGTCAGAATGAAGGATCTTTCAAAATTCAGCAGAGTGGCAAATTGGCACAAGTAAATAAAAACAACAACCTGATTAAGTAGTGACCTACCTATATCCTGTGAATTGACACTATAATATTTAGGAAATTTAAACCAATATTTTTTTTAAGAAAACCAATGTTTGAGAATAGGACTTTTAAAGAAAGAAAAGAGTTGCACAAAAGACAATTATTACAATGGCTTAATCGGCTGTAGGAATTTGGATAAATATAGTCCCAAAGGGTAATTTTTCTGTGCTCTCTCAATGTTCCATGTGCAGCCTTTACATGGATGTAACTGTTAGATTGCAAGAACGAGAACCTTGTATCTCCCTGATACAAAATTAAATAATGACAGGATCTTTGACCCTTTCAGAAGAGGAACAGACTTATTATATGGAGGAGGCACAATAAAAAAAGACTATGGACTTTGTTTTATGGCAATATAAAAAGCTATATAGCTAATGTGATAGCTCCATGGTTTTAGATATCTGTCTGCAAAGCCAGAGGTTTGGGTGTTCAATTCCTCTCTGGAGAAGAGCCAGTCTATGTGACTCTGGAAAAGATGCATGGTCACAGAATGGCAAACCATTTCTGTGTATTCTCCACTTAGAAACACCTGGAAAAGGTTGTTGTAAGTCAGAATTGACTTGATAATAATAATAATAATTTCATGTCAGAAATTTTATTCTGGGTTGAAAGGATATTTGTGGAAGAAACTCCACTGAAGTAATGCCCAAATGAGGTTCCTTTCATGTCCCCAAGAGCTGGGACAAAGATGGCGTTCAGTCTGTCATGCAGTACCTGCCAACTTGCCAGCCTTCCAACTAACAAGGCAAGCTTTAAACATTCATCAATTAAACATTCATTCATTCATTCAACAAGGCAAGTTTCTTAACCACTGAGCCACGGCAGCCCCTTGACTTGATGATTATGATACTGTTGTTCAAGAAGTTGGGGAAGCGGTTGGGAAGCCAGTTTGCACAATGGATGTTATGCTCTAGCAAAATGACCTCATTGGTTCCAGGCCTGAATGTTTGTGTTTTATGAAGCCATTCAGTCATAGGCCATTGGTTTCATTTAGAGCACCGCATGCACTTTCTGTTAGTGTATAAACCCGCCCAAGTGTTTGGAACTCCAGGTATTAATACTAATGACTGGTAAACACCAGTTGTAACTGGGAAGTAAGCTTTCTTGGACACCCATACTGTGGAACAACCTACCTGTGCCAGAGTGTCTTTCTGAATATCTTTTCGAAACAACTTAAAATGGAATTGTACAAAGAAGCACTCAAAGACATCCACAGATGTTGATATGGTCAATTTACTTTGAGTATTATTATTCCTGGGTCCTGTATCCTATAGATGATTACTTTTAAGATTTAATTTTATTGGTTGTATGCTGCTTCCTTGGGGGGGGGGGGGAGAATGGATATTTGTCTATTTTTAAAAATTGCTATTCTGTTTGTTTTATTGTTATTTCAGTCCCAGATGGGTGGTATACAAATGTATCAAATAAATAAACATTGAGGTGTAAATCATCATAATTATTATTGATTATTTGATACAACGTATTCCTTGAGCTGGACATTCAAAATACCATTTGAAGTCTGAAAACTGGATTTCTCCTTCCACACCTTTTTGATTAATTGCAAGGAAGAAAAAGTGCCAAATACAACTAGAACACAACACCTCATGGAAGCTGTATTGTGTATTTTGCTTTACCGATAAAGTATGTTGTATCTTATGGGTGTTTTTTGGCTATTTCCTGCATGCAACTGAGAGAAATAACAATTTCTGCCACTGAACATCTGTGGAAAGTTACTCATTAAACTAGTCAAAGGATGCTTTGCAGAATGTATTTACTGTTAACACTGATTAAAAAACCCTAGGGCAGCAGCAAAGGTAATTGTTTTATGATTTTAAAATTTAACACTAGGAGGGAATTAAAATTGATGACTCGTGAGTTAGGAATTGCTTGCAATAAAATATATGGAAAGTTTTAGTCAGAAGCAACTTTTCAAAGTCGTGAGACCATTTTACATTTCAATCTTTTGTTTGTTTTGTATAAAAAAGAATGGAAAATAGTAATCAGTGCAGCCTTTGAGACAGGCAAATTGACTCTTTCGATGGGTAATAGCCAGGGAAAAAAAAGAGTTTTAAAAATACTTTACAATTTTCCTTCTTCATGTCAGAACATGGTGCAATACAAACCAAACCCTACTGGATTGGAAGAATTGGTTGGCTTTACGCTGTTACCCAGGGAACGCCTGAGTGTATTTGTAATGCTTCCCACTCTGTAAAGTACCTTACACTTGAAATATTTTTTGATGTACTGTCTACTTTGAACCTTTGAACAATGCTGTGCAAGCCACCAGTGGAGATCATGAGTTTCAGATGTTTTGGCTTCAGTCTTTTCCCCCCTTGTAGAAGCCTGCTTTCTTGGGTAAGACTGGTGCCATTCCCTCATGCTCTGAATAAAGGAAGACAACTCCTAAGGCAATCTCAAGGCATGTCAGCTCATGTGTTATTTCAACTCCCATTCCACCAGTCACTTATTTGATGAAATATCTTCTGCAGGTTGTATCCAACTTTAGGGTTCAGTGTTCATCTCTGTTTATAGCCAAAAAGCCAGCACTGTCTGCATTTACAGATGTTTCCATGGTCATGTGGCAGGCTTGTGTTGACATTGGAACACACAGAACACTGTTTACCTTCCCACCAAAGTGGTACCTGGGAATAGGAAACCCCTTTTGAGTACTCTACCTAGAAAACTCTGGAAAGGGTCTCTATAAATCAGAATTGACTTGATAGGCAGGAGCCAACTCCAGAAGTTGTTGCTTCCTCTAGGGCCAGTTTCAAATACTATAGCTGGGTAACTACGTGAAGCTAAAGCCTATTTAGTTAACCAAGAACTAAAGCCTGATGGGTTCAAAGAGATATAAGATTTTTTTTAAAGCATTTTCTGCATAACTAAAATAACTTATAAAAGGAGCTTATTCCCCCTTCCTTTGGTACTTCCATACCAAGGAGGTGATTGAATATCTGCCCGTCCCACTAGAGCAGACCAGAGAGGCTCTCTGGTTGTGCCATCATCTAGAGAGGTTCATCTCTCTAGCACTAGAAGGAGGACCTTCTCTGTCTCTGCTCTGGCCCTGTGGAACCTCCTGCCAAATGAGCTGCGCCTCCAGGCAGAGCTGCTGCCCTTTCGGAAGGGTGTAAAAACCTGGCTGGCAGGGCAGGTCTGGGTACTGGAGGCACAATGACCTCAGCATGCTGGTTGGTTTGACCTCCTCCTCTGCCCCCTTAAGTTCTTAAGTTTTTAAATTACTGTATATAAAGTTTTAGTCGTAGTTTTAATTGGTTTTAACTGTGGATTTTGAGAATTTTTAGAATTATAGCCTGTACTGTTTTGATGTTTTTTAGGATCTGTTAAACCGCCCTGGGTCGCCTTCGGCGAGGAAGGAGGTATAGAAATTTAAATAAATAAACAAACAAATAAATAAACAATAATGCAGAGGTCTTTCATTTACCTTCCGCATGACAGCGTGACACCCATACCACTGATCCAGTTCCGCTTTTTGGCACACAAAGTCCTCCTCAGCCCCAGGCCAGGATGCATGAAGCTCCTGCCTTCCCTCAAGATGGAATCAAGTGGGACCATTTAATCCACTTGGGGATGATCACCCTTCCCTGTGGGCTTCGCCACCCAAGGCCATTAGTCCTCAGGGTTGCCAGGCTAGTTAACCGCCGCCTGACAATTGGCATTGAGTCACTGAATAAAATTCATCTCTTCAAATGCAGAAAGTGCAGTTCTCCTCGTTAGCATGCCGGAATGCTCAAATACCACAATTCACTCAACCCTGTATCTTTATAATCTAATATAAATAGTAACCCTCTCCATCTAAGTCCCTGTATATCCAAGTACCGGTAATTATAGCCATTTAGATGAGAAGCGTCACTCCCCCCGACTTAGAAAGATTCAGACATGAATGGAAGGAGTAGATTTGCTTCCATGCCACCAACCCAATAGATCTGGCTGCTTTTGCTTCATTTGGAAGAGCATAACATGTCTGTTTGAGCCTTTGATATGTACTTGTTGAATGTTGCTTATAATAGTCTTGCCAACACACCTGGATTACTCAGAAATGGGTGTGGAGAAATGCAAGAACTGTAATATGTTCAGATAGACAGAGACAGAGCTGGGTTTGCTCTGTTCACAGGTCTACTTTTGGATCTCACTTTCTAGGAAGGTTCTCATTATGTTCATTGCCAACATCATTCAGTAACTTCGTTACAGTGTACCCAATCCAGAATCCTCCTACCATTATTGTTCTCTCCACTTTAATCTTGCCAGCCCTGGGTGGGGCCACAAATTGAGCTTATTTGTGGATCAGAAGACAGAAATAGAAGCTCTATCTCAAATGCACCATAACTGAAATTCCCAGTTTCTAAGTTAGCAGTAGGGTTGTCATATGTCTGCTAATATTGTTTATAATTTACTGTATATATGTTCCAGTCTATAATTATTTAACATTGGGGCTAACTTTAGCAAGGAAAAGCATAATCCTGTGAAGTTTAGGTAAAGGTAAAAGTTGCCCTTGTTCAAAACCGAGTCATATCTGACTCTGTTTATAACCAAAGAGTCAGCACTTTCTGTGTCTGCAGATGTTTCAGTGGTCATGCGACAGGCATGACTAGATGCCAGAGTGCACGGAACACTGCTTACCTTCCCACTTAAACCATATCTATTTATCTACTTGCAATTTCTTCATTTTGAACTGCTAGTTCTGCAAGATCTGGGACAGAAGGGAGCTCTCTCTGCAGGAAAACATATATAGTGGTACCTCACTTAAAGAGCATAATGTGTTCCACGGGATTGCTCTTTAAGTGAGTTTGCTCTTTAAGCACGGTTTTACTGTAATTGGTATGCATACTTCCTTCTAAGCAAGTTCTACCATATGGGAAATCTTTCCTTCGTTATATTTCCTTATATGGGACAAAGTTTCAGGTGAATGTCTGGGCATAAAACAGTATCGTGGAGATGTATTTCCTTCATCAACTGTGTATTTGTGCCCAGATAATGTAGGCGCCACAACTACTGTACTATTACACCACAGATCTATGCTTGTGTTTTTTTCTACACTATTGCATCATCAGGTTGTTTTTTGTTTTTTGTTTTTTGGCAGGGTTATCATTTCTTTCTAACTTTTGCACACTAAACTTGATGGAGCATTCTACTATTAATGTGGAAGGTACACTGGAACCACTGCCCTTGCTGCAGCGCCAGTTGGATAATTAATGGGGCAGTTGGATAAAAAGTGAGATCACAGCAAATCCACAGTTTCGATGGAAGTTTGGCAAACAGGAGACTGTATTTTCACTAAGTAATTTAGCTCGTCTAGCATAGGTGAAAAGATAGCTAATACTTAAGCATGCAGAAGCATGTTATGGAAATGCCTTTTCCAAAAACAACTGCTGTTTGAGTAGCTACACCATTCATTTGCTGCTCTGTATTGTTATAAAATGAAGTTTTAATGGGTTTTCTTGTTCATATATAATCCTGTTTATTGATTCCCCCCCCCCCAACAAGGCATGTCTGCCAATTCTTTCCCTCTAATCCTTCATTTTACCTGATATAGCCACCTATTTTGGCACCGAGCCCCAGCTGCTGCACATAATAATTATGCAGACAAAAGGTTTCCATTGCTTTCCAAGTCCTTTCACTAGTACGTATACTGGTTTCCCCTTGAAATACAAAGGAACTTCACAGAAACATCATATCTCTTTAGTTAACCACATCCTTTTTTTTTTGTCTTCCCAAAGCTTATCTCCGATTTATGCAGTTAATTGTACTTCTTTGTTATTTATTACAGTTAACGTGTACTGTCATGCTAACAGGCTCTTGTGTTTCCAAAACGAGGTTGATGAAGAACCAATGTGGATATTTTTTCCATGCAATTCTTCCTGAAACAAACCCAGCAAATATGACTTCTAAACAGAGATGCAAGGAATGCTTTAATAATTTAATTATCTTTCTGTTTTGTATAGAAATACTTCTCCATCCTATGTTAAAAGACATGGAAGGAAAATTATGCAATGATATTGGGTTCGGATATTTTGCTTCGACTTCGCAAAGGAGCGGATACCAGGTCTTGACCTGTTAGAGCAAATAATAAACAAAAAGCAATTTCTTCCTTTAATTCACATTATGTGAATTGTATTTACTGAAGAACTTGTGAATAAGTTGTTTCCTTTATGTATGAGTTTATTCTTTATGTACACTTTTTTCTCTTTTTTATTGACTGTTTTTCTCTATAAACCTATAAATAAAAATTAAAAAAAAAACTTAAGCAGAGTTAAAGTTAAGGCACTCATGGCAAACCTTGATACTCCAGGTGTTCTTGGACTTCAATTCCCAGAAGCCCAAGTCTCTGTAAATCCACATAAATGGGATTACTGTGCATATGTGCTGTTCGTGGACTTCAATTCCCAGAATCCCAAGTCTCTGTGAATCCACATGAATGGGTTTACTGCGCATAGGCAGGTCATCAGTTTGAGACCTGAGTGCTGCATGATGGTGTGAACTCCAGTTTCTGTCCTAGCTCCTGCCAAACTAGGGACTTCGGTGGGAAGGTAAACAGAGTTCCGTGCACTGTCATGCCTGCAACATGTCCACAGAAATGTCTGCAAACACAGACAGCACTGTCTTTTTGGCTATAAACAGAGATAAGCACTGAACCCTAGAGTTGGATACGATTGGCTTTCGAGCAAGGGCAACATTTACCTTTACCTATAAAAACCAATTGGCAGCAGAAGTGTAGATTTTTTTGGCTTTGAAGCAATCTGTTTCATAATCAGATCAGGAGCTGTACGTTATTTAGGAGGGTGTGTCTACCTGAATCAAACCTACACTGCTACAGAAACTGCAGACCAGGAAGAGAGTGAAATGTCAACCTGAGCACCAGGTATTTATTTATTTATTTATTGTTCACATTTATTATCCCGCCCCAATCGGGTATACCCGACTCTGGGCGGTATGTTATCAAAGGAATTGAGAGGCACAGCTTTGTACGCTTGATAAGAGACAAATATTGGGAAAAGCAGAAAGTGAAAGGGGCCTTGCTTAGGAAACATTGTTTGCGAGTTTAACGAGCCAGGAATGTTGAAAAGACTTCAGCTTGCAAAAGATGAGTGCCATTTGCCAGCTACAGGAATGAAAACTATTTTCCTTGACTAGGGTGATGGAGATAATTTATATTGAAACTATGAATCCTGTCTCTTTAGTTTTGTGCAAACTATGAAGAACCAATGATATCTGGCATGTACTGTAGAAGGCATTAGTAAGTGCCTGTTTCAGGTAGGGTGAAAGGCCAATCATGCAGCCCAGGATGGTTGACAGAAGAAAATATATCACATTTTTGCACTGCAGGTGGTGTGGTTTGGCATGATGTTTTCCCTGGAGATTTAATCATTTTGGCTGTTTACATCTACTGCTTTCAGATGGACAATATATCATTGCCACATTTTGCTTTAATAAGCGGTGTAGATATGTGAAATATTCCCTACCGCTGTATCCCTGGCATGAGAAGTGGAAGTATGCAGGGAGAAAGCATAAACAGGCACATGAGTGAGGGTTGATAGGGACATCTGGTCTCGAGCCCACTTTCCATGCCAAAAATTAATCAGAGCAACTTGTCCATCCTTTAATCTATTTGCACACCAGGGAAACACTAAAACAGCTTTGCACAGCCAAAGAAATTGGAGGGCAGACAGCGATGGGATGTTACCGGTTCAGACCGGTTCACCCAAACCGGTAGCACCCCATCAGGAGGGGGCGCTGGGGTGGTGGTGGTGCTAAAACCATGCGCGACCGGTTCGGTCGCCTCTCCAGTCCCCTCAAAAATGTTTTTCTGGACAGCCAAAATGGCTGCCTGGAACTGCACATGCATCAAACCTCTGTTTGACACATGCACAGTTCTATTTTTTAGTGTGCATGCGTCAAATAGAGGTTTGACACATGCACACTAAAAAAGAACTGCACATGTGTCTAACGGAGGTTTGACGCATGCACAGACAATTTTTAATCGTTTTAATTAATTTTTTGCTCTGCCCACGATGTCGCTGACGTCACGGTGGGGAAGCAAAGATTTTGACAACCCACCACTGAGGGCAGGTGATCAAAATGGTACCAGGCCCAAAAGCATGTTATGCCTAGTTGCTTTCACTAGAGTTGCTAGTCTACTCTGTCTCTTATGCATAGGAGGTAGAGATGGCAACTCTACTTCTTTCTGCCATATTCCTGGCTAATAAACAGATCAGGAGTTCTCAACCTTTTCAAGCTGGGAGCCAAGCCACATTCTCTCAATCCTGCTTCGAGGACCGGATGGCCATTTTGCCCTTCCTGCACGATGGGGCCGGCCATTTTGTCACAACATCTTCAAAGGGGTAGCCATTTTATTTCTTGAATGTCCTTGAAGATGTGGGGGGCACATTAAATGACTCTGTGGGCTGGATCCAGTCCATGGGTCTTAGGTTGGGAACTCCCAGCATAGATAGTGGAGATTCCATATACTGTATTCCCCCAATTTGCTTTGTAAATTGTTTATGATTCATAGTCTTGGGGCTTGTGATTTTCTCCATACCTATCATTTGGTCACCATCTCCAAAAGCAGTAAGCTGTCATCCATCAAAATAATAATAAAACAACTGCTTTCCAATATCTGACAATTTATGCTAATTAAAACAAGGTTAACACTTCCTAGCCATGTTTTAATTTTTTTGTAGTTAGTACTAATCAAAA
Source organism: Furcifer pardalis (assembly GCA_030440675.1). Taxonomy (NCBI): domain Eukaryota; kingdom Metazoa; phylum Chordata; class Lepidosauria; order Squamata; family Chamaeleonidae; genus Furcifer; species Furcifer pardalis. Next base: position 14,691,144 of record CP126899.1, read on the forward strand.
GTGCAGCCCAAAATGTGGGATATTTCTTTCTACCTAACAAAACAGAATTAAATATCTGCAAAGACATTATTTTTAAAGGAAAAAAACCCTATTTTAATAATTGTTTTAATTGAAATTTTAATTTATAAATTTCAGCCCAAAAACAAAGTTATCCTCCCACTTTCTTTAAAATTACTTTCTTTTTATTTTGAAGGGTTTTTTTTTTAAAAAAAACCTTCTACAAACATTTTAATAATTTATTTTTGCTCCCCAAAAAAAACAACTTTCTCCCCAACACATTAGTTTACAGCTGGGGTGCCCAAACCTTTTGGGCCATGGGATGGTCACGTAGTTCAGGGGGCCAGTCACGATGGCCCATGGGCTGGATCAGGCCCCCATCACACATTTTACTTCCGTTTCCGGGTGCAACGAGGACTTGGTGGGCCAGATAGATTGGCATGGGGGGCTGGATCTGGCCCACTGGGTGTAGTTCGGGCACCCCTGGTGTACAGTATGTGAATTTTTTTCATCTCCATGCTATAGGATGGAATTAAAGAAGGTGGAGTTGAATACCTGGAAAGTCATTCATTTAATATATTTTGAAGGGTGGTAACCTCTTTTTTTGTTGTTCAGTCACACAGTCGATTCCGACCCTTTGCGACCCCATGGACCAGTCCACCAGGCACTTCTGTCCTCCACCATCCTCCTCAACCCACTCAGTTCAGTGCCCATTGTGTCTGCAATATCATCTAGCCATCTCGTTTTGGGCCGCCCCCTTCTTCTTTTGCCCTCCACCCTTCCCAGCATCAAGGCTTTCTCAAGCAAATCCTCTCTTCTCATTTGATGTCAGAAGTACTTTACTATTTGACCTTCTAAGGAGCAGTCAGGGTTGATTTCTTCTAAGATTGACCTATTTGTTCTCCTCGCTGTCCAGGGGACTCTCAAAACTCTCCTCCAACACCACATCTCAAAGGCATCTGTTCTTCTGCGCTCAGCTTTCCTTATGGTCCAGCTCTCACAACCATACATTGCCACCGGAAATACCATTGCTTTGACTATACGAATTTTTTTTTTTTGCAATGTGATGTCTCTACTTTTCACTATGTTCCCCAGGTTTCTCATCACTTGCCTCCCAACAACCAGTCGCCTTTTTATTTCATGGCTGCAATCTCCATCTGCAGTGAGCTTTGATCCTAGGAAAGTCAAACCTGTCACTGCTTCTACTTCTTCCCCATCTATTTTCCAGGGATTGATAGGGCCTGTGGCCATTATCTTGGTTTTCTTGATATTGAGTCTCAAGCCAGCTTTTGCACTTTCTCCTTTCAACCTAATCAGGAGCTTTTTTAAGTCCTCTTCACTTTCTGCCATTAGGGTGGTATCATCTGCATATGATGACCTGATATTGTGTAATTTGTAACTATGATTGGGGACTCTGGTTATTTTGAACTGTAACTGTGATTGGGGATTGGGAATTTCTGATATGTTTTTGCTTTTGTTTTATTTGAAGTGTTGCTGAAATGTTTTATTAATTAATTATAGTGTTGAATGTTATATTTGTGAGTTTTGTGAGCCGCCCTGAGTTGGTTGCACCGAGTAGGGCGGCATATAAATTGAATAAATAATAATAATAATAATCTCAAATTGTTGATGTTTCTCCCAGCAATTTTGATCCCAACTTGTGATTCCTCCAACCCTGCATTGCGCATTATGTGCTCGGTGTATAAGTCGAATAAGCAGGGTGACAAAATGCAGCCTTTTAAACCTCTATAAACTTTTTAATGGAAAAGTTTTTTTAAAGGAGGAAAGGAAAAACGCGCCTCCTGACTAGAAAGCAGTGGGAGTTGAGGAGATGGGAGGAAGAAAATTAAATTAAATTAAATGCTAAAGGGAGGGAAGGCAGGAAGGCGACGTCCAGGTAAGGAAGGGAGGGAAAGAAAGAAAGAAGGAAGGCGCCCAAGTACGCCACATGGAGATGTTGTGAGGAGAAAAGAACTGAAGAGAAGGATTTTCTGAGGGGAAAGAAGGAAGGAAGGAGGGAGGAGGAGGAAGGGAAGGCGGTGTCCGCCATCATCCTCGTCGAGAGTGTTCCTAAGGAGACACCTGGGCGGGTGGGCCGCCCTTTCCTGCCTCCTCCCCCGCCATTTCTCCGCCCTCACGGCTCCCTTTTCCCCTCCTTCTTTCCCTCCATGGGGAGGAGGAGGAAGGACGGAGAGGAGCGGAGCGGCCACGTCGGCGCCTCAACACCGGCGCCCATGGGCTGAGGGACAAGGAGGAGGGAAGGCGGCCATCCCGTGAGGAGGGAGAAAAACGCCGCCAGGAAACCCACCGCTCCGTTCCCGCCCTTTTAGTTCAAAAATAATCCTCCCCTCCTTCACTTTGAAACCAGTGTCCCAGGTGAGCCCCTTATAGTTACCTCCCGCCAGGTATGCCTCTCTGTCTCTATTAGTAGTCCCTTTCTTATCTGTCTACTACCCCAGTGTTTAATCTCTTTCTCTTTCTTAATTTCTTTCTTTCTACCTATTTATTATTATTATTATTATTATTATTATTATTATTATTATTATTATTATTATTATTATTATTATAGTTCTATGCCTATTTACCTATTTCTTTTTTATCTGTCTACTACACCAGTTTTTAATCTATCTCAATCTTTCTACCTATTTACTTCTTTCTTATCTGTCTACTACCTCAGTGTTTAATCTCTTTCTCTTTCTTAATTTCTTGCTTTCTACTTATTATTATTATTATTATTATTATTATTATTATTATTATTATTATTATTATTATTATTATTATTATTATTATAGTTCTATGCCTATTTGCCTATTTCTTTTTATCTGTCTACTACACCAGTTTTTAATCTATCTCAATCTTTCTTTCTACCTATTTACTTCTTTCTTATCTGTCTACTACCCCAGTGTTTAATCTCTTTCTCTTTCTTAATTTCTTGCTTTCTACCTATTATTATTATTATTATTATTATTATTATTATTATTATTATTATTATTATTATTATTATTATTATTATTATTATTATTATTATTATTATTATAGTTCTATGCCTATTTACCTATTTCTTTTTTATCTGTCTACTACAGCAGTTTTTAATCTATCTCAATCTTTCTTTCTACCTATTTACTTCTTTCTTATCTGTCTACTACCCCAGTGTTTAATCTCTTTCTCTTTCTTAATTTCTTTCTTTCTACCTATTATTATTATTATTATTATTATTATTATTATTATTATTATTATTATTATTATTATTATTATTATTATTATATGCCGCCCTACTCGGTGAAAACCGACTCGGGGCGGCTCACAACATACAATCAAATACAATGTAACAATTCAATAGAACAACACAAACTCACAACATTGTGAGTTTGATCCTGACCCTGACAGGGATCAAAGTTGACTCACCGGCCTCTTCCATCCTTCCGAGGTCGGTGAAATGAGTACCCAGGATGTTGTGGTGGAGGTAGTGGTGGGTCACATGAAATGGTGCCGTGGGGCACATCCAGCCCATGGACTGCAGGCTGAGAATCCCTGTGTGCAAGAGGAAGCTTCTGCAAATCTAAATTGAAAACAGTTTAGACTGCATACAAGATGAAAGCGAGAGATATTCTGATGGTCTGTTCCTCTTGTAAACACCCCACCTCCACCCACCCCCAACTTTGTAACAATGCCGATTTGGGCTTCTGATGTTTGAAGAATCCGATTACTGTTTTTTATTATTATTATTATTATTATTATTATTATTATTATTATTATTATTATTATTATTATTATTATTATTATTATTATTATACTTCTATGCCTATTTATCTATTTCTTTTTTATCTATCTACTACACCAGCTTTTAATCTGTCTCAATCTTTCTTTCTACCCATTTACTTCTTTCTTATCTATCTCCTAGCCCAGTGTTTAATTTCTTTCTTTTTCTTCTCTCTACCTATTTACCTATTTCTTATCTATCCTGCCAACCTAGCAGTTCGAAAGCAAGAAATTGCGAGTAGGATAAATAGGGACCACTTCGGTGGGAAGGTAAACAGCGTTCCATGCGCTCCGGTGTCTAGTCATGCCTGCCACATGACCACGGAAACGTCTGCAGAAGCAGACAGTGCTGGCTCTTCGGCTTAGAAACAGAGATGAGCACTGACCCCTAGAGTCGGATACGACTGGCTTTCGAGCAAGAGAAACCTTTACCTTTACTATCTATCTATTACCCTAGTGTTTAATCTTTCTTTCTGTCTGTTTTTCTTTCTTTCTACCAGTTTACCTATTTCTTATCTCTCTACTACTCTGTGTTTAATTTCTTTTCTTTCTTTCTACTTACAGTATTTACCAATTTCTTTCTTAGCTATCTACTATCCCAGTGTTTAATCTCTCTGTCTTTTCTGTCTTTCTTTCCTTTCTTTCTTTCTATTTCTCTCTTAACTGTCTACTACCCCAGTGTTTAATTTCTTTCTTTCTATCTATTTATCTGTCTACACAGATAGCTACCTGTCTATCTATGCCCAAAAAATGCACCAGGCTGATAGGGAAATATTAGGAGGGTGTTTGTTTTTTTTAAACAAAATTATTATTATTGCCCCCTCCCCTTTCGACTCCCTCCTTCACCTACAAAATTAAGACACCTTTTAGACTTAGAGGAGAAACTGGAGTGTATCTATTGTTAAAGGAGAGTTTAATGAATTTAGGAAAAGTAGGACTACAGGTCCCAGGGGTTTGTGGGTAGATTGGGGATTTTGGGACTTGTAGTCTGTCCTCCTTGTGGGTGTTTCCAAGCAGGTTACAGGTTATTTTATTTTGGGCCACAACTCCAGGGAAAAAGGAGCTGGTAAAGAAGTGGCTACCTGTGTTCATATTCTTGTAGACAAATGTCTAATTATCACAGTTGGCGACTAGCGGCCATGGTCAACTTTGAGTTAGGTATCCCAGCCTTGCCTACCTCACAGGATTGGAGGTGGCATTGCACTATTGGGAGGTACAGCAGGGTAAAGACACAGTACAGTATTTGAAAGCTCCAAACAGGATTTAGCAGTTGAGTCATATACAAATTAGAGGTGGAATTGCGTATACTTTCAGTTGCTGCAAGCATATTATATAAATAGTAACTTATGTTTGTCAATAGCACAGAAACTGGACAGCAGGCAGAATCTGGGTGGCCTTGGCAGAATGGATGCAAGGATGCTGACTGGATTAGCGACCACTTAATATGTTTTTGAGTTTTCTTCTTGCCCCTTTTAGTCGGAGGGACTTAATGAGTTGGTTTCTTTTTATTTATTTATTTAATAGGTTGCTCAGTGCAGCACTGGTGGCTTAGTGGTTAAGACGCTGAGCTTGGAGACTGGAAGATCAGGTTTTGATATCTGAGTGCTGCATGACGGATCTTGGGGACATGAAAGGCACCTCATTCGGGGGTCCCTGAGCAGAGTTTCTCCAGCAAAAATCCTTTCAATCCAAAATAATTTCTGATACGAAATTTATTTATTTTTTGTGCAAGGATTCCATGAGTAGTCATAAAAACACCAAAACTATAGGTCTAGGCCAGTGATGGCTAACCTTGCCACTCCAGGTGTTCTTGGACTTCAATTCCCAGAAGCCCAAGTCAACATACTTGCTGATCATGACTTCTGGGAATTGAAGTCCAAGAACATCTGGAGTGCCAAGGTTGGCCATCACTGGCCAAGGAAGTAGACTCATCAGTCCCTGGAGACAAAATATCCCTCCCTTTTTTGGTACCCAAGTTTGATACCCAGAACCCAGGGTGTTTGGAGTAGATTTGTGAAGCCACAACTGATTGCCATAAAGAATGATCAGCTTAATCTCTCACAAGCTGTGTAGGCTGGGCAGCTGTTCCTGCAGACATTTATTTATTTCACTCCTGTATTAAATGAGAAGAGCATGTGAATATTCAGATGTTGGGAGGGGGAACCCACACACGTTGAGATTATTGCTTGTTTAATGCATATTTATGTCTGGTTAAGTTCTTAGTAAGCAAGTAAAGGATTGTTCTGTCAGGACAGAAACAGGAGAGGATAGTTTTCCTGGATTCAATAGGGTGACAAAGGTCTGTATTTCATTCAGTACATTGCATGATGCTGTACATGCTTATTGAAAGGTAGATTGCATTATAGTTATTGAGATACACTCTTAATTTTATGATTGCAGCCTAGTTTAGGATTGTTGCCAGATGTAATCACCGCAGAAGTCTCTTATGTGTGAATGCAGTGAAGACATAATTGTTGTGACAATGTAGTGTCCATAGACTTTGAGCGAGAACATATTAGCAAACTTCATGTGGTATTTGCATTCCCGGCTACCTTATTATTTCCTGCCCTGCCTTTTTTTGTAATGCCTCAATTAAACCTGGCTACAAAAGCAAACATGATATAAGATAATTCAGAGTGCCCTTTTCTAAATGGCTTTGACTTTGGACTTTGCCCTTTTTGGTTAGTTAATTTTTGTTTGCCTTTAGTTTAGTTGACGTAGTTTCACTGAACCACCTCACCTTAGTGGAATCTTTTATGCTCTGGACAAAACCCTTTTCTGCATCAGAATTACTTTTCTTAGACCTGAATTGTAAGTGAGTAGTTGTCCCTTTATGTACTGAACAGACTATGCTTCTGAAATACAGTACTGTACTGCCTTTCATTTACAAACACTCCACTGAGAAAACAAAGAGGATATAAAAACAAGGTGAAAGATGCATGAAAAATGCGTAGGCAAAGAAGATCAAGGGTTTTCCTGCAGCTGTTTGAGTTGAGTGGGTGTCACATGCAACACATGAAAATGTTCTTTCTACAAACAGATCACCTGGCCTCTTCTGAGTTTTTGAAGTTGTCATCAAATTTTGGCCTTCTGGTCAAAGTCCGGTTCAGTAACTGGGGAGTCAGAGGCGAGAGGTGTATCTGGATTCTGTCCTGTCAGCCACTGTAAGAATGACAGCCCTTATTAGATGTTTCAGAGAGAGGAGTGGGGTGATCACATTCTTAGACTACTGGGGGGGAGGAATCACAGACAAATGCTAGTTTTCCATCTATGCTGATCTTCCTCAGGCTAGGTACCATGTGGCTGTGTTGGAGGCAGAGAAAGCAGGTAAAGTCCCAAAAACCTTTGTAAAGTGGATGTCTTCCATAGGTCTGTGTGCATTGCCTAAGGCAGATACCATCTAGCCATCTCATCTTGGGCCGTCCCCTTCTTCTTTTGCCCTTGACCCTTCGAAGCATCAAAGCTTTCTCAAGTGAATCCTCTCTTCTCATTTGATGTCCAAAGTACTTTAGCCTCATCTTTATTATTTGACCTTTTAAGGAACAGTCAGGGATGATTTCTTCTAAGATTGACCTATTTGTCCGTTTACCTCGGATAATGCTAAAATCGCATAACGTTAAGTACAGTACTGTAATCTGGGGAGGAGAATTGGATCGAATAACGTTAAGGTCCTATGGGATGGATTTGATAACAACCGCTAACGCCTGTGCGGTTACAACGGATCTCTATAGAGCTTTAACGTTATCCGATCCATCTCATAGGATTTTAACATGCATCGGGTAACACTAAAAATTGGATAACACCAAGACTTGTGGAACCAAGTCTTATCGTTATCCAAGGTATTACTGTATTTATATTCTATCTTTCCTTCAGTGAGTTTAAGGCTCTCATCTTCAATTTATTGTCAAACTAACACTGTCAGCTAGATCAGGCTGAGAAAGTGTGAGTGGCCCAAAAGTCACTCTGTGAGGGTCACAGCCAAGTGGGGGCTAGAACCTCAGTTCCCAAGATTCATTCCAGTAGCCTAACCAATTCGCCACACAGGTCTATGTGTTCACACTGGCTTATGAGTCTAGGGCCATGATGGTGAACCTTGGCATTCCAGTTGTTCTTGGACTTCAATTCCCAGAAGCCCAAGTCTCTGTGAGTCCTCACAAATAGCTATATTATGGCCCATTAAAATGATAGTGTCTTCACAGAGAGTTGGGCTTCTGGGAATTGAAGTCCAAGAACACCTGGAGTGCCAAGGTTCGCCATCACTGGTCTAGGGAAACTCAGTTGAGGCAGCAATCTGTCTTTCTTCCTCAACACATCTGATTAACCACTTTCTTTTCTAAATCAAAATAGAAAGAGCTAGTTCTTGTAATCACCCTATTTTTGGCATGAATTGTTCATTACAGATGTATTATGTTAATGACTGTCTGGCTAGATAGGCTGATTAAGATTTCCAGGTTCTATTAGGCAACAAGTTTTTCATGCCATGCTTTCTTGAAGAATGACTGAATGTGTTAGGGAGGGGAAGGTACCGCTCTATGACTGTTTTGTCAGGGTATGCTGATTAAAATTGGTTAAGATAAGGGATATTTCTTGCAAGTAGTAATCAGGAATAACTAAATAATATTATGGGTGGCAACGAATTTTTATCTGTTATCAGAATTCTGTGGACAGTTTGCCAGTTTTGTTGAGTTACAAGTCTGAGGCTGAAAGAGCTATTGTGTATAGCATGATTGGGCTAGTCCTGAAAGAAAATGCTCGAAATGTGGCTATGGCTATTAAATTTACCCAAGTTCCCTTAGATGGAGTAATTATTTAGCATTATCTTAAATAAAGTGAAATCTTCTGGTAAATGTATAGAATAATGTATGTGTTTTTAAAGTGAGCCTTTCAGATAAGTTAGTTGGAGGTTACAGATACCTGGAAGAGAATTCTTTTGTTGTTACAACACTTCTTTTAACTTCATAGGCAAATCCTCAGTATTAACTTCTAGTTTTGCTTTGGATTTTGTGTTCCAATTGTAGAAGAAAGGATTTCTTTAATATTGATCCTTAATCTTGCATACCAACTGGCAAGTACTTCCTCTATGAAGTTACAGATATCAAAAGTAAAACACAGTATGTTACTAGAAAGCAGAAGATTTGATAATGGAGAACAATCTATTTTTCAGGAAAAAATTTAATTAGGTTTGTAAGATAACAGTAGAAAATTACTGAATATGAACTTGAATGAAGTAATTCTCTCTGAGATTGATTTTTGTGGCTATTAGTAATAAATCAGATGGGAGAACAAGGGAAATAGCACACATTTGGTTGAGATTTTAAATGTTTGTTGCAGTTTTTATACTGGGTTTTGATCTGAAGATAGCATGACTTACAAAAAAATCCCTATTAGAAAAATAGCATTGATAATAAACTAATAAAAATAAGGAAACGATCAGTAACTTGATTCATAAACCTATTAGTTTAGATTAAATAAATATACTGTACACAGAAAGCTACATAAAAGCAATAATAGAGGAGAAAGGGTTCTTTTGCATGTCTACTTTAACTGTTATTAATTAATTAGCTACATTTACACCCATCCTTTCCTTCTGTAAGCCAAAGGCAGGATTCATGGCTTCATTCTCCTCGCTTACTTATCACGACAAAGTAGTAGGCTTGTCAGAATGTACAGTAAACATTTCTTGTGTATGCATAAAAATATATAGCAGTGATTTCCCTTTTTTTCCGCTACTCATGTGCTCATAAACCCTTATTCATTGAATTGGATTTTAGGTTAGAAGTTGTTACACATAAGAGGCAAGTGAATTGAGCTTCCTCACCACCTGAGTTCAGGGTGTAACCTAGAAAGTGTACACTGTGGTTGTGTGCTGTACAAAAAGATAAATAGGGGTGGACATTATTTTTCAGGCGTTTTGCCTATGCTAGCAATCTCATTGTAGAAAGCTTCTGAGAGGCCTTAGGTATCATTTCCAGGTAGTGCTAAGTGGGTATTTAGTAGTGCAGGGTTCAAATTCCTATCTGAACACTGGGTCAGAGTACAGTAATCTTTTGCCAAATAAACACAAGTTTCTCTGCTTAACTTCTTACAGTGTCGCAAAATACTGGTTGTTTAGATCTTTAGGACAGATGCATTTATGTGACTGTGCAGAAAAGTAGAGGCCTTAGTTAGTGCTTTAAAAACAAGCAGACAAATAAATAAATGCTGGTTACATTCAACTACAGACAGGAGTCCAGTAACCACATCCTAGATCAGTTCAGGTTTCAAGAGCAGATCTGTTTATACTGTGCTGCAGTGATAAATATACAAGGTTAGTAGTGATGGTAATATCAGCATTTCACTCAGCAGCTTTATTACTACACCCCTTATGATCATATTAATGATCTGTGGCTTGTCACCCAGTAAACAGTTGGATGAGTGCATGTGTAGCCTAATATTAGGAGGAATGCTCATTTGTCATCATCAACATCTACTGATACTTCCTGTTAGTCTATCACATGTTTGTGTTCTGCTCTGTTGCTTGAGTTAATTTTCTTTGCAGTGTTACAGAACCATCTAGTCCCTTAATTAACAAGACTATACATGCAAGATTGATAAATGGTTGTGGCAACTTCATATGAATCAGGTTTGTATAAGGGCCTTTGTGGGGCTTTTAGTTCCTGTTTGTAAGAATTAATGTCTCTTTGTGGGCCTGGGTGCATCTCCTTTAGTCTTCTGAGAGGTTGCTGGAGGCTAAACTGCCATAACTGGTCACACAGTAAGGTGTCATGGTTAAGTAACTAAGGTGGTTGCTAACAAGCAAGCTTTTAGTAGCCAGAAGCAAAAGAATGGAATGGTTGCAAAAGATAGTTGGGCATAAGCTGAGGGCTTGGGTATTAGGGAAGTGGGATAATCACTTTGTCTCTGTCCAAATCTTACAAATATCTTATGCCTCACATAATGTTTGCCAATCACAAACTTTGTACAAGTTTCAGATCATAGTGAATGAACAGACCCATATTAACATTCCAGAGGAAAGCTCCTTTGTACCCCACCTAAAATTTTCTTTCTTTTGGTGACCCCAGGGCTGATTTTACAGTGACGTCTAATTTCAACAGTAATGACAGTGACATTTCAAGAACTTTGCAATTTGTTTGGAATTCTGCTGAAGCAGCATTCTCTCCTAATGTGTATTGACTGGTCAGTACTGCTACCATAGGTCTGGAGCTGTGATGGTGAACCTTGTAACCCCAGCTGTTCTGGAACTTCAATTCCCAGAAGCCCAAGTCCCTGTGAATCCACACAAATGGGTTTACTGCACATAAACCCACACAAGTGGGTTTACTATGTATGCTCAGTAAACCCATTTGTGTTGGCTCTAGAGGGAGGAACACTGCAGACATTTAGTCATGACTATTCAGCTGTAAACATGTGGGCTGTAGAAACCAGAATTACCTTTCCTGAAGAATTCAGCAGCTTTTCCTCTTATCATATTCTGAGCTGAGCTCTGTCTTAACTGCTGCTGCTGCTGGTGGTGGTGGTGGTGGTGAGGAGGAGGTATCCTTAGATAGTACTCTTTTGGCATTGCTTCTTACCTAGGTTACTGGCTTGTTTCTGTCCAGTGGTAGCATGCCAGAGCACTGAATACTCGGGCAAAGCAATCTTTACTATGCTACCATGCATGTGCAGGCAAGGCTATGCAGTTTAGACATGATACTGCATTCAACTGGATCCGTAAAGAGTACTTACTAAATTATTTCTTTTCATCAATATAGAAACTTTGTGAAACTCATATGAACTTTCAGTCCCTCTGAGTTTTTAAAAACAAATGAAAAGCTCTTTTGGGATATGTTTGTGCTATTAACTTATGACAAATTGGATTTGTTGGTCTTACATGTTTGCAATTCTGGTTCAGGAGTTCTCAACCTTTTAAAGCTGTGGGCTGGGTCACGCTCCCTCAGACAGCTTTGGGGCTGGATGGCCATTTTGGGCTTCTTTCATCACATGACACTTCTGGGTGTGGTGGAGGTAGTGGTGGGCCCACATGAAATGGCACTGCGGGCTGCAGGTTGAGCATCCCTGTTATAGCAGTTGTCACACAACATATGCTACGGATCAGTGGGAACTCTGGTTTATGGAACATACTAGTTGATGCTACATGTTTCTTATAGCAGAAGCAGCTGTTGCTCTGTTGTTGTGCTGTGTGAAACTGATGATGGAATTATGTGGAGTATTTCCTCTTTGAGTAAGATGCTGATTGCATTATGTACACCTCACTTGCCCTTGTTTTTCTGGTTTTATTTAGAACACTGGACTTGTTGTTATGCCTAATTTCTTTGTAATTTGGTGCTATGCATAATCTGTTTGCCAGTCTCTTTGCCAGGCTGTGGAGAGAACCTGGCATTTCTGACCTTCTCATGCTCTCATCAACTGCCCAACCCTTACCTTGGACATATCTTTATACCTATTCATACAAATAGCTAGAGGGCCGTAACCTGTGTCTGTTTGCTGATGAAGAAACTGGAATGTTGTATGTCCAGTCTCCCAGGACAAAGTCCACACATTGAAGATGTTTTGCTTATGTAATATTCTCTTCTACTCTCTCATTGACATAACTGAGGAATTGACTCCATGTGAGTTTTAGGCTTTACAGACTAATAATTAGTAAAGTTTGAACAGGTGATGATCCAGGATTTGAGCCACTGTGTGCTAACGATCTGTTATCGTTATTTATTCCTTGTTATATACACTGGAATCTGAACATGGTTCATGTCAGCTGTCTCTGACAAAACCTTAGTGAGATTGAAGATTTCACCAGTACAATGCTAATTATTTCCCAGTTTTCCTTTGTGTTTTACCTTCATTGACCAACTCTTTTACTTTACTTCGTTCCTAGGTAGAAGGAGCAGAGTACATACTGTGTTACCTGTAGGAATCTTGATTTGTCAGTATTTTGACTGTGTACCAGCACTATTTGGGTCAACATTTCATTTTGTCCTTTGGTTTATTTCTAGATATCATGACAAAAAGACATGTAAAATGAAATGAAAGACTCCTTATTTCTGCATTTATCACAGTACTAACATTATTAGCACTCTATGCAGCCACAAATGTGTATGTGTAAGAAGAATGTGTATGATTCAGCAAATGGTGAAAGTATTGTAATTTGAATAGAGTATATGTATAGTTAAAAATTATACAGCATGCTAATATTATACTGAATCATTTTACATTAGTGCCACTACTTTGAGGCTTGCTTGACTTGTGTCTTGAAGCAAAGTGCTTGCAAATCTTCTACCATCTGGACTGCCCAATCGGTCTACTCTTTGCTTAGACCAGGTGTTCTCAACCTTTTAAAGCTGGGGGGCTGGGTCACACTCCCTCATACAACTTTGGGGTCCAGATGCCCATTTTCCCTTTCTTCCACACACGGCACTTCCTGACGTGTTGGAGGCAGTGGGGGGGCCATATGAAATGGTTCTGCGGGCTGCATCTGGCCAACAGGCTAAAGGCTGAGAATCCCTGGCATAGATCTTGGCATTTTACATCTGGGGTTGCCTAGACCTTACCCAGGAGCTTTCTAAAGCAAGATACTGTAGTAAGTTTTACTAAATAAATGGAGTATCTTTTTGTGATTCACATCCGCAATGACACAGTAGACTAGTTTGAGCCTGCCATATTTAGAAAGACTGTTCACCTGAACTACCATGCAGACAGGTGTGGATTTCCTTTCAACACTTAGGTCAGGTCTGGGTTTCTAACATTCTGAAGAAGCATCTATTTCCATTCTGGAGATAAAATTGTGAAGTACATGCAGCGTTTTTTCTTGGATATTTGAAATCTGATATCTTGAGTAGTTAATTTCTTAATAGGTCTGATTTGGAAGGTCAGGTTTCGATACTCGAGAGCTTCACTTGAAAGGAGCCTCTTTCGGGCGTCCCCTAAAAGTCCTTTCAACCCAGAGTAATATGGCATGAAATTATTATTACAGTCTGGAAGAATGCGGGTGTAATACTTAAATAGTTATTGATGACTGATCTCCATTTGATAAATGGTTCAAATTATTCAAGAATTAAGAAACCACTTCTGAACTTTTTATAATTGCAGAATTGTCAGGCTAACAAGCATCTTGTCTCAGACGTCTTTGCCATTGTCAAAGTAGTAAATCTGTCAGCAGGCTGAAAATAAGTTCTGAATTAGATTGCAAGTTTAAGAATTAACATAAACATATGCAGGTACAGTCAGTCTGGTAGGAAAAATGGATTTGTTGAATGACTTTGCAAGCTATATGTCTACTGATCTAAACATAGAGCCAATATTTACTTGCAAAAATATCTGCTTTTCTAGGAAAAAACACATTGAGGAGTAACTGCTACTGCTGTAATTGAAAATACTGGACTAGTATGTAGACTTGACATACTTGACTCTTGTCACAGTCAGTATTAGTGAACACCTTCAAAACTGTAATTTATTGCAATCCTTGAACACAGTGTTTCCCAATGTGGGGGCCGTGCCTTACAGGGGGACTTCACTTCCCAGAAGCCTAGGTCAGTACATTGACTGATCAGTGCTTTGGGGAATTGACTTGGGCTTCTGGGAATTGAAGTCCAAAAACCAAAGATTGGGGGAACACTGCTTTAACACATCAGAATAGGATTTGGGGTCTAGGGTACAAAACTGATAACGAGCTCTGAGCTAATTCAGGGTCTCCTGATTGACCTAAGCTAGGTGAATGAATGCATAGTTACAGCATAGTCCACACTACTCTGTTTCTGTATACCACAGGGCAAAAGTGTAATGGTGGGCAAACTGCCTTGATTTCCTTGCTCATCTTTTTATTATTATACTCCTGGTAGTCCAGCAAGAAACACTAGGTTTCTGTGGCAAATGTTAGAAAGCCATTGCATCTTTAATAGGCCTTATATAAAAGATAAAACTTTACATGTCAATAAACAGAAAAATGATAAAAGGTAGGCTTCATTTACTCTCAATGGATCTAGACCACAGAAGCACAGGACTTTTTTTAAAAAAAGTGAGGTACTGTCTTTAAACAGCAAAAAATGTAGTGTTTTCACTTCTTTTCCCAGAAATATGATTTCATTAGTTTGTTAAGTTGACATTATCAATACATTAACATTTTGGTAAATGGTATAATTTGTTTCCCCTCTTCATTTAAGGAACCCATTATCTTCACTATCAGTGAAGGGCCTGCCATTCTGTTGATATAAATACAATCAGATGTTGGATGTCATGGCTAAGTCCACGGGAGAGGAACCAACCTCCAAAGTCAAAGAACTCTGCACTGAATGTGGCCAGCTCCACATGTTGCCAGATAATCATCTTTATAATTTCCAAGATGAAGTGGATGATGACTTAACATGCCACATTTGCCTCCAGCCTTTGCTCCAGCCTATGGATACCCCTTGTGGACACACGTACTGTTTTAAGTGCCTCGAGAACTTCATGAGGGAGTACAGTTTCTGTCCCATGGACCGCAAGAAACTATCTTTCCAGCACTGCCGAAAGTCCAGCCTTTTAGTGAGGAACCTGCTGGATAAGCTGATTGTCCTCTGTCCTTTTCAAGATGACTGTAAACACAGGATGCAGCGGTGTGAACTAGAGGCTCATTTACAAAACAGGTGAATATCTGTTGGTGAAATTACAGAAAACATGCTGCCACATTATTTTCTTTGGCTCCTTCATCACTTTCAGCAAATTACAAAGTACAATTTGGGTCTGAAAATTTTATGTTAGTAACAGAAGGAAACACAGCAACTTCCTAGTTTATAGTAGGAAAAGTACAGTGGAATCTTGTATAATGAATAATTGGTTCCACAAGGCACTTCGTTATACGATTTTTTTTTTGTCGTACAATGCATGCATCCCATAGGATATCCTTGACTGTGAGAGTATTTGTAATCATTTAGGTGTTATCTATATGATCCACTCACATTTTTCTCTATGGGAAAAATTGTACAAAGGAAATTATTCATTGCACGTTGCATCCAGTAGAGATTTTTGTTGTACAATGCAACTTTTTTTTTCAAATTCTCTTTATTGTACGATTTTTTTCATTGTATGATGGATTCATTATACGAGGTTACACTGTACCTTAATTCCATTAAAATGGGTTAACAAGTTGCTTTCCATTTTTCATCTCTTTATTTTTCTTATGTAAGCTTTGTGTAAGTGATAATGTTTTATAATTCACTTA
Organism: Furcifer pardalis; assembly: GCA_030440675.1. Classification (NCBI taxonomy): domain Eukaryota; kingdom Metazoa; phylum Chordata; class Lepidosauria; order Squamata; family Chamaeleonidae; genus Furcifer; species Furcifer pardalis. The sequence goes on from CP126899.1 coordinate 14,707,090, forward strand.
TTAATATAGTCTCTTTTGCGGGGATCTTGAATTTTAATTCACAGTTCCACTCAAAGCCTTGTTTTCAGTCATCACTGCAAATTATTGAAGAATAAGAGTAAGAAGGAATTTGTCAGTATGTGTTTCATTTTTTTTCTGGAATAAGTAGCTTTATTCTGGTGTTTTCTAGTTAAATTTAAGTGCAAGTCCATGTTTTTAATGGCGACATCCTCAGCTGTAAGTGGTGAAAAACATCTATGATGATTTTATTTTCTTTTGGCTAAAGCCCCTAGAATTCTGGATGGATGAATTCTTGCAAATTCAGGGGGGCTGAAGTCCCAAAATTACAAAAATCCCACATCTGGCATCCAACCTTTGTAGAATTTAATGCTGAAGACTCATTGGGGGCCATAAGATCACCTCCAAAATGCTTCTTTCACATGCGTGCTGCTACTATCCTGAGCAGATATATATGGGACTGACGTTGTTGTCTAGTTCTTGGGTATGTGCGACTAACAAAAACCATTTGCCTAGTATTGGAAGATGATACTTGATTACAAAGTAACACACACACTCCTCCTCCTCTATAACCCAGTCTTTTTATGTCCTTGACTGTGAGAGTGTTTGTAATCATTTTAGGTGTTATCTACATGATCCACTCACATTTTTGTGTTAGACTTTCTTATTTACTCAGCTGTTTCCAAGTTCTAGTATGACTCTTTCCAAATGTCTTGTTACATATTAATCTTATGAAGCCGCTGAAACCAAACAGATAAAGCCAGGTGTAGGATGTGATGGTGAGAACCTGTATGGAAAAGCTTGAGGTGAGAAATAAGAGTGTATGAATCCAGTTTGTTCTTGTGATCTTTTCTTTTGCAACAAAGAACTTGGTCGCCTTGATTGTCTCAATTGATGCCCATGTTTGTGATGATGGTTTTGGGCCACATGGATGAAAGATCAAAGGAAGAAAAGCAAAATACCAGACCCCTGTTGATGTGAATAGCATTTTGTACCTTCAGTGGATACCAATGAATTGTCTGTCTGTCTTTCGCAAACAAATTACTCTGAGCTTTTATGCTTCTTTTAAGTTAACTTGAATTCTTACTCACTCTCTGTTAGCCCCAGTGGGTCCTTAAGGGTTAGGAAGGTCTCCTTCAGCTGAATGAAAATTAAAAATTAAAAAAAGTTTTAAAAATCACTAATAATAATAATTTCATGTCAGAAATTATTCTGGGTTGAAAGGATTTTTGATGGAAAAACTCCACTCGGGATGCCTGAATGAGGCTCCTTTTATGTCCCCTTTCCCACCGAAGTGATCCCTGTTTATCCACTTGCAATTTCTTGCTTTCCAAGTCCTAGGTTGGCAGTAGCTGGGACAGAGACAGGCACTCAAACCATAATGCAGTACCCGGGTCCTGCTGACTTGCTGGCCTTCCAGCTAACAAGGTGAGCTTCTTACCCACTGAGCCACCACAGCCCCACCAAATAAATAAATAAAAATCACTGAAACCTTATGTAAAATTTACATAATCCTCTTATATAATTTACATTTTCTTTCATATGGCAGAAAATTACATGTACAGTACATTATAGGCATAGTGTCTCTTGAATTAATAACGTCATTGGTTTTCCATGGGCTTATTTCACATTCATAACCTTCCGCTCAAGTCTAATTATATCCATGTGCACTAAAAGGGCTGTCTATTGTACTTAGCAACTATTTTAATAAGAGTTTTCCCTTTCTGTTTAGGAACCCCCCCCCCCCCCAACGTATCAAACTGATGGTTGCATTTAGCCACATACTCTGCATTGTGTATGGGAAAATTAAATGAAGACATTCCTTTCCTGCCCTTGGGCTACCACAGTGGAAACTGAATGTCTGAGCGAACTGGGAGTACATCATCATTACTTGGCATGTGTCTAATTTGCTGCATAATGATAGACAAATGCCTCTGTCTTCAGGAGTTCTTTTCTCTTTCCATACAGATGTCCTGGCTTCAAAAAGTATAAAGCTCAGTTAGAGAGAAAAAGGAATCCACATTCCAGTGCGCAACTTGATTCGCTTTCAAGGGCAGAAGCAAATGTTTTGAAGGAGCCTGAAGTAACAAACAGTGTGTCGTCCCTGGTGACTGGAAACTCAGCTAGTACTGTTGTATCTCTGGAGACGCCGGAACCTGGGCTGGTTAATCCAGCTTTTGATGGGAGTGAAGAAGGTAGGCATTGCCTTCTCTGCAACCCAAAGGTTGTGAGTTCAGTCCTGGCTAGGAGTCAAAGATGACTCAGCTCTCCATTCCTTCCCAGGTTGGTAAAATGAGTACCCAGAATGTTGGGGTTAAAATGCTAATTCACTTGTGAACCGCCCAGAGAGCACACTTAAGTGCTACGATAGAGTAGTGTGATTGCTTTACTTTGCTTTCTCAGCCTGATTTCTATACCCAGGGAAAACAAGCAGATCTGTATTAGACCTGTGTTACAGAAAGCAGGAGTTACAAATTTTGAAGAACCTTGCTTTGTGTTGTCTTTTTTTAAAAAACACTTGTTTCTTATCCTGGTATCTGCAAAATGTGCTTTGAAAATTTTAAACAAAGACAGAATTTCTAATGGTTGGAGAACACCTTTCAGTGCTTTAAACTCCTTTTTGTTTCTTCTCAGGAATAACAATGCTAGAATAAATTATGTAAAATAATTCCATAGTCAAAAGATGGCATGCAGTGTTTCTAGGGATTGCATCACTTAATGATTCATAATTTTTTGAATGCAGCATTTCTGTTAATAGAAAATGTTGAGTGCCAACAGTCTGCTTATTGTTAACATACTGTATTAATTTCTCTTTATAATAAGTGCAGGTGTTGCATGCTGCACTCTGTTTATACAATCCATAAATACAGATGAAAGCAAGGAGAGAAAACTCATGTATTCTGAGATAGCCAGGCTTTTGTTTCTGTAGTTGCCATGGCAATCAGAAATGGCAAAGGATGAAGAAAAACACATCAAACAAGTGAGGATTTTGAGTTTGAACTGCTTGAGAGTAGTGCAGTAATAGATCTCTAGCAGTTAAAAAGTTAAAAACCTGAGTTGCCTCCATGTGTCTCCCTTTTCTTGCCATCAGATTTACCCCAAAGAGCTAGCCTTCTGGCAGAGACTAACGTGATTGAACTCTACCGAGAGGACCCTGAAGAGGAACTTGGGGTGCGGATAGTTGGGGGTAAAGACACGCCTCTTGGCAACATCATTGTCCAGGAGGTCCTTCCAGATTCAGTCGTTGCTGTGGACGGAAGAATAGCGCCTGGAGATCACATCCTGGAAGTAGGTTTGCAAAACTGAGAAGGGTTGGATGGAAATTATGTTATTACCTTTCCAATGAAGCATCAGTGATCCATACCTTAATTTAGCTACTACTAACAGCAGATTCTTGAAGAAGAAAATGGTACCTGTGAGCTTCTATGGGTTTTGCACTCCTATATGTATTTCTGTCTTTACATTTGTGCCAAGCAATATTCTGATCAGTGGTCTTTTTGTGTGTGTCATCCTCTAAGGTAAATGGTGTCAACATAAGCAGTGTGACTCACTGCCAAGCTCTTTCGTTACTTCGGCAACCCTGTGCTGTGCTCCACTTTATTGTGCTGCAAGAGAAAGGATTTATCACCAGGCCTGGGCAACAAGATTCCAGTCCTGCGATAAACCAGCAAGTGATTCATGTGACCCTTGTCAAAAGAGACCGATCGGAACCTCTCGGCATCAAACTGATCAGGAAAACAGATGAGTCTGGGATTTTTATTCTAGATTTGTTAGATGGAGGCTTGGCATCCAGAAATGGGAAACTGTGTCGGAATGATAAAGTCCTTTCTATCAATGGCCAGGATCTACGCCAGGGGACACCTGAGGCAGCGGCTCACATAATCCAGGTAACTCACTGTGTGGTGTAAAGCAATCTTCTTTGGTTCAGCTCAGTAGTGGGATAAAAGAGAGAATAATGAAATCAGAGAGCCCTTATGAAAAACTGAAGGGGGGAAAATTGAAAGTAAAAATACCACGCTAGCTCTACTAACATGATTATGAGATTTACGTTAGCATCGTGTTTCATGCATTACAATGTATGGTTTTCAGATAATTTGGAGGAGAGTTTTGCATCTGTTTAGGAGCCTAGAGGTATCATTTGAAAGATAGATTGGTAACACAAGCTAACTAATATCAGGCTGACTTTGGTGTATGTATTGTAACTTTACTAGTGAGCTATTAGGGCAGGGGTTACCAGTCTAAGCCCCATGGGCCGAATGTGGGGCTCCGGCGCCATTTCATCTGCTCCCCACCCCTCCAAGGGCATTTGAGAAACAAAATAGCCACCCCTTTGAAGCTGTTGGGACAAAATGGCTGGCCCCATTGTGCAGGCAGGACAAAATGACCGTCTGGCCCTTGAAGCTGAGAGAGTGTGACCTGGCCCCCGGCTTGAAAAGGTTGTATTAGGGGCTCTTGTATTAGGGGCTCTGAAACCCTCTGATTAAATAACCTGAGCTTTAACGTTACATGTTTGAAAATGCCCTTTCTCGTTTCCGGCTTTTTCTGCAGACAAGTGAAGCCAGAGTCAACTTTGTCGTTCTCCGCCAGTCTGGTGTGCAGCTCTCAGAGGTTGTCGAAGATAGCGGCACATTGCATGCCAACAGTAGCAGCAGCAGCAGCAGCAGCAGTGGCGGAAGTCCTGTACACCATCGGAGGAGACCAGAGCGGACTCACTATCGGCGGAAACCCAGCTATCAGAAAGTAGGCTTTGAATTTTAATTCCAGTTTAGGGTTTAACCTTGACTTCATTTTTCACCTACGTGAATTTGTGATGCTCTGCCAAGCATATACCTTGTGAACCGCCCCGAGAGTGCATTAAGTGTTCTGGGGCAGTTGTAGAGGTGTGATTGCTTTGTTCCAGACTTCAGTGCCTCTATAACATTTTCATATTTACTTTTTGGCACAATTTTTCCTGCTTAAAAGAAGAAGTACATTGGTTCCACATGTCATGACGTTATCCGATTTTTAGCATTGTCCGATACATGCATCGAACAACGCTAAAAACAAAAACAAAACCCTAACTCTGGGACAAACCGTTTTAAAGGCAGGCAAGGAAAGAAAGAGACCCAATCGGGTCTCTTTTCCTCCCTGCCTTTAAAGCCACCCCCACCCGCAGCGGTCTCTGCAACTGCAGTAGGGTCGGGGAAAGGCGCGCCTTTCCCCGACCCTACTGCAGTCGCAGAGACTGCTTGTGTCTCTTTCCCTCCCTGTATTTAAACTACAGGGAGGGGGAAAAAGAGAGACGTGATTGGGTGCAGTAGGGTCAGGGAGGAAAAGAGTAAGACTCGATTGCGTCTTACTCTTTTCCTCCCTGTATTTAAACTACAGGGAGAGGGAGACTGCTTGTGTCTCTTTCCCTCCCTGTATTTAAACTACGTCTCTCTCTTAAATCACGTCTCTCTCTTTCCCCCTCCCTGTAGTTTAAATACTGAGAGGGAAAGAGACACAAGCAGTCTCTGCGACTGCAGTAGGGTCGGGGAAAGGCGTGCCTTTCCCCAACCCTACTGCAGTTGCAGAGACCGCTGTGGGTGGGGGTGGCTTTAAAGGCAGGGAGGAAAAGAGACCCGATTGGGTCTCTTTCTTTCCTTGCCTGCCTTTAAAACGGTTTGTCCCAGAGTTAGGTTTTTTTTTTTTTAGCGTTGTTCGATGCATGTATCGGACAACGCTAAAAATCGGATAACGTCATGACATGTGGAACCAATGTACTTCTTCTTTTAAGCAGGAAAAATTGTGCCAAAAAGTAAATATGAAAATGTTATAGAGGCACTGAAGTCTGGAACAAAGCAATCACACCTCTACAACTGCCCCAGAACACTTAATGCACTCTCGGGGCGGTTCACAAGGTATATGCTTGGCAGAGCATCACAAATTCACGTAGGTGAAAAATGAAGTCAAGGTTAAACCCTAAACTGGAATTAAAATTCTCTAGAGACCCAATCACGTCTCTCTCTTTCCCCCTCCCTGTAGTTTAAATACAGGGAGGAAAAGAGACACAAGCAGTCTCTGCGACTGCAGTAGGGTCGGGGGGGGGGGGGGGAAGGTGCAGAGACTGCTGCCGGTCGGGGGTGGATTTGGTAGTTCTACCCAAACTACCCCACACCCACAGACCATTGCTAAGAATCATTATCCAGAATCGTTATCCGATGCAAGTTTTTTCCAAAAAACTTGCATCGTTATCCGATGCAATTGTTATCCGGGGTATTACTGTACTTGCTGATGATGAGGTTTATGGAGCAGAGTGTTACGTAAGAATATTTTAAGCCTAACACTGTTGTCCTGATTCTGGAAACTAACCAATTCTTCCCTGCCCTGCACCAAACTATAGATTAATTGAAGATCTCATGGGAGTTACATTTTTATGATTTGACTCATTTATTAATTACTATTTTTGATTTCTTCAATTCACCTTTCAGGCCTGCAAATGGTTGCTGTTGGTCCATTCTCACTTTTAAATGTGCTTTATAGTATTGTTTTGTCCTGTGTCGCAGTGGTTAAACTGCTGTACTGCATCCAAAAAGTTGTGAGTTTGATCCTGACCAGGGCTCAAGGTTGATGCAGCCTGCCCTCCTTCTGAGGCTGGGAAAATCAATCCCCAGGATGTTGGGGGCAAAATGCTAATTAAATTGTGAACAGCCTCGAGAGTGCATTAAATGCTGTGGGGCAGTTATAGAAGTGTGATTGCTTTGTTTTTTACATGCTGTTTTAATGTGATATTAGTTTACTCCTCTAGCAATATTTCAAAAATTGTCTTAGCTTTTACATCGTCTTTTAATGCTGTAAGTCCTTTTATAGTAGAAAGGCAGGGTAAAAAGATATTAAATCAATAATAAGTTATATGGTCATAGCTGGAAAGGGGCATACAGCTCTGTATGAAAGGTGTTAGTTTGGGGGTTCTCAACCTGTGCCCTGTGGGCCAGATGTGGCCCATGGCACCATTTCATGTGGCCCATCTTCACCACACCAGGAAGTGCCATGTGATGGAGGAAGAGCAAAATGACCATCCAGTCCCCAAAGGTGTCTGAGGGAGCATGACTCGGCCCTCAGCTTAAAACGTTTGAGAACTCCTGTTAGTTGTTCTGTTTTGTGAAGACTTGCAAACTTATGCCTGATACACAGGATGTGATCTTTCTTTTAATATGTCATCCACATCTTCTTTTAGGCACTCCCTCAAGGATACATCAGTCAAGAGAAGACAGTCACCATTAAAAAGGAGGCGAAAGAATCCCTAGGAATAACAATAGGAGGTGGAAGGGAGGTTAAAAATAAACTCCCTGTTTACGTAACCAGCGTTCAGCCAGTTGGGTGCCTTTTCAGGGATGGTCGGATTAAGAAAGGTAAGGATGCCTGTAGCATTTTCTTTTTTTAAAAAAAATTCCATATGAGCTGTCATTGAGGAAACAAAATACTATGTCATTAATATGTATGTAATATTGAAACGATCCAAAGTGGGAAAGTAAGCGTTATAGGAAGGGGGTTGTTACAGTATGTCTCTTTTTATTTCTCTCAACAGGAGACATACTTTTGAGTATAAACAATGTTGATTTGACTTTTCTGAGCTACAACGAAGCAGTCTCTGCGCTGAAGTCCAATGCAGCATTGCACACAGTTGTGCTAAAAGCTCTGGAAATTATGGTACCGGAGAAGGCAATGGAATTTATGGAGGCTTCTGAGAGCAGGGAAAACAGGTTCAGCTGGGCTCCTCTTTGGATCATGTGGCTCGGATTGCCCAGGTAATTCTGGTGACTTAATGTCACCCCATGTGTTCTGATAATAGTGTCATACCACTTTTGTTAGTATCACTTACATCACTTAAAATGTAATGAGTGAAAGTCCTTTCTGGCTTGGAAGCAGAGCAATTAAGAAAGAGGCCAATTTCCCTTCTTTCCCTTCCTTCCTTGTCCTTTCTTTCGCCTTCATTTTCCCTCTCACTCCCCACCTTTGTAATGGTTCAAAGGAACTGAGCTCTGCTGACTCAAGTGCACTAGGAGTTGGGTGGGAGCTTTCCCATAATGCACAGCTGAGGTCTAGCAACCTGACCATGGAAAGAACCACAGTTATGCACGTCATGTTCTTTTGTGGTGGTGTGTTTATCTATCTGCCTGTCCATGCATACATATAGGAAATGTAATCACATATTATCAGGTTAATTCTGATATATGGTATATACACTGTGCTTTGTCTTTCTGTCCGGACATCCCGCTACGGTAATGGAGTAGACAGTACAGCTAGTGGCTCAACACCGAGTGTTGGGTGGCGGTAAATAACCTGACTCCCTAAAGGAGCCAATGGCTTCAGGAGGATGAGCCCCTTAAGGTGGGGTGATGGTCCCCTTCAGTGGAGGAAATGCCACTAGAAACCGTTGTATTGGGCCCAACGGCAAAATGAGTAGAGGAGGAACTCTGATTCCCAATGGTCATGGAGGTGGAAAAAGCCATGCCAGATGGACTGGCTTGTGAAGGCGCACCTTGGCCATATCCTCAAGGCTGGGGCAGTCCATTGCAGTCCCGGTATTAAATCTTGCATGTCTCATTTCATATGTGCCGCAGGAGATGACTCTGTGACCACAGTGTGTGGGTCACTTCATGGCAAGCTGGGATCCACCTTAAACAAATTCATGCCAGCGGCATTTTTCCTGCTTCAGGAAAAAATGCATTCTTCGATATGAGTTCCAGCTGACACACTGTGCTTTAACGTCGGGCACAAAACTCCTTCACAAAGGAAGCTACCTATCTGCATGTCTGAAGCCAAGTTGCCTTACTTAAATGTTTGCTTCCCATCAAAGTTTTTGAACCCTGGTCAGTACGGTAAATGTTTCCTGATACATCATCCTTTAGAATCAAAAGGTTTGACTGCCAAGCAGCAGTGGTATTGCTGGCAAAGATCTTGCAGTTATATTGATTTCAAAGAATGTTCAGATATAACACAGACTTGGATTTTACTTTTCTGACACTATAAAATTCATAAACAGGGGCGAGTAATTCCTTTTGTAGACCATTAAAATCTCAAGAATTAGATGAGCTACAAAACAGGATTTTGCCCTCTATTTGTGTGTACAATTGGAGTCAACTGGAAGAGATCAATCTTTAGATACAGTAATACCACAGATAACGTTTGCATCAGATAACGCTAAAACCACATAACGTTAAGCAATCTTGGGGGGGGGGGAATTGCAGCGCATAAAATTAAAATCCTATGGGATACATCGGATAATGTTCTCTAAAGCCTGTGCTGGTTACAGTGTATCTCTATGGAGTTTTAATGTTATCCAATGCATCCCATAGGATTTTAACGTTATCCGATGCATGCATCAGATAACTTTAAAAATTGGATAACAGTAAGACTTGTGGAACCAAGTTTTAGTGTTATCCGAGGTTTTACTGTACTAATTTCCCTGGATCACTTCTGAGTGAAGAAAGAGGCCATATTGATAGAAACCTCTTTCTCCAGAGAGACGGTTGGTTGTTAAGATACTTTCCTGCTGCCTTCTGGGACTTACATGCCCCTATGCTTACAGTTTTGAGCTAGTGAACTTTACGCTGTGGGTAATAGTGAATATTAATATTGGTTTTAATTAAAATATTTTTTTCTAAGGAATGAACTGCTAAAATGAAAGAAGGAAGTATATGTTTTTAAAATTGAAGCCTAGGCAGTGATCTTACAAAGAGTTGGATTGTTTTAACAGAGGAAAAACATGTTAAATTTCAGATAAAGAGAATGTCTCACCTTTCCAAGATTGAGAGGCGGGTCAATGAAATAATAGCTAAATCTCTGTTAGTAAATGGTCCTGATCCGCAAAAGACAGACAGGTCAATGTGGAAGTCAAAGAACACACTCTGACCTAACTCTGTGCTCTTTCTTTCAGTCACCTCCACTGCTGTCAAGAGATTGTCTTGCATAAAAGCAATTCCGAGAGTTGGGGATTCAGCATAGTTGGTGGATTTGAAGAAAGCAAAGGGTTCCAGCCATTCTTTATTAAGACCATTGTGCCTGGAACACCGGCCTTCCGAGACAAATGGCTAAAGTAGGTACAGCCCTGCAGGCTTCCATTGCTTGAGCTTTCCTAATTAAAATTCCGGATATTAAATAAGATTGTTGGTTTATTCAGGCTGCATACGCTTTCTGTTCACTGTGCATTTTGTGCTGGCATTTCATACACTTAAGTTTAATGGGAGCATTGGGGCTCTGGGAAGATTGCTTTCCCATAGTGATGGCATTTCTTCTTCCTTCCTAGGTGTGGGGATGAAATCGTGGCCGTAAACGGAGTGTCTGCTGTTGGAATGAGCAACGGGGAGCTGATCCCCATGTTGAAGGAACAGCGGAATAAAGTCACCCTTGCGGTTGTCTCCTGGCCTGGCAGCCTCGTGTAAGATGCAAATTCTGACATGAAATTCAATTTTGGGGATTACTTGAGTCCTGGATGGAACCTAAGAATCAACAGAGTTCACCCAACGGTGCTCAAGGCCTTCCCTTTGCATCTTAAGCAATGCACAAACTGAGCTTGTTGATGGGGCTCGGTTTTTAGCCCTAACTCTTTGGCTGGTGAGATCCATACTCCGAGAGTGGCTTGAATCCTATCATTTCATGATTTTTTCTTTCACCTCCATCTCCTTTCATACATGCATTCTGAACCACTGCTGTGCCTATTAAATTCCTTTTCAGTCCTGCTCAGTTACAAGATCACAAGCTAAGTCTGTAAGTCTATGCGCCTGGAAATGCTCAGCGATGTTGGTTAATATTTAACTTGATTGTTAAAGCAAGTGGCCTTTATGTTTTATCCTGCTGTGGTTTCTGTCCTTTCTCCTGGTAGGAGGACTAGGAAAGCATATGGCAAGCATACTCTAGCCCGGGGGAGCCTAAACTATTCAGGCTGTGGGCTGGTCACTATTTTTCAGTGTGTGAGGTAAAGCTTGTCTTTGAGAACCTCCTCTGACTGTATGTTTTACAACTGGGTAATTGTTGCTTTTGTGAATGAATTACAGGAGTGGTAAGGCAGTGTTACTAATGATGCAGGACTGGCTGAAGACACTGAACTAAGTCCAATTTGTTGGGTGATAAGTTACTGTCCTTTTTGCCAGAAGTGTTGTATCTTCAACACCGTTTATCAGAGGAACAAAATCATTGAAAGAGGTATAGATTGTTTTCTTCTACCCCTGATTAGGAGGATTCTGCAACTTGAAGAACTGTCCATAGATTCCCTTTTCTCCCTTTCTAATCTACATAAACTTGTCATAGCGGTGATGCCTTTGCTAAACACTACTCCATTTAACTACTCTAGTATTGTCCTTTGTCTTCCCTCACAATGTATGGCAAGTCTCGTGATAGCCAGCCTTGGCACTCCAGGTATTCTTGGACTTCAATTCTCAGAACCCTAAGTCTCTGTGAAGCCACATGTACGTGAGTAAACCCATTTGTGTGGATTCACAAAGACTTGGGCTTCTGGGAATCGAAGTCCAAGAACACCTGGAGTGCCAGTAAACCCATTTGTGTGGATTCACAGAGACTTGGGCTTCTGGGAGTTGAAGCCCAAGAACACCTGGAGTGCCAAGGCTTGCCATCACTGCCATAGGATTTGCGTGAAGCTGCCTGCCTTATTTAAGAAATCAGGTATTCAACTGCAGAGTGTCGTCTCTACTTGTGAATTTTAAGCACATGTTGAAGGTTGGAAGTGCCTTTTAACTTTAGTAAAGTTTTAAACCATCATAATTCAAGGCTGGTTTCTAAAGATATTTGGCTTGATTACATTGTGTTGTACAATTACTGCACTAATTCAAGCACCTTTTCTTTTGTGGTTTCATAATTGACCATACTGTTGTTCCCCTTGGCTTGCCTTTGTGTGGTTGTAGACACAAATGTGATCTGTTTGATGTAGCTCCCATGATATCATGCTCTGTTCCTTTCTTCCATGAAAAGGGATTTCTACATTTTTTTGATTTGTGTACTTCTTTCACATGTCTGGACATGTTTTTCTTCAATTCGAAAGATAAAGTCAAGTCCCATTTTTGGACCTAATTTGGGGAGCCAACCCCCCCCCCCCCATATTCGAGTATATAGGTATGTGAAATATCGGTCACGGTCAATTTTCACGTGGTGCAGGCTATCAAATTCAGAAAAGCCCCGAGAAGGACTAATGAATAACTTCACCATCTTTGATTTAATGTGCATGCATGCAGGTTTACTGTTTAGTTTTAGTCTGACTAGTCATTGCTAGTGATACATTGGTGATGGTTTTAAACTGTTAGGATAGTTTTTAAACTGGTGAGGGGACGTCTCGCAGCTATTGTAGAAAATGGACACAAGACATGCATCCTGAGAATGGGTGCTCACATTGAAATGTGATTTTTAAAGGGCACCTACCTTTTCATGCGCCTGGTGCACAGACAGATATATAAATAAATATTGGCTCCAGGCCAGAGCCTTGTGGCTTCTGTAATGTTTGCCCCTTGTAATGGTTTTTAAAAGGGAAATCAAAAGACCTTTTGCAAATGAAGTGGTTGAACCGCTGCCTCAGCAGCACCATTTTGCCGTGTGGTCTTATTTCAAGGTGCCTTTGATAATCACCTGCTAGCTACTCCTCCTGCATTGCACCAAAGAATTTGTTTTTGTGCCTTTATAAATTATTCTGAATTTACTGGAAGTGTTTGGGCCTTTTTTGTTCTAACCGCGTTTGGTTGTTCCCGCATGTGGCCTTTCTGGCACAAATACCCTTGTCTTAAAGGAGCTGTGTGTGTGTGTGTGTGTGTGTGTGTGTGTGTGTGTGTGTGTGTGTGTGTGTGTGTGTGTGTGTGTGTGTGTGTGTGTGTGTGTGTGTGTGTGTGTGTGTGTGTGTGTGTGTGTGTGTGTGTGTGAGAGAGAGAGAGAGAGAGAGAGAGAGAGAGAGAGAGAGAGAGAGAGAGAAGTACCACTTTGGTGGGAGGGTAAACAGCATTCAGTGCACTCCAGTGTCCAGTCATGCCTGCCACATGTCCACAGAAACATCTGCAGATGCAGACAGCACTGGCTCTTTGGCTATAAACAGAGGAGCACTGAACCCTAGAGTCAGATACAACTGGCTTTCAAGCAAGGGTGATCTTTACCTTTACTCCCCAGTTTTAAAAATACTAAATTATAATCAAGATTAAATATTGTATGGTGTTAAATATTTGTAATCTTCCATAGTCACAGGCAAGTTAAATATCTTTCCCCAAAAAAGTTTTTTTTATTTTGCACATGTTTTTCACTCACTGCACTGTCATAGCATACAAACCAAAATTAATAATAATTAAGTGGTATACTGGCTCAAGTTCCCAAGGTTCATACAAACACTCAGACTTGCATGACTACAATAAAAAAAAGTATAAAGTTCAAACAACTTTAGGAAGTGCTTTTTAAAACATTTCTCTTACGTGGAAGATAATTTAAAAAGAAGGGATGCACGCAGAAGTGTGATTAGGGTATGAGGGTGAGTTACTCATGTTTCCCTTCATTTCCAAGGAAACCAAACCAGAACAAAGAATATAGTGACACTAAGTGCTTTTAGAGCTATGAAAAAGTGTGTGGGTGACTTAGCTGCCCAAATGTAGCGTCCAATTGAAGTGGGCAACCAGTTTACGATGAACAAATAGGTATGTACTTCAGTGCTCCTGTTTAGGTCACAGTGAAGCCCACTGAACTTTGCCAAAATAAAAATGTCCAGCTTTTGAAGGCTTTGGCTGCCCTTGTACATCTAGAGCCATGATGGTGAACCTTGGCACTCCAGCTGTTCTTGAGCTTCAGTTCCCAGAAGCCCAAGTCTGTGAATCCACATGTACACACAGTAAACCCATTTCTTGTGGATTCACAGAGACTTGGGCTTCTGGGAATTGAAGTTAAAGGACAGCTGGAGTGACAAGGTTCACCATCACTGATCTAGAGCATCAACGTTGGCCTTTTGAGCCATTCCCATTGATGTTCCTGCATGATTTTCTTGAGAGAAATGAGATTTTTACAAGAATTCGGAAGAGGGGTTATCAGACAGAGTTCCACATCTCTAACCAAGCAATTCTGTGACATTGTTATTGTCCTTCTTTAAAATGGCCAGAAATTGCCAAATAGTGTCCTATACCAGTGATGGCCAACCTTGGCACTTCAGATGTTCTTGGGCTTCAGTGCCCAGAAGCTCTGATCAGCAGGAGTGCTGACTTGGGCTTCTGGTAAATGAAGTCCAAGAACACCTGGAATGCCAAGGCTGGCTGTCACTGATCTAGAGCATCAATGTTGACCATTTGAGCAATTCCCTTTGATGTTCCAGAGTGATTTTCTTGAGAGAAATGAGATTTTTACAAGAGTTGGAGGAAGAGAAGAGGAGGAAGAAGGCTTATGGAAGCCAGACAGAGCTGACTTGGGTGGGGTGGGGAGACTTAATACTCCGCTTCTCTGACCAAGCAATTCTGTGACCTTGTTATTGTCCTTCTTAAAAATGGCCAGAAATTACCACATATCGTCCTATAATCTAAGCCCCGTAGTTTCCACTGACGCTATCAGAAGCCATAGGATCTGACACGGATGGAACTTACCGACCCGTGGGGATATTTCAGTGCTTTGTTCGCAGTGGCTGCCTGGGGTTTTCACTCTAGGAAAGTTCACTTTCACATCTGATCCCACTTTCGACCTAGGCAACTTTGTTATCAAGTGTCATCTCAGTCACTTCCTTCAAAATGGTCAAATCCCAAAAGATGGACAGCCTAGCTGGAAGAGTGCTTTTGACTGTTTTTTGGCGCTGTTTTTTATCCAACTGAGTTTGTTTGTTTTGGCTTTTGGCTATTCCTTGGACTCCTGTCCGTTGTTTCCCTCGGGTGCCCCGTCTTCACTCACTTCTTTCTCTTCTTTGTTCCGTTTATTCCTTTTGTGCTTGTGGCGCCGGTGGCTCTCGCCTTCCTCACTCTCATGTTGTTTACTGAAATTGGACACAAAATGCAGTTTAAACCCTTTGGTGTCTCTGTGGCATGTAAAAGCCCTAACATAAAAGATTTATCTCTTCTCCAGCTTTACACATTCCCCAAGACAGAGAGAAGAATGTAGTGTGTGGAAATAGTAAGCCCTTTAGAGCAGTGGTCCCCAACCTTTGGGTTTTGGACTTCAGTTCCTAGAGGTCTGGGTGATATGATGGGTCAAGTGGTTAAGATGCTGAACTCGCTGACTGGAAGGTTGGAGTTCAATTCCCAAGTAATGCACGATGGAGTGAGCTCCTGTCTCTGTCCCAGCTCCTGCCAACCTAGCAGTTCGAAAGCAAGACATTGCAAGTAGATAAATAGGGACCACTTCGATTGTAAGGTAAACACCATGGACTCTGGTGTTGAGTACACCGAACCCTGAAATACCGGACACAAAGTCATTGCCTCAAACGTTTGCATCACTTCTGCAACATAATGACCTTTGAGGTCACACAAAACAATTGATTTACAAACTCAAGGCTCTCCCAAGAGTTCCCTAA
This sequence comes from Furcifer pardalis, assembly GCA_030440675.1. NCBI lineage: Eukaryota > Metazoa > Chordata > Lepidosauria > Squamata > Chamaeleonidae > Furcifer > Furcifer pardalis. The sequence goes on from CP126899.1 coordinate 14,722,574, forward strand.
TACCCCAGTGATGTCTCATGCAAATCAAGCCAGATGCCATAATTATTATCAGCAAGGTTTTGTCCAGAATCATGAATAAAGGACTCCTTATGAAAGTCCAGCCTTTATATCTTTTCCTGCCACCAGAATGGCTCCACCAGAACCACAGGCCCTGGTAACCAGGCACACCCCATCTAGCAAAAACGGCAACTTTTTGAACATCTTTATAAAGCCAAAGGACTTTGTGCTGTCTTAACTTATTTGCAAACTGCGCCTGATATAAGGAAGTGTGATAATTTCCCACTGATCAGAATTCAGCTTCCAGCTCTCTCTAAGGCCTGACGAGGAGACTTACCGCCGTGATGATTTGTGTTTGCCGCCCTCCTCTTTGTCTCTGTGCCTCCGCTCCCGGTGACGGTCTTCTCGCTCACGACTACGGTCTCTACTCTGGCGGTAGTCCCGCTCAAAGTCGTAACTTCGTTCCCGGCTATAATAACGGTACCTGTCGTCATCGCTGGAAAGGAGGGAAATGAACCATGGTAAGACGGAGAGATTTGAAAGCAGAAAGGAGAAGAGATCACTCAGTGTTTGGACTTAATTCAGGGAGAAATAGATTGCAGTCAACAAACATCACAAAGGGAGTCTTAGCCCCCTCTCTTCCTTGCGTTATGTTTCATTTTCTTCTCCAGACAGGCTTTCCTCTCTGAACTTGAAGGCTGGAAACAGGAGAAAGGGGGATCTCCTATTTAGAACATCCAAAGTAATCTAATTAAAACTGATATCTTCCCAGTGCTATGTTTTGTATAAAGTTGCAGGCATCATACAACTGAGGCTGCTGCACGTGCTCTTCTGGCAAAGCAAACAGTAATGTCTCACTTGTTATATTCATTGGTGGTAGGGGTCCGTTCATGGTCTCTTTCCCTGCGTGGGCCGGGGTATTCCCAGTGGCCGCCATCGGAAGTGCCGGAGCCTTTCTTTACGGTAGTCACCCAGGGCGCGTGAGATGTTGAAATGGGAGGGTAGGTGATGAAGCCTGAATCTGAGGAAGGAACAGAGTTTGTCACTCACTTGATGTGGACACTTATATACAAGAGCAGAGGGGTGGCTGTGCGCTGCTTCCATGCCCCACAGATAAATTTTGTGTCAGAAATTATTTCTGGGCTGAAAGGATTTCAAGAATAGCTTGAGTGCCAAGGTCCCCCATCACTGCTCTAGGCTCTCAGATGTGATGAGTTACCAGTCCTATCTAGAAATGTCTAGTACCGGGTCTCGAACTGCCAACTTGCCACCCTTCTAGCTAACAAAGTGAGAGTCTTAATCACTGAGCAGCCACAGATGAAGAACCCGAGATCCATGAGATGCCCTTGACTGGTATAGTTGTAACCTCTCAACCACATGCGACACCAGAGTTACCGTGAAAAAATAATCATGTATCATGAAGTCAATTCCAAAGTATAAGGATTTTCTAAGCAGAGAATTTTATTTATTTATTATTTATTTGAATTTATATTGCCGTCCACTCGCCAAAGCAACTCTGAGTGGCTCACAAACATAAAACATCACACAAGCATAACATTACAAGAACTTTAATACAGTGGTCCCTCACTTAAAGAGAGAAATGCATTCCACGGGATTGCTCTTTAAGCGAAACACCATTGTAAGTGACCCATTGTGACTTCTGGTGGGGTGAACCTCGATTTAGTTGTTAAGTGAGTTTTTGATTGGTTTTAGTTGTTGAGCGAAGCGAACATTCAGAGAAAATTCTGCTCTTTAAGCGAGTTAGTCTCTAAGAGAGGCACTCTTTATGCGAGGTTTTACTGTACAGTAATACCTCGGATAACGCTAAGACTTGGTTCCACAAGTCTTGGTGTTCTCCGATTTTTAGTGTTATCCGATCCACGTTAAAATCCTATGGGATGGATAGGATAACATTAAAGCTCCATAGAGATACATTGTAACCACACAGGCTTTAGTGGTTGTTATCCGATCCATCCCATATGACCTTAACGTTATTCGATCCAATTCTCCCCAGATTACTTAACGTTATACGATTTTAGCATTATCCGAGGTATTACTGTACTTTAAAAACCATTAGAATAGAGACAGGGTTTACCATTCCCTGGCGAAGGTTATACAGCCTGGCTCTTCTCCCAAGAGAGAAGAAAACTGAACTCTCAAAATCTAGCTCTACACTTAAATACCTCAATCGCTAAGCATTCTCCTAACTTATATTCCACGGAACAGTGGTGGACTTCAATTCCCAGAAGCTTCAGTTAGTCCATTGGCTGATCAGTGCTTTGGGGAATTGACTGAGGCTTCTGGGAATTGGAAGTCCAAGAACCAAAGCTTGGGAACACACTGCACTAAGCTGTTCTGCTAGTCATGGAGGCATTATTGATTTGTTGGAAGGTTTTTTTTTTGTCTCCTGCTCCTCTGTTTTGAGCAGTTTCCATGCAGAACAAGACTGCATATTTGAGGACAAGGCATGAAAGGCTAAAGAGGGGGTGATGAAAGAAGGTGAAAACTATCAAGCAGCCTTTCAATGAAGCGAATGGAAAGACCCTGATTATCCTGAATAACCGCTTTTTGCTGGAATGAGAAGCATAAACAGCTCGATGATTTCCTGTATCCACCTCTCCTTTGTTTCCAGTAGGGTTTCTGAGAAATCACCTTGGGGCCAGGATTGCATCGCCATTGCAATTCTTTGTGCAACAGAGAGCATGCCTGCAAAGCTGAATTTACAGCTGGAGGAATCAAGTACAGGAAATATTGATTATTCAAAATATTTCTCTTTTAATACCGGAATGAAGGTGTGTTCATAGACGCCTGCCACCCCTGTTCATCTGGGCTTCTTTAAGTACATGCCATAGATTTCGTTTACAAAGCCATTCTTGACACTGAACACACATGAGTATGTCTTTGTGTTGTTAGCTGCCCAGAGTAGGAAAACCTCCTAGATGGGTGGGGTATAAATGTTATCAATACATAAAATCATAATGAAATGTTGGAAGTGGTCTTGGGCACAACGTTTTGCCCATACAACTAAGATGGTATCATATCCTGTGCTGACAACAGTTTATTCAGCATGCCTCAGGATTTTCATCAAATCGGTGAGGTTCACAGGAACTTCCCGACAAGTTGCCGTTTGCTCATTATACAGCACCACACGTTCTGTTCCAGTCCATGCTTTGATGAACTGTGTCTTTTGGGTGGGACTGAACTGTCTTCCTTTCTGATACGGACTGATCATTCCTTGTTTCAAATTTGATCCCAGGCATGTTAAACCTCCACCTAGATTGGAGGTCTAAGAGATAGGCTGCCAAAGAGCACTGGATCCTGTTTAGTGCCCTTTTCAGTACCACTAGTTTTTGCACGTTCCTTTCTGACATCATGATCAAATGTCCTACACCCATGAGGGCCAACCTTGCCACTCCATGTTTTCTTGGACTTCAGTTCCCAGAAGCCCAAGTTTCTGTGAATCCACACGAAAGGATTTACAGCGCATTTGTGCAGTAAACCCATTGGCGTGGATTCCCAGAGACTTGGGCTTCCGGGATTTGAAATCTAAGAATATGCAAAGTACAATAAATCTATTCAATGTGGATTCACAGAGACTTGGATTTCTGGGAAGTGAAGTCCAAGAACACCTGGAGTGCCAAGGTTCGCCATCACAGTCCTGCAACATGCCAGGTTAGATTCTACCCTTTGGGTTCTTAATTCGTCTCCCTACCCATTCCTAGCCATCAAGTCTTCTACCTACTAGTAGGCTGAGCCTCTTCTAGACTAAATGAGAACACTTTCAATATCCTTTTGCAAATTGCTGCATGAGGATTTACCAACCCCACTGCCAACAAATGGATGGGAGAAACTGCTGCATTTTCTATACCTTGCATGGTTTTCTCTTTCTCTTCCGCCTCCCAAGAGTCTTCTAGAACCCAGCAGGTTCTACAAGACCATTGTTAAATAGCCACTGGGCTGTCAAGCAGCAGCACAACTGAAAGGTCACCTCTGTTCTTCACTGTGAGGCTGTCAGGTTCAACAAATAATGGTAAAGGGCATCCGTACTTGAAAGCCAGTCGTATCCGACTCTAGGGTTCCATGCTCATCTCTGTTTATAGCCAAAGAGCCAGTGCTGTCTGCGTCTGCAGATGTTTCCATGGACATGTGGCAGTGCACAGAACACTGTTTGCCTTCTCACTGAAGCAGTACCTCTTTATCTACTTGCAATATCTTGCTTTCAAACTGCTAGGTTGGCAGGATCTGGGACAGAGGACCGGAACTCACTCTGTCATGCAGTACTCGGGTCTTGACCTGCTGACCTTTCAGTCGTCAAATCCAGCATCTTAAGCACTAAGCCACCGCAGTCCCAACACATATACCTGACCTTGAATAGAATATTTGGCAACCAAGACAAAATCCTTAACAGTCAAAGTTTTCTCCGTTTCCATTTAGCTTCTGCAGACATTGTGCATTTAGGTCAAAATCAATCCCCAGGTCCAAGTTGAGTCAAGAACTTTACATTCTATGCTATTTTGTTAATACCATATATACTCAAGTATAAGCCGACCCAAATATAAGCTGAGGTACCTAATTATGAACTGAAAACTCAGGGAAATAGATTGACCTGAGTATAAGCTGAGGGTGGGAAATGCAGTAGCTGCTAGTGGGTTTCAGTAATCAAAATACATGAAAATGTGGTAAAATTAACTAAATCGTCAGTGCATCTCAATCTGACACGGTCTTGGGACCCTCATGGTCACTGACCCGAGTATAAGCCATGTCCCCTTTTGGGGGCTAAAAAACTCTGCTTATACTCTAGTATATAAAACAAACATGTTCTATCCCGTCCCCCCAATATAACCTATCCTCAGATTGAAACAAATGCTTATGAGACTTCAGTGAATGCCTGATTTTACAAAACAGAAACCCATAACTCTTTATTCCAGAGATATGAAATAAAAGAGGGAAATGGAATTAAGCAATGCAAAACATTTTTGACAAATGCAAGAAATCTCCCCAGATTGCTTATGACAGGTTAGGGCTGACAACATTGTTTTCTACACTTTTTCTACACCTCTGGTTAAAATTTCTGCCACCCATCACTGTGCGTTCAAGAGGAGACAACCCAACTAGAGTAGCCCTGATGGATCAACAGAACTTTGGCAACTCACTGCTTTACCTAAGTCCCTGTGCTTCAGTGGATCCATTCTAGAATGGATGTACAGTTTTGTGTAGGCTTGTTATCTACCACTTCATAAACTCAAGGGCTGCAGTTGAATGTCAAATAAGAGGCTGGTTCAATGAAAAAACCAAAATATATTGCCAACTACCAAACTGCCAAGTGACAACCCAATCACCAGAAAAATCAGTTTGCGTTCTCTTTGGCTTTTCGCACACAACTTGGACCTAGATGTAGAGAAGCCCAAGGTGACGAAAGGTGTGAGTGAATTACTCAGCGGTAAGTGAAGCCGAATATTAATAGTCTGCGAAACCTGTTGTCTGAACAGCAGACCAAGAACGCTGCCTGGTTCTTCCTTGGTAAAGGAAAACGGGCCGCATGGTTTCAGGGCTAATAAAGAACAGAGGTGCTTCTGCATATTGGAATCCACCAGATTAATGGGACATGGCAGCAAGCCACAACTGGATAGTAAATGCATGCAGGGGCAGTGGGGATGACTGGAGCAATGATGGCAAACCTTGGCACTCCAGGTGTTCTTGGACTTCAATTCCCAAAAGCCTAAGTCAGTGCTGGTGCTAATCCGGTCTGCTGGGAAAGGAAGATGAAGAACACCTGGAGTGTCAAGGTTGGCCATCACTGTAACTGGAACAGTGATTGCTTCTCTCAAGCAGTGAAGGAAAGACAGCATGCGGGCAGGTGCAAGTGAATCTTGTGGCATGGTAGGGACTGAGAGGTTATTGCTAACGTTAGGGAGCAATGGCGGGACAGAAAAAAGCAAGAGAAAGGATAGGATAACAACACAGCTAGAGCAACAACCCTGACTAACCTGGATTTGAGAGTGACAGAAATACTGTAACACTGAGAACCTATGCAAAGAAAGCACAGTTGAAGGCACAAACTCAACCCTTCCACATGGCAGCGCACCCACCCATGGGGCTCTCTGCTGGTCTTTGATTTTGGTGTTTGCCACTTGGGAGAGAAAGAGGGTTTAGCAGCCACGCCAAGACAAAACATCGAGACAGTCATAGGAAGAGCCATCCAAGGCTACCGTCCAAGAAGTCAACTGGGAAACCCACAGGAGCCACTGTGAGCCCTGGAAAGCAATCTGTTCTGCTCAGCAGCCAAGCGTCTGAAGGTCTCACCTGCAGAGTTGTAACCAAACGGAGGGGGCTGCCTGTTGTTGTAGCCGGCAGGCTGGCTTTGAGGAGAGAGGGAAGAGAGAGCACACAAGAACTGTTAGCAGCATCTAGTCCAGGAGTTCTCAACCTTTTTAAACAGGGGCCATTGGGTCACACTCCCTCAGACAGCTTCAGGGGCCAGGTGGCCATTTTGCCCTTCCTCTACTGCATGGCACTTCCTAGTGTGGTGGAGCCGGGGGTGGTGGTGGTGGTGAAATGGTGCCATGGGCCACAGGTTGAGAATCCCTGATCTAGACCCTATCCTGGAACTAGAGGTACCTGCCTTATCTTGGGTCAGTACACTGGCCTCGTCCATCCCATTACTAACAGTTAACTTCATGAAGATCTCCAGGCATCTCCATTAGTCGCCATTAGTCGGCATTTCCCCCATTCTGTCCTGGAGATGGCACTAGGGCTGTGGTGGTGGACCTTGGCACTCCAGCTGCTCTTGAACTTAAATTCTCAGGAGCCCGAGTCCCTGTGAATCCACATGAATGGGTTTATTGTGCGTGTTCTTGGCTTTCAATTCCCAGAAGCCCAAGTCCCTCTGAATCCACAGGAATGGGTTTACTGTGCGTACGCAGCTGTAAACCCATTTGTGTGGATTATAGAGACTTGGGCTTCTGGGAATTGAAGTCCAAGAACAGCTGGAGTGCCAAGGTTGGCCATCACTGCACTAGGGATTGAACAACGGGACTGTCTCCATGGAAAGGATGTATTCCAGAAGTAAGCTATGAATCCTCTGTTTATCTAACCCCCTCCTGAAAGCCACATCATAAAGTAATAACATGTAATTTAGATACTGGCTAGAGCTGATCAGGTACTGCCATCTAGAGGAGCTGGAAGTTGCCCACCTTTGATTTATACTTTTAGGTAGAGGAAAAGGTTCTTGCTCAAAAGCCAGTTGTATCCAACTCTAAGGTTCAGTGCTCATCTGTTTCATAGCAGAAGAGCCTGTGCTGTCTGCGTCTGCAGATGTTTCCATGGACATGTGGCAGGCGTGACCAGACACCAGAGTGCACGGAATGCTGTTTACCTTCCCACCAAAGTGGTACCTATTGAACAACTTGCAATTTCTCGCTTTCGAACTGCTAGGTTGGGAGGAGCTGAGACAGAGATGGGAGCTCAATCTGTCATGCAGCACTCGGGTCTGAGTGCAAGGGCAGCCGTTACCTTTACCTGTAGCATGCAACCATGCTACCTCCCTGCGGCGAGGGTTCACTGCAGGGAGGTAGGGCCAGTTAAATGGGCCGGCCCCGGCGACTAATGGATCCAGAAGGATACCAGAGGGAACTGGGGTGTTTTCCTCTGGACCAGAATTGCGATTCATCTGAGGCTCTTGTAGGCCTCTGGAACGAGAGGTTGACTGCAGCCTTGGATGTGATTGCACCACTACGGCCTCTCCGCGCCCGCGGGCATCGATCCTCCCCCTGGTTTACTGAAGAACGAAGGGAGCACAAGTGGGCAAAGAGACGTCTAGAGCACAGCTGGGTGAAGACCTGGAGTGAGTCTGATCGAACACTGGTTAGAGCTGCTATTAAAGCCTACCTTGTGGCGATAGGGGTGGTGAAACGTCAATATTTCACCACCCTCATTGCCTCTGCGGATAATCGCCCAGCCACCCTGTTCCGGGTTACCAGATCCCTCCTCGGTAGAGGGGGGTCAGGCCTTGGCTGGCAGGGATCTGCTGAGGATTTTGCTGATTATCTGATGGAGAAAATCGCTCAGATTCGCTCTAACTTTAACCCTAGCGTGGAGAAGGTAGAGCTGGGGTTGTCTGGAGTGCAGTCTAGCCAGGTTATCTGGGATCGCTTTGATCCAGTTGTCCCTGAGGAAGTGGACAAGCTCCTTGGATCTGTTCGTGCTACTGCTTGTGCACTGGACCCATGTCCCGCCTGGCTAGTCAAAACATCGAAGGCGGTAACAGGCGGTTGGGCCGAAGCAATCAATAATTCCTCATTGCGGGAGGGGGTATTTCCAGCTACCTTAAAACATGCTTTGGTACACCCCCTCCTGAAAAAAACATCGCTTGACCCCACGTTGCTTGCAAACTATCGACCGGTGTCCAACCTGCCCTTTTTGGGCAAGGTTTTGGAGAAGGCACGGCAGCTACAGGGAGTCTTGGATGAAGCGGATTATCTGGACCCTTTTCAGTCAGGATTCAGGCCCTGATATGGCACCGAAACTGCATTGGTCGCGCTGGTGGATGATCTCTGGTGAGAGCGGGACAGAGGGCAGCCGTCTGTCCTGGCTCTTCTTGACCTCTCAGCGGCTTTCGATACTGTCAATCACGGTATCCTTCTGGAAAGGCTCCAAGGATTGGGGATGGAGGGCACTGTGTGGTCCTGGTTCTCCTCATTTCTGAGGGGCCGGACCCAGTCGGTGTGGCTGGAGGACGAGGTATCCATCCCTAGGCTGCTCCAATATGGGGTGCCTCAGGGCTCGGTACTCTCGCCTCTCCTATTTAACATCTACATGAAACCGCTGGGTGAGATCATCCTTTCCCACGGGGTGAAGTATCATCAATATGCTGATGATACCCAGCTATAGATCTTGGCCCGTGGTGATCCAAGCGATGCAGTGGAAGTCCTTTCCAGGTGCCTGGAGGCGGTCAGGGTCTGGACAATGGGCTTCAGCTGAACCCTGGCATGAGTGGCTGTGGGTCGGGGGTCCTGGGCCATCGCAGGAGCTACCATCTTTGGTTCTGGAGAGCAGGTGGCAGTCGTGGCCAGGTGGGCTTTCGCACAAGTTCGTGTAATACGCCAGTTACGCCCACTCCTAGATCGGGACTCCTTGCTCATGATCACACACGCTCTGGTCACCTCCAGACTAGATTATTGTAATGCGCTCTACATGGGGCTGCCCTTGATGACCATCCGGAGGCTTCAACTGGTCCAGAATGTGGCTGCCCGAGTGGTGATGGGGTGTGGGCGGTATGCACATGCCTCGCCTCTGCTTTTGGAGCTGCACTAGTTGCCGGTTTGCCTCCGGGTGCAATTCAAGGTGCTGGTTATCACTTTTAAAGCCCTATATGGTAGTGCGCCAGGATACTTAAGAGATCGCCTCACTCCAAGAACAAATGCCTGTCCCACCAGAGCAGACCGGAGAGGCTCCCTAGTTGTTCCATCGGCCAGAGAGGTTTATCTCTCTGGCACTAGAAGGAGGGCCTTCTCTGTGTCCGCTCCGGCCCTATGGAAACTCCTGCCAACCGAGCTGTGGCTCCAGATGGAGCTGCTGCCCTTTAGGAAGAATTTAAAAACATGGCTGGCGGGACAGGTATGGGGTCCTGGCGGTCCCATGACCCTAGCTCGCTGGCTTGTTTGAGCTCCCTCTCCCCCCTGGTCTTTTAATCTTTTTAATCTTGTGTTTTTTAGTTCTTAACTTTTAGATGATTATTGGGACCTGTGGATGTTTATAAATTTTAAAAACTTTTAAATTTTATAAATGTAATTTTGAAGTTTTTTAACAATGGGTTTGGGTTGGGTTTTATTATGCTTTTATAATGTTGTGCACCGCCCTGGGTCACCCCGGCGAGAAGGGCGGTATAGAAATGTAAATAAATAAATAAATGAATAAACAAACAAACCAGTTAAGGCTTTTTGAAGTCCTCACTTACCCATCTAGTGTTGGGATCAAAAGAGCTGGTGGAGGAGCCAAAGGTGGGGGGAACAACCCTGTAAACAAAATAACACACTTTGAAAGGTGGGCCGGGTGGGGGTGGCTGCCCAGAATCCTAACATGAGCATGGTTTAGGTCAGGGTGGAATTAAAGCCTGCAGTATATTGAGGCTGCATTAATAATAATAATAATTTCATGGCAGAAATTCTGGGTTGAAAGGATTTTTGTGGAACAAATTGCTCAGGGAATTTATTTTATTTATTTTTATTTTATTACATTTATACTCTGTCAGGTTGGCAGTTCGAGATCTAGGTATTGCATGACAGCTCATGCCATCCTAGCAGATCAAAAGCAAGAAATTGCAAGTAGATACATAGGGACCACTTTGGTGGGGAAAAGATCTTGAGGACATGAAAGAAGCCTCATTTGGGTGTCCCCTGAGCAGAGTTTCTCCAGCAAAAAAATCCTTTTAATCCAGAATAATTTCTGACATGAAATTATTATTATTAGGTGAACACAGCAATGAGAGATGGGGCAAGGCTACTACACCCTCCCTTCTGTGTTGAATAAACATGGCTAAGAATATCAGAACCAGCCTAAGAGCAGGAGGAGACACAGCCTTGGGCCGTATCCTGGTGTCTGGTTCATTAAGCGCATTGGGGCTACATTGTGGTACAGTAAAATCAGACTGAGCCCAGAAAGTTAGACTGATTCTTTCTGGCCCTTGTGAAACAAGTTCAGTCGAATTAAAGGAGGGCCTCAGCAAACCAGAAGAGGCCAAAGTCAGCTTGTTTGGTGTTGGCTTAGCCTTAGTAAATTCAGGACCATGGAGAGCTATGTATGTGCTCAAGTGCTTTGCTACAGAAAGTTGTTAGTCCTTTGGAAAGTACAGTAATACCTCGGATAACGCTAAGACTTGGTTCTACAAGTCTTGGTGTTATCCGATTTTTAGTGTTATCCGATGCATGTTAAAATCCTATGGGATGGATCGGATAACGTTAAAGCGCCATAGAGATACATTGTAACCGCACAGGCTTTAGCGGTTGTTATCCGATCCATCCCATAGGACCTTAACGTTATTCGATCCAATTCTCCTCCCCAGATTGCTTAACGTTATGCGATTTTAGTATTATCCGAGGTAAACGTTATCTGAGGTATTACTGTATGTTGAAATTTCAGAGAGGAAAGATGTAGAGCAGTGGTTCTTGAACTTCAATTCCCAGAAGCCCAAGTCAGTCCATTGGCTGATCACTGCTTTGGGGAATCGGCTTAGGGCTTCTGGGAATTGAAGTCCAAGAACTAAAGGTTGGGAAGCACTGATGTAGAGAGTGGAAAGTTAAGCCCTACCAGTAACTTCCTCCTCGCTCAGAAATCCCCCAGACCTTCAAACATTCGGTGTGAAGAGATGACTTGTAAGCGTGTAAAGTCCTAGTACTGAATAGTGTTGGCCCAACCAGCTGGGATTTTCAATGCTTAAACTTTAGGGTAAGCCTTATAGGAACTGGCAGTCAATTTTTAAAAATATATATCAACATTACACTGTACAATATAAATGTACGTGTTGGAGGAATGTGCAACAACTAAACAAACTGACTTGTTCTAAACTCTTTCTAGACAATTGCTGCCTTTACTGTAAGTAAATGAAGGTACATACCTGGAAGAGGGCCCGGGGGTGGCAAGCCTACAGAAAACAAGGGGATTTGTTAGAATAGGATAAAATACTTCTGTACCTCCCTGTAAGCCAGTTTATGAGACACAAGGCATGGCCTCCTTTTCTGCAATGTGCCCCAGTTGGAAATTGGCCTTCCTTAGAAACCTTGCAACTAAAGTTGTTTTCTGTTGTCAATATTTCTCCAAAACATCAAGACGAGCCCCTACTCCATTTTCGTAAGCTCAAGAGCCATGGCTTGCCTTTATTATCAAAGGTCTCCCTTGTTCGAAACCAAGTCCTCCTGGACTCGCAACTACTGCTCAAAGAGCAGGTGGCAGTCGTGCCCAGGAGGGCCTTTGCACAACTTCGTGTGATTCGCCAGTTATGGCCGTTCCTAGACCAGGACTCCTTGCTCATGATCACACATGCCTTGGTCACCTCCAGACTTGATTATTGTAATGCACTCTACATGGGGCTGCCCTTGGTGACTATTCGGAGGCTTCAGCTGGTCCAGAATGCAGCTGTACAAGTAGTGTTGGGATGCGGGCATTATGCCCGTGCCTCACCGCTGCCGAGGGAGCTGCACTGGCTTCCAGTGTGCCTTTAGGTGCAATTCAAGGTGCTGGTTATTACCTTTAAAGCCCTTTATGGTAGTGGTCCAGGTTACTTGAGAGACCGCATCTCCCCAAGGACATCTACTCAGCCCACCAGAGTGGACCGGAGAAGCTCTCTGGTTGTGCCAGCAGCCAGAGAGGCACATCTCTCTGGCACTAGAAGGAGGGCCTTCTCGGTCTCCGCTCCAGCCCTGTGGAACCTCCTCCCGACAGAGCTGCGCCTGCAGACGGAGTTGCTGTCCTTTAGGAAAGGAGTGAAAACCTGGCTGGCAGGTCTGGTCTGGGGAGTGGATGGTTCAATTTCCCCAGCCAGTTGGATGGTTTGACCCCCAGTATGTCCAAGTTATAATACCTAGCTTTGAATTAAGTTTTTAAGCTTTTTAAAAGTTTTTAATTTTTTTAAGTGTTTTTAAAATTGTTGGAAATCGCCCTGGGTCCCTTCGGGGAGGAGGGCGATAAACATATATAAATAAATAAAATAATAAATAAGTCATATCCGTCTCTAGGGTTCGATGGTCATCTCTGTTTACAGCCAGCCCTGTCTGCGTCTGCAGATGTTTCCGTGGTCATGTGGCAGGCAAGACTAAACACTGGAGGGCACAGAATGCTGTTACCTTCCCACCGAAGTGGTACCTATTTACCAACTTCCAATGCCTTGCTTTCAAACTGCAAGGTTGGCAGGAGCTGGGACAGATGACGGGAACTCACTGCGTCATGCAGCACTTGGGTCTCATACTGCTGACTTGCCGAACTTCCAGTTGTCAAGTTCAGCATCTTAACCATTAAGCCACTACAGACCCTTTATTATCAAGCTAGGAAAATAACAATTTTTTACCAACTGTCAACATCTGGGGCATCAGGATGGATTTTGGATAAGGATGTTGGTATTAAGAAGTCTAGCTTTTGGGGGGAGCCTTCTATGCTAGCCGAGAAACAACAGTGAGATGAACAAAGTTGTCTTTGGCATGCGTGTTTGAGGACAAAACCTCAAGCCTTTCTTCTGAGTTAGGGTTGCATCCCACAAAACCTTTGGCCCAATAAAATGTGTTTGGCCTTAAGATGCCAGAAGACTTGCTGAAGGCTTTGCAGTCAGTTGATCGCCCATGCTTACAGTCAGGAAATGTCTATCTTACTGGGTGCCAACCTGGAGGGTGGAGAGGAGGTGGGACAGATGTGACCGGTGGAGGATGGAGGAAGTGAGGTGGAGGTGGACCGCTGAGAGGTGGTGGTGGTGGTGGGGGAGGAGGCGGAGGACCTGCTGGAGGTACAAACGACTGTTGTTGAGGTGGCGGTTGTGGTTGCGATGGTTGCTGTCCTTGTTGTGAAGGCTGTGGCTTGGTTCCATGGTCTCCAAGAACCTTTGAAACAAAGCATATTAATAATAATAATAATAATAATAATAATAATAATAATAATAATAATAATAATAATAATAATACAGTAATAACGCTAAAATCGCATAACGTTAAGCAGTCTGGGAGGGAGAATTGGATCGAATAACGTTAAGGTCCTATGGGATGGATCGGATAACAACCGCTAAAGCCTGTGCGGTTACAATGTATCTCTATGGAGCTTTAACGTTATCCGATCCATCCCATAGGATTTTAACATGCATCGGATAACACTAAAAATCGGGTAACACCAAGACTTGTGGAACCAAGTCTTAGCGTTATTCGAGGTATTACTGTAATAATAATAATAATAATAATAATAATAATAATAATAATAATAATAATAATAATAATAATAATAATAATAATAATTTTGTGTCAGAAATTATTCTGGGTCAAAAGGATTTTTGCAGATAAACTCCACTCAGGGGACGCCCAACTAAGGCTCCTTCCGTGTCCCCAAGAGCTGGGACAGAGACGGGCGCTCAAGCAATCTCTGTTCACAAGTTAATTAGCCTTTTTGCCCCCAACATGCTTGGTACTCATTTGACTAACCTCAGATGGATGGAAGTTTGAGTTGATCTTGAGCCCTGGCCAGGATCAAACTCACAACCTTTTGGTTGCAGTACAGCAGCTTTTAACCGCTGCACCACCCGGGCAAGGAGCAAGAGAATTTCATGAAACCAGCCATGGGGGATGCAAGTGGGCAAGACATGGGCTGCCCATCTTGCCCAATTCAGCCTGAAAGCTAGCGTGTGTGAACGGATCAGAGTCCACTTCTTCTCACCTGGATGGGATTCTCCTCCGAGGCATGCTTATCACGCCGCCTCCCTTCGACTCTCCGGATGGTTCCGGCCTGTCCACCGATCACGTCAATCGTCCCACCCAACTTCCTGGTTGGAAAGGGAGATAAGCAACATTTTTACATGTTCAGCAGCAGGCCACCTGCCTTTGCCACTCCCTCAGCTGAGCAAACCAAGAGGAAGATGTGGAAGATTATGGGGCCATGATGGCAAACCTTGGTACGCCAGGTGTTCTTGGACTTCAATTCCCAGAAGCCCAAGTCAGCACTCTTGCTGATTTGGGCTTCTGGGAATTGAAGTTCCAGAACATGTGGAGTGCCAAGGTTGGCTATCACTGGCATAGGGGTTAGGCCGTCATCCAGCACAACATCTCACTCTACATTTTTAGAGGTATTCAAAGCTGCCTGGGAAATTGTCAGGCCATCTCAAAACACAGCATCTCCACACTTTTGAGGCCCCTTGGCTATGAGATGTTCGGCAGAAAGTCCCAGTGGCATTTTTCTTCCAATCTGGTTGATGAAAAAGCTGCGCAGGATGAAGTTAAAATTTGAGAACTCCAAAGACTTCCTTGCAAAATATCCACAGTAGCAATTGATGGGGTTATAACACAATGAGGGAGAACCTTGGCACTCCATCTGTTCTTGGATTTCGATTCCCAGAATCGCAAGTCCCTGTGAATACACACGAATGGGTTTACTGGCACTCCATCTGTTCTTAGACTTCAGTTCGTGTGGATTCACAGAGACTTGGGCTTCTGGGAATTGAAGTCCAAGAACACACACAGTCAACCCATTTGTGTGGATCCACATAGACTTGGGCTTCTGGGGAGTGAAGTCCAAAAACAGCTGGAGTGCCAAGGTTTACCATCACGGTTATAGCAGCTGCAAGAACAGCTTCTGGACTTTATAGCGTTGACAATAAACTTCTAGTAGGGCTGGACAAAGAACGTCAAGATTTTAATCTCCTCCTCTTAGGGCAGTGGTGGCAGACATTGGCACTCCAGATGTTCTTAGACTTCAATTCCCAGAAGCTCTGATCATCAGGAGTGCTAACTTGGGCTTCTGGGAATTGAAGTCCAAGAACACCTGGAGAGCCAAGGTTCGCCATCACTGTCTTTGGGTTTCCAAAGAAATGATCACCAGTTTAAGGGACAGAGTCCATCATTTGAAGAGGAGGCTATTTGTTACTTTGTTTGAAAGTTTTTAATGTTCAGGTCTACCTGCACTATTTTTCAGCCCCACAAATCCCAATCTGTTGCGCTCCAAATCCAAGCTGAGCCCTGAAAAAAGTTCAAATGTGGTGGTGGTGGGGTGTATGCTTCTTTTTTCCCTTTGCCATGACCACAGATGTCCAAAAAATAAAGTTCAGCTCCTGAAAAATATTCTTGTAAAACAAACTATGGGTACAAAGCAAGTTAAGTAGGGCCTGGATAGACCTGGCCTAAGATATGCATGACACGAGAGGCTCAAAAAGTCTGCCGTTGTACCTGTTTGGGGGAGGCCCGGCTTTGATCCGACCACCTACCAGGGCCATAAAATCCGTCTTAAAATCCATTTTAATGACATTGTTCTCTGGCTCTTTTTCAGCATTCCCCGTTCTTCCCTGCTGAACCTAAGGGGGAGGAAACATAGATAATGGAGTTTTAGTTGAGGCTGTTCCCTATCCCAAAACCTAACAGCAAGGCACTGTTCTTCACAAGATCCTTGCTTAGTACCAGTGGCACTCCAGGTGTTCTTGGACTTCAATTCCCAGAAGCCCAAGTTTGTGAATCCAGACAGTGAACTCATTCCTGTGGATTCACAGAGACTTAGGCTTCTGGGAATTGAAGCCCAAGAACACCCATTCATGTGGATTCACAGAGACTTGGGCTTCTGGGAACTGAAGCCCAGGAACACCCATTCATGTGGATTCACAGAGACTTGGGCTTCTGGGAAGTCCAAGAATTCCAGGAGTTTCAAGGTTCGCCATCCCAGCCTTAGCTTTAGCAGCTAAGAACAAAGCCTTCAGTCATCCTTATTTGTTTATTTGTTTTGTTTGTTTGTTTGTTTGATTGATTTCTATACGCCCATATGGGTGTTATCCCACTCTGGCAATTAACAAATAGAAAATAAATAACAATAATACCCACAACAACTCAAAACCCACCACCATCAAATACATCATAGACTAAACTAATTAACCGAACTAGAGGCCATTGGGACTAAATCCACTTGATTAATTTATCGAAAGGGGAACAATGTTCTGAAAGGGCCTCCCTTGTTCTCCCAGAGGAAATCCTAGCCTCTTGTGATAGGATTTGCAGTCCCAAAATATCACTGGAAATCCCCCCCCCCCCAAAAAAAAAAACCCTGGTATTATGCTGTCGACTCCACAGGTCTAGAATTTCCATTGGGTGGAGAGTCAAGTCCTGCCAAGAGGTGGGAAGCCAAACCCCACGTTCTTCTTACCGTGATCTTATTTTCTGCACTGACAGGGGCCGAGGGCTCCAAGCCCAGCTGGAGCCGGCGCTGTTTCTCACAGTAGGCTTTCCATGTTTCCTCGTTGAATCCATAATTGAAATAGTCGGAAAGGTCGGCGCCTAGAGAGGAAGGAATGGTCTTAAGAGCATCTGAGGCTGGATGGGCAGATCCAGAAGAACGAGGGAGCAGCTCGAAAGAGGAAGATTCACAGGGTCGCTCTAAACCAGGGGTGCCCAAACCTTTTGGGCCGTGGGCCAATCATGTGGTTCAGGGAGCCAGTCACTAAGGCCCGGGGGCCGGGTGCGACCCCCGACGCCAATTCATCTGGCCTTCGATGCCCTCGTCGCTCCTGGAAGTGGAAGTATGGGCACATTTTACTTCTGCTTCCAGGAGTGACGAGGGCTTCGTGGGCAGGATAAATTGGTGTCGGGGGCCGCACCAGGCCCCCGGGCCTTAGTTTGAGCACCACTGCTCTAAACTGAGGTGTAAAGATCTTTGGCTAAAGCTTGCAGAAACCAGTTCCCCTTTGTCTTGCCCTGACTGAGGTGGCTTAGCAGTTAAGACGCTCAACTTCACGACCAGAAGATTGGCAGTTCAAGACCCAAGTGCTGCGTGACAGAATGAGCGCCCTGTCTCTGTCCCAGCTCCTGCCAACCTAGCTGTTTGAAAGCAAGACATTGTAAGTAGATAAATAGGGACCACTTGGGTGGGAAAGGTAAACAGCACTCTGGTGTCTAGTTGTGCCTGCCACATGGAAATGTCCGCAGATGCACTGGCTCTTTGGCTATAAACAGAGATGAGCACTGAACCCTAGAGTCCGATACGACTGGGAATTTGGGGTAGAATTCGGTCCATGGTGGCTTACAAACTTCCGGCCATGCATTTGGCCTCTGGGCCTCCACCTGCCTTGGGTTTTTAAAGAGAATCAATCTATCCTAAATAACCTGGCCCCAATTAGCACCCCAAAGTAAATGAATGCAAATGGCTTATGCATTTCCTCAGCTGTGTGGGTTATAAAGAAAGCTTTGGAAACCTCTTCCGTCTTTCCGTGAAAGTACAGATGGCTGACGTGTTTTGAAGCCACAACTAAGATCATTTCTTTGTCTGTTTGGCTTTGGGAGAGCTTCGTCCTCTCAAGCTGCTGAAAATACTTTGACTAAACCAGGGTGCCCAAACTATGGTCTGTGGGCTGGATCTGGCCCCCAACACCAATTTATCTGGCCCCGCCACCCTCGTCACTCCCAGAAGTGGAAGTAAAATGCGCCCGTAAAGACACGTTTTACTTCCACTTCTGAGAGTGGTGTGAACCAAGTGACATGGTGTTGTGGACCAGATCTGGCCCATGGGCCATAGTTCGGGCACCCCTGGACTAAACAATAAAGTATGTGTGCCCTTAACTCAGCAGATCTGCTGACTAAAACTGCCTCCTGCTGATTAATCCTTTAAAGACAAGGAAGTTATTTAATCACTGATCCAAACAACATCCAGTCCTTGCCAGGGCTATCCCTCTGAGCAATTTCAGATAGCTAAGTAATTATGAAATTGTAAGCGAGGAAGTAATTCATTAAAAAATGAACAGTTTGAAATGATTTATTGTTTTGGCAGGACATAAGATCTAAATCAGATTTGAAAGATAATGTGCTTTTTACAGCATAATGAATGGATTTTCTTGTTCCAGGGTGTGTCTAGTTTCGCTCTTTAGATGCATTTTGTCCTCTAGATCAGGGGTTCCCAAACTTTTCATGCCACGGGCCATTCACGTGGTTCAGCAAGCCGTAAAACACATCTGCAGCTGTTGTAAACATGTTTACGACAGTGGTGGGTACATTTTTTGGCAGCGTTTAAGGCAGCCACGGGTGTGTTTATCCATTCGCAGGCATGTTTACGCATGCATGGATGCGTTTTATGGCTGTTGTAAACACGCCCACTTCCAGGAGTGACAAGGGTGGCTGTGGGCCACATGAAATGGTGCTGTCAGCCGGGTCCTGCCCACGGGCTATAGTTTGGCCACCCCTGCTCTAGACCTACAGCTTATCACCTTCATAACTAGAAAGTGATGGGATCATATCCCCCTAAAAACATTTCCCTCTCAACTTGGGAATGAATTCTGCTCATCTCCAGATGACTAAGCAGAGATTTTATAACTTCTGGAGTTGGTATGTTAGGAAAAACCAGCATCCATTAACTATTGAGGCAGCTACGCTTCTAACTACAATGCCTCATCTACATCTAGCTGCCAAGATAACAGGGGTTCTCAACCTTTTCAAGCCGAGGGCCAGGACATGCGCTCTCTGATAGCTTTGGGGGCCAGACAGCCATTTTGCCCTGCCTGCCACACATGGCTCTTCCGGGTGCAGAGGAGGCGGTGGGGGCCATGTGAAATGGTGTCATAGGCCGCATCCGGCCCCTGGGCCGTAGATTAAGAACTCCTAATATAGACTCTCCTCTGCTTCCTTGGCTTATACCAAGGGATATATGTGGGGGTCTGCCCTATGCCAAGACCCCACTTCAATGTGACAAAAATCCTCATGACCAGGGCCTTTGCATTCAGCAACATCACATTAAAGGAAAGCCACGCTAGTCCTTCCTCTTCCCTGCTCTTGTCGTCCCAGTTGACACTTACAATGGAGATGAAATGCAGAACATAAAGAAATCTACTGATAATATTTACCACAATAAACTCTGAGGCCCCACCTGGTTTCCTCCACGGTTTGTCTTCGAATGACTCTAAATCCACTTCTACTACAGGCAAGCCATTTACATTTCCCGCAGCCTCTAAATCAATACCTTTGGGTTGTGACTTTGCTTTGAAGAAATAGAAAGGAGAGGGTTAGGGTTAAGATTTTGCCCCCAGCGCGTTCTTCTGGTAAGCAAATTGCTCAGCTTAAAAACCAATAAATATATGGGAAGACAAGATTTTCAAGAACATGATTACAACTTCCAGCTGCTTTAAAAATGATTATTTGTTTGTGTCTGCGCCTTCTCAAACCCATCTGCCATTATTCATGACTTTAAAACTGACACTCAAGTGAGAAATAGGACAACAGAATGCTTTTTCTAAAATATGCACCTTCCTCTCGGAAGAAGTGGGATTTTCATTCCTTCCTAGCATGGTGGGACCAAAATTCTTCTACTAGGGTGAGTAGCAGGACACAGAATATAAAATACGGAGATGTCATTCAAGTGCAAAGATAAAGCATTGATCTAATGCAGCGTTTCACAAACTATGTTCTGCAGAACACTGGTGGACTTCAATTCCCAGAAGCCTCAGTCAGTCCATTGGCTAACCAGTGCTTTTGGGAACTGACTTAGGCTTCTGGCCATTGAAGTCCAAGAACCAAAGGTTGGGAAACGCTGCCTAAAGGAGTTCCCAAGCTCAAGACCCACCCATTCAGTAGATCAGCATTGCCCAAATGTTGGTGCTTGGTCTTCAGTTCCCAAAAGGCGCAGTCAGTCCATTGGCGTACATGCAGTAAGTCCATTTGTGTGGATTCACAGGGAGTTAGGCTTCTGAGAACTGAAGTCCAAGGACAGCTGGGGTGCCAAGGTTCACCACCATGGGTTTAGGGAGACACAGAACACCTTCAATGCAATAGGAGAAGATATGGAACCACATAGGAAACTTTTATGAAACATCTTCCCCTTTAGCACTGAAAGGACAAGAGAAATGGTTAGAAACCTGGAAAGAAAACTCTCCTCTTATTGGGCTTTTGTCCCCTTCCATGCAACATTTTTGTTTCCTTTCCTGACTTGGAGGGATTCAAGGAAAGATCTCTTAAAGCCTTTACGCTTCACAACAATGACCAAGCCAGAAGAGATTGACAATGGTTACGATGGGAAACATTTTGATTCAATATTGGATATATATGGAGGTGAAAGGGTTAATACACTGCATCACAAAAAATAAACGCTGTCTGCTACTTGGTCAAATCCATGTCTCCTAGACTAAATCAAGTGCGCTGAATCCAAATCTGAAGTCCGATTCTGTCTAGGTCGGACGTCAGGATCTTTAGTTAGCTCATATGGAAGACTCATTCTCCAAGAAGCATGTTGATGCACACAAATGTCTTTCTAATCTCTTTGATATAACAGAATACTATACTGTAGTCCTGAGGAAGACATTTGAAAATCAGCAGTTACTGGAGCCAGTTTACCTTATCGTTTCTGTTTCCATCCAACTCCTCTTAGACTAATTTGAAGAAAATAAAATAAATTTGTTTGCCAAAGAGAACTCATTCATTTTTTGCCTCAAAGGTTTTTTCTCTACGCACTTGCACTGTTTGGCTACATCATTTTTTCATCTATTAACACAGCTGCACCTAGTCGTTTTTAGCTCAAAACAGACTCACTATGGCCTAACTGTATTATCCAATAAGATGGTTTCACAGTAGAGACAAGCCTTTGGTCCCTCTTGCCTTATAAATCTATTTCTGACCTCAGTTCACTGACTTGTCCAGCCGCTGCTGGAACATGCATGCCACCAGGGGACGTGATTCAGCTGAGGCGACAGCAGGCATAGTGTTAGTTGCAACTGCTATAACGTTCCCATGTAAAAATACATTACCCAATTACCAGCCATTCGAACAGCTATAGCAGGACTTAAAATCTGTACATGAGAGGCAAATTCTGAGTTCAGATTTGGAATTGGCACACTTGATGTCATGTTAGTCGCGTGTGTTATTCCCAGTAGCAAAATCATTGTTGTGCAGTAATATCAAATAAATAAAAGCAGTACTAATACCTGAAGCAGGGGCTCCATAACCCCGACCTGTTTTTAGATTCAAATTCATAGGGGTCCCCCTAGGGAGATGGGTAAAAAAAGAAAGATATAGATTTAGGCTTCTGGGAATTGAAGTCCCAAACCCAAAGATTGGGAAACACCGGCATGGAGGCAGTTTCTGACAAACTGTTCTTCATTGCTGTGAGATATTCAAGTTGGTTTTGTTCTTTTGAGCTGCTGTACACCGCCCAGAGTGGACAATATCCGATGGGTGGTACAGAAATTAAACAAATGGTCCTACTGAAGAGTGTCCACCACGGAAGACCAATGGAAAATAAGAGAACAGGAGAAGGAACGAAACCAGACAGGTGTTGCTTACAGGTAAGAAGGGGCTCCTGTTTTGATGTTGCCGATCGTGACCCGAATGTCGTCGTCATCGCTGTCACTGTCACTGTCATCTTCATCATCTTCTCCACTCGGGAGGATCTGCCATGTGGACAAAGAAGAGGTGCAGTGGTAAAATGAGCAGATGCTTCTCGTTTTGTTTAGCACGTTTTGGTCTACATTTGTAACATACATGTAACATACAAAATATTTAGCATGTTTTGGTATACATTTTGACTGTTTTCCAAGTTTAGGTTTCATTTTCCTAGAGCTGTGATGGCAAACCTGGGCACTCCAGGTGTTCTTGGACTTCCAGTTTCCAGAAGCCCAACTGCCTGTCAATCCAGACAAATGGGTTTACTGGACTTCAATTCCCAGAAGACTAAGTCAGTCCATTGGCTGATCAATGCTTTGGGAAATGGCTTAAGCTTCTGGGAATTGAAGTACAAAAAACCAAAGGTTGGGAAGCACTGATGTAGCTTCATTTATCCCTTTTAAAGCAACTTGCTGCTCAGTCCAAGGAAGACGGACACTTTAGCTGTCTAGCTGTAACAACAACGTTGTGTCAGAAATTATTATGGGCTGAAAGGATTTTTGCTGGAGATGCCTGAACGAGGCTTCTTTCATGTCCCCAAGATCTTTTCCCCACCTATTTATCTACTTGCAATTTCTTGCTTTCGATCTGCTAGGTTGGCAGGAGCCGGGACAGAGATGGGCACTCAAATTGTCCTGCAGTACCTGGGTCTTGAACTGCCGGCTTGCTGGCCTTCCAGCTAACAAGGTGAGCTTCTTAACCACTGAGCCATGTCTAGGGTTGGTTAATTGGAGGGTCAGCCTCTGATGGCCAGATGGAATAGCTGGTTTTAGGAAATGAGGCGGAAGGAAGGAAGGAAGGAAGGAAGGAAGGAAGGAAGGAAGGGGGAAATCCCTAGAAATAAGGTCCTTTACTGAAAACAGAACCACCCAGGATTAAAGCCTTTGACCTCTATGGATTCCTTGCCTTGGGGTCAAATTCCTCAGCGACTGAACTGTTGACCACTGTGTCAACATGACAGAATACAGTTTGGTTGGGGGCAAATTAGACAGTCAAGGAAATGTTCATGCCCTGCAATTAAAATGTTTTCCAACCTACAAGGGGATTTCCACAAACAAGCATGCCACAACTCTCAAGACTAGGTGAATTTGCACCCATGTTTACTTTCCACTAACAAACCACCACATGGCTGAAGGCAAGATGAAGAATCGAGGAGAAACACAGGCTGCCAAGAACAGAAACCATGGGATGGGTAAGAGAAAAAAGCTTAGATAAGTTGGAAGAAGGCTTACACCAAAGTGAAGGTCCAGGCACCTTTTAAAGAGAAAGGCCTACTCCGGGCAAGGAGAGAAGATCATTATCACTCATGATTAGTAGGAATTAGGGGTTCTATCAGTGTCTAGCGACTGCAGTGCCTTAGTGGTTAAGACACTGGACTTGACAACTGGATGGTTGGCAGGTCAGCAGCTCAAGACCCAAATACTGCACAAAGGACTGAGCTCCCGTCCTTGTCCCAGCTCCTGGCAACCTAGCAGTTTGAAAGCAAGAAATAGCAAGCAGATCAATAGGTACCACTTTGGTGGGAAAGGTAAGATTGTTCTGTGCGCTCTGGCATCTAGTCATGCCTGCCACATATCCACAGAAATGTCTGCAGACGCACTGGCTCTTTGGCTATAAACAGAGAAGAGCACCGACGCCTAGAGTCAGATATGACTGGCTTTTCGGCAAGGGCTGCACACAGACACTTCCCACCCCATTTAGGTCTTGATTATGGGGCTTCCTGGGGCAAAAACCTGAAATTGCTTTAGGTGTGCCCAAACTACGGCCCCATGGGCCACACCCTGATGTCATTTATCTGGCCCACACCGCCCTTGCTGCTCCTGGAAATGCAAGTAAAACACACACACACCTGACAGCATCTTGGCTTCGCGGTACAGACCGTAACAAGATTTTACCCGCCAACACGAGAGTTTCCCAACTTCTCAGAAGGGTCCCTCTTGTTTTTGGGGAAAGGTAAAGAATGGGACTTACCTGCCCCAGGAACTCTTGGTCTTCATTGAGAAGGACCCGGTTCTCCTTGGGCGCCTTCTGCAGAGGGCCGGAGTCTCCATGTCTGATCAATGGGAAACACACACAGAAGGAGGACAAGACTCCATATTGGTTTGTGCCATCAACGAGAAGAACACAGACATATTTTCATATGATTTTTTAAAGGCCCTACAACTGTGATGGCAAACCTTGGCACTCCAGCTCTTCTTGGACTTCAGTTCCTAGAGGCCCAAGTCCCTGTGAATCCACATGAATGGGTTTACTGCACGTGTTCTTGGACTTCAGTTCCCAGAAACCCATGTCCCTGTAAATCCACACAAATGGGTTTGTGTGTGTTCTTGGACTTCAATTCCCAGAAACCCAAGTCTCTGTGAATCCACACAAATGGGTTTACTGGGTGTAACAGCTGGAGTGCCAAGATTCTCCATCACTGCCCTACAACTATCGATGCCAAATCTTTGCAACCACAATGACTAGAAAGATCCTGATTTAAAACGTGCAAGGGGTTGATTCCCTCACTCAGTGACCTCCGCCTTGTCTCAGTTTTTCCAGCCACATCGCGGAGGGCAAACATTTACACGCTTGCTTCCTAGTCATTAGAGCTGTGGTTGGTTTGTGCTGTTGACTTCAATGGCATCCCAGCTTGGCTGTTCCATGCTATCTAGCCCTGGAACGATCACAGACAGCAGCTTGTAGGTCTCCTGTTTGTCTCAAATACATTTGACTTGGAATGAAAAACAAAGATTTACCCAGGAATTGGTCCATCGTCTTGCTTACCATTCTCATCTGAAAACAGAAGGAGGAATCTGTGTTCAAGGCAACCATAAGTGATGGGACAACAGAACACAAGCAGGTATGTTTTGTCACGGTACATTTTCCCTTTGCCCTCAACAACTCAACATTTCCAGGAACATTAAAATTCAACGGCACCCCAGTAATTAAGGTGGCTGCGGTGACTTAGTGGTTAAGACGCTGAGACTGGAAGGTCAGCAGTTCAAGACCGGAGCGCTGCACGCTCCCGTCGTCTGCCCCAGCACTTGTCAACCTAGCAGTTCGGAAGCAAGAAATTGTAAGTAGATAAATAGGAAAGGTAACAGCATTCCTTGCTCTTTGTAATCTAGTCGTGCTTGCCCCAGGCCCACAGAAACATCTGCTGACGCAGACAGTGTTGGCTCATTGGCTATAAACAAAAATGAGCACCGAACCCTAGAGTCGGATATGACTGGCTTTGGAGCAAGGGCGACCTTAATGAAGGAGGTGGTGTGTGTGTGTTGGATGCCATGCTGCTCCCTCGGCTGGCCGTGTCCCCACCCCTCCATTCCTGCTCTCCATCCTCCCTCCCAGCATCCTTCCTTACGCATCATCCGCAGCCCGTGGAGCGCTTGGGGACCAGAAGAGCCGCCTATGCCAAAAGCCCTCCCCTAAAAGCCCACCGCCTTCTTTCATTCCTTGTTTCCCGGGCATCGGGTCCTCTTCCTCCTCGCGAGGAGACCTCGAGCCCTCCCTCCCCGGGGCTCCAGTCCTGCCAAGAGGGGGGAGGGTCTCCCCAAAGAGGGAGGGAGGGAGGGACCCCCCGGGGCCCTCCTCCTTCCCTCCCTGGAAGACCAAGGGGCGTCGGATCGGGGTCCGGGCAGGCGCGCTTACTTACCCCCGTAGAGCCACTGCTCCTCGTCCTCGTCGGCCTCCAGCGAAGCCATGGCGGGAGGAAGACGGGGAGGAGGATGATGGAGAGGCCGGGCCGGGAGGAGGAGGAGGAGGAAGGCCAGGCAGGGGGAAAGGGCGACGAAGAGGAGGAAGGCGTTACATCCCTCTACGGGGGATCCACCTGGGGGGCCGCCGCCCCGACAGCGCCGGGCTAAAGGGCCGCCATCGCCCGGGCTGGGGCTACTGCTTCCCCAGAGGAGGAGGAGGAGGAGGAGGAAGGCGAGGCAGCAGAGGCGGCTCTGGGCGGCCCAGGTCCTAGCGCCCAGGCGGCTTCTCCCGCAGCAGGCGCAGGCAGCCCCGCTCCTTTGCTCCCCCCCAATGGCAAAGGGCCCCCCAAGGAAGAGAAACGGAGCCTAAGAGCCCCTGGGCTCGGGAAGCGCCCTCCGGGGCTGGACCTTCTTTGCAGCTGTCGCCAGGCCAAAGAGCACACCTGCTTCGCACACCTGCCCAGGCACGGGCAGAGCAGGAGGCATCAAAGGCTGGGGAACCCACAGGGAGGGGTCTGCAAACTTGCCTCTCCAGGTGTTCTTGGACTTCAATTCCCAGAAGCCCAAGTCAGCACTCCTGCTGATCAAGGCTTCTGGGAACTGAAGTCCAAGAACAGCTGGAGAGCCAAGTTTGCTGACTACTGGCCCAAGTTACAGCCTCGGCCGCGCCAGCCTCACAACAGAGTAAGGAGCAAATCACGCTATAGATTAGTGATGGCGAAGCTTGACACTCCAGCTGTTCCTGGACTTCAGTTCCCAGAAGCCCAGGTCCCTGTGAAGCCACACAAATGGGTTTGCTGTGTGTATGGATTCACAGGGACTTGGGCTTCTGGGAATTGGAAGCCCAAGAACTGCTGGAGTGCCAAGAGTTGCCATCATTGCTGTCGATCATCAAGTGTATTACAGGCACTGACCCAGAGATGCCTACGAT
Source organism: Furcifer pardalis (assembly GCA_030440675.1). Classification (NCBI taxonomy): domain Eukaryota; kingdom Metazoa; phylum Chordata; class Lepidosauria; order Squamata; family Chamaeleonidae; genus Furcifer; species Furcifer pardalis. The sequence continues at coordinate 14,749,255 of CP126899.1, forward strand.
CTTTTTCTTAGGAAGATGAGGAAGTGGCCCAGAGCAGCATGAAAATCTGATTAAAATTTGGCTAAGGCCACCAAGCCAAGAAACCGGAGATGAGGGCTGTTCATACAGAAAGTGACCACCGGTTCTATTTGGCCGACACAGAAAGGGATTATGGTGGTTTAGTGGTTAAAATGCTCAACTTGACTGGAAGGTTGGCAGGTCAGCCGTTTGAGACCCGAGTGCTGCATGATGGAATGAGCTGCTGTCATCTGTCCCAGTTCCTGCCAACCTCAATAGTTCAAAAGGAAGAAATTGCAAGGTGAATGGGTACTGCTTTGTTGGGAAAGGTAACAGCATTCCGCAGAGTCCTGCCTGCCACATGACCACGGACAGAAATGTCTGCAGACACATAGTGTTGGCTCTTTTGTTATAAATGGAGATGAGTACCGAGCCCTAGAGTCAGATGCAACCGACTTTTGAGCAAGGGTGACCAGAAAAGATGCAGCTTCTAAATTCTGACTTAACTGATAAAACCAATGCAGAAGTACATCCATCTTTAAACTGGGCTACGTTGACTATTTCCAAAAATGATTCATGTGGAAAAGTCTGACACATCCCCATAAAAGACCCTTGCACGAAACAGGACACAAATCTTATTTAGATTTCTTTTATTTTAAAAACTTCAAGGCATGAGGTCCTATTAAAAAAGTGGCTATAACTTTGTAAACAGAAGTGTTAAGTAAAATTCACACAGAGATTTCATGAACTACAAAATTATAAATAAAAATGTACAGAGTTTGAAGAAAGTGGACATTTTTATGTAACATTGTTCACTAGAATGGTTAATAATTTACAGTACGGCCTGTGTTCCAGATCCACCCCTCGATGCCAATTCATCCGGCCTGTGCCACCCTTGTCGCTCCCAGAAGTGGGAGTAAAACGCGCCTGCATTAAGGGTTTGGCTGGAGGGATACCACGGGAAAGATTAATTAATTTGTAGTTCAAGCAAACAATGTTCAAGCAATGTTTACAGTACGGTATATTGATGTTTTTCCCCTTTATTGCTCAATGTTACTGTTTTCTGTTTAATGCAATGCTGTCAGGACACAATATTCACAGTTGAGCATATGGAGTTTTGTATTTGGAATTTACTGAAGTATGCTTAGCATACTAAAACATACCCTGCCACTTGTCGTGGGACAAAGAAGAGTACCTATTTAAAGTCACATTAATTAGGAGGGTCTGTGTCAAAGAGAACATGAACAGCCCCATCCCCACCCATCCATCGCACAGTCCATTTCTGGCCCAAGAGTCTATAATAATGAGAACCAGTTCATAAGCTACAGTGTGGTCGTCTTCAGACCGAAAGTGTATGTATTATATACAATCAGGCACAAATATATATAAAAAGGTCTAAACGCTCCCTTGAATTTCCATGCAACATTCAGTTGAACAAGAAGTCTATTAGGGGCAATTATTAGTGTAGCCCAGGGGTGCTGAAACTACGGCCCTGTGTTCCAGATCCACCCCTCGATGCTAATTCATCCGGCCCGTGCCACCCTCGTCGCTCCCAGAAGCGGGAGTAAAACGCGCATGCACAAGGGTTTGGCTGGAGGGATACCACGGTAAAGATTAATTAATTTGCAGTTCAAGCCATTTGAAACTATGCAGAGGATGTTGTAGGGGACATATACGTGCACAAGAAAAAGAAGGAAGTGCACCTCAGAATTGTTTGAATAGCCACAGATGGAAAAGGTTGCAAGTTGGATTTTTCTGTTCATTAAGATACGATGTACTTTCAGACTAAAGCCAATGCTTTTGAAAACTCTGCCACATGCAGGGGTATTGAATTGCACTACTTCCAGAGTACTGCGATGTCAACAGAAGTATCAATGGCCCTTTAACTTCTCATTGATGATTAACCACCTGTGTTAGGTGGAGGGATGTTGTCATACAAAGGAGCCCCAAATTGTATAGATTGACACTTTCTGTACTGGCAGAGTACAGGTTAATTTCAGATGAGTTCATTTATAAAATGGCCTCAATATAGGTCAACAATAAAATACTGCGAGGAATAGGACCAGCAAAACTGGACATTGTTCTGCCAATTAGAAACTCCTTAATGAGCATTTGGCCTTTGCATATATCTGAAAAGATGCAACCGTAGCCCCTTTGTGGATGAAATCTAGAATGGAATTCAGAAGAATTCATAACCTAATTCTGAAAAGAAACAGGTTCGTCGCTTCCACATAATCACGGAAGGGAGAAATTTGCTTTTTAATGGCACGTATCTTACATAAGAAACACAACTAAACTTTTTTCTTTTTTTAAAAAAAGGTAACATTTGGAAAGACGTGCAATTACTGGAAATGAGATCCAAACCCACTTGCAATCATTCAAAAAAGAAGATTTGGCTGAAATGACACTTGGACAGAATGCACACTCATTTTACAAGGAGCATCTAAAACATGTTTGGCATTTTCAAGCAAAAAACAAACGAATCAAAGAATTATCCACAAGAGCAACTCGTTGGGGGGTGGATGTAGGGGTAATATCTTGTGCTTTCTAAAGGGAACTGTTCTGTCAGGCAAGTAACAATACCTCCAACTTTTGGCGATCTACAACTTTCATTGTCTTTCATTAAAGGTCAAGCGCTTAGGTGACATTCAGAATTCATCAACAGGAGGTTGAGCTCATCTTAAATTCTTCCCTTTTAAGACCCAGCTGTCTAGATCAGGGGTGCCCAAACATTCTGGGCTGTGGGCTGGTCACGACGTTCAGGGGGCTGGTCACTATGTCCTGTGGGCCACATCCAGCCCCCGATGCCAATTCATCCAGCCTACGAAGCCCTCGTTGCTCCCAGAAGCGGAAGTAAAACGGGCCTGTAAGGCGCAAGCTTTCATAACTCACAGGTCACTCCCTCAGGCAAATACACATGGCATGGTGTTAAAGCCAGGTTGGTTAGCTTAGTTAAGGGAGTCTCAATCTGCAGCCTGTGGGCCGGACGCAGCCTGCAGCACCATTTCATGTGCCCCCTGCCTCTTCCACACCAGTGCCATGTGGTGGAGGAAGGGTAAAATGGCCATCTAGCCCCTGAAGCTGTCTGAGGGAACGTAACCAGGCCCCCGACTTTAACAAGTTGAGAACTCCTGGCTTAGATGTTAAATGGGAGAAAGATAGCAGGCTGTATCTTTGCATTTGCCTAAAGAAGTGACCTGTGAGTTATGAAACCTTGCAACGTTTTATTTTTTAAGTGATCCTATAAAAGGTATTGCCTCCGTTCTGTAACTGTTTGAGTGTATGGATGGGTCACACAGCTTAATTTTTCTATTGAAACACAGAAAAACATAAACTTGAAAGACTCCCCACCCAGCACTTTCAAAGGCTTAGGGCTCAGTTGTATACTAGACAAGAACCAAACGGATCCTTAGGCTATGGCCCTTGGGATTCCCTTCTACATATTCAACAAACCAGACCTGCCCATGTCGTGATAACCCTTTCAGAAACAGAAGTATGTTGCACTTTTGCATTTGTTAAACTATGAGCACAGGGCCCCTGACATTTGGTAGTGTGTACAAACTCATTATGGTTTCCCCATGTGGCACATAAAGGGGTCCATAGGACCAGAAGACTGTTGACCAACAGCAGATACAAAAACAATGACATAGTACCATGATGGCAAACCTTGGAACTCCAGATGTTCTTGGACTTCAAATACCAGAAACCCAAATCTCTGTGAATACACACAAATGGGTTTACTGCGTACTCTGTGGATTCATGAGGACTTGGGCTTCTGGGAATTGAAGTCCAAGAACACCTGGAGTGCCAAGGTTCACCATCATAGATATAGAATGACTGGAAAACAACAGGAGTTATAATACATTTTTGTAAACCTTGCCGCTATTGTCACACTTTATACTACTGCAATGCAGCAAAATATGAAATATTTACAAACCCCCTGGTTTAAATGAATTACCACCTGTCCTACTCCAAAATATAAAATAAGCAACTATACAGGAGAAAACCAGTAGTGTTCATTTCAGCTCTAATGTAGAATCTGAAGGAGTGTGATGCACACTGTGGTGTCTACGGAGTTGTAAGTTAACGGTTGGAAAACAGAGAGCACATTTGGAAATTAATAAGGCAGCATGCTTAGAACAAGGCTAGACAAGCAGCACTGATACTATATTCCCGTGATGGTGAACCTTGGCACTCCAGATGTTCTTGGACTTCAATTCCCAGAAGCCCAAGCCCCCGTGAATCCACACAAAGGGGTTTACTGCGATTCATCCAGCCCGCGCCACCCTCGTTGCTCCCGGAAGCGGAAGTAAAATGCGCCCGTACGGAGGAGGGGCTGACCGGGAAGAGCCTTAACCGTACGGGCATGTTTTACTTCTGCTTCCGGGAGTGAAGAGGGCAGCGCATACCAGATGAACCGCAGTAAACCCCTTCGTGTGGATTCACGGGGCCTTGGGCTTCTGGGAATTGAAGTCCAAAAACATCTGGAGTACCAAGTTGCGCCATCATAGTTATATTCCCTAGTGGCAACTTTTTTCACTTACTGTTAAAAAAAAAAAGTCAAGAGGTCACATACAAGCCTCATCATTTAACATTTTTTTAAATGTGCAAATTGTTTTCTTCTTAAAACAAAAGAAAGTAATGGAGCAAGGAAGAGACCCCTAACAAAGAACACTTTTCAGTTTAAAAAAAGAAGAGAATCACATCAAATTGACCGTCGTCTCTCCAACATCGCCTACAAGGCACTACAGGTAGGAAAGGACAGGTAACACGAAAGGTGTAACACTGTTCTCCTCAGTCAGGTCGAAATATGGGATATTTTGGTACGAATTCTATTAGAATTACCTGCAGAAGAGGGGGGGGGGGAGGAAACAAAAAAATACATTATCCAATACAATCCAGTTCTTACCACTTAGATCAGTGGTGGCGAACCTATAGCACATTTCAGAGATGGCACTCGGAGCCTTCTCAGTGGGCACCCATGTGGTTGTCCCAGCACAGAGATTGCCCTACACCTCTGCCCAGCAGACCAATAGGAGCACTTCCTCCCTCCCCCAGGACAGAGTTTGCCTCGCTCCTCTGCCCAGCAGCCCAATGAGAGAGCTTCCTCCATCCCATGTTGCCATGTTGGCAGTTTGTGATAAATAAGTAGGTTTTGGGTTGCAGTTTGGGCACTCGGTCTCTAAAAGGTTTGTCATCACTGACTTAGACAGTGTTTTCCAATGTTTGATTTTTTTGGATTTCAATTTCCAGAAACCTAAGACAATTCCTCAAAGCACTGATCAGCTGATGTGCTGACTTCAGCTTCTGGGAATTGTAGTCCAAAAAAACCCCAACGGTTGGGAAACACCTTCTTGTGGGCAAAAAGATAGGCATTTCTTTTTTAGCCTGTGTAACTGGGCCAAGAGTAGAAAGCAGAGGCAATAAAAGTGCGGCTGGGAGGTATGCTTCTCTGCCACATGAATGGCTCTTTCTAAGCTGCCAACTTTGTGCATCTATTAAAATAAAGCTAATCTCAGGCAGGTCACGAATCCCAACGAAACTTTGTGAAGCAGATCCAGGCAGCTCAGTCCACTAACTGATCCCAAACTTAACTTCCCTTCTGGCCAAGAGGCAAAACCACTGAAAGATACACAACTAAAACCCATCCCATAAGAAGCCTATGCTGCTTATTTTGCGTGGGAATGGTTCCTGTATGCTTCTTAGATTAGGAAGTTAAGAGTATCTCATCACTAGAAACAGCAGTTGGGGGTGGAGTGGGGGGATGAAAATAGGAAAAGAAAAATCACATCTTGGCCTTCTGGCTAAGATCAAATGTAGTGTAAAAAAGGGAAAATAAAGAGTTCTATGAATGATTGAAAACTTAGAAGCACTTACATATTCCATCATATTGCTGGTTTCACACTTCCTTCTACTCAACTTCCAGTGCAAGCCAAGCTGAAAATAATATTTTTGCATTATCTTAAAGAGTAGAGCAGTCTTAAGCTTTTCACTGTTTGTAGTCTGATTTATCTGTCCATTTGGCATCATAATACAGTCAAACCTCGCATAAAGAGTGCCTCGCTTAAAGAGTAACTCGCTCAAAGAGCAGAATTTTCTCTGAATGTTTGCTTCGCTTAACAAATAAAACCAATCAAAAACTCACTTAACAAATAAATCGGGGTTCGCAATCCCCCCTCCACAATTGGTCACTTACAATGGTGTTTCGCTTAAAGAGTAAACTTGTTTAAAGAGCAATCCTGTGGAACGCATTATGCTCTTTAAGCGAGGTACAACTGTATTAGAGTTTATTAGGGTTTAACTCCAGAGACACGATGGGATGCCCAGTTCTCTATAATAATAATAATTTTGTGTCAGAAATTGCTCTGGGTTGAAAGGATTTTTGCTGGAGGAACTCCACTCAGGGGACGCCTGAATAAGGCTCCTTTCATGTCCTCAAACCATTATGCACTCCCCAGGTCTCACACTGCCGACTTGCTAGCCTTCCAGCTAACAAGGTGGCTGCGACAACCACAACAACTTTTCCATTGCTTACCTTATGATACAATCTGTTATTTTCCCATTCTAACAACTTCTGAATTGATCTTCTTGTCTGGGAAAGAAAGGCAGAAATCTATAAACTGCCAATTTTGAAATGTACAAGCTTAAGCAATTAAAATAAATAAATCTTTTTTCTTCAGCAATCTAGTTGCAGATGATACCACCCTAATGTCAGAAAGTGAGGAGGACTTAAAGAAGCTCCTGATTAGATTGAAAGAAGAGATTGTAAAAGCTGGCTTGAGACTCAGTATAAAGAAAACCAAGATAATGGCAACAGGCCCTATCAGTCCCTGGAAAATAGATGGGGAAGAAGTAGAAGCAGTGACAGATTTTACTTTCCTAGGATCCAAGCTCACTGCAGATGATGGTTGCAGCCATGAAATAAAAAGGCGACTGATTCTTGGGAGGCAAGCGATGAGAAACCTGGGGAACATAGTTAAAAGTAGAGACATCACATTGCAAACAAAAATTCGTATAGTCAAAGCAATGGTATTCCCGGTGGTAATGTATGGTTGTGGGAGCTGGACCATAAGGAAAGCTGAGTGCAGAAGAATAGATGCCTTTGAGATGTGGTGTTGGAGGAGAGTTTTGAGAGTCTCCTGGACTGCAAGGAGAACAAATAGGTCAATCTTAGAAGAAATCAACCCTGACTGCTCCTTAGGTGAAATAGTGAAGATGAAGCTAAAGTACTTTGGACATCAAATGAGAAGAGAGGATTCGCTTGAGAAAGCCTTGATGCTGGGAAGGGTGGAGGGCAAAAGAAAAAGGGGGTGGCCAAAAATGAGATGGCTAGATGGTATTGTAGAGACAATGGGCACAGAGCTGAGCAAGTTCAGGAGAATAGTGGAGGACAGAAGTGCCTGGTGGACAGTGGTCCATGGGGTCATTGCAAAGGGTCGGAATCAACTGTGCAACTGAACAACAAGTGGTTAAAATGCTGAACTTGACGACTGGCAGGTACTAAGAGACAAAGCTTTTGTGGGGTTGGGAAGCAGAGACACTGGTTGTGTAGCTGCCTCTACAATGAGAGAAGCCTTTCATTTATTTCAAGTTCCCCTTGCATTTCTTCCGCAAAATTCTAGTTGGCTGTGGTTCACAATCTGGGAACTGTGTAAGGTAAAAGTCACCCTTGCTCGAAAGCCAGCCCTATCCAACCCTAGGGTTCAATGCTCATTTATGTTTATAGCTAAAGACCCAGCACTGTCTTTGTCTGCAGACGTTTCCGTGGACATGTGGCAGGCATGACTAAACACCAGAGTGCATGTTACACTGTTTACCTTCCCACTGAAGTGGTAACTTTATCTACTTGCAATTTCTTGCTTTTGAACTGCTAGGATGGCAGGAGCTGGGACAGAGATGGGAGCTCACTCCGTTGTGCAGCACGTGGGTCTCAAACTGCTGACTTGCCAACTTTTCAGTCACCAAGTTCAGCGTCTTAACCACTAAGTCACCACAGTCCCATTTAGGAACTATCTACTAGCAAACTAAAGGAGAACTTTGGAAAATAGTTTTTGCCTCAATTTAAAAGGATGAGCAAACCCAGGTAGCAGGTACAGGTAACAAAGTGGACTCACTCTTTTGGTAAGGCAGACGGCCGGCCAGAGGCTGCACCCCAGGGTACAACAGCAGCATAAACAGCCACAGAAAAGCCATTTGACACTGATGGGCAGATTCTTCTTGAGACAGTCATTCACATGACTGATGCTCGTCTTGAATTCTTCTGGGGCAACCTTCAAGAAAAGGCAGCAGGAGAGATGGTGAACCTATATTGGGAAGCTACACATAAAATGGGCAACACCTATGAGATGCAAACTGAAAATCAAATATTGTCATACAGTCTAATACAGTCAATGAGGTTCAAAACATTTCTACATTGATTCTAGAAAGAATATTTGTGTAAAAATATATGAAAAATTGAAGTGTTAATTGCTTTTTACAGGCTGTATTGCAATATATCAGGGTGTCCAAACTATGGCTGGTGGGCTGGATCCAGTCCCCAGGCCGTTGTTTGGGCACTCTTGTTTTAAGCAGAGAAAATGGCAGCCTGTAAAATAACAGATTGCAAGGCGCTTTTTACTTCCGCTTCCGGTAGGAGGAACCATGTGACCAGCCCGATGAACCTTGTGACCGGCCTGCAGCCAGAAAAGTTTGGGTATCCCTGCAATATGTGATAGGTTGAACATGGACTTAACATCCTTCTACTTCAACTCATAACATTCTGAAAGGTTTAATTTTACTTCTACCACATGTTAAAAATATTTCTGAGGCAAGTAAGCACACAAGCTAGGTTTTAAAAAAAACTTATGTAATGGAACTGAAAATAAATATGATGTTAAAACTACTGTTATGGCAATCATTCTAAAGCAAAGCGACTCTTGCCAAGGCTGTGGGGAAAATGCTGAAGAGTGAGTGAGTGAGTGAGTGTGTGTGTGAGAGGGAGAGAGGGAGAGTGAGAGAGAGAGAGCTTCAAAGCAGAACATTGTTGAATAAGGGACCAGAAATACTAAACTTGTAAGAACAGCCTCATCCGTCCTGCAGTACAATGAAGAAACAGCTGTAGAGTCAAACATTAAAATCTCTCTCAAACATAGTAGGACAGTCCCTTCTTCAAAGTTTAGGGAGTGGTTTAACTGTGGCATAGAGTGAACTTCCCTGATATTTTTGTGCTATGTGAAATTCTGAGTCAGAAATGGCCCTTTATCCTCAATCTCATGGAGGAATAGAACCGGAAGATGTGTGGTAGCAAGACTGTTTGCACACTGCAAAAAGGAAAGAGCATGGTGGACTGTATTGTTTCAGCAGGTTAAAATGTTTTGAATGTCCCTCCTTGGAATGAAATCCCCACCAGATTAGGGGAAGGTTAATGTTGCCCTTGCTCAAAAGTCAGTTGTATCTGACTCTAGGGTTCAGTGCTCATCTCTGTTTATAGCCAAGGAGCCAGCACTGTCTGCGTCTGCAGACATTTCCATGGACATGTGGCAGGATGCCTAAAGGAACACGGTTTACCTTCCCTATTTATCTACTTGCAATTTCTTGCTTTTGAACTGCTAGGTTCCGATAAAATCCCTCTTTTGTAGAAAGTGCTTACAAGAGTGTTTAAAAATAGTATGCTTCTTCACACCTTCAGCTTGAACCAGTAAATCCATCTACCATTTTAGGGCTGGATGTAACTCAACTGATGTGTGACCCCAGCTATCTCTGCTGACAGCTTCACCATCTACTGATTGTCAGAGGACCAACTGCATGTGTGTGTGTGTGTGTGTGTGTGTGTGTGTGTGTGTGTGTGTGTGTGTGTGTGTGTGTGTGTGTGTGTGTGTGTGTGTGTGTGTGTGTGTGTGTGTGTGTGTGTGTGTATTTTAATACAAAACAACAGCATTAAGAAGACCCCTCTTGTCCTCAGGGACTGGTGAAATGATATGGACAATAGTAAGAGGGAGTACAGCTGTGCTCAAAGGCAGGAGGGACTGCCTTTTACTTTGGAAACCTTTCAAGCACACACACATGGTAAGGAAACGTGGTGGTCCTCAAAGGACATGGAAAGCAGATAATAGTAGCCTTCAGTACAAAAGAGGTTAAGAACCTTGGAATTCATCTGGCTGGAAGGGGGAAAAACACTCAACACACACAGACAACACTCTAAATGCCCAATTCCTTTCAGAGGCTGCAAACCATAAAAGGGACTGAAGGGCGGAGAAAAGGATCATAATGTTTTACAACAGGATGCTGGAGTGGAAGTGAACAAGTGAGGGCCAGCAGATCCCTGTTCTGTCTTCTTTGGCAGCACAATCACAGCCCTATCAATCACACCTTGTGCTGAATCACAATGCCCAGGGTTCGTTTTTATGACTTGCACTTCCCTGCTTTGCGCTCCAATTGCCCCCCTCACTGTTTTAACAGGACAGGAAGCTGGCTGCCCCATTTTGCCATAATTAACTGCTTCAGGTGATTGGAGATTTAAGGCCAGATACTGCAAACCAACATGGGGGGGGGGGGGAGAATCTGAGACTAGGAAACAGTCCACTTGCCTGGCCATGTAATTCTTAGTAATATGTTGTAGTTTGGAAGGATTATGAAATCTATATCCATTAGGTGAACAAGAAAGAGACAACAGATGACCAAGATCAGGGTTTGGGCATACTACAACACAAAGCACATGACTTTCAGATCCTTTCAAAAGTAGTTGATACTTGCTGTCATATGTTGGGCCAGTTTCTGCAATGCAGTCCTTGTAGTAAACATTTAAATCACTACATATTTCTATTTTTACTGATATTACAATTTTTATTAACACTGATAGTCTTAGCATTTTTACACATGTAATTTAGTAGATATTACAGTTTTATATCACATCCTTTTATATACTATTTTTAATATACAGTAATTGCATATACTATAATGTGATTTTAACTGAATCCTACTTGGTCGAGCCTGATTAGAACATTCAAAAATCTCTTTTTTAGTTCTGCTATAGTATGGTTAACCATGTCCTGAATGCTTTGTTTTTTATGCTGGTCTTTGACCGTAACAATAAATTGATTGATTGACAACAGATGGCAAAAAATCCATTGAAGAAGTATAATGGAAAATCAATGGCCATAAAGTTGTAAATGGAAGAGATGGGGCTTACTCTATTTTCCTCCTCTCTTATTTTAGAAATTCTGCACCAAAAGTCCCTCATACGACTCCCATTTCTCTGCCTCAACAAATGAAAACAAAATAAACTCAATGAAAGTATTCCAAGAAAAAACTACCTTGTATACCAACTTAAGACTGTTGTATTAAAAAAATACTCTTCCAACTTGACTTGGCTAAACTTGATTAAACTTGTCCCTAAACATATTTTCATCAACAGAGATCTTGTAGAAATCTGCAATAGCATCTCAGGTACAAATTCATAGGATCGCTTAAGTATGATCTGAAGAACAGTTTGAACTTTAAGACACAGACAACTTCAAGGAAGACACCTTTTGAATTAAAGTGGGTGCAAACTCCAACTTACCTTCCCTGTCAGAACAGAGGGAAATTCTGCGTCAAACTTGTTGCTCAAGCCAAACCTTAAAAACAAAAGAGAAACAATATTTCCACCCAACCTATATTATACTTCCAATTTCTTCCATACTTATTTTTCCATTTAAGACTAAAAAAACCCTGCCGTTATCCTTATTTTAAAAGATACACATTGAGCAGTTTAAAATAATTTATTTTAATATAAATAATTTAACAGTTGCTAAGCCACCAGAATTCAAGTGCCTTCTTTCTATGTTGACTACTATAATCTACTGAGGCATTTATTTATTTTCTACCTATCTATTAATTTCCTCAGCCATCTGGTTTTGTTTCTTGAGTTTTTATCAGTTATCACTGTATGATTTTAATCTGATATTTTATAAATTTTTATTATATGTATCTATATATATTGTAAGCCCCCCGGATTGATGCTCACATCAAAAGGGCAAAGTATAAATGTGAGTTGAATAAATAAATATTTCTATAGCGCATTACCAAAACTGGGCATTGGAGGCCACTGTGCAATGTTAAAGTAGGGTTCACCGTTTCACCTACAGTATTTGCAGTAGGTCTGTACCGGGGGGGGGGGGGCAATCTGTATGTGAACATTTCAGCTTATAAAAACATTTCCAAACAGTAAGAAAATGGCGCTGGTCATGTCAAACTGAACAAGAATAGAAACGTGAAAGGACTGAAAATGGTGCTTCTTAAGTGAACACTGTGGGGTTTCTGAAATCATCTTTCTCAGTGTTACATCTGTTTTCACCCTGGAGCAGAAAAAAAGTTGTAGGGCCATTGCTGTGCTATGTCAAAGCCTTTTACTGCAACACAGTGGACCCTCGCTTAACAAATGGCTAGCTTAACACAAAAATTCGCATAACAAAAGAAAATCCATAGAAAATGGTGGCTTGGTTAACAATATTTTTTGGAATGGATTCATTGTTTTTCAATGCATTCCATAGGAAACTGTGCTTTGGTTAACAAATGCTGGTGTTCAATGCATTCCTACTGGAAATCTGCTTTACAAATTTTTCATAGTACAAAAGGTCCTGGAGAAAGCATTAATTTTGTTAAGTTAGGGTCCACTGTAATAGGTTTATAGGACAAGCTACCAAGATGACGGCACATATATACAGCAACAAAAATAATGCTACTGATTATCACTATTAGTAGAAACTTTTGCACAATTTTTCTTTGGAAAGAAGCAGAACAGAAATAAGTTTTATCTAGCCTTTATTCCATTTTGTGCAACAAAGAGTTCTGTACAACTCAAAACATTGGCAGGCTCCTTCACCATCAATAGCTGGCACCAGAATGAGTAGTTATTTTGTATTGTGGTTTCTGGGGCCAACCTGGAAATGAGTATCAGTGCCAGACTAGTCCTGACAAGTAAAAACGATTCATTTAAAATAAGAGGCTACCAAACCATTCAAATGTCTCCAAAGTACACAACGGTAGTCTTATAAACACAGACTATTAATATACCTATAAAATATTTGCCTACATTGCAATGCTTCATTAAGCACTCCATTAAACTAAATATTTGCACACATAATACTAGTCTTACTGAGAAACAAATAATGGGTTGCATCATGTAAAGAGATGAAAATAACTAAGTTGTAGACAACTGAATAATAAATAATAATTGTGTGCTGTCAAGTTGATTCTGTTTAGTCAATTCCAACTCATGGCAACCCTTTCCAGGACATTCTAAGTAGAGAATACACAGAAGTGGTTTAACATTCCCTTCTTCTGGTGGCTTTTTTGGACTTTACAGCTTGCCCTTAGTCAACAAAGGCTGGCTGTTCTCTCAAGAGGCACAGTGGGCAGTGATGACGAACCTTAGCACTCCTACTGTTGTTGAACTTCAATTTCCAGAATCCCGAATCCCTGTGAATCCACTCAAATGGAGTGCCAAGGTTCGACATCACTGCCTAATGCCAAACTCCCAATTGCTGGCTCTTCTCAATCACTATCCAACCACCAGACAACTGAAACCTTATTATAATTATTTGGAGAGAGGTAATTTTTAAAAGAGATTTTTAATTGATAGTTCATGCCAAAATGACATTCTTTTAAAAATGCCATTGATACTATAGTGAAGTAATGATAAAAAGCAAATTCAATTTACAATTAAAGGCCTAATAGTGCAAAGTTTCCAATCTTAGATTTCCTGATGACTCAAATCAATATCAGCATATCCTGACTTTATACATTTTCTTAACAAACATTTAAAGATACAGTTGTACCTCACTTAAAGAGCATAATGCGTTCCACAGGACTGCTCTTTAAGCGAGTTTGCTCTTTAAGCGAAACACCATTGTAAATGACCAATTGTGGGAGGGATTGCAAACCCCAATTTATTTGTTAAACGAGTTTTTGGTTGGTTTTATTTGTTAAGCGAAGCGAACATTCAGAGAAAATTCTGCTCTTTAAGCGAGGCGCTCTTTATGCGAGGTTTGACTGTACTAGTCACACATTAATACAGGCTCTTAGTCAATGCAGATTAAGCACAAGAGGCCACTAATCTCTAATATATCATTCACAAGTCTTTTGTATGTTGCTTTGAAACCACTTATTCTTAAACAACATAAAATAACATTAAATGTGATTTTGTTGTCTAAAAGATTGTGTTTATGTGTGCAAAGTGCTGAAGACTGAACAACCATTTCGCATTCCTATTCCTTTCCCACTACAGAAGTTCAGAAATCTTGTGCTTTGCTAAAGAGGCAAAACCTTCCTCTAATGAATAATCTATTTATACTGCTAAATTGCATTCAAGGTGTGTTTCTATTTCCCAATGAAAACAAATTTTGGATTCCTGTTTCAAAAACAATTGGGTTCAAGCTGTACAGATATCTAGTAAAAAAAATTTTTTAAAAATGCATTGCCACATATATTTATGAATTAGATAAGTTTAGCACCCTGGATAGCTCAGTAAAATTTGCACCACACGTTGCTCTTAAGAGTCACCAGGTAATAATAATTCCGTGTCAGAAATTTTTCTGGGTTGAAAGGATTGTTGCTGGAGAAACTCTGCTCAGGGGATGCCTGAATGAGGCTCCTTTCATGTCCCCAAGATCTTTTCCCACCTAAGTGGTCCCTGTTTATCTACTTGTAATTTCTTGTCTTAGGTTGGCAGGAGCTGGGACAGAGACGGGTGCTCAAATTGTCTTGCAAGAACCTGGGTCTCGAACTGCTGACTTGCTGGCTTTCCAGCTAACAAGGTGAGCTTCTTAACCAATGAGTCAGCACAGACTCTACCAAGTAATTAGAAGTCAAAACACTAGAAATTTCACTGAAGATCTCCTAATGTTTAAATAAAAACAAAAACAAAGGAACTTCCAATGTGCTTATACATAACGTAACTGATTCTGAATCCAACATGTGACTTCCTATATGCTGAGTATTTAACAGAGTCGGGTCTACCCGATTGGGGCGGGATACCAAATATGAACAAATAATAAATAAATAAATAAATAAACATGCCAACCCCACCCACCTCTTTGATTGCTGCATTAGGGGCTGTGACACAGGCAGATGGCATAGAGTGACAAGATGTAGAACTGTCTATGGAGGCAGAAATGATGAAGCTGAGCCTGTCTAACTTTGGACATAACATGACTCTCTGGAAAGTACAAGAATGCTGCGGAAAGCAGCAGAAAAAGAGGAAGACCCAAAGTGAGATGGATTAATGCTGCAAGGGAACCCACAGGCTAAGATTAGTGTATATGGAATTCACCACTGTTTGACCCCATCCAATACTTCTGCAATTTCTGAGGATGTCATCACAGTTGTGCAGTCATAATTCCACCTAGTATCTAATACTGTGATAGATTTATGATGATTGTATCATTCTACTTTTAATCTGTTTTTATTGTTTCTGTAATCATATTTTATCCAATGTATTTTATCACATTTTAACCTGATATGGTCAGATGACTAATCAGTTAATAAAGGATCCTGGATTTATTATGCTATATGTTATATTACTTTTGATTGTCTTATATGTATGGTTTCTGTAAACCACCCTGAGTCGGTTGTACCGAGTAGGGCGGTATACAAATCGAATAAATGAAAATGAATGAATTAAAATACAGCAGTTAAGTCTTCAAGGTGCCATGAAGTTTTGGGTCTTGTTTTGTTTACTTTCTGATATGCTTGCAGACTAACAGAGCTACCAATTCAAAAATTTCAACTCCCTTTCTCTGTTGTCTGTACGGCACATTCTACACTCGCTCAGAGGCACTCTCGGCTGTCTCCTAAAATAGAGCAGTTATTTATTATTATTATTAGTTCAAATTTATATTGCCGCCCACTCACCGTGGCGACTCAGGGCGACTTACAAAAAATACATTACATTACAATATACTATGTTGGTGTGCGCTCAGGGGGATGGGCGGCAAGTTAGCCTTTAAGGTACCCTAATGTGTTTTTTTTTGGTTGTTTTGTTTTATTCACTCTCTGATGTGTGCACAGATTAACATGGCAACTACTGTACTTCAAAAATTCCAACTCTTTCTCTCTGTGTGTTCTTCCTACGGCACCGTCTGCACGCGCTCAGAGGCACTCTTAGGTAAAGGTTTCCCTTGCTCGAAAGCCAGTCGTATCCGACTCTAGGGGTCAGTGCTCATCTCTGTTTCTAAGCCGAAGAGCCAGCGCTGCCTGCTTCTGCAGACGTTTCCATGGTCATGTGGCAGGCATGACTAGACACCGGAGGCGCAAGGAACGCTGTTACCTTCCCACCGAAGTGGTTCCTATTTATCTACTTGCAATTTCTTGCTTTCGAACTGCTAGGTTGGCAGGAGGAGGCACTCTTGCCACCCCCTAAAATACAGCAGTGAGTCTTTATTAAGGTGCCACGTTTTTGTTTTGTTTTATTCACTCTGATATGATTGAAACACAGACTCACAAAGGCAACTACTTCAAGAATTCCAACTCTCTCTCTCTCTGTTCTTCCTCTACGGCGCCATCTGCACTTGCTCAGAGGCACTCTTGCCACCCCCTAAACTGGGCCCTAAAAGAGTATAGAAGCGTCCCCTCCCCCCCCCCCCTTCAAGGCTCATTTTCTCCCTCCAGGCTCTTTTTCCCGTCCCCTCTTCCCACCCTCTCAGGCAGCAAAGAAGAAGGCCAAGGCCGCCCCTTCCTCCTCCTCTTCCTCCGGTCCTTACACAGTGATATGCCCGGCGCCCCTCACAGCCACGGGTTCCGGCGCCTCCCGGGGCCGTGGCAGCTCCTGGCTCCTCACCACAGTCTCGGCCTCCTCCCTCCGGGCCTCCTCCCTCCGCTCCGCCGCCGCGCCTTCCTCATCCTCCTCCTCTTCCTCCTCCTCCAACTCGTAGATGGTATCGAAGTCGGCCATGTTGGGGAGCAGGACGCTCATCGCCCTCCCCTCCCCCCCACCACCACCACCTCAACCGCTTTTACGACGCCACGCGCATGCGCGCCGGCACGAGGGGAATTCGCCCGCCGCGCATGCGCTCCCTCGTTGTTGTTGGGTTTTTTTTTGCTCTCGCGCGCCGCGCATGCGCTCTCATTCATTCCCTTCTCCTACTTTTTTTAACACGCGCGCGCCACGCATGCGTTCTTGCTCATTCTCTTTTCTCCTCTTCCCTTCTCCCCCTCTCTCTTTGTGGCTCTCGCGCGCTGCGCATGCGCTCCTACTCATTCCCTCTTCTCTTCTCCCTCTTTTTTTCGGCGCTCCTGCGCCGCGCAGGCGCAGAAGTGGGCCCGGCGTCTGAGGCGGTTTTTTTAGGCGGGAAAGAACAACGCGGCGCCATTTCGGGTTTCAGGTTTCAGAAGAGGCAGGGGGACTAGACACTAGAGACCACATCGCCAACATAAGATGGATCATGGAAAAAAACAAAGGAATATCAGAAACAAGTCTACTTCTGTTTCATTGATTACACTAAGGCCTTTGACTGTGTTGACCACAACAAAATGTGGCAAGTAATTAAAGAGATGGGAATACCAGAACACCTTATAGGCCTCATGAGAAATTTGTACATGAATCAAGAAGCAACAGTTAGGACAGAATACGGAATGACAGAGTGGTTTGGAATAGGAAAAGGAGTAAGAAAAGGGTGCATTTTGTCACCCTGCTTATTCAACTTATACACAGAACACATAATATGCAATGCAGGGATGGAGGACTCACAATTTCGGATCAAAATTGCGGGAAGAAACATCAACAATTTGAGATATGCAGATGATACCACCCTAATGGCAGAAAGTGAGGAGGACCTAAAGAAGCTCCTGATTAGGTTAAAAGAAGAAAGTGCAAAAGCTGGCTTCAGACTCAATATCAAGAAAACCAAGATAATGGCAACAGGCCCTATCAGTCCCTGGAAAATAGATGGGAAAGAAGTAGAAGCAGTGACAGATTTTACTTTCTTAGGATCAAAGCTCACTGCAGATGGTGATTGCAGCCATGAAATAAAAAGGCGACTGATTCTTGGGAGGCAAGCGACGAGAAACCTGGGGAACATAGTGAAAAGTAGAGACATCACATTGCAAACAAAAATTCGCATGGTCAAAGCAATGGTATTCCCGGTGGCAATGTATGGTTGTGAGAGCTGGACCATTAGGAAAGCTGAGCACAGAAGAATAGACGCCTTTGAGATACGGTGTTGGAGGAGACTTTTGAGAGTCCCCTGGACAGCGAGGAGAACAAATAGGTCAATCTTAGAAGAAATCAACCCAGAATGCTCCTTAGAAGGTCAAATTGTAAAGATGAAGCTAAAGTACTTTGGACATCAAATGAGAAGAGAGGATTCGCTTGAGAAAGCCTTGATGCTGGGAAAGGTGGAGGGCAAAAGAAAAAGGGGGCAGCCAAAAATGAGATGGTTAGATGGTATTGTGGAGACAATTGACACAGAGCTCAGCGAGTTGAGGGGGATGGTGGAGAACAGGAGTGCCTGGCGGGCAATGGTCCATAGGGTCGCAAAGGGTCGGAATCGACTGTGCGACTGAACAACAAAATAGGGCGCAGGGACATAAATGTTTCTGAAGTCCAAGCAGGCTAAAACCCTGACAAGAAGTCCCCGTAGTTGTTTGTCAAGCGACCACAGGCGATGCGAACACGTGTCTCTGACACGTGTTGAGCGGTCGTGTGAATGGCGTTCCCTTTGGAGAAGGGAAGTTTGAGAAGATCTTGGCCTGGCAAGTATGGTTAGAAAAATGAGTTTTATATCACCGAAGCTGTCTTTCAAAGGCCTTTGATGCTATTCCAGTCAAATATCAGAAAAACACGTCAGTATTTTGCCTCGCAATTCGAAGTGGATTCAGAGTGTGGTGATGGGGAAGCCCCTTGCTTCCTGATAACCCTAAATAGTGAACAAGCTTGAGCTCTCCCCTCTCGCTTTTTAATTTTTATATTTGTTTCTAATATTGTAATATATAGACTTATAGAAAATACTGTATTTAATGTCGCATTGGTGGAGGGTGCACATAGAAGTTTATATAAGCTTTTTCTTGGTATTTTAAAAAGATTTTGTGTGTTTATTTTTATATCATGTAATTTTATGTTTTGGTTTTTTTCCCCTCTTCTATTAAGTAAAAATTATAAAAATAATAGTGTAAGCCACCCGGGGTTCTCTTAAAGAGAAACAACAGGTACTATAGTAAATAAAGAATATTTAAATATAAAACTCCAATTACAGTACTAATTTGCCACTAATGGCAATGGAAACCGGTGAACTGGAATTGAATTCTGGGCTACCAGGACTTAGTTCTGAGAAAATATGGAAATCTCAATTTCCAATGCCCCTTCTTCCTACCCACCTCAACATTTATTTATTTATTTATTTATTTATTTAGATTTATTATCCCGCCCCAATCAGGCGAACCTGACTCTAGGCGGCTTACAGAAAATTCATAAATTAAAACCTTGAGGTTCAAAATTACTTAAAAATCAATTAAAAAAGAATTAAACCATGAATTTACAAAGATCTAAATGATTTTAAAAGGTTAAAAAGATTTAAAAACTTTAAAAGAGTGAAGGGGGGTGGCTGTCCCATCAGATCAGCCACCCAACATGGGACCCCATATTCCTGGATCCCCACACCTGCCCTGCCAGCCAGGTTTTTAGGCCCTTCCTGAAGGGCAGGAGCTCTGTCTGTAGACGTAACTCAGTTGGCAGGAGGTTCCGACCAAAGGGTCGGGGCGGACACGGAGAAGGCCCTCCTTCTGGTGCCAGAGAGATGCGCCTCTCTAGCCGATGGAATGATAAGAGAGCCTCTCCGATCCGCCCTGGTGGGACGGACAGATGTCCTTGGGATCCATGTTTTTTTACAGGTAAGAGAAGCTAAGTTAGCTCTAGTGTGTTAATGTGTGCACACACAAAAAAAATCTCATAATAATTTACATGAGAAATGGGTACATATCACATAACTTATTTTTCAGGGCATAAATCTATATTTCTGGGTGAAAAATCACAGCCAGGCAGCAACTTAGTTTGTAAAGTGTTACCCAGTTCCTTTGATTTTGAAATAATATCACAATAAAATAATAAGCAAGCAGTTTCAGCGTCCTTTTTTTAACTGATTGGTCACCTGACCATGTGAGGTTAAAATGTAGTGAAATATATTAGATATAATTACATAGAATAAAAACAAGTTAAAATAGAATGATGCAATATCAATAAAGTGAGATATTTTATCATCTTTTGTGTCCAGATCTAACTTTCCAAATTCATACCTGGAATATGATGGACAGAAGCTTCCCTTGTTAGCTAGAAGGTTGGCAAGTCCGAGACCTGGGCATGACGGTTTGAGTGCTTGTTTGTCTCAGCAATTGGAACATGAAAGAAGCTTCATTTGGGCATTTTTCTGAGTTGAGTTTCTTCCTCAAAAATCCTTTCAACCCAGAATAATTTCTGACACAAAATTATTATAGTCCAGATCTTTGCATTAATTTCTTTTAATCCAGGAAATTGAAGACATACCCTGTGGCGCTTGCATTCTTTATGGTAAATTATTAACCCTGCCTTTTGATATTAATAGAAAGCTCCTTTATCCCTCTCCAGTGTTCATTTGGGTGTTTAAATCATCCTTCTGATCTTCCCAGGTTGTTTTTGATGTAAGTGTTTGGAACAAACTGTAGGAGAAAGACTTCTTTAAAGCAGCTCCCTAATTTCCATTGAGGTGTTAAGATGGAGCACACGCCACACAAAAGAACAGCAAGAAGATCTTATCAAGACCTCCTTTCACATTCAGAAACACAAGCCAATTGGTTTGGAATTTACAATCCCTAAACAAATGTTCACTTCTCTTTCATCTCCTGAAGAACAAGGGGACAGAAATAGATAGAGGCTTTATTTCTTTTTCTGAGTTTTTCAGAATTTGAGGGTGAAACTCAGTTACCCTGGATCCAGAGGTTTTCTTTAAACAGCGCCACAGTTTCTAAAAACAAAAGTAAAAATTAAAGGAGGGTGGCACTTCAAGGTTAATAGTTACTGTACTTCAATGTAAGGTTTTGTGGGTAGCAACTAATTTACTCGAATGCAGTGAAATGATATTGTACACACGGTTACTTTGGAGTCAATTCTTAAAGGTGGTTTTACATTTTTATATAACATTTTTTTAAATTCAGAGAGCATAACTAGAAGCTCAGTTGTGTGACTCTTTACTTTGAAGTAGGCAGAAAATATGTATGATAGAATTGGAATACAGTATTTGAAAGTAGAAAATGTCTGGAAATTTTTAACCCATGGGATAGGAGAGCCAATTAATTGTAGCATTTCAGGGGGGAAATTGAAATTTTGAGAAAAGTAAAATAAAAGCACAATATCCAAAATTCAATGAACCATTTGTTTTAAAACTTTTGTGTCATCAGTTTTGTTTCCCAAGATTTTCTTTTAGGTGTATCTGCATATCTCTCCTCCCACCCCCACCCCACGGGGCATCTTCATGACTTTAAAAAATGAAGTTTACCTTAGATTCATATTTTCTTTCTTTCCTTGTCAGTTTGCTTCCTGGTTTGATGAGAGAATTCCCAGGCTCAGAACAATTACTTTCCATGCATTGGATAATATTGAAACCTGAAGCTGTTATGTACAAAATGCCTTGTCTGCTGCCTTGTTGGATGGTTAAGCTTAACAGAATTCTAGCCTGCATTGCTAAATAAAATATTTAAATATATATTTTGCAAAATTTTAAAGTTCTTTTCCAATATCAAAGACTAAACATTTACAAGTCATCTTGCAGTTGGAACATCAGGTAATGGTATAGTAACATCTTATTTTAAAACCTTTAAAACCTAAAAACAAAGCATTTCATAATTTTCCCTCTTCTAACACATCTGTACTTGAGAGTAGGATTTAAGATATACAGTCAAACCTCGCATAAAGAGCACCTCGCTTAAAGAGTAACTCGTTTAAAGAGCAGAATTTTCTCTGAATGCTCGCTTTGCTTAACAAATAAAACCCACCAAAACAAAAACTTGCTTAACAAATAAATCGGGGTTCACAATCTCCCCCACCAGAAGTCACAATTGGTCACTTACAATGGTGTTTCGCTTAAAGAGCAAACTCGCTTAAAGAGCAATCCTGTGGAACGCATTATGCTCTTTAAGCGAGGTACAACTGTACACTGGACCTCATAGATAAATATTACCTGATACCAGAATGTAAGGCTTTAGCACAGGGTTTCTCTTCCCACCCTCACCAGCCTAGAAGTGCTTTTTAAGATTGCATTATTAAAGTTGTATTTCAAAATAGCTTCATATATATGAACTTGACTTCTCATTTGTAGAAAAGTTATCTAAGACAGAGAACACAGGTATTTGGATGGGTTATACAACACTCAACGTGTTTATATTTTTCTTAATTAGATAACTTTTCTGTGAATGAGAAGTCAAGTTCCAGGGCCTAAACTGCAAAAATAAAAAAATAAAATAAAAAAAGGCAGCAAAATTTAATCATTCTTATTCTTGCACCTCTTTAGGAAGTAAAAATAACTGAGTTTGGATTGGGGGAGGGGAAACGGCTTATCCTATTTCCCCTGACCATAAAATTCACATAACATTTCTTCTGTAGGCAATAAAGCTGAAAGTTTTTTTTAAACTATTTGCTGTGAAAATTGGCACCCTTTCCGGCAATATAATTGCTGAAGAAAAGAGAAAAAGGAAGAGACCATCCTGCATTTCAAAGGTGAAAGAAGTGTTAAAAGTGTCTGTTGCTTGGTGACATTGTTGCCTGCTGAGTTGTGTGAGTTGGTAGGCACAAGATAACATCTACACTGACGTCATAACTGGTAGCAGTTCACTTCCAAAAGTTATACTTCTTGCATTATTCTTATGGATATAATAAAATCTTGGGCATGCTGTCTATATAATGAGCATTTTTGTTGCTGTTGCAATAAGTACAGTAGTGATATCAGTGCAGATATAATAGTCATCTGGCTTTAAAGCATTTAGTTTCAGGCTTTTGGTGTGTATTATTTATTTATTTATTTATTTGCTCATATTTACTATCCCGCCCCAATCAGGTAGACCCGACTCTGGGTGGCTTACAGCATAAATTACAATCACAGATTAAGTCTATTATAATAGTGATATTTAAAACCTTAAAAATTCATAAAAATTAAAACAGCGCAACAGATAAAGGCAGAAGCAGGGAGGGGTGGCTGTCCCTTAGATCAGCCAACCTACATGGGATCCCACGTTCCTGGGTCCCCACACTTGCTCCGCAAGCCAGGTCTTTAAGCCCCTCCGAAAAGGCAGGAGCTCTGTCTGTAGGCGCAGCTCAGTTGGGAGAAGGTTCCACAGGGCCGGGGCAAACACAGAGAAGGCCCTCTTCCTAGAGCTAGTGAGGCGAGCCTCCCTAGCCGATGGAATAACAAGAGAGCCCTTCCGATCCGCCCTGGCGGGACAGACAGACGTTCTTAGGGTGCCGCGGTCTCTCAGGTATCCTGGCCCACTACCACACAGGGCCCCAAAGGCAATGACCAGCACCTTGAATTGCACCCGGAGACATATTGTGTATGCCTAGATAAAGATAATCCATAAACTAAAGATAAGCCACAATCAATAACGTACAGGAGCTGAACAGGACTGTTGAGAACAGGACGTTTTGGACATTTCTTATTCACAGGGTTCCCATAAATTGGGAGATGGCTTTGCAAACTTAATGCAGCCATACACATTCCTGTTGCAGCTAGATGGCTGGGTTATATTTACTAGAAGTGTGTACATTTGTTTGCTTTGAGACTACAGTAAAACCCCGACTTACATATGCCCCAAGTTACATAAAATTTGACTTACATAATGATTTTGTGCTATAACCATGTCCTGATTTACATAAATTTACACAACATGATTTCCTACAGGTTTGCTTTGAGTTATATAAAAATTCATTTCCCTGTGGGTTTGCTTTGATTTACATAAAAAATTATTTTTCCTATGGTTTTGCTTTGAGTTGCGTAAAAAATAATTTTTCCCATGGGTTTGCTTTGAGTTACATAAAAACTAGTTTAAGCAAAAGCCTGCAGAACAGACTTTTTACGTAAGTAGGGGTTTTACTGTGTAAGTCTCAGGATTCTGGGAGATACAGTACAAGAAAAAAATTGCCCATTTTACATTAATATAAAAGTAAGATACAGTATTTAAGTACAGTAAAGCCTTGTATAAAGAGTCCCTCGCTTAGAGAGTAACTCACTTAAAGAGCAGAATTTTCTCTGAATGGTCGCTTCGCTTAACAACTAAAACCAACCAAAAACTCGCTTAACAAATAAATCGGGGTTCGCAGTCCCTCCTGCCAGAAGTCACAATTGGACATTTACAATGGTGTTTCACTTAAAGAGCAAACTCGCTTAAAGAGCAATCCTGTGGAATGCATTATGGTCTTTAAGCAAGGTACAACTGTATATAAATGGTGGGCAAAAAGCATCCTGGGGGAACTGCCCATAGCCGTTGTCCCCTTTTGGGAGTCAG
Organism: Furcifer pardalis; assembly: GCA_030440675.1. Taxonomy (NCBI): domain Eukaryota; kingdom Metazoa; phylum Chordata; class Lepidosauria; order Squamata; family Chamaeleonidae; genus Furcifer; species Furcifer pardalis. The sequence continues at coordinate 14,773,729 of CP126899.1, forward strand.
GTTATTTACTGCCATCCAGCACTCAGCATTGAGTTGCTGGCTGTACGGTATACTCCATTACCATAGCGGGATGTCCAGCCAGATATGCTCTCCCAGAATACAAAGTAGGGAATTGAACTCCCAAGTTTTAGCTCCACAGCAGAGTATCCCAAATTAATGAGCTTGATAATCGTATGCTGTTGATTCTGACTTATGGTGACATAGCAACCCTTGCTAGGATTTCTTAGGTATAAAGTACCGTATTCAGAAATTATTTAGCATTTGCTTCTAGTGGAGTTCTAGGAGTCCTTTCCCCTAAGTCAGACATGGCAAGCTTTGGCACTCCAGCTGTTTTTGGACTTCAGTTCCTAGAAGCCCAAGTCCCTGTGGATCCACACGAATGACCTTACTATGAGTCCTAAACCCATTCGTGTGGATTCACAGGGACGTGGACTTCTGGGAATTGAAGTCGAGGAACATCCGGAGTGCCAAGGTTCACCAGCACAGCATTAAGTAGAGGAAAGGTTCCAGAGATAGGAGCAGCAAGAGGGTTTGAGAGACATTATCTCATGAGAATTTCAACAATTGAGTAACCTTTTCCAGCCTAAAGGCTGAATTAAATTTTAGGGAGATTCTGTAGTGGTGGTGAGGTCACATTTCAACGGTGCCAAAGGGCAAAAGGGTGGAACAAAATTGGTGGCATATTTTACCTTAAAGCTTTACTGCCACTAATGTGAGTCTTGGGAGAGGTGCTTTGACCTTTAGAATGAGAAAAAAGGCCTGCAGAAAAGCTAGGAAACCACTACGTGTCAGAGGCTTTAAAAAGCATGGCCATCTCGAGATCTCCAAAGGGACCCCAAAGTCTTCTTACACTCTCTTTCTGTGAGACTTGGTAAGCCAATGCATGTACAGTAATACCTCGGATAACGACTGCATCGGATAACGCTAAAATCGGATAATGATGCAAAATTTCCAAAGAATTTTTGCATTGGATAACAATCTGTTAGTGTTATCCAATGCACTCATTTCGTAGCAGCAGGGGGGCTGGAAAGCTGAACGGGGTTTTCCATTCAGCTTCCCAGCCACCCTGCAGCTGCGGAGGCAAGGGTGGGGTGGCTGGAAAGCTGACGGGGGGGGGGGGCTCCCCCCTGTCAGCTTCCTCAGCCATCCTGCAGCTGTAGATTGGGTCCTCTGATCTCCCTGGAGCAGGCAGGGAGATCAGAGAGCCCAAAAAGGGTAAAAAAATGTCCAGGGAGATCAGAGGACCCGATCCAAGCTGTTCCTGGTCTTTTCCCACCTCCCCGACCAGTGCAAGAAGCCAAAACATCAGGGTTCAAACTCTGACGTTTTGGCTTGCTCCGCTGGCCGGGAACGTCTCTGAATACTAGTTGCTGAAAAACATGAGAAGGATATTAGTGCACTTGTATAGCATGCATAGATTTTTCCTAGACAGTTTGTAGCATGCAAACAAAATAATAAATGGAATTTGCTCTTTGAAAGATCTTGCACTGCAATTTTGTTCTTAAATCCAGTAGTGTATCTTCCTTTTTGCTAGATAATCTCCCCTAAACTCTTCCAGACCATTTATACTGTATTGTTTTATCTGTATAACAAAAGATAAAACCTTTTTCCTGTGTTTCTTGTACTCTTATCTCCATTTTCTTTACTGTTTTAGTAATGACTCAAAAAGCTTTTATTTCATTAGATTAGATCATGTTCTGCCTACAGCAATTGAAAAATGATTTCATAGGGGCTAACAAAAGTCTTTTAGATAAGGTATTTTGTTGAAATAGATAAGATTTTTGACTCCAGGTTAGTAAGATTATTGCATGACCAAGATAGTGGTAAAAGCTGTACACCAACCTTTTTGCAGATTATCCTCCTAATGTTCTAAACATTAGAGAAGAAAAAGTCTTGTAGGCTGAAAAATGTAAATTAAAGCTTCAGCAGACTGTCAACTGTTACTGAGGGGTCTTGTCATTAAAAAGTGGGTATTTACTGTAGGATGAGTATATGCCTATATAATATTGTTAACTTCCTGAAAATGAAGTCCAAAGATAAACAGAATATATGTCTATAAACAAATATTTTCTGTAAAATATATATTTCTTTCCTTTTATTCCTTTTTTGTACAGGTATTTAGTTTTTTTAAACATGCAGTGATCACATTCCATCTGTTTGTCAGATGATAGGCTGCTTTTTTCCTTCCAGAGGACCAGCCATAAACAATGACTAGTAACAGCAGGCTGAGGAATGTATCTGGCTCCTTAGCATTTAAACAGTCTAAATAGATGGTGAGAAATGAGTAACATTTTGGGACAAGGCAATGGGGCATAGAAGAGAGAAAGAGAATATGTCATGTCTGTTTTGGCATATCCTCTAACAGTGACATGAACATACTTATGCTCTGGGAAGACTTTAACCTTTGTTGTGGCTTCTGTTACTATAGGCATCCTTTCAGTGCATCAATAGTATACTCTCTTGCAGTCCTGTGCATTTATAGTCACCCCTATCATTTCGTGGTGATCCATAAATAATGATATTTGCCTTTCTATCTAGAATCTTTCAGAAAACATCTTAGAGGGCACAGGTTGAGAAAGGCTGATGCTCACATCAATGGTTTGCATACAACCACACAATATGTTCTTTTGAAGAGCAAGAACCTGGTGCCTACATTCAGCATTAGAGCAGGCTCAAGGTCTAAGGTACAGAGACACAAGCCCCAAATGAGGCTCCTTTCATGCCCCAAGATCCATCATGCAGCAGTCGGATATTGAACCCCAACCTTCCAGTCTTCAAGCTCAGGGTTGTAACCACTAAGCTATCGCAATACTGATAAAGGGTGAGATCCTAGAAGACTTGGGAAAGCTGATGTGAAGATTCTCAAAAACAATTTTTGCTATTTTTTTCTGGTGATATTAATTATTTTGATGATTTCCAGGCTGTTTTTCAACCTGATCGTGCTTTTGGTTGACTTATGTTCAGAAATTAATGCAAGAGTATGACTCTTAGTTTCTTGGACTTTTCAACCTGGTGACCACCAATCATGGGCCACTATCTTCCTCTTGCACATCTTTCCTCATTTATTTTTGCAATCTCTCATGGAGTTTCCCGACTTTCCTCTATTCACTATACCACACTGCAGTGTAAGAGCCAGTGTGGCTCATAGGATGACCTTGGACAAATCACTTTCTCTTAATTTTGCCTACCTTGCAGGGGCCAGTGTGAAGATAAAGTGAAAAAGAGGGGGGAGGGCATGTTTTTCCTGCTGAGTTTCTATGAAGAAGGGTAGGGCGTAAATTGGCAAGAGGATGTTCAGCAGTTATACTAATTTTGTGTGAAAGATTACTCTGGGTTGAAAGGATTTTTGCAGGAGAAACTCCACTCGGGACACCCAAATGAGGCTTCTTTTATGCTCCTAGGTGTAGCTCTCAGGTATCGAAACCCGAACTTCCAGTCTCTAAGCTCAGCATCTTAAACACTAAGCCCCCGGGAGAGCTAGCAAAGTAATACTAAGAATACTGGACTTTGGTAATAGAATTATAAAAAAGTACAGATTGTTGCAACTTGTCCAAAATAAAAATAAATGGGAAATAGCAGGAAGAAAATGAATTGTGTACAATCTGGGATACTTATTTCAATGTAGTACAGGATTACAGTATTTAGAGCTGCCACGTCCAAAGTTAGAGTAACCTTCCAATGTTGGTCTCTAATAGAAGAGGAATGATAATTTGAAGAAAAATAGTTGTTTTTCCAGTGACAAATTGGCATGATTCCCCTTGTGGAATTCTTTACAGAATGTCAGTTGACAGAATGAGTTTGTTCAAGGGCTATGGAAAAGAACATACCGTTTGTGAATGAAAATGTTGTTGGCAAATGTTGCTCTATATGAAGAGAACAGCATCAAAGATGGGAAGCTAACATGTCCTCAAGCGCATTTCTTGAATCCTTGATTTCTAATTCTATCATGAAAATGCTTGATCTGGGAGGCACAGTGGCACAAACAGTGGCACAAGCTCTTGTGTTCATTCTTATGTGCTCCTCAGTAAGGAGTAAGTGGAAACAAATGATTACCAACTAAAACACATATGTAAAATATTGTGGTTCACCACTTGTACAAATATATTTTGTAAGTATTTTTATTGTGTAAAATAGTATACCGTAGATGTTTATGGGGAAGGTACAGTGAACAAAATATATACAGGCGGTAACCCTTTCCGTAGTTTCAGAGAATTCAAATGGCTGGGTTTTTTAAAATCACTACATAACTATAAGGCTAATGATCTCTTAAGACTTTGTCAGCTTCTAAATAATATATTTTAACTAAATCTCCAATGGATAATTCATAGTCTTAGTTTTATCATCTACTGCTAACCAAACTTGTGTTAATGTAAGAGGGATGACAGTTTTGAACTATACAAGTCAGTGTGAGGTAACTTGCAATATAATTACCTAAAGCTCATTTTTAAAGAAAAGTTTGTTTTTTATATTTCATGCTCCTTTTCCTTGTTACAGTAAGAGATGGAACAGCTGGCTCAAAGTGTAAGCCACAGGGCTCCTAACAGACAGTTCCTCCAAAAATCCCTCCCCAGTTCCCTAAATGTACTAAAGATTTAGTTGATCAACATGAAGAACAGATCATGCAGACTTAATGTGAACCTTTGCACTTTTCCCCCAAACAGAATTCTGCTGTAGGTCCCAGGAAAGCATCACAATCAACAGCAAGCAGTGTATCAGCAAAACCAGAAATATGGTGTCATCAAAGTTACACTGAGTTATAGAAGAAAATACCTCATACTTATTGAATTAGACAGCATCATTTTGCACTGTCCAGTTTTTCATCATAGGTAAGTGAAATTATTTTCTTTGTAATTGAAACTTAGGACTCTAAAATATTTTTCCCCAAATATGAGGGAGATAACTGTATATGCTCATGATGGCGAACCTTGGCACTCCAGCTGTTCTTGGACTTCCAGTCCCAGAAGCCCAAGTCTCTGTGAAGCCACACAAATGGGTTTACTGCGTGTATGCTTCTTGGGCTTTTGTGAATTGAAGTCCAAGAACAGTTGGAGTGCCAAGGTTTGCCATCACTGGTATATGCTGTATAAAGCAACAGTATATGCTTATTGATCTTACAAATGTGCATTGAGGTAATTTTGACCTTAGCGTGTCAGCATCTTATGGTCTTACTGCATTGTTGAAGGAAGCTATAAAAAGTTAATTCTCTACCCTATTTTTTAAAATAACAAGTTAGTATTTTAAACTTTTAAAATATGATTTCTATTTGTTAATAATGGCCTTCCATAAGTTGATGCTTTTTAGATAACCATTGTCTGTTGGGTTGAGAGAATGGGATATCACATAGTAGATATCTAACACATTGTGCACTTGATGAAAAGGGAGAAAATGTGAACCTGGTGTGGCGGTCTGGTTTTTTTTTTTTAAAAGGAACCAGTGTTTTTATAAGTAATGAATGTAGATAAGAATTCCTAGTTTGCAATCAAAAAGAATTCTGCTAACATCCAGGTGTCACTCATCATATTATTACAATCATTTATTAACTTTCACACTTCATTTCATTATTGTTGTTGGTTGAAAACTATTCTCACATAAATTCTCACATATATATATATACTCATATCCGAGAATACATTTTTTTTCCTGTAGGTAATGTCTAGTTACCCCTAAATTATATTAAAAAAGGGAATGGAAGTGCAGTGAAACAATAGAAAAATTATTTTGTCCTTTTAATTGCTTTGAATTTTCCTATGTCCATAATGTTAACTTGTACAATGCTCTGATACAAATAAAGATTGGCCTTTGCTTCACAGGAACTATCCAAGGTGCTGAACCCAATCTCAAAAACAAATTCAGTACAGTACCTTGATTACTCCTATAAGTGCAGACTAATAACCCAGAGTGACTTCACTGTACCCTCCAAATAAAATCACTAGCCACTATTTTCTTATTGTAGCCCTGTAGCAATCTCAACAGGCTTCTCAAAGGTTGAAGAAGAGGATGATTAGGGCAAGTAGAACTCTTCTTCTCTGAACTCTACTTTCATTCTACAGTATTTTATTCCCTAGGTTTCCCTGCTGTTTTTTAATATATATTTTTTTTGGGGGGTTAATAAAAATTATTAACGAAAAGCCCTTTGATACCTCAAAATATATGAAACTGTTGAAACAGTTCAGAGCATTGCAATGGTAAACAGCAAAGCAAAATCTAAACAGGTATTGTGAATTAATTTGAATTAATAATTAATCTTGAATTAACAGTCTGGAATGAACAATAGGGTTAAACATTCCTAGAGCAGAAGCTCTTGTTAGATCAGGAAGTTGATTTAATGATTTCAAAATTGTCTAGCTAACAGTAGTGTGGTGTGTTCTCCTGTCTTTGAAAATTTACCACAACAAAATTTGCACTCAGAAAATCAAAATTCTGTCTCAGGATAATTTGAGGTTTATTAGTCATGGTGAGGAATATGTTGCTGTGCAGACACTGAAGTCCCAGTTTTATTCAACTCGTTAGCTGTGTGTCTACTAAGAGCCATTCACAGGCTAACCTGTCAGGATCTGAGGTAGCAGTATTCACAAGATAAGTTCCCCAGTTTTAGTGTTTGCAGCATTGGACCTTTCACCCTGCTGCAGCTGCCAAGGAACCTGGGGGATGTTGTGGACCATCATAAGCTCCACCTGGAAGCCCTGGATGATTAGCTATATAAAAACTGGCTCTTCCTGTTAAGCCCTGGACTCCTGACACCTACCTTTAGGCATAAAGTTTGGTCATAAATACCAGGAACCTACAATTTGGGGTGGAGGGAGGGAAAGAAAGGGAGATTATGATTCTCAAGCTGAATTTTGTGCCAAGAACTATATTTTGCACTTTCCCCATGCTGCAGAATTAGAACAAGTACCCAGTTCTGACAACAAGTGGTGCTGATTCAGTATTTTTGCTGCTTGATTTCCTGATAACTCTTTACAGTAGGGGTTTGCAACCTAAGGCCTGTGGGCTGGATCTGGCCTATGGTGCCATTTTATGTGGCCCCCCCATCCCTCCAAGGGCATTCGAGAAACAAAATGACCACCTCCTTTGAAGCTGTTGTGACAAAATGGCCACCCCCATAATGCAGGTAGGGCAAAATGGCCATCAGGCCCTCAAAGCTGACTGAGAGCATGACCTGGCCCCCAGCTTGAAAAGGTTGGGAACCCCTGCTTTACAGCCCCATCCTATTAAGCATATGGAAGGGAAACACTACAGAAAACAGCAGAATTTGTTTATCATATAAGTCTTTGATGAGAAATGCAGAATAACAGCTGTGAACTCTGGCACTCATTCCAGATATTTCTCCGTCTGCAATGCTTCATGCCCCAAAGTTTGTAGGCAAAGAGTGCTTGGTTCCACATTCTAACCCTTAGTCACAGAGTGCTTGATGGAAGCGTTGCTGTTCTGTTGCTGGTCATGTTAGTTGATACAAAGTTCTCTGTACTTTGCAACTTGCTGTTGTGATGATGCTTTGCACATAGCTTTGGAGAGCCCATTGTCAACGGTAGTGCTCTTTAGACTTCTTTAAGGAATGCATCTTTATTGAGATGTCACAACCTGTTGAATATTCCTACTGTGTTGTAAGCTATTCATTGTAAGAGGCGGCGGTGGTGGTGGTGGAGGTGGCGGCGGCAGCGGCGGCGGGGGGAATAAAGTACCAGCTATTTCTGCATGAGTCTGCGGGTCAGGAATTTGGATAGGACTCATTGAACCAGAGTCACTCTGGATAGAACCAAGACTGCTGCCATCAAAACTGGTCATTTTCTTCTTCATTAATTTTCTTTCTTTGGCTCTACGATTCTGGAACCAGATTTTTACCTATGAACACAAAGAAAAAATATATTTTTTCAATAGCTTGCTATATAATCCAGTGTCCGCTAAATATCTTTGAACAAGAAATTCATAAACATGTACTTTCCTTTTTGCGTTTCTTTGCCGATCTGAATTATGACACTAATCAAGGTGTATCTGAATGGATGCAACACGAAACAATCAGATAAAAGTTCTTCACACATAAAGTAACCTGTTCTCCAGCACATATCAACTTATGAGTGATTTTCCTCCCAGCTTGTAGCATAAAGTCTTTGAAAATAATTAGTAAGAAGAAGATTGAGATGGAAGAAAAGGGGAGGGGGGAAGGTTGGGTTTTGATACCCAAGTGCTGGACGACGGATCTTGGGGACATGAAAGGAGCCTCATTCAGGCGTCCCCTGAGTGGAGTTTCTCCAGCAAAAATCCTTTCAACCCAGAGTAATTTCTGACATGAAATTTATTTTACTGTTCAAAATTACCAAATGGGAAGGAAGTACTGTACATGAAATAAAATCTAGTAATTTTTCTTTAAAAATCTGAACCAACAAATTGCTGTAAATTGTGTTTAACATGCAATTGGCAGCCAGTTTTGTTTACTTATATTTAATAAACTTTCACATCTTTTTATTTGTAGAACATAACAAAAGCTGTTAAGGTATCTACTAGCAGAATGGATTGTTGTGGGGAGCTGACCTGAGCATTTAATTCCCTTGAAGTTGCATTTGTTTATGACAACACAACCTTGGCCTATTCTGTTTCAGATAGGAAATTTAATAAATATATAATGTGTGTTCTACCTGTCTCTCAGAAAGTCGTAGGTGTGCAGCAAGCTCAGACTTCCTCCGGATTGTAATGTATCTGTTGTAGTGGAATTCTTTCTCCAGTTCTAATCTCTGATGGTCTGTGTAAACAACTCGATACTTTTCTCTTGTTCTTGTTTTTCCTGTTTGAAAAAACAAACAACAATATCTGCATTGGTATCCGTCTCTGAAAGATCTGGTGTGTCACTGAGAAATATTTATTCCTGAGCATTTAAGAGTCATGCTGTATCAGCCCAAAGACCTATCTAGTTCAAGCCTTTGTTCTGACAGTGGTCAACCAGATATCTGTGGGAAGTCTATAGTAGGACATGAATGCAGTAGGCACCCTCCTACTTATGTTTTCCAGCGGCAGGTACAAAGAGGCATCACTAGATGCAGGAGGAAGTTACGCAGCCTTATCCTCCACAATCAAACAAGGTAGCCTCATTCTCCAAGAGCAAACAAACAAACAAGCAAAAAGGGGGAAATTATCATTGTGCAAAGTGCTAGAAGGCTGGGTGATATTTTAATGATCTAATAAAATTCTTAGAGACAGGCCACATTTGAATTCTTCAAGACTCTTTGACAGGTTAGGCATTACAGAGCTTTGAAGGGGAGAAACAGAAAACGTCCCAATTAATCCTAACCAGATGTTACTGCCAGGATCTCATTGTCTTAAATGAAGTTCCAAAAGGAAGACTCCAATCCTATAAGGTCAGCATCAGGTTTCACATCAAAAGATGCAAGTTTCCTTATAAATGGTTGATTTCAGTCACAGTGCCCAGTCTGATGAAATGTATCAAATTCTGCAACCAAGGTATACTTCAACACCTTACCAATTAATTGGCAGCAAGACATAGGATTGCATCTATTATTGGCAGAAATATGGACCAGATGGATGCTTCAGATGAAGAGTGCCTTTAGTTAGGAAAATGTCCTTTGACAGTAAGTCACATAGAGGATTGCTCTCTGTAAAGTGTAAGTAAGATACATAGCTATCCAAATGCTCATGTAAAAGGATAAGCTAGGACTTGGGTAGGAGGTAAAATCAAGGGTGGAAATGGATTGTTTTACCGTGCTAATCCATTTTAAGGGATCTTTTGTAGTCTTGGAGCTGTGGTGGCTCAGTGGTTAAGAAGCTCGCCTTGTTAACTGTATGTATGTTGGCAGTTCACGACCCAGGTACTGGGGACATGAAAGGAGCCTCATTTGGGTGTTCCCTGAGTGGAGTTTCTTCACACAGTGTAAAACTGCTCAGCCTATTTTAGGATACTCCACTTAATCTAGCAGTCTGTGACTCAACTAGGCAGAGCTTGTAGAGGCTAAAAGCAAGAGGGCAGCTTTCCCATTGGTCATAAAATTCACAGAACATTTTTTCTGAACACAATAAAAACAAAGAAAGGCCTCTTTATTTGCTGTGAAAATCGTCACCCTTTCCGGCAATATAACTGCTAAAAGAAAGGGAGAAAGGAAGAGACATGGGGCCATATCAAAGCAGAGAGAAGTGTTAAAAAAGGTCTATTGCTTGATATAGTAGATGGCCCTCTGAACTTAAGGACAATGGAACGGTGAAGGAGGGGGATGCGGGATGGTAGACCTCACAATTAGTTTACAAAGCAAAATAAATTAGCATTAAACCTGCCTCCCAGTCTGTCTTCCCAACTTCTAAGTAGCTTCTGTTTTACATTAGTTAACATCCTCCTTGTCACTCAAATTTGTCTGTGCACTCAACAACGTGATGGAAGAGGCCATGTTTATAGTCTGAATCATGTGAAACAGACATGGCTCTAATTTATACCCAGAAAAGTAGCTTTGAAGCCACAAAGTAGATGCTGGGAAATAAATCTGTACAAGAGCTTGAATTCAGTTGCTAGCAGGAACTGTTGTAATAGCTGAAATTATTACAAAATCTGTGGTAGGATTCACATTACTAGTATCTGTTTAACACGTGGTTTAACCTTTTTGCTTGAAACAGAGTGTAAGTATATTTTATAAAGTTCTATGTCACTATTGAGACAAATAGATTTAGTTGTTGTTCAGTCACACAGTCGATTCCGACCCTTTGCAACACCATGGACCACTGTCCGCCAGGCACTTCTGTCCACCATCCTCCTCAACTCATTCAGCTCTGTGCCCATTCTGTCTACAATACCATCTAGCCATCTCATTTTTGGCTGTCCCCTACTTCTTTTGCCCACCACCCTTCCCAGCAGCAAGGCTTTCTCAAGTGAATCCTCTCTTCTCATTTGATGTCCATAGTACTTTAGCTTCATCTTCACTATTTCACCTTCTAAGGAGTAGTCAGGTTTGAGTTCTTCTAAGATTGACCTATTTGTTCTCCTTGCAGTCCAGGAGACTCTCAAAACTCCTCCAACACCACATCTCAAAGGCATCTATTCTTCTGCGCTCAGCTTTCCTTATGGTCCAGCTCTCACAACCATACATTGCCACCGGGAATACCATTGCTTTGACTATACAAATTTTTGTTTGCAATGTGATGTCTCTACTTTTAACTATGTTCCCCAGGTTTCTCATAGCTTGTCTCCCAAGAATCAGTCACCTTTTCATTTCATGGCTGCAACCACCATCTGCAGTGAGCTTGGATCCTAGGAAAGTAAAATCTGTCACTGCTTCTACTTCTTTCCCATCTATTTTCCAGGGACTGAGAGGGCCTGTTGCCATGATCTTGGTTTTCTTGATATTGAGTCTCAAGCCAGCTTTTGCACTTTCTTCTTTCAACCTAATTAGGAGCTTTTTAAAGTCCTCCTCACTTTCTGCTAAAAGCCTTGCTCCATTGTTTTGACTCTCTTGTATTCCATCTCAATCATGTTCTCTCTTTTAACTGGGAAGCACAGTTCATCTTCTGTCAATAATCTTCTCTGTTTTTAGCATCCTATAAAGTACATGGGGAAAACATTGCCTCTTGCTTCCATTTTTAATGATCTGTTTGTAACTGTGAAAATAGATGCTTGGAGATGAAAGAACAAAATGTAAAAGTAATGTTTCCCCACAGGTGCAAAACATTGCTGCTTTATTTTTGACAGGTTATGGGGATAATAATTAAATGATGAGGAAAGGTTTGTCTGAGAAATTCTGTACATTATCCAAGATTGGTTTGATCTATAACTTATATAAGAGAGTCAGACAGTTTAGATTAGCCAGTTTGTTAACTCAGACTTTTTTTTACCTGTCACTTATCAGTAATTAGCATCTTGTCTCAGTGGGAAAACAATTTGTGAAAAAGAGCTTGAGTGACTAAAAAGGAAAAAAAAATAACTGCTCAACTATGTTGATTGTATCTTAGGAGAAAATTATATTGTACAGGAGGGTCCAATGTGGAAGAAACACCACCAAACATGATGGGATGAATGTCTTCATACAGTATTGTGAAGGCCTGGAGATCTTTTTGTTTTGATCAGGAATGTCCTCGTCAGCCCAGTAACATCAGATAAGACATCCTAAAAGATAGCTGAAGCGCTGCTTTGGATCTGTTCCTGAAACGCACAACCACTGGAGTTTAGAGCCCCTCATATTAATATACCATATTGAGGAGCCCAACAAGCTTAGCAGTCTATCATGTAATCTTAATTAGTGTATGAAAACAGTCTCAACCAGCCTAATTCTCCAGAAGGAGTGCACTATTACCCAGGCAACTTGGCACTTGGATAGGCTAGCTGAAGGTGGATAGAATTTTGTCCCAACCCATCTGGAATATGCTGGATTGGACAACTGGCATATCCAGAATGTCCTGTAAATATATATCCTTGACAGATAAGTCTGTATGGGAAAAGGTTCCCTGAAGGCAGAAATCCTAAAGACTGAACTGAAAAGAAAAGTGGAAGAACAGGAGTATCGAACCATGTTTAGAGGTGGAGGAGGTTGACTGTAGTAAGAAAAAGGGTGTTCGTGAGGTTGAGAGAAGTGATGAAGTAATTGATACAAGCTCTGATCTTATGGAAGTTTTAGTACTTGTGTTTTAGGATTTTTGACTAAGTCGAAGTATTTCATTTGACTTTTTTGAAGTAAGCAAGCAGAAGAACAAATAGTTCAGATGGTACTGTAAGAGATAGAAAAGACAGAATAATTCAGATGATCTGAGTTCAACAACTGTTGTTAACTCTTGCGCCAGGTTGCCCCCCCCCCCCAATCATTCAGACAGCAGGCCACTAAGACTACTGGATTAGGCTAATGTATGTCTTGCCCTTGCCCTCAGCCTTTATTTTTGTACTAGCTGCTCAATGGGCTTGAGGCTTCCAGCAGAGAATACAGTAGTGCCTGTAAACTTTCTTCAGGGGCACATAACATGTGGTGCTGGTTCAAGCCCTATCTAAGATGTGTTGCCACCTGAAGCCTAGCAGTTAAAGGTACCCACCCTTTGACATCACCCAAATCAGCATGCATAGAACCCAAAGACAGCCAAGTAAATATTACACCTAAGACAGAAAATCCAATATGCCACCATTCCCATTCACTGCAATAAAAATAAACATTGTAAAGTAATTAGAATTAAAAATTTGGTATTTTTCAAGACATCCAAATCTAATGCCTTGGGGTGGTTGTCTCATTCTAGTTTAAAGTAGGGCCATCTCTGTTCTTACTGGTTATGTCTTCCCAACAGATTTCAAATTGTTTCATAGAGAGCCTTGCGTGAAAATCTAGTCTTATGTATATAACCCCAAATTATAGAAGCTGTCACTCAGTATCTAAAATTTAGTTTTGGACTCATTAAAGGTTTTGTTGTTGTTCAGTCGCACAGTCGATTCCGACCCTCTGCGACCCCATGGACCACTGTCCGCCGGGCACTCCTGTCCTCCACCATCCCCCTCAACTCGCTCAGTTCTGTGCCCATTGTCTCCACAATACCATCTAGCCATCTCATCTTGGGCCGGCCCTTTCCAAGCATCAAGGCTTTCTCAAGTGAATTCTCTCTTCTCATTTGATGTCCAAAGTACTTTAGCTTCATCTTTATTATTTGACCTTCCAAGGAGCAGTCAGGGGTGATTTCTTCTAAGATTGACCTATTTGTTCTCCTCGCTGTCCATGGGACTCTCAAAACTCTCCTCCAACACCACATCTCAAAGGCGTCTATTCTTCTGCGCTCAGCTTTCCTAATGGTCCAGCTCTCACAACCATACATTGCCACAGGGAATACCATTGCTTTGACTATGCGAATTTTTGCTTTCAACGTGATTAAAGGTAAAGGTCACTTTTGTTTGAAAGCCAGTCATATTCAACTTTAGGGTTCAGTGCTCATCTCTGTTTATTAGGAAATAATTAATACACCTGGTGGTTAAACTGGATTAAAGAAAACTGTTACATAAGAGGCACATAGAAGGCCTTTGCTTTAGCATATACATCATTTTTATACAAGTCTCCAAGAGCTTGTGTTAAACTCTTTGATTTAGAATATAAAAAAGGAGACTGAAAAAGGTACTGTGGTGGCACGGAAATGTAAGGGAAGGTAATTGTTCAGAGCAAAAGCATTTTGAAATAGTATTTGTGGTGGGTTATAGCTCACAAGACCTCAATAATAAATGTGTTAGTTTTTGAGCAGTTACAGGACTCTGTTGGTTTAGGTGAAATAATAAGGTTCTCATTTAATATTTTTATATCGCAGTAATCCAGAGTCCCAGAGTTTACTTGTTGGACTTTATAAGATTACTTATTTGTGCATTATTCCATTATTATTTTAGTAGCCACAGGATTACGTGACAGCTAAATGAATATAAATTGTGTAAGACAATTCCCCCTCACTCAATATTATCATTATTTCATGTGTTTTTGACACATTTTGGAATTCTGTCACCATTTATTCCCTTATGGATTACAGCTAAAAAGTTCACCATCTCTTGAGAGCCATGAAACCAAAATCCTCTGGAGGGCCTCCTTAAGTGCATCGTATGCTTCTTTTTCATGCAGCACTTTGCAACCAGAATTTTGCAAACTACTCAGTCGCTTCTATGTTGATACTTGTATCTGTGTAAGGATTAGAAATATTTAGCCATTTATCAATACTGCTCCTCTTCTCCTATAGATTTATTCATGTCTATCAGCAGGGAAAAAATCCTGAGGAGCTTTGATATGTTTTATAGCTGTCATACATTATAACAATCATATGACTATTAAAATCCCAGAAGAGTAGTAGTCTATCTGGTTTATATAACTGGTTGAATGTGTCGAATTCCTGCATTCTCTGGGAGCAACTTCTAGCATTTTAAAGTGAAGAAGGCTCTTTCATCTAGTCTTTCCATTTGAAGTGTTAATGTAAGAAATCCTGTAGACTGAACATAAGAATCTGATTTTACAGACTTCATTTGTTAATCATTTAGGCTCTGAAGATAAGCTTTAAGTGAGTACAATAACAAATGCTATTTAAACACTATTTTGATTCATTTTTAAAATAAAAAAATTAGACAATGGGAAAACTTTTCTAACTGGGACAGTGGGTTGCATCCGGGTTGAGTCACAGATAGAACATGCTCACTAATGTAAATGATCCATACATTCAGTTCCATTTACTTCAATGTACCTGTATCTGGATCCAACCTGATCTATTAACAGATGGCATTTAAAAAGGTTTCCTGAATAACTTCAGTTTCACTGATTTTCTTGGATTCATTTCATTTATTCAATTTATATACTGCCCTACTTGGTAAAACTGATTCAGGGCAGTTCACAGAACAAATATATAATTACAGGTTACGGATCTACCCCTAAGTTGGGATCTAACCCACTATTAACTAAAAACACGTTTATGGCTTCAATTGTATCCACATTTATTCAGAAGTAAATGCATGATGGTACTGAATATTATTATTGCAATATTTTCTTAAGTTTCAGCTAAGTGTTGCTATTTTACCTCCTTCAGAAAGACTCTGCTTTCTAAATAAATAATGTGATAGTTTGCCATTTCTTCTTATGCCAATGTCAGAAAGACAGTAAATCAAAATCATACTTCAGAAGCAGCGTCAGCAGATGAACGAGTGATAGAGAATCTTTTTCATCTTGAAGAAAAATCTCTCTCCTTGTGAGATGGCTGACTGAGGTAATTAGCCCCATAATATTAGACAGTTCTTTAAGATAATCGTGGTCCTTGACAACGTACCTGTTGAAGTAGACTGGACAGTTTTCCTCATCCATTCGTAAGAGCTGTGCCTTGGAGAGATTTGCTCCGTGTTAATTGTGTCTACAGAGGCTAAAGCCCTTGAGCCAGCAGGATCCAGGCCACTGTAATCAGCAGAACTATAAGAAACCTGCCCAGGAGACGATCCATTTAAATGCGCTGGGGTCACTGTGCTGGAGAGCCCTGGATCATAAGCATTCCAATCTTCCCTTTGTAGGCCATAATTTGCTCCCCATGGACCTGAAGGTTGTCCTCCTCCTCGGCTGTCCATACTTTGCATCTGGTGGAATCCCATGTAATCCGCATAAGGTGTGGCAGAGGCAAAGTTCTGTGCTGGCAGGTTGCTGTTACTATTGCTATTGCACCTTACGGATCCTGGATACATACTGGCTTTTCACCACCCCCCACAAACAAAAGGCTAACTCACATACATGGTGCTCATCTCCCGGCTTTGTCTTGGCAAGCCATCCTGCTTGGCTCCTCTTTTGATCTCACACCCCCTCCTCTTTCTCTCACCCTCTCTTTTCTAGCCCCAACTGGCTCTGCAAATGACTCATGCTAGCCCTAAGGTCTCCTTACAGCACATGATTAACAATGGTATTACCAGGTGCTTTTGGGCTAACAGTTTCCTAAGGTCCTGCCTGATGTCACAGCTAACTGGCTGCTCCCAAACAACATTTACATTAAAATGAAGGGTTGGCCATCCTGGAACCCCACCTTGCTGTGGCTGTTTCCTGTCTCGCAAGCGCTTTTCATGTCTTGGGCCAGCCCTCTGGCAAGCAAGCCGCCTCCCTTGGCTGGATGTGGATTCTGCTTTCCTAGCTATTTATGTAAATAAATAAATAGTACCAGTGGAAAGCTATTCATCTCATGATGATGATCATTAAACATTATTACATCTCATGATGAAATGATCTCTACTCTGTGAAGGCTTAAGCCATAGTACATTTAGTCAATCTTTAAGAAGCCACAAGACTCGGATGTTTTGTTTTGCAACAGCCTAACAGAAATTTCCCTTTTAGAAATTATGTGCCTCATTGCAGCAAATACAGACAAATTTTTTTAATACTGTACTTTGAAAATTAACCAGTTTTGTGTGTAGCACAAGCTGTTCTAGAGTCATCAAATGCACCACAAGTCTCTTCTGTTATTGCTTAGATTTTAAAGTAAGGCCATTTTAGCTCTTATTTAAATCATGAAAATGATTGTTGCATTCCGGCAAAGCTTAATTGCTTTACATTTAAATAAATTGTGATCATTAGCAAGTTCAAGAATTTCTCAAAAATTTAATACACGTCTTTTTACAAGAATGCGCCTTTTCTGCTACAGTAGTAGTATGTCAATTTTTTAAATAAAAAAAATCATCTTCCTAAATACTTATTGACATTTCCATGGTTTGGTCCTGAGAATCAATAGGTCACAAAACAAATATTACTATCTCCAAAATACTCATATGTATAAATAGCCATGCTGAAGTCAGTACTGTAGGTGCTTTTATCTGTATGACTGGTGTCATTGGTTCAATTTCAGTTATGTGGCTCCGTGAGAGATCAGCCTCTTCAGTATCACACAATCTTCAAAAGACCAGAAGACCTGGAGACAAGGAATCTCCTAGGGGCGGAGTAGGGGAGGAGATAGTGGTTTAAGCCTCGGAGCTATATCTGTAAGAGTTCCTTCCTGCAAGCCCACAGGCAGGGATTGGGTAAAAAGCAAGGCAAATCAGTACCTTGAGTACCACAATACGTGAGGACAAGGATCCAGCATCTTTGTTTATTCTTTTAAATGAAATAGATTTGTATCTTTAGAATGATTGCCTGGAAGATAGATACATCTATGGAATGGTGGGAAAAACCATTTATGGACAAAAAGTATAAGCATTCTTATGGGGCAGTGCATTTGATTGATCTCAAAACACCTCCCGCCCCTGCCCCCCAACAAAAAATAAACCTCCACAGTGCAATAAAGAAGAAATTCAACTGGAAATGAATTATTGGGAATAAATTAAGAACTCTTTTTAAATAATATCAAAATATATCATAAAAGCTTGCTGCAGATCTATTTCATTTAAACATTCCTGTACACATATTATGTGCCCAAACCTGTAAAGGATAATTCTTCAGAGCTATAAGAGAAGAGGGAAAACATTAGGGCTTTAGAAGCGTAGTACAAATTGTCTTGCCACTACTTCTGATGAGCCAGCAAGATATAGGAGAAAACAACAACAGCTCATTAATAACGTGATACTGAATAACACCTTTATGAATGAAGTGACACTTTAAGGGAAAATGTGTGCTAAACAGGTGTAAAACGTAATCAACAACTGTTGAGTGGGTTCTCCCTCTTTCTTTTCTTTTTTTAAAAGCACCTGCATTTTAACACCTCTCCTAAGAATAAAAGATCTGATGTTCTTGTGAAGTTAAGCAGGACTTATGAGTGCTGCTAAATATGTTTACAAACCACATGCTAAACATTTTGTCAGGATGCTTTTGCACTGATTTTCCAATCAAGGCATTTGATTGCAGCTTTGGCTTCTGCAGTCTTGCATCATTGATATTAGAACAGAAGTTGCATTGGGCTACATTTTCCATAATCCCCTTTAATATGCTGAGTATCATGCTGGTACTCATCCAGGAGATACTGTTTTGGGAAAGGCTGTTCTTGAACCTTGGGATGAAAATCTTTGTACTATAAAGTGGAGGAGGGATTTGATATACAGTACCTTTCTTTGGTGGGTGCTCGGGAACCACCATGCGGCTTACCTAAAGCTTAACAGGTAACAGGGCATGTAACCCCACATTATCCAGATGATCTGAGCCGGTTATGGTGAACCTTGGCACTCCAGGTCTTCTTGGACTTCAATTCCCAGGCGTCCAGTCCCTGTGAATGCACATGAATGATTGACTGTGACTCCCCCCTTCTCATGTCTTCTATCTCATTAAAAATATTACTCCATCACAATACATTTCCCCACAAAGGGTTTTATATGGCTTACACTGCCTGAGGATAGAGGGAAAAATCCCTGTAAAACTTATTTTACATAGTTTCCCACTGCTATTGCAGCATTTGGCAAGAGTTAATGGCAGAGGCAGGTGACCAGATGAGACCATTTCACTGTTTAGTAAAGGTAAAGGTAGCCCTTGCTTGAAATCCAGTCATATCCCTCTCATCTCTGTTTATAGCCAACGAACCAGTGCTGTCTGAGTTTGTAGACGTTTCTGTGGACATGTGGCAGGCATGACTAGACCCAGAACACTACCATCCCACCAAAGTGATACCTACTTATCTACTTGCAATTTCTTGGGTTTGAACTGCTAGGTTGCCTGAAGCTGGGACAGCGAAGGCACCCACTCCATCATGCATCACTCAGGTCTCAAACTGCTGACCTGCCGGCCTTCCAGTTGTCAAGTTCAGCGTCTTAACCACTAAGCTGCCGCACTCCCATTTCACTGTTTAGAACCCATTAGTTTTACTTTCCAGTTGTTTAGTATCATCTCTGTTTTGATATTGTTTCAGCACTAGCAAATTCAGTTCTCCTTCGGGTAGTCCGTGAATTCCTACTTATTGGTTCTACGCGGAGCCGTTATCGGAGCTGTAAAGCTGATTGGATCAAAAGATTTGTGGTTAGGACCGCTCACCAAACCACCCACCCTTGCCACAATTTCGTTCTCTTTTTTCCACTGCTGAAGGGGGATTCCGTTAGAAAGCTCTCCTCAGAGATATACAATTTTCTAGCTTTCAAGCATCTAGCCTTTTGAGAAATCTTGCCTAGGCAGGATTTCTCTCTGCTGTCTTGTTCCCTTCTGCGGGAGCAGCCCTCAGCCTTGCAAATTTTTTTTCTGACCGCTTCTCACTTGCTGGAAGAGTAGTCATGCCAAACAATTTTTCTTGCTGCCTGTCCTTCGGGCCAGGCAGCTCTTCCTCAAATTTTGCCTGTCGATCCTTCACGGAGGATCAACAAAACTCTGCCTGTCTACCTCCTTGGACAGGGAGAGCTCCCTCTCCTTCATCATTTCTGCTGGGCGCTTAATGGCCTTAGTTGTGGCCTTCAAATACTGCACGGCCTTCAAATACTATCCTTGACTGATGGTCACGACAAGTGTCTTTTCTGTCTGAGTGTGAATCACCAGACACAATCCTGCGTGCACTGCAAGAAATTCACTCGTGTGGCTATTCAAAATTGTCAGAACAGGCTCAAAGTGTACCTACTGGCACAGGTCTTACCTCCATCGGCTGCCCAGGCTGCTCAAGTTTCTGCCCAAACCAACGCTCCCAAGATGGAGTCCAAAAGTGGGGACAAGGCAAAGATGGTGAATGAGGCTACGAGGAAGAAGAAGAAGACAGGGAAGGAGAAGAAGAAGAAGCCTAGGGAGGTAGGGAGAGATCACCATTCCCTACCACCCATTCCAAGATCGAGTCGATCTCCTCCACCGGCTGCTTCCTACTCCCTTTCCTCAGCCATCCTTCCATGCTGCTTCTCTCCAGACGTAGACTCCATGTCCTCAGCTCTAGAGGGCCCTTTGTTGCTCACTAGCTCGCCTACCAAAGCACCCAGACTGTTTGCGTCGGCTTCTCCTACTCCACCACCAGTGCCACTCTGACACTTGCCATCACCACTGCCACCACCTCAAAGAGGCAGGTTGCTGTTCCACCGGGTATCCACTTCTCCACTACCACCAGCAGACTCGGCTCCGTCTACCCATAGCGCTTCTACCATTTTGTCATCAGCGCTCCAGTTGGATTTCCTTGCCCCGCTCATCCAATCGGTGGTCCAGAAGATTGGAGACCAGTTATTGGCTACAACCTTGTCCTCTGCTACAGGCTCCCTGGGCTGCAATGAGGCTGCCACAAGCCTCTGTACTCGGCTTCAACACAGGACTCTGGTGGTTTGCTTCCTCCACACCAGTTAGGTGACTGTCCTCTTCCACCGTATCTGACATCATCGGTACCAGGTCCCTCAGTCAGCCCGGCCCTACTGGCATGATTACGAGATGGATGCTAGGATTCTGCCTCCCTCGACCAACAGCTCGGACTCTTCCTCCGATGAGGACAAGCCTCAAGTTGAGGCGGAGAAGACCCCGGAGGATGCTTTTGGCTCGACTGAGGTCTCCCACTCTGAGGACCAAAAATCATTTATGGCCATGTTGACCTTGGATCCGTCTTAGGAATCCAGGCTGAGCACCCGCCTCTACGCTTCAAGGACAAAGTGACGGCCAAGCTGGATAAAAAGACCACAGGCCTGTCCGTATTGCCATGCTGCCCTCGATCCTCCATTCCGCCAAGATGGTTTGGAAGAAACCAGTGTCGTCACACACTGTATCTTCGCGAGTGGACAGCATGTACAGACTCTTGGGTGACGACGTGGAGTTCCTACAAGCCCATCCCTTGCTGAACTCCATGGTCGCCAGAGCCTCGCAAAGCAAGACAGCGGTGAGCGGGGTCCCCATTCCATCCTCCGTTGAAAGAACGAAGCTGGACACGCTCAGCAGGAAAATCTGTGCCAACGCTTCGTTGTCCCTATGTGCAGCCAATTATGAGACAACAATGGGCCTGTATAACTTGGAGTTATGGGAAAAAGCTAAGACCTTCATACCCAAACTCGCTGCTGAATTCCATGCTGAGTTCCAAGCTCTATGCGAAGAAGGGGACTTCCTATCTGAACAGCAAATGTGGATGTCACGACACATCAGTGACTCTGCTGCCAAGGACATGTCAACATCCATCCTCTTACAATGCCATGCCTCGTTGCGCTTCACCGAATTGGAGGAGCCAACCAAAAAGCTCATCGAAGATTTACCGTTCAATGGAAAGGGCTTGCTCTTCTTCGTGTTGTTTGTGAATGCACACTGATGGGTTCTGCGCTTGTGCTGAGCCGTTATCAGAGCTGTAAAGCTGATTGGACAATAAAGATTTTAGGTTAGGACCGCCACCATCTCCATCCGCCTCTGGCGCCATTTCATGCTCTTTCCCTCAGTTCTCTTTTTTACGCTGCGCTAGCAGGAGCCTTAGAGAGCTTGTCTTGCCTTATTGTTGAGATCTACAATTTTTTCAGAGTCGTTTGACTGCTTCAATTTTTTCGGACCAGAGGGTTCGCTGCCCCTTGGTCTATCTTCTAGTTGAGGGGAATCTCCTCTCAGCCGTTTTCAAAACAAACAAACAAAAACCCAACCCCTGTTCAATCTCGAGTCGGGGCTACCCAGCCGGGATAATTTTTTCTCGCTGTGCTATCCACTTCTGTGGATGGCCTCCGCGGCAGCCTTCAAGCAGTATCCGTCGTGCAACATGAAAATACCTAGAACCAACGGTCACGACAAGTGCCTGATCTGCCTTGGGGAGGATCACCCAGTTCACTCCTGTGGGGTCTGCAGGAAGTTTTCTAAAGTCGCCTTGAAGAACCGCCAGAGCAGGCTTCAAGTCCACTTCATGGCAGCTGCCTTGGTGCCTCAACCGACGGTGCGCCCTCGTGAGACTCCGGCTGGTTCTTCGCCTTCAACCTTGGCTGCTCCAAAGCTTACCACTGCGGAGCTTTTCCAGAGGAAGAAGGAGGAGAAGAAGAAAAAGGAGAAGAAGAAGCAGAGGAAACATCATTGTTCTTTCTCAGCTTCGCTTCTGCCAACGCCTTGTCCGAGCCGCCCTTCTCCTCCCTCGTCTCCTGCCTCAGCGGTTTTTTACGGCCACTATTTCATCTCAGTCGTCCTCACAGACGTCTCCTGTGGTAATTTCTCCTGAGAAGGCTCCCAGCCTCCCTCCGTGCCAGGAGACTCTTCCTCCTCCTCCTTCTCCTCCCAGAAGAGCCTCTTTGCTGCCAGACCCACACCCGTCGTCCACGGATCCATCTCCGGTGGTACAGTTAAGTCTCTTGATTACACTGTTCCAGGCAATGGCTAAAGAAATTTCTGACCAGGTTCGGGCCACTTTGCCCCAGCTGGTTGCCCACCCGGAGGCTCATCTGATCCGTGAAGAGGACCCAGCAAGTCAAGAGGAGCTGAATGGAGTCAGTTTGGTCGGAGGTCTGTCTTTCTCCACCACCATCTGTTCTGGGGAACAATCTGAGCTCAGCCAGGCTGTACTGGTCTGACTCAGTCCCCAAGGTCTTCATCCCACCTCCTACTATCTCGGAGAGGTCTGAAGGCTCCGATGATTCATCGAATGAGGAAGGACTGGTGCCTGTTGAGCCTGAAAAGTCGCCGGATGACCAGATTGGTAGTTCTCAGAAGTCCCAACCGGAGGACCAGAGAACCTTCACGGCCCTTCTCAGCCGTCTGGGTACTACCCTCAATATCAAGGCGGAGGCTCCCCCGGACCCTTGCATTGGTGAGGTCTGCGGGATGGCGGACAAGAAAGAACTTATTCCTGTGCATCTTGGCCTCCTCCCTAAGATTGCTAACGCGGCTAAGCAGGTGTGGTAGAAGCCGGTGTCCGCCCATTCCGTTTCCACTTGGGTGGACGGAATGTACAAGTTGTTGGGGGACGATGCTCAGTTCCTGCATACACACCCGATTCCGAACTCCCGGGGGGTGAAAGCCTCGCAGCATCGAACACCTGCCAGCAGTGTTCCGATCCCTTCCTCCAAAGAGAGAAAGAACCTCGACTCTCTCGGTAGGAAGGTGTACGCGAATGCTTCACTCTCTTTCAGGGCCACCAACTATGCAACTGCAATGGGGGCGTACAACTGCAAGCTCTGGGGGAAAGTGGAGGCCTTCATATCCAAGCTCCCTGAGGACCTTCGTGAGGAGTTTGGAATCATCTACCAGGAGGGTAACCATCTTGCCCTCCAACAGATCCGCACGCCCCGGCACGTCACCGAATTGGAAGCAAAGAACATCGCTTCCATGGTACAGATTCGTCGCCACTCCTGGTTGCGTTCGGCAGACCTACAGGATGAAGTTAAGAAACTGATTGAAGATATGCCATTTGATGGTGAGGGCCTGTTTGCCAAAGAAACTGACTCTTCTCTGGGTGAGCTGCATAAGGATATTGCAACCACCAACAAGCTGCATTCCCAGCGCAGGTCCTATGGGCAGTATCAATCTTTCCAG
This sequence comes from Furcifer pardalis, assembly GCA_030440675.1. Taxonomy (NCBI): domain Eukaryota; kingdom Metazoa; phylum Chordata; class Lepidosauria; order Squamata; family Chamaeleonidae; genus Furcifer; species Furcifer pardalis. The sequence continues at coordinate 14,797,524 of CP126899.1, forward strand.
ACCCAGACCTATTATCAAGCTCAGCCTTACCAGCCTTCTTATCAGCCTCGACAACAGCAACAGAGGCAACAGGATTACCCCAGACAGACTTTTTATAAGCCTTGCCAGCAATCATCACGCCGTCATTACCAGCAGCAAACTCCGGCTGCTGGTAAGCGATCTGATTGCTGGGGCAAGCAGCATGTTTGACTCCGTGCGGACTGGCGACTCTCCTGTTCCTGTCCCTTATTGTCCCCTGTGGAACTTTCTGACTGTATGGGCCAACATCACCACAGACAAGTGGATCTTAACCATTTTAGACTCTGGTTACGCGCTAGAGTTCAAGAAATGCCCTGCTGTCAGCTGGATCTGTGTCACCGATTAGTCCCCACAGCTCCAGGAGGAATTGTCATCTCTCCTCCAGAAGGGTGCAATAAAGCCGGTCGTGCCGACCAACTCCCGCGACTGGTTCTTCTCCAAGTACTTCATTGTGGACAAGAAAGACGGCGGCTTCCGACCCATCTTGGACCTCCGTCTACTCAACAGGCACATACGGACCCGAAAGTTCTGCTTGGTGAACCTCCAAACCATCCTTCTCCTCATCAACAACAGGGACTGGTTTACAGTCATTGACCTGAAGGATGCGTACTTCCATGTGTCCATCAGGGAAGAGCACCGTCGATTCCTCTACTTCCAGGTGGATGACAACATCTACCAGTACAAGTGTCTACCATTCGGTCTCTCCACCGCACTGAGGGTGTTCACGAAGTGCATGGCGCCGGTGGCTGCCCATCTACATCTGCGGGGGATCCAGGTGTTCCCTTACATCGACGACTGACTGATCTGCTCCTCGTCGAAATGGAAGGCGATGGACGATGTGACTTATTGCCTCGCTTTCATGGAGAGTCTCGGTCTTCGGATCAACTTCAAGAAATCCCAGTTGTCTCCGACTCAGCGAGTCACTTACATAGGGGCGGTTTTGGGCTTGGTTAATCTCAGAGCCTACGCTCCCACTCAGTGTCTCCAAGACATCCATTCCATGGTATCACGAATCCAAGCCACCAATCAGATCAGGGCGCGAGATGCCCTCAGACTTCTAGGACTCATGGCATCGACCACCGTGGTGATATTTCATGCGAAGTTGAAAATGCGGTCCCTGCAGTCCTGGTTCTTCAGTTCCTTCAACCTGGTCACGGATCACCCCAACAAACTGCTCCGTAGCACTCCCAAGTTGTGGGACCAACTGACTTGGTGGCTGTTGGAACAGAACGTCGCCAGAGGGAAGCTTTTCGCCCTTCCTCCTCCCACGTTTCAGGTGACCACGGATGCGAGCGGTTGGGGTGTGTCAGGAAATGAACCTATTTCCTAAGGCTTGAAATTGCCAATTTCCAAATAGGCCTCAGAAAAATCCATTTCTCTCTCTCTGAGCCTCAAGGCTGTGTAACAGCATGTTTTTCAACCATGTTTTTAGTGTCAGTGTACCAGTCTTATCTCGTTAGCAAAGTCATGTTATGGCTAGCCCCAGTGCATTCTGTGTGCATGTGTATAAACAATGTACTGTTGTTTTGAGAAAGTTTTCTCTGTTGCTTGCTGATACTTGATTGGCTAAGCTGTCCCACCTGACTGCAGATTCTCTATTTTGGAGAGAAGAAGGAGTTGGTCTCTGTTTCTTCATGGATTAAGACCTGTTTTTGATTAGAGAGCTTTTGTTTTTGAATCTCTATGGGCTAGCAATCTTTAGCCTAGGAGCTATGCATTTTTGCTCCTTAAAAATGGTTACCTAGATTTGCCTGTGGACTTTATTGGACTGACCTGTGCTACTGACTTTTATGCTTTATGAACTTGATCAATAAATCTTCATCATTTTTCTGAACAATGTGTCTTCATTGGACTAAAAAGGGTAAGAGCTGCCTTTCACACACACAAATCTTTGAACACGCTACCCAATTAAAAACCCCTTAAGAGCTGATAAGCAGCTGAGAGTTGGATCTCTGTTCTAATTAGCCGTCCAGCCCGCCCTGTGTAGGTTTGTTTTGGTTTCCAGGGGTTTACCAGAAGTGTGGGGGGCGGCTGGAACGTGACAGGGTGCGTGCTGCGGCAGTCTACGGATCCACGTGGTTTGGACACCCGCGGAAGCGAGCCATCACACCAACTTTCTGGAGCTACTGGCTATTTGGAAGACGATGCGCTCCTTCATACTCTCAGTCGTGGGCCGCGTGGTTCAGGTACCCTCTGACACCACCACCACTCTGGCATACCTGAACAAGCAGAGGGGAATGAAGTCCCTCTCCCTTCTTGATCTGGCTGTGATGGTCTGGGAATGGTGCCTGAAAGGGCACGTCTTTCAAGTCGGAGTGCACATCCAGAGGACTCTGAACATGGTGGATGTTCTCAGCTGCAACGGGTCGGTGTCCCACGAATGGGAGCTGGATGGACTGGTGTTCAAGTCCCCTGGATGTGCGCTATTGTGGGACACCTGTCTTGGACCTGTTTGCGATGCAGACGAATGCGAAGTTCCCTCGCTATTGCTCCCGAGCGGGGATAGGCCGCGGGTTGGAGGGGGATGCTTCATGGTTCCATGGCATCAGGACTCTCTCTACATGTTCCCTCCTATTCCACTCATCGAACGGGTTCTCATATGCATTCGTGCGGAGAATGCATGGATATTACTGATTGCCCCGGCGTGGCCGCGGCAACCGTGGTTCCCCCTTCTCCAAGCACTTGCATCCGACTTCATGAGACTGCCTCCCGACCCAGCCCTCCTCCAAATGGAGAACGGTCGGATCCTTTACTCGGACCTGCCCAGCTTGCACCTGATGGCCTGGCTTATCTGCCCGACCTAGCACGAATTCTTCAGATGTTTCGGAAGCCCTCCACATGGAGGTCATGCATCCAAATTCCGGCGCTTTAATGACTTTCTCACCTCCATCAGTGGTACCCTTGTTTCCGCATCGGTGCAGGATGTCATGTCCTACCTTCTCCATCTGGCGGAATCTGGATCCGCGCATTCCTCTCTCAGAGTCCACCTTGCTGCTGTGGTTGTGCATGCGCCACCTTCATCAGTATTGTCCCCTGCTTTCAGGGACAGGACTGTCAGGAAATTCCTACAAGGTCTAAGGAACGCTTTCCCCCCTCTCAAGGTGCCACCACCACAGTGGTCACTGACTATGGTTCTCAAAGCGCTCACAAAGCCACCTTTTGAGCCTATGGTTCGGTTGACATTAAACTTATCTCTTGGAAGAAACTGGCCTAAGCCTCACATCCATAAGGGTCCATTTGGCAGCTATTGTCGCACATTCCCCTGCGGGATCGTTTGCTTCAATGGCATTCAGGGACCAAACTGTGAAGTGTTTTCTCAAAGGCCTTCACAATGCTTTTCCTATGGTTCGGATCCCGACACCGCAATGGTCTCTCTCTACTGTGTTAGCCTCACTTACCAATCATCCATATGAACTGTTTACTACTGCTGACATGCAATTCCTAATGTGGAAAACAGCGTTCCTAGTGGTAATCACTTCTGCCAGAAGGGCCAGTGAGATAACAGCTCTCCATGCTGATCCTCCTTTCATGAAATTTATCCATGATAGGGTGGTTCTTCGTCCTGGTGTTACATTTCTACCCAAGGTTTTAGACCAGCAGAACAAGAGAGTTTACGAAAACATTCAGACTCTTTGTGGCTTATGGAGGAAAGTCTAAAGGTGAATCTATTACAGCGCAATGATTCTCCAAATGGGTCTCCTAGGTCATCCATTATGCATATGAAGCCTCATTGCTACCTCCTCCTCCGCGTGTCAGAGCACATTCCACGAGGGCCATGGCTACTTCTGCCTTTTTGGAAGGCATGCCACTGGAAGACATATGTAAGGCTGCCACCTGGTCCAGAACTTCTACATTTGTCAGACACTACAGAATAGATACCAGAGCCACAGAAGATGCCAGACTGGTTCATGTTGTCCTTGCTAGAGGGCTCCAGACTGCTCGCCCATGACATCCATTCCTGGCCGTGACCATGTATGTGCCGTGGATTTATCTCATCCGGCAGCCTGCCTACCAAGTAAGTGTGAGCTTGTCAGTCTCCCATAAGTGGGAATTCACAGACTACCCGAAGGAGAAAGTTAAGTTGCACTTACTAGTGATAACTTTCATTCTTCGAGCATGTAGTCCGTGAATTCATACTTTCCCACCCTTCCTCCCCACTTGAGCTGCATGGATGAGATATCTTATTTTATCCTTTGTACAGCTTAAGTATTAACTGAGGAAAGAGTATGAAATGGCGCCTAAGGGTGGGTGGTACGGTGGGTAGTCCTATCCACAAATATTTTGATCCAATCAGCTTTACAGCTCCGATAATGGCTCCGGATAAGCGTACAACCCATAAGTATGAATTCACAGACTACATATGCAAAAAATGAACGTTATCACTGGTAAGTGCAACTTAACTTTATCTTTCATGTTCTAGAGATAATAGCCTTTTTTTGCTTCTGTTTCCTCCCCAGAATTAGGTTTCAGTCCCCCTCAGTAACTTTCTTTCAAATTTTCTACAACATAGTTAACATCTGGCATTGCACAGTTTGCAAACAAAACTGGTGAGCATGGCAAAACACGACGTAGGTTAGAATCCTCCTGGGATTTAGGCCAGCTAAATTTCCTTGAACCATGATGGCAAATTTAAACCTGTCAATGAGTTGTCACATGCATTTCTGTCTACGGAAGGTTATACAGCTTGTATATGATTAGGAACATGAGCAACAATTTGCTGCTACATACTTATACTAATGTAGATCTCCAGTAGAATTCTGTACATAGTGTGTCAGGCAGAGGTTGGTCTATTCCATCTTTTACTATCTGATCTTTTAGCTCAAGGGATCCGGCCCACGGCGCCATTTTATGTGGTCCCCACCTCTTCAAGGGCATTTAAGAAAAAAAAATGCTGTCCCCATCATGCAGGCAGGGCAAAATGGCTGTTCAGCCCTCCAAGCTGACAGAGAGCATGACCCCGCCCGTGACTTGAAAAGGATGGGAACCCCTGCTTTAACTGGAGATGGCAGGGACTAAGATCTAAGATCTTTTCTAAACAGTGTGTCTTCTGCATTCAACAAGGATTAGTAATGTACAAATAGGAACATGCTTGGCATCCTTAGCTATGAATCCGACATAATTTCTGATTCAGAAGCAACAGGAAAGTAGAGGTAGTTATTATTGTACCATTTTTCCTAGGCAAGGGGGTAACTATGTTGGTCTGAAGTATCAAAAACAAACAAACAAAAAGAATTTGTCCCACCTTCATGGCTTGACAGATTTTATTTGGCAAAACCTTCCATGAGCTGCAGTGCTCATCATCACATAATGAGGTATGTTAAATAAAGGTAAAGGTCATCCTTGCTCAAAAGCCAGTCATGTCCGACTCTAGGGTTGAGTGTTCATCTCTGTTCATAGCCAAAGAGCCCGCTCTGTCTGCGTTTGAAGACGTTTCCGTGGACATGTGGCAGGTATGACTAGACACCAGAGTGCATAGAACTTGTTAAAATGTAAAAGTCCAGTGGTATCTTGCTTAAAGAGCATAATGCGTTCCACAGGATTGTTCTTTAAGTTAGTTGCTCTTTAAGCGAAACACTTGGAAAAAGTGCTATTGCTGGCAATGTAAGTGACCCGTTGTGACTTCTGGCAGGGGGGATTGTGAACCCCAGTTTAGTTGTTAAGTGAGTTTTTGGTTGTTTTTAGTTGTTAAGTGAGGGCAACCATTCAGAGAAAATTCTGCTGTTTAAGTGAGTTAGTCTCTAAGCAAGGCACTCTTTCTGTGAGATTTTACTGTTCTAATATGCCATTGTTCAGATACTAGTGGAGCACTGCAGGGCTGTTTGTTATTTGAACTGCCTATAAAGGCGATGGCCTTGCCTTCATTGCAAATTCCAAAAAACAGGTTGGATGGTCCATCTTACCATGGCTGATGTATCTGTAGGTTTTCCTTTGTCAAGATGAGTCTTCCTTGCCCTCCAATTTTATGGTTCTGCTTTTTTGTGGAGATTTATCAGAGGAAACAACTGTGATATCTATTAAGGGGACAATACATTATCTGTTATAGCTTGTTCTCATTCTTTTTATAAGCTCTCCTCTTTTACTTGTTGTAAAGTCAGGGATTCCTCCCCCCAAAGTTGCCTTTTGATTCAGTCTTGAAGTATTTCATTCATATGAAGCAAGTACGGCACCTAGTGTTCAAACAGCAGCATTACAGAGCCAAATCCTGTGCAAGTCCTCTAATTTTCTTTACTTGTTGCATCCACATTTGCCATTTCCCCCCATTAGTGGCACACAGATTGGGCTGGTGGGACGCATAGCGTTTTATGCACATCCAAAATGTATGGACTCAATAATCAAATTAAAAATCAGTTCTATTCCTGGTCTGAACATGACTAGCAGCTGAGCCAAGAGGCTCCCAATCTTCAAAGAAGGATTAATAAATAGTCTCCTATAAATAGCTCTGAAATTATGAGTGCTGCATATATTTTGAAAGAGGAAGAGATGCAGTTTATTAACAGCTGTTAAGCAAGGGGTGAAAATATTCACTGATCTCTTTAGTGGGAAAGTATATCAGCATCAGCATTGGTCTGAGTGTGGATGGAAAAATGGTGGAAGAAGAAGGGGAAAAGAAGGGACAGCTTTGCTATGTGAAATATCTTATCTATTTGCCAAATTTCTTGGTCGACAAAGCTGCAGACTGATGAAGCTGTAGAAATGTGTTCAGTTTCTGAAATAAGCTCAGTGGTTTATAAAATAGCTAAGCTCAGAAAGGAAGCAACATCTTCCTCTAGCAATAATTATACTCCATCTAGTTAATTCTGACATGGCAACTCTTTCCAGGGTTTTCTAAGTACTGTACTCAGTACTTTAGAGAGATTTACCATTCTTTTCTTCTGTGGGCACCCTGGGATTGCCCAAGCAGGAAAACATTGTTACCCAAAATTCTGAAACAGGCACCTCATTCTCTTATATTTGAGTAATATGTGTTTATTAAAAATATTAAACATTGGATACACACACACGCAAAACCCATAGACTGGACACACGGGGGGAAGAAACCAACACCTATAAAATACATTAAAGCAGGGTTAATAGAGTCTTCATAATGGGAAAATTAATAAAGGAAAACTAAAGGTAACTTTCATATGGTTTAATATAAAACGCCAGGGAAACCTTGGCAGAAGAGACGTGACAAAAGGAGAGGTCCCGGTCTGTCACGTATGCACCAGAGAGATTAAGAAAAGCTAATTTAAAATTTAAAAGGTTGGCTTCTCCCCCCCCCCCTCCCCAGGGTTCCTGACTTTGTCACCAACAAAACTTCAAGTCACTTAATCAGTTTCTTTGTTTCCTTCTTTTAAGATAACTCAGCTTTTACAGTAGTCAGTTTCCTAGCTGCAACATACAGAAAGTGGCTTAGCGGAGGTTTCACCCCAGGATGACACCGAACTACTCCCGCCCCCTAACGCCACTGGAGGACAGCGTCGGAAAGTCATCGCGGATTGGATAAGACACGCCTGGCTGTTCACTGCCTCTACAGCCTTTGATTCATTCATTGAATGGACTAGATACATTGTTTCCCTTTGAAAATATTTTCCTGACCACAGAAATGCAGCCTGTACAAGATTAACCTTCTGAGGAAATCGTTTCCTCCAGAAACAATAGATCGCTTGCTCCCGTGCCATCTTCACTGTACACCCCCCCCCCCCGGATTTTGCTTTGTGTTTTCAATTAACCTGTAAACAAGATGTGTAAATTACTCCTTAATTGCCCTGTTCCAAGTAAACAACCCCTTCACGGAGATGTCCACCAGTGTAAATGTATAAATTGTTTGAGGAGTGGGAGGGATTTTAGCTCACTCCATAGAATAGCGTGGGTGGGTTCACGAGCGTGTTTTATCAAAATGGGTGAGGTAGAAAGACTTCTAGTTTATAGCCTGGCCACTGTAAATTAGAACCCTTATTTTAATACCAATAAACCAATGTTGTTTTGATCAAAACCTGTCTCGTTATTGAGTTCCTAGGGTTTAATATTTCTCTGCCAGGGCACGAACCGAGTACCTTAAAATTCAGGTAACAACATGATAAGGAAAGGGTGTGAACTAGTAAATTATTGTTCTTCATAGTTATAAAATTCTATCCATAAAAGATCATTACAAGTAAGGAAAAGGAGAGGAAAGAGATTAAAGAACGGGGGTGTTAAAATATAAAGTTGGAAGTAGCTCCAGATAAAGTTAACTAAGGGGGGAAGTTAGGTAGTAGCTTAGGAATGAATTAAATTTTAAATAACTTAGAGGTTAGAGGAGTATTAAGATAAAAACAAATCAAGAGCGTATACTGTATAGCAGGGATGACTAATTAGGACATGATTTTAGAGTAGAAGTGTGAGCAATAGATTAGGAGAAAGTGTAGCTAAGCGTTCTGGTCACGCCCTTAGCCACCCTGGCTGAGGAGGCAAGGAGGTACAGTTGAGCAGCCCGGTGGACTTAAAAACAGCACCATCATAGCCGCAGCTGCTGCCGTTCTGGACGCGCCCTTAGCCAGCCAGGGTGAGGAGGAACAGCTGAGTGACCTGCCGGACTTAAAAAAGCCCCATTGTGGCTACTGTCGCTGCCATTCTGGGCGTGCCCCTAGCCAGCTGGGCTGAGAAGACGAGGAACAGCTGCGCGGCCTGGCGGGCTTAAAAATCGCACCGCTGTGGCTGGCGCTAATGCCGGGTGCGTTCCTAACCAGTCTGGCTTAGGAGAACATTGAGCCCTGGGCCCCATCACAGACGTCGAGCCCCAGGCTCCGTCGTAGATGTTGAGCCCTGGGCTCCATCGAGGACATTATGTGTTTTGTTGTTTGAATTTGTGTTTTGTTATATTTTGTGATATATTTTTTGAATTTTTTTGCTATATTCTGTTAGCGGCCCTGAGTCGCTCCGCAAATAGGGGGGCATATAAATGTGAAAATTAAATTAAATTAAGAAGGGGACATCACTTGAATAGGCATAGAATAGGAGAGAGGGGAGTGGGAATTAAACAGCAAAACAACTAAGAGTGTCAGGATTGCATAAAGTTGTAGGGGAATAAGAAATAAAAATGGGAGGACTTAATGGAGACTGTAACTCCAGAATGTACCATATCTGCCTTATAGCAAATTTATCTATGAACCCAAGGACAGATTTAAATATGCCAAATCCCCTCCCTCCCCAGAGTTTAAAAAAAGCTCTTAAAACAGAGCTACAGTAATACCTCGGATAACTGCTGCATCGGATAACAATGAAAAAATTCTAAAGAAATTTTGCATTGGATAATGATCTGTTAGCGTTATCCGATGCAATCGTTTTGTAGCAGCAGGGTGGCTGGAAAGCTGAATGGGGTTCTCCTTTCAGCTTCCCAGCCACCCTGCAGCTGCGGAGGCAGGGGTGGGGTGGCTGGAAAGCTGACGGGGCTCTCCCATCGGCTTCCCCAGCCATCCCACAGCTGCTGAGTCTCCGTCAACTTCCCCAGCTACCCTGCAGCTGTAGATTGGGTCCTCTGATCTCCCTGGAGCCGGCAGGGGGATCAGAGAGCCTGAAATGGGTAAAAAAAAGTCCCTTTTTTATCCATTTCGGGCTGTCTGACCCCCCTGCATGCTCCAGGGAGATCAGAGGACCTGATCCAAGCTGTTCCTGGGGTTCCCCAATGTCTCCGGCAAGTGGAGCAAGCCAAAACATCAGGGATCAAACCCTGATGTTTTGGATTGTTGCACTGGCCGGGGAGGTGCGAAAAGCTCAGAAACAGCTTGGATCGGGTCCTCTGATCTCCCTGGAGCAGGCAGGGGGGGTCAGAGATCCCGTTTTGGCTTGTTGCAGCCTCCAGCAGGGTGGGGGAACTTCAAAAAGAGCACACATTGGCTCCAGGGAGGTCGGGAGACCCGATGCGCGTTCTATTTTTGAAGTTCCCCCACCCAGCTGGAGGCTGCAACAAGCCAAAAAGTCAGGATTTGAATCCTGATGTTTTGGCTTGTTACAGCCTCCAGCAGGGTGGGAGAACTTTGGAAACAGCTTGGATTGGGTCTTCCGGCCTCCCTGGAGCCGGCAGGGGGGTTAGAGAGCCCAAAATAGGTTAAAAAACCGGACTTTTTTTTTTTACCCATTTCGGGCTCTCTGACCTCCCTGCCTGCTCCAGGGAGATCAGAGGACCCGATCCAAGCTGTTTCTGGGCTTTTCCCACCTCCCTGGCCAGTGCAACAATCAAAAACATCAGGATTCGATCCCTGATGTTTTGGCTTGCTCCACTGGCCGGGGACGTCGGGGAAGACCAGGAACAGCTTGGATCGGGTCCTCTGATCTCCCTGGAGCAGGCAGGGGGTCAGAGAGCCCGAAATGGGTTTTAAAAAGTCTATTTTTCTTACCCATTTTGGGCTCTGTGACCCCCCTGCCGGCTGCAGGGAGGTTGGAAGACCCGATCCAAGCTGTTTCTAGACTTCCCCCACCTCCCTGGAGGCTGTAACAAGCCAAAATGTCAGGATTTGAATCCTGACGTTTTGGTTTGTTGCAGCCTCTAGCAGGGTGGGGAAACTTCAAAAATAGCGCGCATCGGGTCTCCCAACCTCCTGGAGCCAATGTGCTATTTTTGAAGTTCCCCCACCCTTCTGGAGGCTGCAACAAGCCAAAACGTCAGGATTCAAATCCCAACGTTCTGGCTTGCTGCAGCCTCCAGGGAAACAGGACTTTTTTTAACGTTGATCAATGCATCGCACAATGTTAAAAACTGGATAACGACGAGACTTGTGGAACCAAGTCTCATCGTTATCCGAGGTACTAGTGTATTTAGAAAAGCTTTTGAAAATAAACTCCCTAAGTAGAGGCTTGATCCGTTGCTGATGTTACTTTTTTTTCTGTAGTTGCTTTTAGATTGGTTCAATTTATACCAATGATTTGTAGCTTTGTGGGTTTGGATGGAGAAGGTTGAACTTTTGCTTGTAAACTTTCCAGAGTAGTAGATTTCACTAGATAAGCAGTATAGAACTTGAATGAATGAATGAATGAAGTAGTGGTTGATGGGGATTGATCATTCTTTTGGCAAGCAGAACTACTCTGGATGTTATTTGGTTTCAGAAGGACCTTTCACTTTCTCCATTCTGTGTTCAGACAAGGTCTTGCCCCCTTTCCCTAAAAGTACTACTTAATGGTTACTGCTCTGGTGATTATAAGTGCCCCACAAACTCACCAGCTTAGCTGGGTCAGAATCCTCAGTCACTGAATTTAAATGAGGCCTGTTAGAACCTGGCTGTTCAGTGCACCTTTTTGTTGTAAAAGTACAACCTCCTTTTGAATTTGCAGAATCCTATATAAGACACCATAATATGACATCATATTCATAGGTGCCAGCAACATTATTCCCTTTTAATTGACAATTCTTCATCTTGAAATAGTGGCTTTGAAACAGAGGGCTGTTGCATTAGTTTTAGGAGAATGTCAGGAGTTTCTCTTTGGCTCATGCTAGTGATTATTTATTTATTTATTTATTTATCACACTTGCTATCCCGCCCCAATCAAGCAAGCCTGACTCTGGGCGGCTAACAGCATAGATTTAAAAACATATCCATATTAAAAATTTAAAATTCAACTAAAACAGTATCTGGGGTATCGTCAGAAGGGTGGTTATCCCTAGACTAACCACCCCATATGGGATCCCCCATCCCTGGATTATTCACGACCCAGTTAACAGATTTTCACATACATAGCAGTAAATTGCATATCTACTTTGTGTAGTGAGGCATTTCCAAAAGAAATGGCTAGCTGAAGGCACTTGTAATTTAGTGTAAATTTAGGTTCTGGCCTATGGATAAAGACTTGTAGCAAATACTCCCGTAAGACCATTTTCTCCACTAGATGTCACTTTTAATTCATAAGAGAAAATCTCTTTCCTTTTACTCCCCAGATTGCAGACCTTTGCATTGGGGTGACTATATTCGGTAAGTAATGAAAACAGAGTTCAATTTACTGACCTTTGGCAGCTTTCTCTGTACTTGTCAACTTTAACATGATTTCCCCATTAATATTCACTTATTATCTCAGAGAAATATGAGTAACCAAAAGCATACATTTAAAGAGAAAGGGGTTTATTTTCTTTCTCTGCAAAGAGCACCATTTTTAAAGGGCATGTTATTATTATTATTTTTTTAAATATCCCCCTGACTTTTCCAATACAATGATCAACAGATTGATGCTGTGGACCACTATATCTTGTACCATATAAACATGAACATCCACTGTTAAGCAAAAAAAGAGCAGAGAGATAGAGAAATATCTGTATAATAAATGCTTATGTTACCACAGTCATTCTCCTTCATGTACTCTGAATCTCCACTTTTGGGTTCTGCGCCTGTGCGGAGCCATTAATGGAGCTTTCAAGCTGATTGGATACAAGTTTGAATGTTAGGGCCACCCACCATACCGCCAACCCTTTGGCACCATTTTGCGCTCTTTCCTCAGTTCTCTTCTTTCCGCCATTACAGCAGGATACCGTTGAGAGCTCTCTCGTATTTTTTCTGTCTATTCGATAGAAAAACTTTTTCGCTTAAAAATTTTGCTTGGTGATCTTGTCCCTAGGGCAGGATCACCTATCTCGGAACTGTTCCTCCTCGCAGGGGAACAGTGTCTGGCGTGCTAAAAGATTTTTTACCTCAGGGTTGCTACTTGTGGGAGAGGCAGCCATTTTCCCTCGGGAAAACACAATAATTTTTCTTAGCTATTCATCTCTTGTGGGTCGAGCAGCAACCTCCTTCAATTTTTATAGCAGTCAGTCTTTTCTTCGGGAAAGACTGGCAACACAGCCACTTGCTCACTTTGTGACGGGTATCTGTGGTGTTTTTCCTCTTTACCATAAAGTAAAAATTTTTTATGGCATCTGCCTTCAAGCATTGCACTGTTTGCCACAAGAATGTCCCCTCATCAGACGGCCATACTACTACTTATAAGATGTTGTCCACCAAAGGAGAAGGGTCAAAGATGGCAGAGGTGAGGAAGAAGAAGGAGGAGGATGGGGAGAAGAAAAAGAAGTCCAAGAAGGCAGGCCACCATTCTCAGCCTTCTACCCCTAGACCGCATTGTCCTTGCCCATTGTCGTCTTTCTCTCCATCCTCGGCTGTTTTTCCATGCCACATATCCCCATTGTCATCCACTTGTGAAGGACGTTCTTCTGTGTTGCCGCTAAAATCCCATCATGCAGCTGGCTCATCTCCTCCACCTCTGCCGTGTCCGCTCCGGCATTCACCATCACCTCCCCCACCATTTCAAGAGAGATACTTCGCCATGGGTCCATGCCTTCACCAACTTGAAGCATTCTAGCTACCATTTTGAGGCCCATTTTGGCGCTGGCTGCACCAGCTCTGCCTGCAGCTCCTTCTCTGCCAGCTCCAACTGGATTTTCTACAACCTCTCCTTGAGACTATGGTGAAAAAGATAGGCAACCAGCTCTTGGCTGCTGCATCCAACGTCTTACAGCCTACTCCAACTCCCGCTGCCCCTCTACTGCCTTAACAAGATTCAGAAGGTAAAGTGGCTCCAGCTCAGCAGATAGATGTCTATGGCGTCTATGGCGTTGAGCTCCCACTCCATTGAACAGCCCAGGCCTTACTGGTGCAGTTTCAACTTGGAAGCGAGGATTCCACCACTGTCTATGGACAAGTCAGAATCCTCTTCGTAGGAGGAAGATGTGGAGGTCGAGGCGGACAAGACACCCGATCTGATCATCGGAGCTGCTGATCCACCTCATGGTGAGGACCAGAGGTCTTCCACAGCCATGTTGACTCGCCTCGGGACTGCTTTACATCTCCAAGCCAATCACCCACCTTTACCATCCAAGGACCAAGTCACCGCGAAATTGGACAGGAATGTTATCTGACCTGTCCTGTCTACATTGCCATGCTGCCGTCACTCCTCAGCTCCACCAAGACAGTTTGGAAGAAGCCTGTTTCGCCCCACCCAGTTTTGATGAGAGTTGACTGTCTGTACAGACTTCTGGGAGATGACATGGAGTTTCTGCAGGCACATCCCCTGCTGAACTCCATGGTTGTCCGGGCCTCACAGAGCAAGATGGCCGTCACCGGGTTTCCGATGCCATCTTCACCAAAAGGCAAAAAACTTGATGTGCTGGGGCGCAAGATCTACGCCACCACATCGTTGTCTCTCCATGGTGCAAACTATGCCACAGCGATGGGGCTTTACAACTCCCATCTCTGGGAAAAGGCTAAGACTTTTGCAGTCAAATTGCCTACCGATCTACATGTGGAGTTCAACTCCCTGTGCGACGAAGGTGACTTCTTGGCAGAGCAACAAATGTGGACGGCCCCTCATATGAACAGCACAGCCACAAAGGACATGTCTACCTCCATCCTGCTGCATAGACACTCCTGGCTTCACTCCACTGAACTTGAGGAGCCCACCAAAAAACTTATTGAGGACCTCCCACTCAATGGCCAAGGCCTTGAACAAGTTGCGGCAGACCAAAACAATGGCAAAATATTTTGGGTTGGTTTCCTCGGAACAGTCTTCCTCTAAACCCAGCTACCAACCTTTTTTGAGCCACTACCACGGGTCTTCTTATCACACACCCCTTTGACAGTAATCTGAACCGCAGCGGCCGACTTTCTATCAGCCACACAGACAGCAAGATTGCCAGCGGTACCAACCCTACCACCAGCAGGGTAAACGCTCTGAGAGGAAGTCCAAACAACGTGTTTGACTTCCTCCTGACCAAGACTCTCCTTCCATCTTCCCTCTGTCCACCACATAATTTTCAACAAGCGTGGATAGGTGTCACAAATGACTGGTGGGTCTTGAGAATCTTGTCCACTGGCTACGCCATCGAGTTCGACCGGATACCTTGGGTAGGCAGGCTACGTCACACCCCTCCACCCTCTCATCAGCAGGAGGAAGTCAATGCCCTATTGTCAAAAGGGGCCATAGAAACAGTACCACCATCGAAATTGAAAGACAGTTTCTACTTGATGTACTTCATCGTAACAAAGAAGGATGGTGGTCTTCGTCCCATCCTAGACTTGCAATGCCTCAACAAACATCCACACAAGAAAATTCTGGATGGTGTCGCTCCACACTGTCCTCCCCCTCATCAAGAAAGGGGACTGGTTTATGATGATAGACCTGAAGGATGCGTACTTTCACATCAACATCTGCAAGGAGCACAGGAAGTTCCTCCTCTTCCAGATAGGGAACAAAGTCTACCAGTACCAATGTCTTCCCTTCGGCCTCTTTACAGCGCCCTTGGTCTTCACGAAATGCATGGCACTGGTGGCAGCTTTTCTTTGTCAATAGGGTATAAGGGTTTTTTCTTACATTGACGACTGGCTGATCGCTTCCCCCACGAAATCGAGGGCCATCCAAGACGTCACCTACACAGTATGACTTAAGGAGTTTCTCGGTCTGTGGATCAACTTCAGCAAATCGAAGCTGAATCTGTCTCAACGTGTCGAAAGTACATTGCAGTAATATTCAACTCCATTGATGTCAGAGCCTGTGCCCCTCTAAAGTGCCTACAGGACATCACCAAGGTGATCGAGATCTTCTGGTGCAGGGACTATGTGAGGGCGATGAAGGCTCAGAGACTCCTAGGACTGATGGTGTCAACCACTGCCACGGTTTCTCATGCCAAACTGAAAATGCGGTCTTTGCAGCCTTAGCTTCTCCACGAATTCGACCCGATGACGGAGAACCACTCCAAATGTCTATACCCAACCCCACAACCGGTGGATCAGCTGGCTTTGTGGACTTAATCTCTGAATGTGACAACGAGGAAACATTTCTATCCACTGCAACCGATAATACAGGTCTTGACCGACACGCAACCTCAGATGGGGAGCTGCTTGTGGGTCTCTCACAGTAAACAACCTGTGGACACAGGAGGAGGCAGGTTTCCACATCAACTACCTAGAACTCCAGTTGGAAAGCTCTGAGGTCCTTTGAAATGGTACTGTTGGGCAAGGCTGTCCAAATCGCATCTGACAATACCACTGTGATTGCCTATCTGAACAAACAGGGGGGGGGGCACAAAATAGACGACTCTTCTATACCTGGCAGTAGAACTGTGGGAATGGTGCTTAGAAAGACACATCTTTTCCATTGGAGTACACATTCAGGGCAAACTAAATGTCCTGGCCGACGGGCTGACCAGGCTAAGCTCCACGACTCACGAGTGAGTGGGAACTGGACGATCAAGTGTTCCAGTCAATCTGCCATCAATGGGGGACTTCTGAGTTCGACCTTTTCACTTCTGAAGCCAACCACAAGTGTCCGAGATATTGCTCCAGAGCGATTCACAGACTACACGAAGGAGAAAGTTAAGTTGTACTTACCAGTAATAACTTGTCAGTTCCCTATAAAAAAGGATCATGGCCTTGGCATGGTGAGGGGGCTTGTGTGGTTCAAGCTGTGAGGGGCTTGTGTGGACTATGCTGTGTAGGTTCACCCAAGATGGACAGGCCATAGCGGAGAACTCAAACTAAGCATGATCCACCGATGAAGGAACTGGCAACCCACTCCAGTGTCCTTGGCAAGAAAATCCCATGGATAGTATCAAAAGGCTAAATGATATGACACAGGAAGATGAGCCCCTCAGGTCGGAAGGTGCATAGGAACCTGGAATGTAAAATGTATGAATCAAGGCAAGCTGGACATGGTCAAACATGAGATGGAAAACTGAATATTGGCATCTTGGGAATCAGTGCACTAAAGTGGACAGGGATGGGCCAGGGATGGGCATATTTACATCTACTACTGTAGGCAAGAATCCCTTAGAAGAAATGGAGTGGCCCTTATAGTAAATAAAGAGTGAGGAAAGTAGTAATGGGATACAATCTTAAAAACGTCAAAATGATCTCAGTCCAAATTCAAAGCAAACCATTCAAAATCACAGTAATCCAAGTCTACGCCCCAACCACTGATGCAGAAGAGGCCAAAGTCAACCAGTTCTATGAAGACCTACAACACCTTCTAAATCTGACACTAAAAAAAGAGATGTCCTTATCATCATAGGAGATTGGAATGCTAAAGTCGGAAGCCCAAAGGTAACTGGAACAACAGGCAAGTCTGGCCTTGAAATACAAAATGAAGCAGGACAAAGGCTAGTAGAGTTTTACCAATAGAATGCTGGTTATAGCAAACATCCTCTTCCAACAGCTATGGCGTTGAGTGTGTAAGAATTTTCACGTGTGTGCCTAAAGTTATGAATGACAAATGGGAAAAATAGGTGTCTTTGATGAACTGGCATCCTATTGTTACATTTGGCAGAGTGGCAGGATGGGCTGTGTTGCATTGCACCAAGATCAGGCCTCTGGGTGTGTTGCTGTGGTACATCTGAAATAGCTCCCACTCTGAACCATTCGTTATGTTTCATAACATCTGAAAATGCTTGTACAGTATTAGTGAGTAGTGTAATGGTGGTGTCAAGGAATCTTCCAGTGTCAGCCAGAGAGAAGCTGCAAAGTATCTTGTGTAGGTGGTTTGTCAATCCACAGCTGCAGTTTAAAACCAATCACTGCTGGAGAACAGAGCAAAAGTGGTTTAAAAATAGAACAGTGTGGGCAGTGAAGAAAACTCAGTTAAGGAAGGCAGCAGCTCTTAAAACTTAAATGAGATCTTTTTGTCAAAGGCTTCTATTAGCTCAAAATCCTCCCCCTCGCTGCACACTATTTCACTAAAGCAAGATTATAATCTTCAAAGGCAAGATTAGGAGGCTAGCCCAAGGAAAGGCCATACTACCACAGCATATTATTTGCATGAAAAAATGTGTTTATTTATTACAGTTTGTGCTCTTCTGGATGGGGGAGAAGAGTTCCACCCTTCCTTTTCCTGATTCCAACAGGAAAGGTCATGGGATTTACTGGGATTTGTATCCAAATTATGTATTTATAAATAACCTCTGAAAATTATTCTGTCCTAAGAAACCCTAGAAATCCCTTATTTTTTAAAAGTAACCTCCTGCTGGATCCCCCCCCCTTGTGTAACTATTTTTCTAACTGTGTTCTCATGTTGATTGATTGCATACTGAAAGCTTCCCACCAGGAAGCTCTGACCATGAAGGTGAACTTAATGGGGGAAGGGGCATGCTCCATTGCACTAAATTCAACCACAGGAACAAGCAGAAACAAAAACAAGCCATTCCTTTTGGGAGGGAAGCAAGAAAGCATACATAGCCACTGATTTTGTTATTGAAGGCAACGTAAGGCAAGCCTTACATTATATGGATAGCAAGAAAAATAGCCACATCATCATGGTAGATCAGGTAAAGCATATGTTCCATTTGGAAGAGCCCTTAGAATGACAAACAAAACAGAAATATACATCCCCCCATATTTATAGGGGTTCAATATCCATGGTTTCAGATATCTCCAGGTCTAAAACTATTCATTAAAATTCTGAAATACATAACGTGTATACCTTTCTATGTTGCATTATCGGAGCTGGTCACTAGAGGCCACTGCAATGTAAAATATAGGGTTCCCTGTTATGAATGGTTTCATGTATCCATAGTAGGTCTTGCAACATATCCCTGGCAGATAAGGCGATGATGTGTATAGGATGGCAAAGCATTTTGGCTCCTTCCTTCTTTATCATGGAAACAATGAAAATTGCCATCCCCACCCACTGTAAAAAAGAATTTCAGGGGCTTCATATGGCCTACAGCTCCTATCATGCTTACTCTGAAGATGTTCCTGAGGGACTCTTTGCTTTTAGTTGTCCATCAACCACAAACTCACAAAGTACTTGTTTGGGCATTAGCACCCAGCTTAATCCAGAATCAGCCATTTGTCATTCTGTTGTGTTTCCACAAGTAGATAGATGCAGAAGTGACTCAGATCTGAGAGAGTAAGTGGTCCTTCTGCTGAGGTCTAATCAGTGTGGAGGAGAAATTTTTGCCTGGTACGCGTTAGAGATCTTTTCTGAAGCATGCATGCTGCACATCTGGTTCTTGGTACATCTGCCTACCATAACCATCTGTCCCAACAACATTATTGAAATGTGAAGTCATTGTCTATGAAGCTACTGTCTGCTTTATCTGTTATAGAGTTGCTTGCAAGAAGTCAAGAATGTAGACATAACAGATAATAAAGATCTCAGTTTAGTTTTCCGGAAACAATATCAAGTGGGTGGAAATGTCTGGTGGTGTCCCTTGGTAATCCTACACAGTTGCTGAGCAAAGATTATTAGTTTTTTAATTATTGAGTCCCCCCCCCCCTAAACATAACCATGTGTGATTATTTAGAAGAGAAATGAAAATAAAAACTTTCCATAGGACCAGAGTTTAAGGTAAAGAAGCCCAGTTAGCTAAGCTGTCATGAACCATCTTGCTTGTTTTAAGACAAAGGCAAATATTATCTGCATCAGTTTAAAAAGATGATTGGTATTGCCTTGAATACACTTATTTATTTATTGCATGATGAATTTCAGTTGTCTACATTAGAGTTGATATATACAGTAAGCACAAATTGTCCATCTCAGGATCCTAGAGTTCCATGTCCAGGTTTGAAAGCCATTGAAGGGCTTCATCTGTGGTCAGAGGCGTAGCTACCGCTGTATCTGCCGTATCAATTATACGGGGCCCCCGGGCCACGGGGGGCCCCAACGTGCGTAAGCAAAACAAATCTTTACCCTTCCTAAGGGCCCCCAAACAAATTTTTATATGGGGCCCCGCCAAGGCATGCTACTCTTCTGTCTGTGGTGCTATACAAGTCCTCCGATGTGCCTCCAAATGCACATAAAGGACACCTAAATATAACATGGTCCATGGTTTGGTCTTCTTCTCCACAGCCACAGAGTGGCTCTGCATCTACCACAGCCTGTCCTCACCCTTTTCAGCATCCTCCACTGCCATCTGGGAAGGCAAAATCCAGCTGGCTACTCACAGGGGTTCTTGATTATGTGATGATGGGGAATAGGAGATAGATGACCACTGATACACTGACCACTGATCTAATCTGAATTTAAAAGATGAATGGGATTGAATGTGACTTCTACTTGGTATCTTTCTAAATTGAAAAACTTTAATTTGCTACAGGATTAATGGATGCATTTCTTTACTTCATTCCTATACCACCCAAGTGACTAAATCATTGCTCTGGGCAGTGCACATAGAAGTATGGATGTAAAACATAAGGATAAAAGCAAGGATCATGCTGTTGATTGCTAGAGTTACAACTGAGTCTCACGTTTGGCTGTTAGTGTTTGGTGACTGTGCTGCCAAATCAGTTTGGGAGACAAATTGTTATGTGCCCAGTGATTTGGCAATGAAATAAAAAACCCACGGTGACATCTGCTTATTAGTAATTAAAACTGACAGCCCTTTTAGTGCTCCCCTGGTTACAAGCAGTCCTCAAAGGTTGAGGTGATCTGGAAATAGACAGGAGGTTAGAAGAAAACAGAAAGTGGCCAGTTAAGAGTGTATTTTTACACTGGATAGCAACCAAGGTGACCAATACATTTTTGGCTTCTCACATTGTAAG
The DNA here is from genome assembly GCA_030440675.1 of Furcifer pardalis. Classification (NCBI taxonomy): domain Eukaryota; kingdom Metazoa; phylum Chordata; class Lepidosauria; order Squamata; family Chamaeleonidae; genus Furcifer; species Furcifer pardalis. Next base: position 14,818,007 of record CP126899.1, read on the forward strand.
TGTATTGGTCACCTAGATAGCCTTGACAGGACACACTCTTTTAAGCAGCACTGCCTGAATACCAAAGCTGAAGTTATTACAGTATAAGGAAGAATATAATCAAGAAACTCACAAATTATACATGGGAAACTCAACCATCCATGCTGAGTACATCAGCTTTGGCCCTGAGCATCTCTGCAGCAGTGTATGCTGCTTCAGTATGGAATGCATCCCCACGTGTGAAACAAATTGACATCACTGTTAATGAAATAATGTGTGTTGTGACAGGATGCCTAAAACCTGCACCAGTTGAGAAGACATATCCTCTTGTCTGTATCGCCCCATGTAAGATAAGGATAGAAGTAGCAGCAGATGCTGGGAGCACTAAACAAGAGAATGACCTTTGACATTCTCTGAATAGAGATGAGCCCCAAGTCCGCCAGCTCAGTTCCTGGAAGAGCTTTATTGCAAGTACAAACACTCTTGTTGGAATGCAAGAGCAAAACCAAATTAGAAGATGGAGGAAGGAGCTCATTGGACAAGGAATAACATTAAAGGAGGATTTAGTTGAGGAACACAACCTCTTCTACTTCACTTGGAGAACCCTTAACAAGCTGAGGATTGGAGTGTCTAAATGTAACATGCTCTAGTGGGGGCTACTGGCAGATAACTTGTTGTTTGAATATGGACAAATACAGAGCCTGGCTTATTTACTGGTCTTCTGATTACTCCCAGAAACATGTACTGATGAAGATGCAATTTTGGCCAATGAGAAAACCAAGAAAGTGGCTTCTTTGGCAGTTCAAAGTTTAATCTGTACACGAGAGTAAAAGAAGATCCTAGACAGAAACTCTCAACTTCCACAGTTATGGCTGATAGATGTTATGATTGAATTATCTAAAGACCAAAATAATGAAGAAGGATGTCTTATGTTATGGGTCAAGAAAAGTCATGTGTGAGCATGTGAGGAGTAGTTTTCTTTTTTACATGGAGATACTGTTTATTTTCCTCTTCCATTTCTAGGCCTTCACACTTAATATTTGTGCACTTCAAAGACATTCTTGGTTTTCAAGAACCAGACCAGAATTAGCTTGAGCAAGAAGGGCTTGAATAAAGTCCCAGAATGTGGGTCTTGAGAATGTGGCCATCATTTCCATTCTCCTTTGAGCATCTCTCTGCCAACAGCCCCAACATAGGAGGAAAGCACATATCAAACTTACTCCTATTACTGTAATGACTTACGGTTATGTAAGTTGATTTTGGATGTCAGAAATTGTAAAGATTTATGTCTTTCATGATATATTCACTAGTTAGAGACTGACTGCATAATCTTGGAATTGTTAAAAAGAGCCAAGGATATATATGAGGTATACCTCAAGGGCTTGAGTTTCCCCTATTTGACAGTCTTGGTACTCTGTTTTGGAAGTTCTTCAGAAGGAACACTAGCTGGTGGACACAACTAGTTTTCCAAAGCTATCTTCAGTCTGTTGTTACCACCACTTCTTCCCACCCCCAGTTATTTTAAAGGAAAATGAGAGCCAAGGGAACTGCAGGTCATTTGCAGCCATCCTAGTTGGATTCTGGACCTTTTCCTCTGTTGGAGCACAAGAAAGAAAACATGAAGCTCAAATGAAAACATGAACACAAACTTTCTGTTGCCCGCCAGGCTTCTCAGCTGGTGCTTGTTGATCACATATATGGCAGAGAGATGTAATTGGGTTTGATACCTGTGCAGATAACAAAGTTGTTTGGTGCCTTGAGGGCCAAACGCTAGAATAAAATGGAAAGGTTGCCTTCTCTTTCATAGGTTGAAACGTTGTGTCTTCCTCTGAATGGTATGATGGGCAGGAAAATGAGTTGCAACAAAGACAAGAGAAAGTCTCAGACTATAGGAACCATGGCTAATGGAAAGTTTTTCAGTCAAGGCCATGTTTGGAGAAGGAACCTACTGTGGTGATGATGAGGTCAGGCAGCATTACAAACAGAAGGAACTGCATGACAATGGAACCATAGGCAAGCCATGGATTTCTTGAAGTGGACAGTGCCTCATTGCCAGATGATGCATATTCAAGGCAACACAGTACGGCATACAGCAACCATCAGATGACCACTTACTTTATACACATGCAGAGGTTCAACTTCATTAGTGTTTAATTGTCCACCCTTGTGTCAATCCATATGTAATCATTAAGGGAAGGGCGCAAATCAACCTGGCATGGGTCATATGCTGAACCTAAATGAAAAGGAGGTGGGACATAAGTTCTTCTCTTTTTACATGCCCTTTTCTTTTTGACCCCCCATTTTATTCCTCCTGCCCAATAAGCTGATTAGTATGGAATGGATCCCCTCCTTTCTTTTTCCTTGTAGTTTCTTTCTTTCTCACACCCATTTTCACTCCCTCTACCCATCAAGATGCTACTGAAGGGAGACCTCATTTTTATTGGCGAGATGAACCCATTGAGCAGGTCAACCATGACATCTATCTCGGCCATCTGATTGGGATGAACAACAATCACAGAGAGCAGAACTAGCCAGAAGAAAGAAAGCAGGATGGGCAGCATTTAACTCCATCAAAGAAATCTTGCTAAATGAGAAAATTGACAAGAAACAATGTGCCAACCTCTTTAATTCAACGGTATTAGCGGCGGTCGTCTATGGGAGTGAAACATGGTTGTTAATGAATTCCGAGGAAGAGCAACTATCAAGAGTTGCAAAAGCAATGGAAAGATCAATGCTAAAGATAGCCCTTCACAACCACATCCCCAACGCCCAGATAAGAAAACAAAGTGGAATCAATGAAACTGTTGCTGAATATCACAACTATAAATTGCACTGGTCTGAATATGTCTCTTGAATGACAGACGGGTGTTGGACAGCAGCAGTTATCAAGAGGAGTAAAAAGAGCCCTTGGCAGCCCCCCTCCCCCCCCCAAAAAAAAAAAAGAAAGAAAAAGACGGGAAGCCCCAGTCATGAAAAGTTTTGGCGAAACCTGGAGAAGAAAAGCACAGCAATAAAATGAATGGAAAATGAGTTAAGACCAGCAGGAACCTATCCCTTGATAGTCTGGTCAATTGGTGAATCAAGGAATTTTCACTTCCTCTACCAGCCAAGATAATATAGAAGATAGACTTCAATTTTGTTGGAGAGTTGAACAACTTGAAAATTGTGCTTTCCTGGGCTCTACCTCCAATAATCTCCCATCCGTCATATCCATTTGAGTTGATTGATAGCTGTACTCCAACGAACACCTTTCCAGGCTCTGGGACTGATTACTCATAGAGGACTGTGTGAAATTAAGCTGAAGATGGAAAGTTTGCCACTCTTGCCATTAATTGAGATGAGTTCTAGTCAAGAAGGTTGGCAACCAGTAGACAAACTGGGCTTCTTGGAGTGGATCCAAAGTTCTGGGACCAGCCTTTGCCTCAATGCCTTGTTACCACTGCCACATTATCCTCTGCCAAGATGTTGGATCACATGAGATGTGATCTTGATGGTGATTAAAATTAACATGCATATTTTTAGAAATGCAAGCTGAGCAACAGCAGAATTGCAGAGAGTAGGGAAGAAGAGTATAATGATCCTTCCTCTTAGCTGCTATTTGCATTAGGCTGAAATGTCTTTCAGGTTCTAATATGATGGTTAAAGTCTTATGTGTGCTTTAATCCGTAATTGAATGGGCAGGAGGCTGCATAACAAGTAAAGCTAATATATTTCTGATGCTCCCATTATTTAAAACAGTTGTCTTTTTTAAAACAAATCTGGAATGTTTTCTTGTGGAAAAGTCTTGTGGTGATTTTTCTGCTTTTGCCTTAGGAGCTTAGCAGTGGAAGAAGGCCTGCAGCAAAAAATAAAATCTCTTTTCCCCCTCACCCCTTGATGTTGGAAGACAGGTAAGCTGCTCCCTTTGACTCCAGTATGTGGGAGTGAAGAATCAGCAAGCTATTTTACTACATAAAAGTATCTCTGTGGCTCAATGGATGATAGAGTTGCAGAATGGGAAAGAAGTACTTGCTAGTCACCTTGTCTTGGTGAATTAATTACAGCATGCTGGAAGGAAATGCAGAAATTATGAGGAACCGTGGCTTGAGAAATTAGCTTTGGATTCAAGGCACAAGGAACATCTTACAGAGACTGAAGTGTTTGAAAACCAGTACAGGATTTAGCATATTTTTGTTCTTTCCTCCTTTTGGATACTGGAAGACCATCCTTTATCAATCTGGTTAAGAAGCTCACCTTGTTAGCTGGAAGGTTGGCAAGTCGGCAGTTCAAGACCTGAGTACTGTATGACGGAATAAGTGCCTGTCTCTGTCCCAGCTCCTGTCAACCTAGCAACCTAACAGATTGAAAGCAAGAAATTGCAAGTAAATAAATAGGGACCACTTCAGTGGGAAAAGATCTTAGGGACATAAAAGGAGCCTCATTCGGGCATTCCCTGAGCAGAGTTTTTCCAGCAAAAATCCTTTCAACCCAGAATAATTTCTGACATGAAATTATTATTATTAATCCCATCTTCATGTTTTCCCCCTTTATGATGAGAATGGGTGGCAGGCAAAGAGGTATTGTATGACTCATAAACTACTATTGTTTTAATGCAATATAGTGATAGGTGTCTTATGACAGGGCAGAGGAGACATCCCCTCGCTCCTTTTAGGAGCTTTGGTAGTACAGTATCGGGATGTCAAACAACCCATCCAGCTGTGCTCTGAGTGATTGCAGAGATAACAATCAAGCTCTAACAGCCACTTGCAGAATCTGGAGGTGTTCCTTTGACTGGAGACTTCCAGACTTCCCCAGCTTGCCTCGCTGTTATTTCTATTATCTCCCACTTGCTTGGCCCAAGAGCTCAGAAAAGTATTTTTTGTTGTACGTTGAAATAGCATTTGGATATTCTAATGGAGGCTTGTGGGAATAGTAGTCTGAGAAAGAAACCTTTTCAAAACTCTCCTCCCTTCAGCTCTCATCTGCATTGTTGAGTCTCTTCTTGTTGCTCATTTTACCTTTCTGTATTTACTTCTTGGATGAAGGCTATAAAGCAGTGGTTCCCAACGTGGGGCCCATGCTCCACAGGGTGACTTCAATTCCCAGAAGCCTATGTCACTACACTGGCTGCTCGGCGCTTTGGGGAGTTGACTTAGGCTTCTGGGAATTGAAGTCCAAGAACCAAAGGTAGGGAAACACTGCTATAAAGGAAATGATGTTCTTGTGACCAGTGTAACTTGCTTTAGGTCAGAGTAACAATTTGACTATCTGTTCTTAAAGTCTCTAGCAGTACTAAAAGTTTCTGATGATGCTTACTTTCCTAAATTTGCTTTTGGCTTATTTTGACCCAGCCGAGAATTAGGTTGACTGGGACATAATTTGGCAAAGGAGAAACTTGTGTGTAAGGACAGAAAGGGAGTTATTACCTTCAGAGAACTACTTGCTCGTTTCTGCCCCTTGTCACCTGTTCTCCTTGCCTTAACCTGCTTTTCGATGTTAGCTGCACTATTTACCAAGACTGCTTGTGACATCTTTGCTCGGGGGATCAACAGAAAAGACTGGAGTTGAAAAATATACATGAATCAAAGGTCAAAACTCTTCCAGAAGGGAGGGAGAGTTATCATTAAAAAAAAAAACCTTTGAGAACTTGAAGTATTCATTCTGACAATAGTTCAGCTTCCAAACAAAGACTGAAACCTCACCAGTGTATTAAAAAAATGCACATCCTGGTCACCACCTTGACCTGGAAACCAGAAACTACAGTTCTGGCTTATGCAAATGATTCTGATGATGTACCTCTAGTAGGGTTTGGAGGAACAGAAATCAAGGTGCTTTGGGCAAGGGCCATGCATGTGCATGGATGTACACATGTTCACAAACACATGCAGTAGAAGTCACTATACAGCAAGTTATGGGATTTAGGTTTTATTTCTTGCAGCAAAGTGTCAGCAGTGGAGGTGATGTAGGACAGTAGGTTCTTGCCAGCAGGTCTCCAAATGGTACTTCTCTGAGTATTTGAAGAGAAGGGAAATGATGACAATTTAGAACAGCTGTGCCCTTCAGCATTTTGGAGATTTTACCAATAGTGAAATTAACTCATATTGTCCACCAGACAAAAGTCCCTGAAGGGGTAAAGGAGGAAGCAAAGAAGAAGAAGTCAAAAGCTCCTGCTTGAATTCCCTCCCATTATGAGGTGAGTTAAAATGGATGGGATGGGCGAATTCAGCTCTGGAAACCATCATATCTACTACCATGGACAAGAAAACCTCAGAAGAATTGTCATAATTGCCATAATTGTCAATGGAAGAGTGAGAAAATCAGTAATGGGATATAATCTTTAAAATGACAGAATGATTTCAGTCAGAATCCAAGGCAAACCTTTAAATATCACTGTAATTCAAATATACGCACCAACCACTGGTGCAGATAAAGCCATAGTTGCCCAGTTCTACGAGGGCCTACAACATTTCATAGAACAGACACCAAGAAATGATGTCCTCATTATCATAGGGGATTGGAATGCCAAAATAGGAAATCAAAAGTAAATGGAATAACAGGCAAGTTTGGTCTTGGAACACAGAATTAAGCAGGGCAAAGGCTAGTAGAGTTCTGCCAAGAGAATGCATTGGTTATAGCAAACACCCTCTTCCAGCAGCACAAGAGGAGACTTTACACATGGACATCACCAGATGGCCAACATCGAAACCAGATTGATTACATACTCTGCAGCCAAAGATGGAGAACCTCCATACAATCAGCAAAAATGAGACCTTGAGCAGACTGTGGCTCAGATAATCTACTGAAGAAAATAGGGAAAACAATTAGACAACATCCCTAAGGAATACACAGTGGAGGTGTGGAACAGATTTAATGGCTTAGACTTGAGAGACAGAGTGCTAGAAGAATTATGGACAGAGGTGCCGTACATCACACAGAAGGCAGTAAGGAAAACCATACCAAAAGAAAAGAAGCATAAGAAAGCAAAGAGGTTCTCTGATGAAGCTCTTTAAAATAGCAGAGGAAAGAAAGAAGGCAAAGGAAAAAGGAAACAATACAATCAATTGAATACAGAATTTCAAAGAAAAGCAAAGAAAGGTAAGAAAACTTACCTCAATGAACAATGCAAAGAAATAGAGGAAAACAACATAAGGGGTAGGACTAGAGATATCTTCAAAAAATAATAATAATGGGGAAATCAAGGGAACGTTTAAAGCAAAAATGACCATAAGGACAAAAACGCCAATGAATTAGCTGATGCAGAAGCGATCAAGAAAAGATGGAAAGAGTACAGAGGAACTCTACAGAAAGGACCTCAACACCCCTGATAATTTCAATGATGAGGAAATTGAACTTGAGCCAGACATCCTAGAGAGTGAAGTCAGAAAGGCACTAAAAAGCACTGCAAGCAACAAAGCCAGCGGAGATGATGGTATCCAGGTTGAACTTTTCAAAGCCCTAAAAGATGATGGGATCAAATTATTACATTCTATATGTCAGCAGATTTGGAAAACACAACAATGGCCACAGGATTGGAAAATATCAGTATATGTTCCAATCTCCAAAAAGGGAAATGCCAAAGAATGTTCAAATTATCGAACAATTGCGTTCATCCCACATGCTAGCAAGGTGATGCTCAAGATAATACAGGATAGACTGCAATAGCATGTGGAGAGAGAATTACCAGAAGTGCAGGCGGGTTTCAGGAGAGGCAGGGGGACTAGAGACCACATTGCCAACATATGTTGGATCATGGAGAAAACAAAGGAATATCAGAAACAAGTCTACTTCTGTTTCATTGACTACACCAAGGCCTTTGACTGTGTGGACCATAACAAAATGTGGCAAGTAATTAAAGAGATGGGAATACCAGAAACCTGAGAAATCTGTACATGAGTCAAGAAGCAACAGTTAGGATGGAATACAGAATGACGGAGTGGTTTGGAAAAGGAGTAAGTCAAGGCTGCATTTTGTCACCCTGCTTATTCAACTTCTATGCAGAGCACATAATGCGCAATGCAGGTTTGGACGAATCAAAAGTTAGGATCAAAATTGCTGGCACAAACATCAACAACTTGAGATACACAGATGATACTACCCTAATGGCAGGAAGTGAGGAAAACCTAAAGAAGCTCCTGATTAGGTTGAAAGAAGAGGGTGCAAAAGCTGGCTTGAGAGTCAATATCAAGAAAACCAAGAAAATGGAAACAGGCCCTATCAGTCCCTGGAAAATAGATGGGGAAGAAGTAGAAGCAGTGACAGATTTTACTTTCTTAGGATCTAAGCTCACTGCCGATGGTGATTGCAGCCATGAAATAAAAAGGCGGCCGACGCTCGGGAGATAAGCTATGTGAAACCTGGGGAACAAAGTTAAAAGTAGAGACATCACGTTGCAAACAAAAATTTGCATAGTCAAAGCAATGATGGTAATGTATGGTTGTGAGAGCTGGTCCATTAGGAAGGCTGAGTGCAGAATAATAGATGCCTTTGAAACGTGTTGGAGGAGAGTCTTAAGAGTCCCCTAGACAGCAAGGAGAACAAATAGGTCGATCATATAAGAAATCAACCCTGACTGCTTATTAGAAGGTCAAGTAGTAAAGATGAAGCTAAAGTACTTTGGACATCAAATAAGAAGAGAGGATTCACTTGAGGAAGCCTTGATGCTGGGAAAGGTGAAGGGCAAAAGAAGAAGGGGGTGGCCAAAAATGAGATGGCTAGATGGTATTGTAGATGCAATGGGCACAGAGCTGGGCGTGCTGAGGATGGTGGAAGACAGAGGTGCCTGGCGGGCAATGGTCCATAGGGTTGCTAAGGGTCTTGAGAAGGATGTCTGTTTTCTCACTGAAGATCTTATAGTCATGTGTTTCCTGTTGCTGTGGCTATCCATTCCACGGTTCCTTTTAAACATATCTACCATTGTTTAGATGTTTGCCCTGTGCGTGCAACCAAAGGACCTCTCAAGAGATTTCATATATGTTTCCTTTGGTTTTCAAAAGCCCGCGTTGCCTCCTTTTGAATCTCCTTGTTCTTATATGTCACTCTTTCATGTTGTATCATGGCTAAAAGCAGTTATATGGATTCAATAGCATTGAAAAACTTTTGTGGTGGTGGGTCTCAAATACAGGCAGCTTTCATGAATCATCTGCTCATCTTTCTATTTCAATGCTAGGTCTGTATGTGGTTTTTCCTAAAAGTCATTTACTTGGCTTTTTATATACAGGGATATCTGTAGCTTCCTTCTTAGGAGCCTCCCTTAAGCCAGTGAGGTTTATTTGTCTGGCATTGTGAGGATATGGTGTGGAAGGATGCTGGGTGACCACAATCCTTGGAGTAGGGTGGGGTGGGTGGGAACCACATGTAAACAGCTGTCCTTTGCTCACCACTCAGTTATACGAACAAGCAATCTAATTCAGTCTAAGACAGCATCCTGTGTCCTATAGCCTATCAGTGATGGGCAACCTTGGCACTCCAGATGTTCTTGGACTTCAATTCCCAGAAGCTCAAGTCAACACAACTGCTGATCAGGGCTGCTGGGAATTGAAGTTCAACAATAGCTGGAGTGCCACGGTTGGCCATCACTGGTAGGGTATAGGACACAGGATGCTATCTTAGACTGAATTAAATTGCTTGTTCATATAACTGAGTGGTGAGCAAAGCATAGCTGTTGACTACATGTGGTCCCCCCCCCTAGTCTCTCTCAGGCTCATCAAAATGGAACTCTTTATAGAAGTGTGATTAAATATATGCATAAGTGCACTACTTAAGTTAAGCGAAAAGACTAAAAGAAAATATTAAGTTTTTTTTTCCTGTTTGCTTCACCCCACCCTCCCAAATCCAGTCCTAGGGAAAGAGACTATTTCTATATTGTCTGGCAAGAAAGAGTGAATATTTTTTAAATTCAGACATGATGGTGACTTGTTCTGGAGGAAATCTAGATGGGGAGATCTCTCCCAAGTGATCTAATTCTCTTCCCACCCATTCCACCTAATGCATGTTATTTCTGCCAGAACTATGATGATGGGGATACATGGATTGTGAAGTATGCTTAGGATTGGTTTGGCAGACAGGCAGAAGTCCTCTTAGCACTTTGAATAGTGATGCCCTCTCTCTTTCCTGGTACCAAGATGTCTATGTTTGTGGTCATCAGCACCTTTGAGAAACTGCCCATCAAAACCACCTGTAAATCTTTCTTAGGATTGCTGCTGATGGGCTGATAGGGTGTTGTTTCTTGGCCTTTTGGCTAAGATCAAGTGTAGTATTTGGACATGAGCAGCAGATTTCACTGCACTTGTGAGATCAGCATTGCTGGAATCCATTCGCCCAGATGGTCTGGGGACACTATGCCTGCAAACCAACTGCTTTGTTGAGTTTCTGTTAGGATGAATTGCCCCATTACCAAAAGTCTGTTCAATCAGGCTTGCGGTCCACTCTTTGACGTGAAAAGTTTGTCCCACAGGGACCAGAAGTCAGGATTTTTTGTTTGTGTATTTGTTTTGTTGCTGGTAGTCGCCAAACTGCAAAATCTCAGCATGGAAGAAACCTTGGCACTCCTTTGTTTTTCTAAAAACATTGCAAAATCTTTCCATTTATGAGAATCTTCTTTCTTATCTGTATGTGTGTGAGATACGTGTGTTGTGAGATGTTTTCAATATGTGGAAAAGCAACTTTTAAGCCCAAGTTGGATATTCCCCCCCCCCCCATTTTTTTTTGCTTGAGGAGCAGTGTGAAACAGAACAGATGACACAAAAGAGGCACAGGCTGTATAAATATAGAGTCTTTTTAATTTATAATTTGGTTAATAATTACAATACATTTTTAACTACATAAAAAGAGCAGGTTTTTCAGTGCATTCATTCTTCAGACAGTCAGGGACCAGTCTTACCATTGATTCTCACAGTGTTTTAGAGTAGAATGGGAAAACTTACATATTGGATATTGTCCCTTAAGGGGCTTGTGATTGCTTTCTCAATCTTTTTAATAATTACAACAACAAATCACCCAAGGATAAACATTCCTGTTCCTCAAGCTAAATTGCATGATTAAAAATATAGTTTGGGAATTAGTTAGATTTTAATCCCTAACTAAAATATATCGGTATAGTAAAGATTATGAGATGTTATCACGAACGGGACTGAAGGCTAGAAGCTGAGCCGAAAGTCTCTCCCTTTAATTTTAGTTCTGTTCTGTATAGTAAATTACGCTCCTTCCACCAGTTGTAATAATCAAAATATTCTTTTGACATTTTTTTACTTAGGAATATTTTGGGGATTATGGGAATTGTAGGCCAAGACACCAAGAGAGCCCCAAGATGGGAAAGGGAACTTTCACATTTCTCTGAAAGAAAAAGTAGAAGGCAAAGAATTAGTAGAGATGGAAAAGTAATACTGTACTGACATGAGTGCTTTTCATCTCAGCCTCACAGCGTGAGATGGTGAAACTGTATAATTAGAGCAGGACAAGGAAGATAATTTATGAAAGAACCAGCTCTTTGTAAGAGCAGGTTAAAAATGTGAAGAAATGGCTTTTTGCAACCAGAGTGTATGTCGTAAATGGAGATAATGGGCAGAAAATTGATGGGAAAGAGCTGCATTTACTGGCAACTTAAGTGTCATAAATGGGAATGGGACGTATCACTTGAAATGAATGAAGATCTGCAGTGATCAATATGTGAACTATATCACACCACTTAGGTAGGTAGAAGAAGCGCCTTCTAAAGCAGAAAGAAGTCCCTGAGTAGTCTTAAGGGCTTTTTGAGATAGGGCATTTGTTCTGCCCTGTTCCATCTCTCCTTTCTGCCACTTAGTGTTGGAAAAAACATGGGGTTTCTGGGGGTGTTTGCCTAAACTATTTTACCAGACTAGAGGTGATATGGTGCTAATCTGCAAGACAGCTAATTTTCCTTAGAGGGCTTCTGTCTGTCTGTAGTTCTATTCCACTACCATTGTTCCCACACCAACATTTGTGGGCTTTCCTTATTAAAGGATAATCAAGAACTGGAGACTCCCACAGCAGAATTTACAAATAGAAATCACCATATTGTTTAAACCAGAAGTTCTCAACCTTTTAAAGCCAGGAGCCGGGTCATGTTCCCTCAGACATCCTTGGGAGCTTTATTTGCAATTGGAGATGGGTTGGTTTAAGATTCTCCAGATGAATAACTGGAATAAGAGATTTTTATTAGAAGGTGGTTTAGACAGGGAGCGTATGGAATTTGAGATACTCCTGGGCAAATTAAGAAACAGCGACATAGGAATTAAGGGGATAGTAAGCAAAATTTACGAAATTTTGAACAAATGTGGAAAAATACAAGAGATGTTGAGAGATAGCTGGGAGCAAGAACTGAATGTGATAATTACAGGAAAAAATGGCAGAAAATGTGGAGGAGAAGGATTATGAGAACTATGTCAATTAGAGTAAAAGAACACAACTACAAGTTAATCTGGAGGTGGTACAGGACTCCAATGGGGTTGCACCAAATGTATAATAACTTGAGTGATAACTGTTGGAGATGTAAAAAAGTAAGAGGAACATATGAGCACATGTGGTGGAGTTGTGATTGCTTAAAAAGCTTCTGGGGAAAAATAGAAAATGAAATTAAGAATATACTGGGTATGCAACTCGAATTGGGGTCGGAGACACTTCTGCTAACAGAGGTAGATAAATATAAAATGAGTAACGACAATAAGGAATTGATGGCTGTCATGTTATCAGTGGCCAGACAGTGTATAGCAAAAAACTGGAAGAATAATGAAAAGTTAAAAATGCAGGATTGGTATAAAAAAATGTGGGATCTAGCTCTTAATGAAAAACTCACTTGGGAATTAAGTCTTAGAAAGGGCAAAATGCAGGGTAATAGATTCTGGAGGATCTGGAAACCATTTATCGACTGTAAGTTGGTTAAGAAGAAAGGCATGGTCCCTGTACCGGAACAAAATGATTTTTGGAAACTATGAGGATACATAATTCCCCGGACAATGTATATAGCACAAGGGTGATAACAAAGATGTGAAATGTAGCAGTGTAGGAGAATAATATGTATTAGAAAATAAGGAGGACAAACAATACTACTGTATGAATTGATACTTTAATTTTTTCATTTTGTAACTCAGATTGAGTGATGTTTACTTATACTTATTTCATGGGTAAAGAGTTTAATGCAGTATTGTCATTTATGTTACTTTTCCTTATGTTTTTTATTGTTTTCATATATATTTGTACTTGTTTTCCTTTATATACCCAATTTTTTTAAAAAGAAGACATCTTTGGGGGCCAGATGGCCATTTTGCCCTTCTTCCACCACATGGCACTCTCTGGTGTGGTGAAGGCGGTGGCCCCCCTACAAGAAATGGTGCTGTGGGCCAAATCTGGCCTACAGGCCACAGATTGAGAATCCCTGGTTTAAACACTGCAAGTTGAACAAACTTACATTAAAAATACCTGAAACCAAAATATAGCTCTTATGACAACTAACACTTCCTTTTGTCCAGCAGATGACTATGTGGAAAGAAGGGAAGGTATATCTTACTTGTCCTTTCATCTTGCACTTGATTTCACTTCCCCACAAGGTTGCCTTTTGAGCTGGCCTGGAGAAGAGAATCAAAATTGTGTGCACCTTTATCTTAAAGATATCCAAGTAGCATTAAGGCAAATGAAAGGATTTAAATGCTCGGGGGCTGAAATGACATTTGGCTTGGGAAGGGAAAAAAAATAGAGGTTATTGTAAAATGGTGCCTGGCCTGCAAGCATGAGGGGCATCCTCAGTAAAGCTACCGAACTCTCTCATATCAAAACTTTCCTGCTCTGTATAACTTTAAAAAACATAAATAGTGTCACATACATGGAAGTCTATAATGAATTGCTCTTATTGAGTAAATACTACGAGTGTGATCCAGCCAGTGAGCTGTGTGAGAAGTCACTTGTTCTCCCAGTGGGGTCATCAATGGAGTCCTAGAAAGATTTACAGGTACTCAGAAATAAGCCCCATTGGGCTCCATGAGTTTTACTGTTCCACATGCATTTGTGTACAGTATAGGACAGCAGCAAATAAAGGCATTACATTGGCTAGATTTTATATAATCTACATACATGTATCAACATAATGAGAACAACACTGATGTTAAATTAAGAGGGAAGTGGTAAAGACAAAAAAATTAGTAAATGCAGTATACATAATACAGCTGCAGTTTCAGGCAATATTTCTGCTGGTTAAAAATAAAGTCAAAAGGAGAGCCATTCATACATAAGAAACACCACAAACGGAGGTGTTTGGATGAGCTTTTGGCTTTTGGAAGAGGCATTCAGTATGAGTGTCCAAAAGACTCAGCCACATATTACCAGAAATAGCCTATATAGAGATATCTCTTACTTTTAGATCCAGCAATCTAAGTAAGCGGTACTACCTGCCCAGAAGGAAATTACATCACTCTCTTTACTCTAGATGCTTCTTCTGTATACCTGAGATAAGTGTCTGAATGGGAAAGCTGAAAGTTGCAGAAACTGAAATTGATTTTCAAAGATACTGTTTAGCAGATTGCATGAGATTTCTTTGGGCTCTGGTGGGAAACCTTGGCACTCCAGCTGTTCTTGAACATCAGTTTCCAGAAGCCCAAGTCCCTGTGAATCCACACGGATGGGTTTACCGCACATTTGTGTGGGTTTACAGGGGCTTGGGCTTCTGAGAATGAAAAGTCCAAGAACAGCTGGAGAGTCAAGGTTCGTCATCATGCGGTAAGGACTTGGGAGAAAGGCCTGTAACCAGTGACTTGTTCTTTAGTCACCCATCTTTCTTGGACTTTTCAGAATGGCAAGGTGCATCTTCTCATCCCGTAATATTTAAATTTCACATGCAATGAGAAGATCCTGTGGCATATAACCATGCTGTCCCCATTAGCCTCCAAGAAGATACAGCTCCAGTGTGGCTACAGCCAAAGTGCACATTAAAACATGAACTGGAAAATGCGATGCAGATAGGTTGGTTCTCAGAGCCAGGCAGGTCACAGTTGACCAATACACTCCTTTTCTAGGGTATCTCAGACAAACTTAATCTCCCCAGCACTCGTATGCAAGGACAGGATACCTCTGACCTGCAGAAAATATCTGTTACACTTCATAAAATTCAGTAGCTAAGGAACACTACCACACAAGGTGGCTTCCTTCTCCTTTGATTGAAAAACACAACAACCGCACGACAGTCTAGCATGCCCCTGGCCTATAAGAAAGGTCTGATCTGCACTTAGGAGTTCAACTCTTTCCACAGCATTGAGCTAATATGCTCCTTACCACATCTTGGATGCCAGTTACTGCAGATCAAAACTCTGTTGCTACAGGGGCTGGTTCAAAACCTGGCAAACCTCCTTGCTCTGCTCTCCTATACCCTTTTCATTTATTTGCTGCCTTGTCAAGCAAACAGGAATTTCATAAATATCTCCCAATTTGGAAGATACCTCTGTGACACATTTTGTAGTTTTTAAACCCCTATGCCTCCATCCTTTGCAGGCAAGTTGCTGCAGTGGAAATTTACTTTTATACAGGTGTTCTACACATCTATTTTCACAAGCATAGCCACAGCAAAACATTCATAATGCTAAAGCTGGTTAACCCCCTTGCTGACCTTGTAAAGCAGGGGTTCCCAACCTAAGGTCCTTGGGCCGGATCCGGCCCATGGTGCCATTTCATGTGCCCCCTACCCCTCCAAGGGCATTTGAAAAACAAAATGGCCACCCCAATGTGTGGGCAGGGCAAAATGGTAAAATGCACAGTGGAATGAGGAAGATATTTTCTCATTGCTTATTAAGAAAGAATGTTCTTTTCCCTATTACACCAGAAGCCACAAAATAATCAGAGTGGCCTTTCCTTTCAATCCTTTTGAAAGGGTTTTCAATTCACAGTTTCACAGAGCCTTAGGCTTACCTCTCCTATACCAGCAAAGCCACACTGGCTCTATCTAAAGTTACCTCCAAATACTTTATTTCCCCATATTTGGACAAACCCAATCCCTGAATTTTAAAGCCAGCAACTATTATAATTGCCAAGACAGTGTGCCTATCTGCCTGTCTTTCTTTTTTCCTTTTTGGTATGTGTATGTGTGTGGGGGAATCTTTATTTTGATGAAAGAAGAGGTCAGGCTAGACAGCATCCAGTGTAGATTTAAAGCTGGTTCATGGGCTATTTTTTTCCTCCAGGGAAAATATACTTTTCTGAGTGAGCAGGAAAGGGATTCCTGATCCAGGAATCTCAGTGCTGTTTTTATGATGGGGTTTCCAGGATTCTTTGGGAGTGGAACCAAGATGGTTAGTAAAGGAAAAGGTCACCCCTTGCTTTGAAAGCCAGTTGTATCCAACTCTAGGGCTCATCTCTGGTAATAGCCAAAGAGCCATGGCCATAAATATAGCTATAGCCTAAAGTAGCATTCCCAAACTATGTTCTGCAGAACACTGGTGGAATTCAAGTCCCAGAAGCCTAAGTCAGTCCATTGGTTGATCAGTGTTTGGGGAATTGACTTAGGCTTCTGGGAATTGAAGTCCAAAAACCAAAGGTTGGGAAACACTGGCTTAAACAACCAATTTTTCAGCTAAGGAAAGAGATGCTCTTGCAAGAAGTACTGTATGTCACTCTCCTTATCTCATTTGGTAATGCCTTGCCCAACAATTAAAGGGCAATGCACTGTCATTGTCAGCCTTGTTTAACCAGGACAGTAAGTAAAGTATAGGGGCAATAAACTGCAACTTGATCTCTGTGGAGTGTGTGTGTATTACGGCAGCTGTAAATTCAGTTCTGCAGTCAGTTTGATTCCCAGGAGTGATGATAGGTAGTAAAAGTGGAGTAAAAAACCCACATATCTTTATACCTGTTACTCTAAGGCAGGGGTTCCCAACCTTTTCCTGCCAGGGGCCTGACCACACCCCCTCAGTCAGCTGAGGGGCCAGTCACGTGGTTCTTCCTGGCAGTGGCACATACAATTGTGCCACGATTCTGGGCATTCCCCCCTTCTCTTGGAGGAGTGAGCCAGGGAGGGACATTTTCGAGCCGTTTTTGATTTTTTTGCCATGTTTTCGTGGCGTTTCAGTGCAAAAATCTGGTGATTTCAGTACTTCAAGTGACATTGGGGCATTTCCAGCGTCAGTGGCAATTCAGCTTAGGGCCAGATCTGGCCCACAGGTCGTAAGTTGGGAACCTCTGCTCTAAGGGATCTAATTCTTTGATGCAATTTTAGCATTTTTAATGCTATGGAAGGTCAGAAGATAAGAAGTCAGATAGGCTCATCTAGCCCTAAGACAGCAGCTCTTGAATTGATTTCTACTGACACTGGGGTAGGGTAGCAAAGAAAAGTGAATGAAGGCACTTGTGAGGCATATTCTAGTCCAAGGCAGTGCAGTTGGGTGCCCTGCTGAGAATACTGTGTGGTACAGAGGCCAGAAAAGTGGATCCTCCATGAGGTTGCTATACCGGAGGAGTAGAGTACTGGATCACAGTATTGTAGTCAGGAGGAGGGCTGTGGCATTCTAGGCTAGCATCCATTGGAAGGAGAACGGAGTCCTCCAGGTTGTCTTCATCTACCTGGCCTGCCGATCGGTATTTCACAGGCTTGCGCTCAGTCTCGGAGAACACTGTCTCTTTGCTCTTGCTGATGATGGCTTTTCTCCTGCCAAGGGGGGGGGGAGAGAAAAAAGAGGGGGGGAGGAATGTGCTATTATTAGCTTTCAGCTAATTATCCTTTAATAGGGTGGCTGTGGTGGCTTAGTGGTTAAGACGCTGAACTTGATGACTGGAAGGTTGGCAGGTCAGCAGTTCAATACCTGAGTGTTACATGACGGAGTGAGCTCCTGTCATCTGTCCCAGCTCCTGTCAACCTAGCAGTTTGAAAGTAAGCAATTGCAAGTAGATAAGTAGGTACCACTTAAGTGGGAAGGTAGCAGTGTTCCATGCATTCCAGTGTCTAGTCATGCCTGGCACATATCCACAGAAATGTCTGCAGACACAGACAGCGTTGGTTCTTTGGCAATAAGCAGTAAAGGTAAAGGTCGCCCTTGCTTGAAAGCCAGTCATATCCAACTCTAGGGTTCAGTGCTCATCTCTGTTTACAGCTAAAGAGCCAGCGTTGTCTCCGTCTACAGATGTTTCTATGGACATGCAGCAGCATGACTAGACACTGGAGTGAATGGAATACTGTTTACCTTCCCTCCCCAGTGGTACCTCTTTATCTACTTGCAGTTTCTTGCTTTCGAACTGCTAGGCTGTCAGGAGCTGGGCCAGAGATGGGAACTCACTCCGCTCTACAGTACTCAGGTTTTGAACTGCTGACCTGCCGACCTTCCAATCGTCAAGTTCAGCATCTTAACCACTAAGCCACCGCAGTCCCTACCCCTGTATTATTTGGCCCTTACTGTTTTTTGGTTTCTTTTGGCCAGTTAATCCCTAGCTCCAAGGGTTTTTTAAGTTTTGTAAGTTTTAAATTGTTCCATGGAAATGTAGAGAAACACAGACCTGTCTGTGTAACTTGGCCCAGCTCCCATGCGAACGTTGCATTGCCAGATAAAAGGTTTATTAAGGTTTAGTCTGGCCACACAGCAAGACCCTCCAAGCCATGTCAGCTCTAAGTAAGCAGGCAGGAACCCAGCCACCAGATTACATCTAGGAATGACAATGTCTGTCAGCTAATATTTAAAGAACAGCACTTAATATTCTCTCCCAAGTCAGAGGCATTAAATGCTGGATAAGAACCAAGTGCTATGATTAACTGTCTCTGGCAGGTAGAAACACAACTGCCTTTCCTGAAAAATACCACTTTTATCCAAGGTGCCTACCCTGAAATTAAAACAGTCCTGCAGCCTTTTTTTCCTACACATTTCATATTCTAAATTTACTGACATTTCATTCTAGCCCTTCCCATTCCCAGCAGCAGCTAAGCCTGTTTTAAGATGCTTGGAGGGTTTCTTCCAGGAGCTCAATTGTAAATTTCCTAAGAGATCTCTCTGGATACAGGCTGCATTACCTTTTCTGTGCTGTGTGGGAGCAGGGCAGGTAATAGCAGAGAAAGAAGACATGAGTTGAATGTAAATGAGCTCATCTTTAGTATTTTTGAGTAGGCTGGGCTTAGAAACAGGAGAAGAACCACATGTTCTGTTGCTGGAGGTGAGGAAAGAAGGGTTATTGTTAAAGGGTCTTCCTGTATCACACACCCGAGACACTAAGGCAGGGGTGTCCAAACTATGGCCTGTGGGCCGGAACAGGCCCCAACACCAATTCATCCGGCAGCAGTGCTGACTTGGGCTTTTGGTAATTGAAGTCTAAGAACAGCTGAACTGCCAAGGTTTGCCATCACTACTCTAGAAAGTCTGGATTCAACCCCTGGGCTAGAATATATTAAATTGGAGGAAGAAGGTTTCCTCGTGTTGAGCATGATTCTGCTGTTGACTTGCTAGAAAGATGTCTTGTCTTTTGAAACTAGGGTTTTCTTTAGTCTGAAGCACTTGGAAATTATCTTGGTTCTCCTTGATATGTTTAAAGCTAAGTATTTCAAAGCTGTGAGAGGGGAAAGCCAGAGGCGTAGCTACCGCCGTATCAGCCGTATCAATTATACGGGGCCCCCGGGCTACGGGGGCCCCCAACGGCAAAAAATAAAATTAAAAATAAAAAAGAGAAAAATTTACTGCGCATGAGCAGAAACTCAATCTGATGCATTGCACATGTCAGATTGAGTTTCTGCGCATGCGCACTTTATTGGAGCCATTTTTGGCTCTAATTTTTTAAAAAAAGCCAGAGTCGGAGTCGGAGCCGCAGCTTTTAAGCAGCGAGGCAGCCCCGACTCCGAGGCCCTCCCCCCAGTCGCCGCGGGGGCTCCCTGCCTGCTCCAGCCCGGGCGGCGCTCTCCACGGTCGCCGCTGGGGTGGGAGTCCACCAGCTGCAGGACCAGCTCGCGGGCGCGCCCCGTTCCGCGGCAGGCGGCAGGTCACCTGGAGCGCGCCTGGAGCTGACCTACCGCGCGCGCCTGGAACTCACCTGCCGCGCGCGCCTGGAACTCACCTGCCGCCTGCGTGTGGGATGGGGCGCGCGAGCTGGTCCTGCAGCTGGTGGACTCCCACCCCAGCGTCGAGGTGGAGAGCCCCGCCCGGGCTGGCGCAGCCTGCCAGGGAGCCCCCGCGGCAACCGGGGGGAGGGCCTCGGGGCTGCCTCGCTTCGCCCGCACGCCTTCCACAACTGCCCCTTGCCTTCGCCGTGCACGGCGAGGGAGCGATCGGCAGCAGCGGCGGCGCGGCGGCGGTGACAGCAGAGGCGGAGGAAGAAGAGGCCCCAGAATTAAGGTGAGGTTTTTGTGTTTCGGGTGGGTGGGTGGGTGGGTTGAGGTGTGTGTGGTTTTTTTTTTTTTTACATTTTAATTCTATTTTATTTATTTTATTTTTATTTATTTTATTTTTATTTTTGGCCCCGCCCACGACGTCATGACGTCATGACGTTGGCTCCCCCCATGACGTCATGATGTCATGATGTTAGCTCCGCCCCACATCTAAAGGGCCCCCAAACAATTTTTATACGGGGCCCCGGCAAGGTAAGCTACGCTTCTGGGGAAAGCCCACACTTTTTCAAACAGGAATTTAAAATGGCACTATAAAGGCAACATTTCCATGCTACAAGAGAGATTTCAAAGCTAAAGTTTGCATCCCATCATGTCACAGATCATGTACAGTGCATTCCCTTGGATACCGTACAATCTTTTTCTCTTTAAGCTTCTTAGCACCTGATACAGCAGATAGTTGTAACTTGTCCAACAGGATTCACAGGTCCAGAGTCTTATATTTGTCTTCCTTAAACTCTTGACATGAGTCTTCTCCATTTATGTGTAGCCAATTCCACCACCCCCAACTTTCTTTCAAGTTTGGGAGGAAAGCAAATGCAAGTCAAATAAACAGCTTGATTTTTGGGGATGGGAAGGTAGGGAGCCTAATTTGGCAGACACATTAAGTCTTCGAGAGGTTTTGTGTTGGGGAAGCAGGACTGCTTGTAATTGGTCCAGAATAAATGTTTTCAGAAAGAAGAGAGAAATCATCAACAAGGGCAACATTTTCTTTCTCCATTAGGCTCAGCAGGCCACTTGGAGAAACACTGAGATGAACTCAGAAGCTGTTTTCAATAGTTTGTTGGTAGATGCAAAGCCTTATTTGTACCACTGACGGATTCCACAATATAGCAAGTTAAATTCAGAGTTTCAATTATTGGTGTGTTACTCGGTGCTTCTGAGCAGCAGCATCGTTGTTGCTTTGATTGTGCAAATAAGTTATTGCACTGAATTTCACTAACATGTACTGTGATTAGTAGGGAAACATTCTCCAGTTCCCTCTAATGAACAGTTTTGATAGTGCACCTTAGAGGATGAGATGACTAGATGGCATTGTTGATGCAATCGGCATAGAACTGGATGGGCTGCAGAGGAAGGTGGAGGATAGGGGTGCCTGGCGTGCGATGGTCCATGTGGTCGCAAAGGGTCAGACTTAACTATGTGACTGAACAACAACAAAAAGCATATCTTCCTTGCCACTTAGGCTTGAGAAAAGAATGGGAACAAACTTGGAAAATTCCTGTCAAAACATCTCTAAGTGCCTTAAAAGTTACTTAGGTGTTATTGTTATGCCTAATAATAACTTTTGCATGTACAGTATTAGTTTTACTTGTACAGTGGAACCTCGGTTAACAAATGGCTCAGTTTAACATAAACATTGCATAACAAAAGAAAATCCATAGAAAAATAGTGGCTTGGTTTATGGAATTTTTAAAGGAATGGATTAATTGGTTTTCAATGCATTCCTATGGGAAACCGCATCTCAGTTAATGCATTTTGGTTTTCAGTGCATTCCTTTGGGAAATTGCGTTCAATGCATTCCTATGCGAAATTTAGTTAAAGTAATTTTTGCTGTAAGAAACATCCCAGAGAATGCATTAATTACGTTAACTGAGGTTCCACTGTACACCAAAACCAGAGGAGAGTTCTGGGCTGAATATGTTAGGCTCTATACTACTTTGTGGTGTTCCTAATAAAAGACATGAAAATACAGTTTTTACTGCAATTCATACATTCAGAGGTCATTCCATGTCTATAACCTACAATCTGCTGTGCTAGAGCCTTGTGCATACCTAACTTGCATGG
Organism: Furcifer pardalis; assembly: GCA_030440675.1. Classification (NCBI taxonomy): domain Eukaryota; kingdom Metazoa; phylum Chordata; class Lepidosauria; order Squamata; family Chamaeleonidae; genus Furcifer; species Furcifer pardalis. The sequence continues at coordinate 14,840,100 of CP126899.1, forward strand.
AGGACAAGCCTGAATAAAGGGGAAAGTAATGCCAGATATGCCTTCTGTACACATTGGTCCTCTGTGTGAAAAGTTGCCCTAGGCATAATATTCTATATAACCAGTTCAGTGTGTTTGTTTATGAAAGGATATCCTTATCAACCAATAGGAACCCATCCAGAGCTACTTACGCTAAAGCCATAATCCCATAAGGCCAGGAGCGGATTTCCAGCCTCTTCCGGCTTTTAATTTCATCCAAACTCAGCACCATCCCACTGTCTGATTCCTGGGAGGCAAGAAGGGAGGGAGGGAGAGAGAGAGAGAGAGAGAGAGAGAAAGTGAATAAAACCAGATAAGTAGTCTTCTAATTATGAATAAGAGAGGTGTGCAGCATTTTCACACTCACTATCTAGCCTTATGGAATCTCAGATTGCTAGCCAGGTTGATGGCAGTGACAGAAAATGTCGAAGGAATGGGTGCCAAGGGGCTGAATGATTTCCTCCTCCACCAGCTGCTCCATTCTGCTAACCTTTCTAATCATGCTTTTGCAGTACAACAGCTTTTCTCTACTATAGCAAGCATGGTATTACTGGAACCACCAAAGGCTTTCCTGCCCTAAATTATGGAATGCCTTTTACACACTCAGCATGAGGTGGAACCGTTGTGGAATATTAAGTCCCAAGCAGACAACTTAAGGCTCCCCCCCCTGCAGTGGGGGGCTGCAGTGGCTCACCTGGTTAGCTGGAAGGCTGGCAAGTCGGAAGTTCAAGACCCGGGTACTGTATGATGGATTGAGCGCCTGTTTTTATACCAGGTCTTTGAGACGTGAAAGGAGCCTCATTTGGGCATTCCCTGGGCAGGGTTTCTCCTGCAAAAATCCTTTCTGACATATAATAATAATAATAATAATAATAATAATAATAATAATAATAATAATAATAATAATAATTATTATTATTATTATTATTATTATTATTATTATTATTATTATTATTATTATTATTATTATTATTATTATTATTATTATTATTATTATTATTATTATTATTATTTATCAACCAACCAATCAATCAGTTAGTCAATCAAATTAATTCATCGCCCTTCTCACAAAGTGACCCAGGGTGATTCACAATAAAAGCATCAACAGCAATTTTAAAAATCTAAAAAGCTATTAGTCAAAAGTTTAAAACTAGCTAAAATCAATTTAAAAATCTAAAGATTAAAAATTTATATTAAATCACAACTAAGGACAGGGGGCTCAAATAAGCCAACAGGTTGAGGACGTTATACCGCCCGTTCCCCAAACACACCCTGCCAGCCAAGTTTTCAATCCTTTCCTAAAGGACAGCATACATAATTCAACTGGTAGGAGGTTCCATATTATTATTATTATTATTATTATTATTATTATTATTATTATTATTATTATTATTATTATTATTATTATTATTATTATTATTATTATTATTATTATTATTATTATTGTCATCATCATCATCATCATCATCAATAATAATAATAATAATAATAATAATAATAATAATAATAATAATAATAATAATAATAATAATAATAATAATAATAATAATAATAATAATAATAATAATAATAATAATAATAATAATAGGCCTTGCATGGCTCCGTTTCATGTGGCCTCCTACCGCCTCCACCACACCAGGAAATGCCATGCGGTGGAGGAAGGGCAAAATTGCCATCTGGCCACCTAAGCTGTCTGAGGAAGCGTGACCCAGCCCCCGGCTTAAAAAGGTTGAGAACTCCTACTCTAAGGAAACCCTGCCCACTTCCTGCTTTAAATTCATGAATATTCTTGGCACAGAAATGGCTTCACCTCTCTGCTCCCAGTCAGCTGGCTTGCAGCTGGCTGCAGTATCTTTTAATGGGGCCTCTGCAAAAAACAAAACCACAGATGGGAAGATTTTAAAATCCATGAAAATCAATGTATGCAGATGGCATGGAGAGGGTGGGCGAATATGAAAAGCAGAAATGACAGCACTCTTCCTGCTTTCTTCTTTTCGTTTCTCCACATTTTAAATTTTGGAAGTGCAGCAAAGCAAGGTGAGTCTCTTAGTGGGCAGGGATGGATTTTAGAAATTGAAGCCTGTTTATGAAACAGTCTCTGCACAGACACTACTGGACTCTACGAGGAGAATAGTTTACTGCAGCCTGCTTCCTCCATTCATTTGATTGCTAAGCTATCCAGTGTATATGATCTTCTGATAGTTGCCAAATTTTTCATGGGAAGAGGTTGAGTGTTTGGTGAGTAAGGACGAATGGTTAGATTATGTTATCTCAGGGTAAAGGTAAAGGTCGCCCTTGGTCGAAAACCACTCGTATCCGACTCTAGGGTTCAGTGCTCATCTGTTTATAGCCAAAGAGCAAGCGCTGTCTGCATCTGCAGATATTTCCATGGGCAGGTGGCAGGCATGCCTCAACACCAGAGTTCATGGAACACTGTTTACCTTCCCACTGAAGTGGTCCTTATTTATCTACTTGCAATTTCTTTCTTTCAAACTGCTAGGTTGGCAGGAGCTGGGACAGACGGGGGTTCACTCTGTTGTAAAGCACTAGGGAATCGAACTCCAACCTTCCAGTCATCAAGTTCAGCATTGTAACCACTTGAGCCACCACAGTCCCTTATCTCACAGTATATTTATTGTTCATAAATACAGCATTTTGCATGCTTTTGAGACGTTTTTAACCTTTTAAGCAACATTTCTGCTATTTTTAAAAAACACGAAAGTATGTTTGTGAGATATGTCAGCTGTTGGAATAAATTTGGTATGAGTCTGTTCATAAATAATATTTTCTGGACCCGAGTGATCCACCCTTTCTCGTTATTTCCCTTTTTCTTGCTTACCCATCTCAATTTGCAGAGACAGGCAAAGAGTGCTGGTACTGTCTTATCATGTTTTCACAAGGCTGTTATTAGTTGGTTTTCATAGCTGGGCAAGAGTCAAGAGATTCAGAAGGGACCATAGTCAACCATACATACCCGGATGTTTTTCTCACCACTATCTCATGCCATGTATATATGGAATTCTATGCCTGCCACAGCTAGAGCCACTAATGGCTCACTTCACACCTTCCTCCTCACAAACAGTTGCACGTGGTGGGAACCATGCATTATTAAAGCAGGTGAGCTACTGCCAAGCTAGGCTTTGGCTTTTCAGCTAATTTAATATCACTGCTGCATAATGGAGCCAGGCACTAGCCTGTTTTTTCTTAATAACAGCTGATTATAACAATTTCTCTTAGTTCCACACTTGGTTTGCCTGTGTAACTAGAAGCCAACCCCTGATAAGCCTCTCTGTTGTGGTTGATGGCGTTTTCCCCCAGAAGACATATTTCCTGTGCATCTGAAAGCTGCTTAGCTAGCGGAAATTAACAGATAAAATTTACTCCTCCACTGAATCATTGAGCCATGGAAACATTCATCTGCTGCTTTTGATTTGCCATTGAGCTGTTAAAGGCAAAAGAAAAGAAATGGGGGGCATCATCCTTTGAATCACAGATCTGCAGTCTTTGTAAAGATGATTACAATCTATGTGGCCATCTGCAAGGTCAGATATGGACTGAATCTCTTAACACTGCTGATACAAAAATGGCAGAAAGTGTGATGATTTATGGTTGCTACTGAAAACAAGACGTTATAAAGGAGAAGAATAAAACCAGGATATGGTTTGCCACTCGGGAAACAAATATGCATCTTCCATAATACCTTGCTCTTTTTAAAATAGCTATTCAGTTTTATGTGCAAAATTTATTAATAGAGTATTTTATTATATACTGTACTTTCTAGAATTCCAGCTTAAGCTTCCCCTATTCCTGCTTAAAGACAGGCTAAATTTGGTGAACACTAAAAATAACAAACTCAAGAAGTGAAGGTCTGAGCCTATGAACGTTCTTGAGCAGCTCTTTGAAGCAAAAAGTATTTTTTCAGAGACATCAATCCTTAAGTATTACATCATAAGGATGACATAAGGCCTGTGCTTGGCAAGGTTCCTATAACAATTCAGAGTTCACTCATGACACCGTTATTTCTAAAATTGTTGCTTTTCCCTGAAAGCAAAGACAGGAATTGTCGGGAAAGTGTTTTAGTAAAAATAGTCACCTTTTATGAAGAAGCAGAGCACAGAATGACAAATGCTAGCTAACGGAAAGTGATACTAGTTCTGTTTAAGAAAAATTGACATACCAAGTGATGGGGGGATTAAAACATGTAGGTCAAAATTAAGATAAGTTGATTCATCTAAGGCATGGCCAACTAATCAAATCACAAACTTTTCATGAGTTATTTTAACAAGCTGCTACACATTTATACGTTAAGTCTTCTAAAATGGCAAATGTATTACTCTCAAAGGGAAAAAAACCCAGCTGATTCTGAGAAAGTCCATGAGGAAGGCATGGACATCAACCTCTTTGAAACACTACACACCAGCTCCAAATCTAATAATTCTTTCTAGATCTCTGGCTAATGATCATTCACCATCTCCTCCACTTCCAAGCATTTGCCTAATAGTTAATGGCCAGAATCTTTTTGACTTGTTATGCTGGCACAGGGCCAGTGGCAAATAGCCATTAGTTAATGGCAATTAATCTCTTACTGCATACCAGCCATGAGACTTGGTGTACAAAAATCCATGGCAATTTATTAACTAGTGGCAATTTGAAGCTGAAATATATGCAGTTATATTTGCCCCAGTATAACTGACCAATAGAACTTGGGTTTGCAAGAATGAACCCCATAAACAAATTATGCTACTGATCTGAGGAAATGCTTCTTGTTCTCAACTTTGACATTTACTGTCAGTCATGGGGCAAGCTAGGATTTTCTCCCTTTGGAAAGATTCAGAGATGGATAATTCCCCTCAAGGAAACAGTCTGAGTATGTGCATGGAAGCTGTCCCTCAGGATATGGTGGGCAAAAGGAAACACAGAAACTCCAAAAGAGGCTTACGTCATGCTTCCCCTTCTCCTTTTCCAGTGGCACCTCATCGAATGTTTTCACGCTGAGTGGCCGATTCTTCAGTTTAATGCTGGTAACGAGAAGAAAGCAAAGCTTGTGGTTGGTCAACTGTGGACTTGTCTTTTAAGTAGTGTGAGAATGGAAAATATTACTGGAAAGAAGACTGCTGCAATGTTCATGCATAGTCACAGATCTATGGAAAGCATGGAGATATATTTGTCATGTCAGAAATTATTCTGGGTTGAAGGGATTTTTGCTGGAGAAACTCCACTCAGGGGACACCCGAATGAGGATCCTTTCTTGTCCCCAAGATCTTTTTCCCACCGAAGTGGTCCCTATTTATCTACTTGTGATTTCTTGCTTTCGAACTGCTAGGTTGGCAGGAGCTGGGACAGAGACGGACGCTCAAACTGTCATGCAGTACCCGGGTCTTGAACTGCTGACCTACTGGCCTTCCAGCTAACAAGGCAAGCTTCTTAACCACTGAGCCACCTCAGCCCCTATGTTCCAAGCTGTCTTGGAAAGAACAACTGGTTCTCTTTGACAGATGACGGCCTGGGAAAGAATCCTAGAATCACTGAGTAGGAAGGAAGTAACTAAGGATTTGCCCTCTCTCTGGACAAATATAGAAATATGGATTGAATTGAGTTTGTTTGGAGGTGATCACAGGTGGAGTGAAGAACTCAGTGGCTTTCACTGGGCACAGCTATAACCTGACTGTATCCCTCATGTTCTCCATTGTGTTGTTTGTGAATGCACACTTATGGGTCTGTGCCTGCATGGACCCAGTATCGGAGCTGTCAAGCTGATTGGATAAAGATCTCTGAGTAGGACCACCCACCATCTCCACCCACCTTCGGTGCCATTTTGCACCTCTTCCCCATAGTTCTCCTTTTTCCGCTCTAGCAGCAGGAGTCTTAACAAGAACTCTCAAAAAAATTTTTTCTGGCATTCGACTTGTTCGAAGGCCTTCTACAATATTTTTTTCTGGACCAGGAGGGTCAACGCCCATTTGGTCTACCCTTGTCCGCGAGGGACCCTGCCTTTTGTGCCCAAAAAACAAACAAAACAAAAACAAAACTTCAATTTTCAGTGCGAGAAGTGTCTGCTTAGGAGAGAACCATCCTGTTCACTCCTGCGGCATCTGTAGAAAGTTCTCCAAGGTGGCTTTGAAGAACCTACAGAACAGACTGCAGGCCCACCTCATGGCTGCCGCCTTAGCTCCTCAACCTACTGAATGTCCTACCAGCCATGCCCCAGCTGCTACGTCTTTCTCTTCCACTTCATTGGCTAGACATCTGACTATGGCAGAACTTTTTACAAAAAAGAAGGAAGAGAAAACAAAACATAAGAAGCGTATTTCTTCTCCCTCCTACTCCTTACCACCTACACCTAGGGCACAGAGGCCTTCACCACCACCATCTCTTGCCTTGACTGTCTTCGTCACGGCTATTTCTTCTCAATCTTTTGCCTCTCCATGCCACACTATGATTTCTCCAGAGGAATCTTCCAGCCTTCCCATACACCAGGAAACTCCACCACAGTGTCGTGCTTCCAGACTACTAGATCGGAGGACTGCTACGGTTCTGTCTACTGTTCAATCTACCGATCTGACTCTACCTTTTGTTCAAATTGACCTCCTGGCACCTCTATTCAAGGCTATGGCGAAAGAAATTACCAATCAGGTGAGAGCTATTATTCCACAGCCCACCAATCAACCTTCTCCTCAAACGGGAGAGCCCAGCTTTAGGCACTGGCTGGAGAACCCGGTCCCAGCCAAGAGACGTCGGACGGAGTCAGTGTGTTCTGAGGCCAGTGTTCCACCGCCTCAACCACCATTTCCAGAGGACGATCTGAGATCAGCCAGGCCTTACTGGTCTGACTTGGACCCGAGGCCTTCATCCCACCTCCCACACTCTTGGATAGGTCTGAAGGCTCCGATGATTTGTTGGATGAGGAAGCCCCCCTCCCTCTTAGCAATAGATGTGGACAAATCTCTCGAAGACCAAATTGGGAGTGACCACAGATACCAACCAGAGGACCAAGTCACCTTCACCGCCCTACTGACACAACTTGGGGCAGTGCTGGATATCAAAGTGGACAACCTGCCAGACCCATGTGTGGATGAGGGTGTGGTATGGTACACCTTACCCTGCCAGTACACCTTACCCTTCCTTCCAGCCATAGGCAACTCCACCAAACTGGTGTGGAAGAAACCAGTTTCCTCCCACTTGGTTTTCACAAGGGTGGATGGAATGTATAAATTGCTGGGGGAGGATGGCCAATTTCTGCACTCTCACCCTGTCCCGAATTCCAGGGTAGTGAAAGCCTCTCAACATCGGACCCCGCAAGCAGCGTCCCGATCCCATCATCCAAGGAGGGGAAGAAGCTAAACACTTTGGGCAGGAAGATCTATGCGGTTCTGTGTGGCTAATTACACAGCAGCCATGTGTGCCTATAATTGTGAGCTATGGGCCAAGGCAGAGACCTTCATGAAAAAACTTCCTGATGATCTCTGCGCAGAATTTGACACCCTTTGCAAGGAGGGTAATCACCTGGCCCTTCAACAAATCAGAACTGCACGCCATGTCTGTGAATCGGAGGCAAAGAAGATCGCCTCAGCCATCCAAATTAGACACCACTTCTGGCTACGCTTGGTGGACCTTCAAGATGATGTCAAAAAGCTCATTGGGGTGCTCCCCTTTGATGGCTAGGGCCTGTTTGCCACCGAGACAGGTATCTCCCTTACAGGGATATCACTACCACCAAAAAACTTCGGCTAGGGGCCTCTAACACCTACTACAGACGGACCTACCACTAGTACCAGATGTTCCAGCCTCTGCAGCCCTACCACAGACAACAGCAACAGCAATATTGTCAACAGAACTACAACAGACAGCCCTTCTATAAACTGCGGCGCCAACAACCTTGTCCCCGCTACTGACAACCATCGACATCCACCAAAAAATTTGACTAAAGACAAAAACAGCATGTTTGACTCTTTGACCAGTGATTCTCCACCACTCACACTACCATACCGTCCGCTCCGGAACTTTCTCGATGCATAACTTTGGACAAATGGGTTTTAAAGATCTTAAACTTTGGCTACGCCTTAGAATTTGAGAGCTGCCCCGAGGTTGGACGGATCTGTACCACGGATCCGTTGCCCCAGCTTCATGAAGAACTAACAACACTCCTGGAGAAAGGAGTCATTGAATCAGCCGCATCCACCAAATTGTCGATAGGTTTCTATTCATCACACTTCATTGTGAACAAGAAAGACTGTGGCTTCAGGCGCATTCTGAGCCTCTGCCACCTGAATCAACATATCTGCACGAGAAAGTTCCCCACGGTAACACTACAAACCATTCTAAATTACAGTATATGCTGGCGTATAAGACTACTTTTTTCCCTTGAAAAACATGCCTCCAAGTGGGGGGTTCCTCTTATATGCCGGGTGTACTTCAGTTGGGATAGACATAGCTGCCCATTGTGGCCTTTCGATGCTCGCCCGGTGCCCATAGTGGCTTCCCGATGCCTGCCTGGTGCCCATAGTGGCCTCCTGATGCCCACCCAACTCATTGTACATACCATCCAGTATTGCGCGGTATCCAGAGTAGCTGCAGCGAGCATCATCAGCGAGACAGGGGTGCCAGCCTTTTCGGTGTGACCGGCCCGTTCTGCGCAGTGGGAAGCAGCTGTGCTCTGCCCCGCCCCTTGTCTACACAGAGCTCGCACATGCGCACTTAAGCACTAGTGCCGGCCACAGGGAGATGTTGAAATCAAACTTGATGTTCTTTTATGTTTTATTTGGTGTGTGGAAGGTGTGCGGAAGAGGGGGTAGTCTTATATGGTGAGTATATAACAAACTATATTTTGAGTGGAAATGTTGGGGGGTCGTCTTATACGCCCAGTCGTCTTATACGCCGGCATATGTATCAACCAAAAAAATGGTTTGCAGTGATAGACCTGAAGGATGCTTATTTCCACAGCTCCATCAGGAAACACTATCTATGGTTCCAAGTGTCAGGACAGATCTACCAATACACCAGTCTTCACTGGTGCCGAGAGTGTTCACCAAATGCATGACACCAGTCGCAGCATATCTCCGGTCAAAGGGGATTCAAGTCTTCCCATACATTGACGATTGGCTCATGTGTGCCCCATCCAGACTGAAGGCAATGGCAGATGTGGCATTGTGTATTAAATTCATGGAGAGTCTCGGTCTACGAATAAACTTCCAGAAATTATCGTTTTTCTCTGTCTCGGTGTGTGGAGTACATAGGTGTGATACTAGACTCCACAATGGTCAGTAATGAAATATGATAGACCACTTTGGCTATCACGCAGAGTGTATTAACGGAGATGATGTACTGGAATAACTGAGCACCACTGGAGAGTAGTTTTAGCAAAACAAACACTTTTACTTAAGGATGAAACCAAGGTAAACAAATTACTTCTCTGGAGCAACAAAACTATATACAGCAGAACAGTCTTTGGTTTCAGTCTTTGTAGCTTCGGCCAGCAGATAGCTGAACAGCAAAACACAGTCTACTCACAGCAGATTACATTAGACAACAGTAGATAACAGTTGCTGACAGTCCTTAGGGTTGAGAGCATGCACGGAGTGGTACTGGTAACAGACAACCAGCAAACCCCATCAGACAGTAAGTAGCTCAGTGATAGCAGACCAGGTCACACAGCTTGCTTCTTGGTGAAACAGCACTCAGCACTCACCAGCAACAGCAGCCCAATGTCACACAGTCCTGGATTCACTGCTACTCTCCTTGGATTCTCCTGGCTCTCTCTTCTGACTCCTCATTAAGTCTCCTTGTTGACTCTCCTCAAAGTGTGGGTTTTTAGAGCCCCATGATTTATATAACAAGATTGCTGAGTCACTGTACTCAGTAGTTGCAGCTGGGAAAGCCTTGTTAAAGGAGTAGCTACAGTATTGGAATACATATTCAATACCAAACATATTTGTCCTGTCATGCTCCTCTATTGAATAGTATGACAATGTTTACAGGTGTACATACAGAAAACAAACAGTACATAAGGTCTTATTGCTTACAATTTCAAATTATACTGTAAACAGCATTGCTCGTGCTTTTCAGTGGTTTGAGCTTTGGTAAAATGGTCAGCTATGTTTTTTATCTGACACACAATACTCTAATTTAATCAGTTTCTCCCGAACAGAGTTCCGTACATTTAAATACCCGATGTTAGTATGTCTAGATCGGGCTTGAACTCCAAAGCTCGTGGCAACTGATATGGCTGACTGACTGTCTTCAAAAACAGTAATTGGGTGCTCAGCTTTGATGCCCAGATCAATGAGCAGTTGCTGAAAACACAGTGGTTCTGTACATACTAAAGATAAACATGAGAACTCAGCCTTTGTTGAGTATATACTAACATGCTGTTGTTTTAGTGACTTCCACTCAACTACGGTATTACCGAACAGAATAACCAATCTAGAGGTGGGCTTTCTGGTCTCCCTATCTGAAGCAAAAGATGCATCAGCATAGATTACCAATTCCAAGTTACCAGTTGGTTCTAAGTAGAGTCCAAGATTTGCTGTTCCCTTCAGGTATCTAAGAACCCTCTTCAATGCTTGCTAGTGCCTTTCCGTGAGATTGGAGGCTTTCCTGGCTAGTTGCTTAACAGTGAGTGCCTATGCCCCTGCTCAACACCTTTCAGACATTTGCTCACTGATCCAACGGTTCCAATCCGGCGATGGGATCAGAAGGAGGGAAGCACAGTGACATCTAGGTCTAATGGGCTTGATTACTGCAGTCATCAGCCACACCAAGCTGAAGATAAGGTCTCTTCAGACATAGTTCCTCCACTACTTCAACCTCCGCAAGGATAATCCACGCAAATTGCTGTCATCAACACCAGCATTAAAGAGTCAGCTATCCTGGTGGCTGATGGACATGAATGTTTCCATAGGGAAGCCATTCAGCCTCCCCTCTCCAACTGTGCAGATCGCAATGGATGCCAGCACCCTAGGATGGGGCGCTTGCTGCGGTACTCTCCGGATCAACAATCTATGGTCCCCTTGGGAGAGATTCAAATACATAAACTTCCTAGAATTGTTAGAGGTATGGAAAGCCATGAAGACCTTCCAGTTGTCCATTGGAAGAGTATTTCAGGTAGCATCAGACAATACAACAGCTCTGGCATACCTGAACAAACAAGGGGGGACCAGGTCCTCCCCTCTCCTCTTCCTCGCAGTACATCTCTTTCCAATAGGAGTACACATCCAGGGAACTCTGAACACTCTTGCAGACACCCTGAGCAGATAGTCCATGACCCCTCACGAATGGCATCTCAACAACAAGATCTTCTCCAAAATTTGCTGGGGATGGGGCCTCCCAGATGTAGACCTGCTTGCTTCTGAGGACAATGTGAAGCTCTCAAGGTACTGCTCCAGGGCAGGGATAGGCCAAGGATCTGAAGGGGGGGGGTGTTCATGGTACCGTGGGGCAAGGGTCTTCCTTTATGTCTTCCCACTGATCCTGCTCATACAGAGAGTCCTTGTACGTCTTTGCAAACAACGATCCAGAGCGATCCTCATTGCCGCAGCATGGCCCCAGCATGGTTCCCGTTGATTTGATGCTTGGCGACAGATATGTGGACATTGCCCTCCAATCCGACACTGCTCCAAATGGAACACAGGCGACTACTTCACATGGATCTCCCCAGCCTCCACCTAATGGCCTGGCTCATCATATCAGGATTGGAAGAATCTTGGACCTAAGTAGGAGACCCTCCACATCTAGGTCATACAAATCTAAATATCAAAAGTTTATCACTTTCCTCCACTCCTCGAATCGGACATTTGATATGGCAACCCTAACTGATGTAATGGACTACCTTCTTTCCTTGGTTAAATCTGGCCTGACACATTCATCTGTCCGCATATATCTTTCAGCTATAGTTGCTCACGTACACCCTGGATTGACCTTAGAAATGGACTTCCTTGACAGAACGGTCAAGAGATTCTTACAGGGACTGAGAAATGCTTTCTCTCCAGTGAAGAACCCCCCTGTCTCTTACTACCGTTCTGAATGCCTTAATGAAACCACTGTTCGAACCGATGACTACTTTAGATGTGAAGCTACTCTCATGGAAGACCACTTTCCTCATGGCCATCACGTCGGCACGTAGAGCAGGAGAGCTTGCAGCTCTCAGGTCTGACCCACCATTCCTTAAATTCTGTACAAACAGGGTGGGCCTCCATCCTGACATAGAATTCCTTCCCAAAGTTCTGATAGATTTCCATCTGGCACAAGCCATCATCCTCCCAGCTTTTTTCCGTAACCAACCTCACTGGGGAAAAAGGACATGGCACTCTTTAGACATTAAACAAGCTTTATTATTCTACACCAAGCTTCTTGATTCTTTGTAACCTACGGAGGAAAATCAAAAGGCCAGGCTCTTTCAGCGCAACGTCTTTCCAAATGGATTGCCAGCACCATCTAATTGGCCTATGCATTGGCCTCCCAGCCAGCTCCTCCATACATCAGAACCCACTCAAATCAGTCCTTTGCAGCCTCCTTGGCATTCTTAGAGGACATCCCGATGGATGATATTTGCAGAGCTGCAACCTGGTCAGGTCATCCACCTTTATCAGACACTACAGGATGGACATCAGGGCCATTTCTGGCACCAGACTGGGAAGATCCATCCTTATGGCAGGCCTCCAACCTTCTTCCGGGATGAGCACCCGTTCTTAGACCATCTCCAGACCTCATTGCACCACATCTCACTGCAGACAGCCCACCATCCAAATAAGTGAGCTTGCTAATCTTCCATAAGTGTGCATTCACAAACAACACGATGGAGAAAGACAGGTTGTACTTACCAGTAACTGTTGTTCTCCGAGTATGTTGTTTGTGAATCCACACTACCCATCCGCCTTTCCCCTCACAAGCTGGCAGGGTGAGATGTACTCTTTCTCAACCTGTGCTTAGCTTATATATGAACTGAGGGAAATAAGCACGAAATGGCGCCGAAGGCGGGTGGAGATGGTGGGCGGTCCTAATCACAGATCTTTATCCAATCAGCTTGACAGTTCTGATACTGGCTCCATGCAGACACAGACCCATAAGTGTGGATTCACAAACAACATACTCGTAGAACAGCAGTTACTGGTAAGTACAACCTGTCTTTTTACATTCAAGGTTTGTGAGGTTGAAAATGTTCCGCTTACTGATAAAATGTTTTTTTTTCTCCCCTTAATGGCTGGAAAAAAGAAGGGAAAAAATTAAGAGTGCTAAACTCTTCAGACTGCTACTGGTCAGCCCCATTTTGGAGCCTGGATCAGTTGTAACGTTTGATATGATCTGGCCTTGCCATTTGTGTTTCTTCATTCATAAGAATGGTCTTTCCCTAGAGATCTGAAAACATTCAAGTAATGCCCAGACCTAGATTGGATTGGTTAGAATATCTCCAAAAGGAGATGTTAGGGAAAAAGAGAGGGAAGCTCAATAAAAAGCAAGGAATAATTAGGTAAAGGTCACCCTTGTTTGAAAGCCAGTTGTATCTGACTCTAGGGTTCAGTGCTCATCTCTGTTTCATAGCCGAAGAGCCAGCGCTGTCTGCTTCTGCAGATGTTTCTGTGGTCATGTGGCAGGCATGCCTAGACACTGGAGCATACAGAACACTGTTTACTTTCCCACCAAAGTGGTCCCTGTTTATCTATTTGCAATTTCTTGCTTTAGAATTGCTAGGTTGGCAGGCGTAGAGACAAAGATGGGAGCTCATTCTGTCCTGCAGTATTTGGGTATCAAACTGCTGACCTGCTGCCTTCCAGTCAACGTCTTAGCCACTTGAGCCACTGCAGTCCCTAGGGATAATTGCATAGTACTAAACAAGTAGCAGCATTCTCCATTACCAGGAAAAAAGGAAGCAAAAATAAGAAGCTAGTCAATTTTGAGAAAAGCTGCTTCCCATACCTTGCTTCCATGGCGCTCCAGCGATGAATGCGGCTGTTGTTCACTTTCTCTTCAGAGATGCAGATCTTAGGGTTGGGCTCTCCGTCTGGGCATAATTTAATGTTCAGTGGGATATAGTCTTTCCCATCCTGCATGTTTTATAATGAAGAAACAAGGGAAACGGAGATTTACGTATTCAATACATTCAATGCACAAGACTGGGTTTCCTTCCTCAGCTAGAACCATAGATGACTGTCACATTTTGTCAAATTGCTTTTTTAGTACTCTGCTTGTCCCTAAAATCCTCTGAGGTGATTATTTTATTTCTATCTTAATGTAAAACAGCTATGAATGTTTTGGGAATGAACCAGCAGTCAGGTTTTGTTCCTGGAGTCTGTAATCTCCATCATCCAAGCTGAGCATTTCTAAAATTACATAGAGTGGTGAGTGAGATTAGGACCTTTCGAGCTGTAATTTTTAAACCAGACACAGGGAGCCTCTGTTCTTCCAGATGTTGCTGGATTCCCACTAGTCCCAGCTTGCATACTAGTGATCAGGAATGTAAAGAATTAAGGGCCAAACAGTTAACCTATTATTAGAAGCCAAGGTCCCTTAAGAGGAGAAGACTGATTGTGTAGAAGTTGGGAAAATATGTCACTTCTTGTGCTGTATCCGATTTCGAATATTGGCTATCATCATGGGGATCAGCCATGAAAATTGTCCTGAGATTATAATGCAGTGGCTTTCCATTTGGCTTCTACATTGCAGTGTGACACCCATAGTTCCATTGATCCAGTTTCGGGTGTCACTTTCTGGTCCTGAGCCCTTTTAGCACACAAAGTCCTCCTCAGCTCCAAGCCAGGATGGATGAAGCTGCTGCCCTCCATCAAGATGGATTCAAGTAGAATTTAATCCACTTGGGGACCATCACCCTTCCCTGTGGACTTTACCACCCAAGGCCATTAGTCCTCAGGTTTGTCAGGTTAGATAACCACTGCCTAGCGATTGGTGTTGAGTTGCTGGTAGTAGGGTCTACTCTATCACCATAGCAGGAAATATGTCACACAGCATTGAATGATTTACATGCCTTCATGTTTTCACTGCAAGAGGAAGAAAGATACTACAGTTTTGCAGTATCTGCCCTCGGAAATTTGATTCCCAGAAGCAACTCACATTATGTATCAGAAGCTGACTTTCTGTTATCAGAGAATGGCACTTAAAATACTCGTCTTCCTCTCTGGTCATCTTCCTATCTTGTTTCCTCTAGTATAGGAGTTCTCAACTTTTTTAAGCCAGGGGCCGGGTCACGCTCCTTCAGACAGCTTCAGGGGCTAGAGAGCCATTTTGCCCTTACTCTACCACATGGCACTTCTGGGTGTGGTGGAGGTGGTGGTGGGCTACATAAAATGGTGCCACTGGTTGCATCTAGCCCATGAGCTCCAGGTTGAGAATCCTTGTTCTAGCTATAAAAGGAAAAAAAACCCACTCCCAAATTATACTTTTTTCCTGCCTAGCCAGCTAGATCTCCTTCAGTTTGAGCTCCACTAATTTCATTTGCTTTGCCAAGTGAAAAAGTAAAGGACCAAGCCCTGCAATTGAAGATTACATAAGTACCACATTTCAAAACTAGAGAGAAAAAGTTGATTAACCTATGCTAACAAGCAATTATATAATTGTCTTTGTGGGACACCAAAGTCTTTTATGTTTATGCTTCTTAGAGCAATTTAAAATATTGAGTATGTACATTTTCAGAGTAAGAGTTAAAAAAAGAAACATGATATTCCCTTTACGGGTGTTTAAAATTGCTGAAAACTATTTGGTTGATAAAGAGTTGCTGTTCCTCCAGGGGGTAAATGAGGATTTCAAAACACCACTGAACATGAGTTTTCTGCTAGGCATGGATGAATACAATTGGATTTGTCAAATGTGATCCTCTTTGAGCAAAAGATTTATTACAGCCTCCCCCATTTTTGTTTTCTATTCCCTGCTATGCTATAAATATAAACTTATTTACTGCAACTAGGTCTCACATCTCTCCAGAATAGCTTGCACGTGCATGTAATTTGAGTTTTCAATAATAATAATAATAATAATAATAATAATAATAATAATAATAATAATAATAATAATAATAATAATAATAATAATAATAATAATAATAATAATAATAATAATAATAATAATCTAGTGTCAGAAATTCTGGGTTGAAAGGATTTTTGCTGGAGAAACTCTCCTCAGGGGCTCTGAATGAGGCTCCTTTCATGTCCCCAAAAGCTGGGACAGAGACGGGTGCTCAATCTGTCATGCAGGACCCGGATCTCGAACAGCTGACTTGTCGGCCTTCCAGCTAACAAAGCAAGCTTCTTAACCACTGAGCCACTGCAGCCCCTTGATTTTTCTATACATTAGATAGATTTCTTTTACCTGTTGTACATTTGCCTGGAGCAGATCCCCTAAGCGCTCCACAAGTTCTGTGAAGGTGGGTCTCTCTGTTGGAATGCTGTGCCAGCAATCCAGCATGGTCTGATAGCTGCAGAGAATGAAATATGCTTTAAAGTTAAGTCATAGTGATTCACTTGTGATGTTATCTTTGCTTGTAATGATGCTGATTAGAATATATAGTTTTTTATATTTTATAGGCAAGCTACTGTCAACCATAGCTTGCTAGTCCCCTTCTGTCTTGCCAAAGAGCTCGTTAAGCCTCTTTGTCTTTGATCTTGCTGATTCTAGCCTCCCATCAACAGGTAGAAAAGAAGGCTACAAAATGAGACTGCTTGTCAACTGGTCAGCCAGTGGCTCCATCTTGGAGATCCTTGACCAGAAACATAACTAGGGCAGGGCAACCAAAGCTTTGATGCAGGCTGCTGGAATTTAGAGGACGCCACAATGGCTACCCTGTTTTGATATTTACTGCTGAAAAGACTTGAAACCACCTATTGAAATATAACAGAACATAGCTCTCATGTGTAAGTTACTTTTTCACAGGTATAACTAAGATATCTTTGTGTTTGAGATGAAGTGCAAGATAGAATTCCCCTCTATTCCCACACAGAGACTAGACTGACAACTAAATATTATTTCTACACCACATAGAGCTGTGATGGCGAACCTTGGCACTTCAGCTGTTCTTGGACTTCAATTTCCAGGATCCCAAGTCCTACGTACATGCAGTAAACCCATTCGTGTGGATTCACAGGGACTTGGGCTTCTGTGAATTGAAGTCCAAGAATAGTTGAAGTGCCAAGGTTCACCATCATTGACATAGAGACTGATGGGTTTTTTTTACCATGCCAAAGGACAGCCGACAGCTTATGGGATTAAGGGCAGGTTGTGGGACACTCAGCTCTGCCATCTAATATTTTGCACCCCTCACCATCTATTTGTTGAAACACCATCCTAATTTCTTTCATTTGTTATTAATTGTATAGTTTGCTTATGTTGATCTGGGCACCAGCTAAGCTCTGAAATATATCTGAAATATATTTCTAGAACTGAAACAGCAATTCCTTGTGATCCTGGAGTACAGCGGTGTATTGTGGAAAGCTCAGTATTTCTAATAGAATTATCAGCATTGTCTTTAAGCTACAGTCCCCAGGATTTCTTGGAGGAAGTGAGCCACACTAATAATAATGAAAGGATTTTTGTGGAAGAAGCTCTGTTCAGGGAACGCCAAAATGAGGCTCCTTTTGTTTCCTCAAGAGCTGGGGCAGATGGGCACTCAATCCATCATGCAGTACCTGGGTCTTGAACTGCCAACTTGTCGGCCTTCCAGCTAACAAGGTGAGCTTCTTAACCACTGAGCCACCACAGCCACACTGAAGCCAGTGGAGTGGGAACAGATGGATATTTTGGAGAGGCGTGGAGTGAGGCACTTGACACAACACATTGCTCTCTAGGAGTGGAAAACCTACATTTCAGGAGTTGAATATTCTGGTGATCTCATCCGCGTTCCTTCTTTGAGTCTTCGGCAGAAGTCCTCATCAATCTGCACACCTGGGTACGGGGAGGCCCCTGTGGGTGCAAACACACACAGATATAATGAATGTCACATGAAATGCCATACATTTTGTCAGCCTCCTGCAAAAGTGAAACACATCTAAGTTGGGACTAGCTGGGTCAGAACAAAGGAAGAGGAAGGAGAGAATAACCTGGTTAAACAATGTCACAAAAAATGGTTAAGAAGACTCCTCCTCCAAAGATGAATCCAAACCTGGACCAGATGACACTAAAGAACCTGCTTTACAGGACACTCAGAGTAAGACCAGTGGGAATCTACATTTCAACTCAAGGGAGTGTAGGTAGTTAGAAAAAAACACTCTGATGGTTGCCTGCCTGCCAGGAACAAAGACATTCTCAAGAAGAAGTGCATTCTCATGAGAAGGACTCTGCTTTCAAGGAAGCCTTTTCATGTTGTTTCTACAGTAGAGGCCTGGATCAAGATCACGGAGTACAGATTTACAAACTTAAAGTCATGGCCAGAAAAGGTGTTTACTGGGCCTAGCTCTTCTCAAACTTCTTGAACCACTTGGTTCCAGTTCTGACATACTGCCTCCTTTAACTTAACTCGGACCTTGTTTTTGGATCACCCATTCCTGACTAACCTGCTCACTGGGAGGGCTATGCTGCCTTTATTCTTTGAATTCCCTTGTCTCAATAACTCTTGCTGATGTAGACTCTGCCAGATTAAATTTTGATATGTTTGGAGAATACCCTGTAGCCCATCTGGACACTACATATGGGCTGATCAATTTCCATTGAAATTTCTCAGACAGAAATTGCACAAGTTTATCAATGTACAAAGTCGGCATGCAATCTGACAATCATACTTTAATTGTCCATGGTCTCTCTGTAATTTTTGACTAGTCTTCTCCTTGTGTTGCTCCTGAATTCCAGGTATAATGGAACTGGCTCGTAGCAGGACAGGTACAAAGTTTAGTTTTGTGATGTACCAAAGTGCTAAACAAGGTGGTAAAATGATCTTGGGTAGAAGAGTCATTGGAAGACAAGGCACTGTAGCCTTGCTATTTTCAAAAGCCCTGTAGGAAGCTCACCTCCACTAATGATGACTGAACGAATATGACAAGGGAACTAAATGGCACACAAACAAATCACTCTAACTAACACAACTGTCAGGGCAAGGAAAAACCCCTCTGATGGAGCTCTAATAGACCACAATTTCCACTTCAGGAAAGCAAAAGTGTTCGAAGGAGCAGCTCTGTTTTCAACTCTGCTTCTCTTTTCCTCACTTCTTCTGCCTTCTTTGACAGCATGCCCACAGAACTGCTGGAACTGAGACAAGAGGCACCCCCCACAACCCCATTCTTCTTCCTTTAGACTTCTTGAATCCAGAGGAATTATTTCAGAGGGACACCTAATCTGGATTTAACACAGGAGATTTAATGGAATCTGAATTCTAGTCCAGTTTTGGATGAATCCTCATACATTTTATATCAAATAACATTCTTTCTTGATTTCCTGTTTTTCATGCAGTTTTTGTGGCATGCCAGGTTCTACTGCATGCTTTGGAGCAAAATAAGCAGTATAAAAGCAAGAAGAAATAAACGGGAGCATAGTTCCACTAGAATAGAGCTGTTACATGGTAAATCAACATCTGTGTAAATCCCACTGGTTTTGTGGGTCTACTGTACTTGGGATTAGCAATTGAGTTTAAACCAATATATCCTTAGGGATAAGCACTCCCTCCCACATTATTCTGTTTGATGAAAACCTGCCTCTCTTCCCACATGGCTTTAACAGCTTCATTGTGGTGCACCATTAAACTACATTGCATACTTATTGGCAAATAGAGGTCCCATCCTGTCCAGCAGGATATGAAATTAGGATTTGAAATTCCTGGTTAAGTAGGAGCCTGAGTAGTGTTAATCTTGTTTGCCAAATGCAAAATTAAACCACAAAGAAGTCCCACAAAGCTCAAGCAGAAGAGGAAAAATGGGTTTGAAAGAGATGAAGGAGAAAAAATGGAAGGAAATCACATCACTCAGCTGAGGCTGGTGTTGTAATTTGCAAAGGACAGTTTTCAGGAACTAAACTGGCCTTTTAAAATATCAATAGGTGAATATATCCTGTTCATGTAGAAAATTCTGCTTTCATTCCCACCTCAAAGGTTATTAGGTAGACTCATTTAGAGATTGTAGAGAATTTCTATCACCACTGGTCTGATGGGCATGTGGTCTGAAGGCAGTTTCAAATTCTAGATGTCTAGTGCTAAGAAACTTATAATTTGAAAGTAATTAGTTGCTATTATAATTCTAAATCCCTGATTATAAGTAACTGGCTGTCTTCTACCAAGCTCTGCCTTGGTTAGATAAACCCCTGAAGTTGTAGTATCATTTGCTACTTAGATACACAAATGCATTCCATTGCTCTGAAAGTTCTTGTAAATTGGATGCCAAGAAGGGATGCCATGCTGTTTGATACTGTGTAGACAATTCCAAAAGGCCAGCAGGCATTAACGTGATCACAGTTCAATAATTTCAGTAGCCCTTTTCTATGCAATGTTGACCGTCACTGAGAACATAAAAATAAGGAGTTGCCCTCAGTCTGTTCACAGAACAGATGTAATTTGCCAAGAAAAATGAAAGTGGGTTTAATAGCTGGTATAATAGGGACCTGGCGGGCAATGGTCCATGGGGTCGCAGAGGGTCGGAATCGACTGTGCGACTGAACAACAACAAAATAATAGGGAATTGTGATTCCATAAAATATGTGGGTTTTTTTAAATAGTTGCAAACGTTTCTTTTGGACTCATGGAGCCTATAAAAGTGGCAACTGTGGGAAGGAGCTCAAAGGTACCCCATAACAAAGACAAGAAATGTCTCATGTTCTGGTTCCTAATGGCCTATAAAATGTTTTTTGTAAGTGAGGGTCTCTTGCTGACACAGCTTCTCAATTCAATATTTGTACATGTGAGCTGTACACAGGAGAGTTGCCAAACCAAGGACATGCCTGGATGATCTTTAGAAAGATGTCTCTTCAGAAGAACAATGTGCTTTTTGAATTTGTACCACTTAAACAGGAGTCATGTCGGAAGTTGTGCAAAGGCCAGAAAGTGTTGTTGTTCCCGTACATTCTTCTGCTCAAAGAACAATCCATTGTCTCCATTAAGCAGTTTTGGTTTGGAAAGGGAAGCTTGTTGAAAATGAAAAGGATTCCTGCAGCTTAAACAGTCTGCTGGGAATAGCAATGTTTGCACTGATTGTTTTAATATCTTTTTATCATTAAAGCTTCTTTGCTAAAAGCTTAGAGGTCTGGATTTTGCCAGTTAACCGCTGTGTGTCCAAATACATTTCCAGCACTGGTTTAAATTCATTGTCCTATTTAATTCAAACCACTCACCTTCAGGCTATTCTGCTGGTTCCCGGTAAGTGGCTAAATCACTTGGATGTGGTGTACTCTGGCTGAGTCACCCAAATGGCATCTCAGTAGAAGAAGTAGCTTCTACTTTTTGTGCTCCATGATTTCCATGCTTTGCCAACCTCTTGCCTTCAGGGAACATTTTTCACGACTTCTTTGCTTGAAACACATGACTTGGACATGTTCTGGTTTAGGGCTTCAAGACACTTGCCTTCAAAACTCCACAATCACTTTGCAAATGAAACCCATTGTTTACCTCTCAGCGATCACAAAATAAAAAGCAAGCTCAATGACAACTGACAGTGCTGAAGAAACCGCAGTAGGCTGTGGTGGCTCAGTGGTTAAGAAGCTCGCCTCGTTAGCTAGAAGGCTGGCAAGTTGACAGTTCGAGACCCGGGTACTGCATGACGGATTGAGCACCCTTCTCTCTCCCAGCTCTTGGGGATATGAAAGGAGACTCGTTTGGGTGTTCCCTGAGTGGAGTTTCTTCTGAAAAAAAATATCCTTTCAACCCAGAATAATTTCTGACATGAAATTATTAGGATAAACAATTGTCCTTTGGCTTTTTAAAGACGTTCTATTACTATTTGTGAGCCTAGCATTTCATATAGGAGCCCTGGTGGAACAGTGGTTAAGTAGCTGTATTGCAACCAAAAGGTTGAGAGTTTGATCCTGACTAGGGGTTGACTCAGCTTCTTCCATTCACATGAGTACCCAGCATGTTGGGGGCAAAATGCTAATTAACTTGTGAACTGCCCAGAGAGTGCACTAAGTGCTATGGGGCGGTGTAGAAGTGTGGTTGCATTGCTTTTTGCTTTGCTTTAATTTGGTCCTCAGTTCACACAAGGGAACTATTAGAACCCCGAGGCATCAACTAAATGTGCACACCTTCACACAAGTTACATGGAGCTCCGTGGCAGACAAATTAAAGTGGAAAATTTCTCTAGGAGATATAAATAGGACTTGCAGAAGTATAAAGAAGTTACAACTGCCTTGCATGCATAATAGCATTGTAGCTCTTACTACTTTTTAAAAACAACTTTGGTTCTTGAAACACGCTTCTCCTGCTCTCCTGCTGGTTATTTGCACTTAAACTTGGATGTTTCAAAGATGGAACTTTGGACCTTACTGAATCCAGCCTTGCCCGAATAAAATCTCCTTGTCCCTCCCTTTTCATTCCTGAATTGGAATGGAACTGGAACTGGAATAAAACCAATCTTAAATTACATACAGAAGCAACAAATAAAGTGGTTCTCCCATTTGGAGAGAATGCCATGGAGTTCCATACCTTACAAGGCTTATGTGGAAAGAGAAGAAGGAGAAAGACTATGAGGCAGACCCAGAGAGGAAGGTGGATAGATAACAGCTGAGAAATATTACGAGAATACCAAATAACACCAATGGAGGCCTCTAGAAGTGCCAAAACAAGAACCTTGTATCTCCATCGACATCCAACGGGGCAAAAGAGGAAGCAAAGAAGAAGAATGTGAAACAAAGCCCTTGAATCTAACCACAAATCTAAACAGGAACAGCAAATGCAAATCTCAGTTATTACCAAGCTTTAAAGTGTCATTAAACTCTTCCTCAGAATAAATGAGAAACAAAAAGTCTGGGATTGAGAGAGAGGAAAAAAAAATACTCTTAAGGATGGTGGAAGCCTTGCC
The DNA here is from genome assembly GCA_030440675.1 of Furcifer pardalis. NCBI lineage: Eukaryota > Metazoa > Chordata > Lepidosauria > Squamata > Chamaeleonidae > Furcifer > Furcifer pardalis. Next base: position 14,863,043 of record CP126899.1, read on the forward strand.
TGGCAGAACATACTACTTCTTTCATGTCCAGGAGAGACTATTAACTGCCAATATAAAGCCATATGACTGATAGGATCAAGAACATCAAGACCAGGGGTTCCCAACCTAACTCCTGTGGGCCAGATCTGACTTCTGGTGCCATTTCATGTGCCCCCCACACCCCTCCAAGGGCATTAGAGAAACAAAATGGCTGCCCCATTGAAGCTGTTGGGACAGAATGGCCACCCCATTGTGCAGGTGGGGCAAAATGGCTGTCCGGACCTTGAAGCTGGCCGAGAAAGTGACCTGGCTCCCAACTTGAAAAGGTTGGGAACCCCTGAACAAGACTATCTATTTGATTGCTCTCATATTGTGCTGTTGAAGAAGCATCAAACTATTTTTTTCTTTTGTAAAATGGAAGAAAATCCATTTACCCTCCTAGAAACCCATGCTAATGAGATCTCAAATACAAACAATGGAGGAATATTGTTATTCCATGGTTTGCCTGAGTCATCCCTCTCCCTCTTTCTTACATGTGGATTGCCAAAAAATATGTTAAGATCTGGCATGGATCTTTCTGTCTCTATGATGGTTTTTTAGCCAACATGTGGTCTTCCCAATGTTTCATTTTTCAGAGGGTCAGCAGATTAGGAGGAACTGTTCTAGGGAAAAGGAAGGGACATGCTACAAACATTAGCATATTGGGCAGAATACTCTGCCACCTCAATTCCTGTGAGAATGTTTCTGTTTCTAGTTTACCAAGAAGCCAATAGCAATAATATCCAGCATAAGCATCCCTGTGACCTCTGAGCTGAGCCCACTCAACCTGTAGGAAGTCAACAGTTTGACAAAATGATATTCTGCATTGTCAAAGCAGCTGCAATCCAGAGAAGCCATGCTTGGGGATTTTCACAAAGTCTTTTGGTTTCCTTTGCTAAGAATGTCGACTTCTGCTTTAAAAAATACACAACATACCAAAATGTCAATCAGCCCCATCAGTGTCTGCATGAAGTTAACCTTGTGACTTAAGCAGAGTTCCTCCTGACTTGCATTTAACTGAAAGGTATTCTCAGGTCTCAAAAGCACTTTTCTGACAATCTAGTGCAGAGGATTATCAAGTACTGGCAGCGTGCCCAATTAAGCTGTTTCAGACCATGAAGTTGTATCAGGTTATTCATCTTTCAACTCAGTGGCTTTCTATATGATGCTGGACTCCCATTAGTCCCAGCTAGCATAGTGCATGGTCAGGGATCATATGACTTGTAGCCCAATAGGAGTGAGGATGATGTCAGAGCATGGCATTTCTCAAATACTCTCCTAAAACCAGGCCACAAATTAAGTAGCCTATCAATGCAGGTAGGCCTGGCCAGGGGAGCTGTTGGGGCTGGATATTTTGTCATATTTCTAGACAGGGGATGATAGCCCTGTAGGAAAAGACCCCATGAATCCATTGGACACAGTTTGTTACACTCTTGTGCCAAATATCTTAGTTTCATTTTCCCTTTGCAGAACCCTTTGTTAATTCATTTAAAAGATAAGGAAAGAAAAGACATCCTTACCTAAAGAAAATATTTCCCACAGCAATACACCGAAAGACCACACATCACTCTGGGTTGTATAGATTTTGTCAAAAATAGCTTCTGGAGCCATCCATTTCAGTGGAAGCCTAGCCTATGAAGTGAAGAAAGGAAAAGATTGTGGGTGGTATCTATCGAGACTCAGCTAGAGATAGAGAAATATAAAATATACAGAGATATAAAAGTATGCATACTTGGGGATTTAACATCACATGGATTAACATAACAAAGTCATCAACAACATATTCAGTATGCTAATCTGAACGGGGATACTAAAGATAGCACCTTGATGTAACTTGAGAGTATAACTATCCACATACACAAGTGGAAAACAGTTATAATAATTGCCTCAAAATAGTCTCATATTCACTATCCAAAACCCCTTTCACTCACATCTCCTTTCCGCACGTAGTCAGGATCTTTGTAAATATCTCTGGCCAACCCAAAATCACAGATCTTCACCACGTTGTTTTCTGATAGTAGAATGTTTCTGGCTGCTAAATCTCTGTGAATGCACTGGAGAGAAGTAGGAGAAGGCAGATGTTGACTAGGAAGCATTGTGAAAAGGTTGGGAATGCAGTCAAATGTACCTAACAAATATCTCCACCATTCAGATTCCTCTTGAAGGAAGTCTGTAAGTTCATTCCATGCAATTACCATGTCTCCATTGCAAAGCTTTGTGCTAAACACATTTAAACATGTGTCCCTCCCCCCTTTGACCCTCAGTCTCCACTACCACCACCCACTAGAGCTAGAGCAACATCCACAGCCAAGGGGGACTTACTTTTCTGGAGGCCAGGAACTCCATGCCCTTGGCCACCTGGAAGCTGTAACAGATCAGGTCCTCCAAAGTCAAGGGGCGTTTATAGAGATCATCAGCATCTAGGAGAAAGCAAGCAGAAGTCTTGAACAATGCTCCAAGCATTGGCATTTGAGGCTCTTCTTCTTCTGCCACATCTGAATCTGAATATTGGTGATCCTCATGATGATGAGTCATGAAGACTGTCCTGAGAATATAATGCAGTGGCCTTCCATTTGATTTCTGCATCACAGCATGACACCTATATCACTGATCCAGTTCTGTGGGTCCCTTTCTGGTCCTGAGCCCTTTTGGTACACAAAGTCCTCTTCAGCCCCAGGCCAGGATGTATGAAGCTGTTGCCCTCCATCAAGATGGATTCAAGTGGGATTTAATCCACTTGGGGACCCTCACCCTTCCCTGTGGACTTTGCCACCCAAGGCCATTAGTCTTCAGGGTTGTCTGGTTAGTTACTGCCACCTGACACTTGGCTGTATTGAGGCTCTAGGACAGCATAACATCAAGGAAACTCAAAGTAGACATATATTTACCTTCCTCTTCTTCTTCTGAATCTGTATAGCTCTTATCTTCAATGAATCCTGAACTGGCAGAGCTACCAGTGCTGGCCACACTTTCCAGGCGCCTTTTGATCAGCTCTGTTAAATCGCTAATGGACTCCGCCAGCCCCTTTTCTGCCAGGACCAAATTCTCCTGTGGCTGAAAAGTAAAATCCACAACAAGGCCCATTATCCCCTTTCTATGTGCATGGGCATGTGTCTCAGCACACTGAAACATAGGAATAGTGGGGAATATTCTTACATCTCCTTTTGAACCAACCCAATGCAAACTTCGAGTTGAAATAAATACTATATTTGGGATTTCACAATTAATCTTGATGTGTAATTCTTCCCTTAAAAAAGGGAAGGGTATAAAAATGAATAAAAAGATGTGTTTTAGGTTGAGGGATTTTTTAAAAACTGCATTTTGAGGAAAAACTTTTAGAAATGCACATGGTTTTGGAAAACAAATTGGTATTTGGTCCCAATGAAAGTGGAATGATCAGATTCTGTTCTGGGAGAAGTGAAGCAAATTTACGGACTGGTTTGGAAAAAAGGACACACCACCATCCTAGGCTAATGCTTAGCTCTCTCTCGGTTTGCTCTCTTGGATATAACACTTTGCATCAAGAACATTTTTGTAAGGTACATATGTGATAAAATGAGGCCCCAAGTTCTTCACATATCCAAAAGGGAGTTTAGTAGGTTTCTAGTCTATAGTAGAAATGTGGCTTCTTGTGCTAGCCAAAAGGGCCATTTGGTTGTTTTCACACTTTGGGGGGCCCAGGAAGGGAAGAGATAGAGAGACGCCCATTGTAAACAAGACAACCAGAGTTGTTTACCCAACTCTGGAATCTGATTGGAAGTAGCCTGAATACCCAAGTTCACTTGATACCTGGCGAGGGTCTGGTAGAGAGCCAGAAGGAGAGTTCAAAAATGGTTGTCAACTAGGGAACATCGACAAGAAAGATGGGCTTTCCAACTAGGCCTTATCTCTGGAAATCTTAATTATGGTAACTTAGAATAGATAGACAGATTCCTTTTATTTAGGGGAATACTTGTCTGAAACATCCTTTCTCTAAAACAAATAAAATTAGTTTATTTTTCTATGCTGAGATCTGTAACCTGATTCATCAAGAACCATGCTACCAATTTAAATAAAAATATTTTCTTCAATCAATGTGTGTTCATTGGAAATGGGATATTGGGTTAAAAGACAGTAAGTCCTTCTTTTCTGCCTCTTGAAAACGCTACCATAACCTCTCAAATAAATGGACTTGCCTCTGTAAACAGAGAAGCTAATATTTGGTTCAGTCTGGCTGGGCTGAGAATGGATGGTGAACATATTTTTTCCTTGCGTGAGTTTGGGAGAGTTCTAGAGGGGATTTGTTTGAATAATCCGCCTTGGATTGAATGCTTGAGAGGTCCCAAGCAAGTGAGGAAGAGTGTGCATTCATCATAACATATAATGATCTTTAAGCAGCATGAGCTTTTTGTTCATGGCTTTTTTTGACCGCCTGACTTGGACTGTTTTGGAGAGAGATGAAGTATCTTCTTACCTTGCTCGCAATGAAGTCTCCCCTTTTTCCTCGTAGGTAATTTGACAGATTTCCATATTTGCAATACTCTACTATGACCATCAAAGCACCTGCAAAAATAACCAGAAAAAAAAGTTCCTAAAATTATAACAGAGAGTGGGAAACATTAAATGACAGAAAAGGTTTCTTGAGCCATCATTGAGAATGATATACAGTAATACACCGGATAACAATTGCATCGGATAACGCTAGAATCGGATAACGATGCAAGGTTGTTGTTTTTTTTGGAAAAAACTTGCATCGGGTAACGATTCTGGATAATGATTCTTAACGTTATCCGATGCAATGGTCTGCGGGTGTGGGGTGGTTTGGGTGGAACTACCAAATCCACCCCCCACCCGCAGCGGTCTCTGCGACTGCAGTAGGGTCGCGGAAAAGCACCCGCCTTTTCCCCGACCCTACTGCAGTCGCAGAGACTGCTTGTGTCTCTTTCCCCCCTGTATTTAAACTATTTAAGCTGTAGTTTAAATACAGGGAGGGAAAGAAAGACACAAGCAGTTCTCTCTCTCCCTGTAGTTTAAATATAGGGAGGAAAAAGAACACGAAAGCGATCGAGTCTTTTTTCCTCCCTGTATTTAAACTACAGGGAGAGAGAGGCTTGTGTTTTAAATACAGGGAGGGGAAGTAAAAAACACAAGCCTCTCTCTTCCTGTAGTTTAAATTTAACCGCTGCGGTTGGGGGTGGCTTTAAAGGCAGGGAGGAAAAGTTCTTTCCCTGCCTGCCTTTAAAGCGGTTTGTCCCTGAAGCCACGGCTTTTTTTAAGCGTTGTTCGATGCATGCATCGGACAACGCTAAAAATCGGATAACGTCATGACTTGTGGAACCAAGTCATAACGTTATCCGGGGTATTACTGTATGTCTTTCTTAATATCACTGTTGCTTTGATGTCCTAGTTTATTACACACTCAAAGCTTTTCATGCATGTGGATGGTGTTGGCAGTGACATGCTCAGAAACATGATCCATCCTGAAGTCCAAACTGGCACATGACAGTATCCCATCACCTAATTCCAGGAATGCTTAGGATGGCCTTCACTTGAATTCAAACTAAGATAAATATCTTACATTGCAGGTTATGGGCCGGTTTTCTCAAGCAAGAGATTTGGTTCATCAGCAGTGGCTCACCTCCTTGTTTGGTACAAGCTCCAAGCAGGTTGACAACATTGAGGTGGTGCCCAATATGGATGAGGATCTTCAGCTCTGACATCAGCGCCTTGCATTCGTTAGTGGTTGCACACTCTGCTTAAGATAAACAGGACAAAGACCATCTTTGCACAACAGGATGTTGACAAGAGGGAATAGAAAATCCTGTTTATACTCCAAGTGGAAGCAAACATCAGTAGAAGGGAAGGTAACAAAGCCCACCCAGGTCCCATTGGGTGTCTCTTGCATAGGAATCTGCTCATCAGATAAGGACTTCTTGACCGTCACATCAACAGTCCTCAAAGTCTCTCTCTTCTTGTGTGAAAGCTGGACTGTCTTACTAAAGCTCTTCTTCTTCACATTTCCTCAAGGAGGTCAACATAGTTATGAGTGTTATCTATGAGCAATATGTGGTCAGTTATTTAAATTTGGAAGGTTTTTTTTTTTAAAAAGACTTGCCATTTTTTGGACTCTTTCTGCCCCTATTTGCATGGCTAATAATAATGATAGCATCATAATAGTCATAATGATAGCAAACCACTAGTTGAGGAAGGCTGTTCTAAGATAGGGATTCTGAATGGGTGAGCTAGCAAATCGGACTGCCACAGAAATCAACATCTTTCACTATAGATAAGCCCATCTATTAACACCACCCTAATAAAACTGATCTCATTTGATTTCAGGGGTTAAGCAGGATTGGGCATAGTTAGGACTTGGACAGGAGATCAACATGGAATAACAGAGCTGGTAAAGAACTCTGCCTCTATCTTTGGACAGCCCCTGCCATTCGGAGCTGAAATTGATGTGCCAGATCTATGGTATGATTCACAATAAGGCAGCTTCTTACATTCCTTCTTGTGCCAGTTTTTAGAAAAGATCTGTGGACCCTGTTTAGCAAAGGCGCTATCTTATATATATTTCCTTTAAAATCTCAGGAGATAATGAATTCTAATATGCGTTTTTCTATATCAACTTCTCCATGGGAATTGTACCACGATGAGCAGGAGATCTGAAAATACCATGCAACAGAAAGTAACAAGGCCAATCTAGACAGACCGGTAAAGATGCTTGACATTCATAAAAGCAGGGGACTCGGGAGAGGAAGCAAAAGATGCTGCTAGCTGTCAGCTGCACCATGATTGAGGAAAAACTTTGGCTCGTCAGATGTTTTGAGCCTCAGTTCCCAGAAGCCTCAGCCAGCCAATAACTAAAATTCTGTGAACTTTCATGGCATTTTCCAAACCTTTCTGATGGCAAGACATAACAAGGGAGATGGAGACATAAAATTGATACTGTTTGTAAAAGTTTGGTGCTCACACCACTGCAAGTTTTAGTCTGAAATTTGCTGGTATTATCCAAGTTGCCAAGTCCTATACCTGCAAAATGGTTCAGCACTTCAGATAGCTCCTTTGAAGTTGGCACTCAAAAGTTTGGCATAGTTTCACCATTTGACTGACTTTAGACCCACCAAGCTGCACTTAGCAGGGTCCTTTGTTTCTAATCCTTTGAAGTCCCCTTCTCTGAACCTCCACACATTCCCCACTTTAAATGCTCCCAAAAGAGTTGGCCACTTGGTTCAGTGGGAGCTCTTTGAGACTCTCGGAGAAGTGTACCTTTAAGCATTTTAACAGCAACTGTTTTGCAGGTTGAAGCTTTATCTATGCCAAAAGCAGACGCCTCCACCACTTTCCCAAAAGCACCATGACCCAGAGTTTTACCTAGAGAAGCAAGAGGAAAGAGTGAGCCAGACTATACCGACAACCGTTTGCATCAGATAGGAGCAGGGCTGTGTGTAAAGCAGTGAACAAGTACAATAATTGCATTGTTACAACCCAGAGCAATCCCTCTTAGTTTGAATAACTTATTGCTTTCTTCCTCTGTTTTATACAGTTTAGTCTGGTTTGGTGAATCTCTTGAAAAACCAGAAACATAAACATTACTAGATGCTGGCTCTCAATTTTCATGATTTCCCAAGATTTCATAAACTCTAAGTAGGACTAGTTAAGGAATTTAGGCAAAATCTGTATTATTAACAAAATCAGATTTAGACCAATTTGTGTGAGATCCAGACAGAAGTGGAACAGCCACTTTCAGTTCTGTGGTGAAGGGTAACAAATTTATAGATCTATTTATATCTGGACCATAAAATAGAACAGATGACACACAAACTTTCAGCTTTCTAAGCTTTGCATGCAAGCTCCAGAAGCCAGGTGATACAGGTCTAGTATGCCTTGAAATTTCATGTGCATCAATATAAAAACAATAAACTATAGCCATTACACTTTTCCAATGCAAATCAATGGAAGACTTGCACATTGACTCAAATCTGGTGCACAGATTGAACTGAATGAAGCCCAGAGTGAAACATATTTAGAAACCTAAACAGGCCTCTGAAATTAACCAGGGGGGACCCATATACAGCTGTAGTTTCAGATATATCTTTGCAGCACCCAAGGGACAATTTATTTTAGAAAGCAAAGAAAGCTGTTCTTGAGATGCTCTATATTCTGTTTTCTTTTGCCTGTTGCAGATAATTACCACATACACACAGCCCTGAATATATATATATATATAAGAGAGTACATGCATTTGTGTGTGCAAAGAAAGCAAAAAAAAATCAATGGCTCAGTCAAATGCAGCAAAGAGCCCAGAAACCGTTAAAAGGCCTGCATCACATTGGAGAACATATGTATAAACTGATAAAGAGTTTATGAACATATGTGGTGATAGTGTTGCTTCACAGGGAACATTCATTGCAGGGAACGTAAAGACAAAAGTGAAGGGGTGAGGATATTCCAGAATTCAGACTGTGTTCAGAAGACCTTGCAAAATAGTAGATTTGTTAAAAACAACTGCATGCTATAGTTTCCTCATTCAACTGAATCAATTTTGCTCTAGCTTCTCCCTATGCAATTTGGTTATAATCAATTTGATTAGTAGTTATACTTGGAGACTTATTAAATGGTAGCCTTTGCAATAGCCTACCTGAAGCATAGAAATTAATGATTTTCTACTGCTGTTCTGATTACTTTATTAAAAGAAGGACCACAGTGTGCTTGCAAGGTAGCATTGTATTTTCTGGCAATGCAGATTGTTGGGTTGATAAATTCTGATATCTTTGTTATGTCCCAGAATTACTGTAAAACAAACTATTGCTGGAGGAAAGGATCTCTTTTTGTCTTCTCTTACTGAGTACATTCCTATTATAGAGATGATTATGCTTTCCTTGGCAGAAGACTGTAACGAAAGACGTTTCTTAGGATCCTTCCATTTGCCAACTTCATGGTTGACTTTACAGTTCCATAGGCAGGACCATAATTGTACATCGAGAAGTGCATGTAGTTATCATGGAAGTCCCCCAGGCTTGCCAAAATGCATCCAGCCAGAAAGATCCATATTAACAGATGACTTCTAGCAGTTTTGTCTCCATCAGAAGCAGGCCTTTTGTAAAGAGATTGATTCCTAAAAGCCCAACCAAGACCAAACCACATTGCAACTGTGAAAAACCAATTTAAAACACCTTCCCTATAAAATTGAAACCCGGATGGCCATATATAAGCCAAGTTTTTTGGGGGGTGGTGGGTGGGAGACAGTGATCTAGACTACTTTTCAGATGTAAGAGGCAGTGAATGCATTTTACCCAGCCGCAGCCTGTCTCTTGGGAATTCCCATTTGCTGCTGTCATACGGAAGGCGATCACATTGTTCATCGAGTGGCATCTCCTCAGGGTCCATTATGATTGATAAGTATCCTGTTTTGATGTCTGTGGCATCTGGCTGCAAAAGGTCAGGTAAGAATTTACCAGTTAACTTGAAACTTACTGCTAGATTGAAATCTAAAGAGGAGAAAGTCTAATGAAATGATCACTGAATGGTACAAGAACTTAAGCCACACAAACAGGACTGGGTCTGAGCCATTTGGGGGTGTGAGTAGGTTTGATGTGTGCTCATTTTATATTAGTACAGATCATTATCCATATATTTCGTTTCTACGGTTTCAGTTTTCTATGGGTCCAGAATATTCAATAAAAATCTCTGAAAAATGTGTCTGTGTGTGTCTCTCTGTGTACACACACACGCACACACACACACACACACAGAGAGAGAGAGAGAGAGAGAGAGAGAGAGAGAGAGAGAGAGAGAGAGAGAGAGAGAGAGAGTATGTATATCCATGGCACATTACCAAAACTAGCCACATTTTTTTTCCTTTCCCACTTCTAGGAGACTGATGTGCCCCAACTTAAAAACACTGGCATGTGTGAACAGGCAGTTTAGAGCAAGTTGTTTTGCATTAATAACCTTAATGGACTTATTTGCAGAGCAGAATGCACTTATTTCTTGTCATTATACTAATGTTTTCCAGCAGAAGCCACAGTGGCCTAAGAGGTGACCCTGCTAAAACACACAATTATATAATTAGAAATTGCAACAACTCATTATGGCAACTGACGTGGCCCATTAAATGAAAGAGAACAAAAGCTGGGATAGTTCCAATAGTTTTGAACTACCACCTCATTACTGTGGGAAGAGGCTCTCCCAATAGTTTAATATTATGTAAATGAAGTGGAAGAAATCCAAGAAAAGTTTTGAGCTCACATATTCTCTAATTCCCATGAGCCAAGTGAAAGATTTTACTGATATTTAGGTTCATTTTTTCTGGTCCAGTTGCCTCTTGCGACTGAATCCAAGTTTCATGGTTTAACACCAGTGATGGAATGATGCCGGTTCTGACTGGTTCCCCAGAACCAGTAGGAACAATCCCGGAGGGTAGTTCTTTTTCTGAGGCGTCCGGTTCCAATGCTCAAAAAAAAAAAAAAAAAAAAAAGGAAAAGAATTTTTTTTAAAAAATTTGGAACCAAAAATGGCTCCAATTTAGTGTGCATGCACAGAAATCAATCTGATGCATGCACACTGCAATCGTGAAGTGCACATGTGTCAGGATGAATTTCTGCACATGCGCAGTAAGAGGCAGCCATTTGCTGTCTATTGCCACTGGAGCCATACCTTTTCGGAGTGGCTCCGGCGGTGAGGTGAACGGGGGTTTGGGGATCAAGCCGTGCTAGTGCACGGTTTGATCCCAAAAAAACCCCATTTGCCTCACTGATGCTTCGGTGAGGTAAACGGGGGCTTTGGGAGCAAGCCAAACATGTGCACGGCTTGGTCCCAAAGCCCCCATTCGCCTCACCGAAGCATCGGTGAGGCAGATGGGGGGGGGGTTAGGAGGCAAGCCGCCGTGCTGACTGCCTAGTGCCTGCTCCCCGACCCCAGGCCAGGTAAGTGATGGATTTGTGTTTGGGATGGGTTGATTTATGTTTTGGGCGGGGATGGGTTGAATTTTTTTTAAAAAAAATTCTTTGGACCCGCCCATAACGTCATGATGTCATGATGTTGGCTCTGCCCACTATGTCATGACATCATGATGTTGGCTCCACCCACGACATCCATGACATCAGGGTGGGGTAATTTAAAAATTGTCATCCCACCACTGTTTAACACAAACTCTGGTCAGTTGCAAAACAATCCAAGGCCAACACTTAATGAATCTGACTTGTTCAGCTAGCCTGAGTTTGTGATTAACCATGTTTATTGGTTTGCATGAAGCAACAACCCAAGAATAGGGGAAAGCAAAACAAGACACCAATCATACATTCTCTTGGGAAAAAAATAAAGGAGATGGGTGAATATGTTCTTTAATATTTTTCTCAGGTGTATTCAGTTTGCCCTTAAAGTGCTGAACTATTCCATAAGACTGTCACTTTGGCAGGAAGTATTGATAATTGTAAAGGCCCAATATTATCAGTCTCTTTCAGTATTTTAGGGACCAATAATTAACACACCAAGCTCAAACTTTTCTTCTGTCACTTTAGCAAGAGGAAAGAATTTCTATGCTTGGAACAACCTGGAGAGTCATCTTACTTTTCTCAGCTTCCGTATGAAGAGGGTCAGGAGAAGCCAAAAGAGTGTGGCTGCTAAACCAGTGCATACCAAAATGATAACCTCAATGTTGGACTTTTCCTCAGAGCCTGAAAAAAAAGGGACATTGTCATTAGACCTGAACTCTCTGCCGCCTCCTCCTACTCTGTAGCTAGGACATCCATAAAATGTACATGCCTGGCACCATCTCTGTCTGCTTGTACCAGCAACTGAACAAAAAGGATGGATATTAGGATAAGGGTTCCAGATCCTTGGCTTTGTTTTGGGTCACTTCTGCAAAGTGTTAGAGTTCAGAATTGATATGGACTGTATTGCTGCAGGCAGGGACAAGACATGTCTTAATAATACAGCAAAATCCACATAGTTACAGTAATACCTCGGATAACGCTAAGGCTTGGTTCCTCAAGTCTTGGTGTTATCCAATTTTTAGTGTTATCCGATGCATGTTAAAATCCTATGGGATGAATCGGATAACGTTAAAGCTCCATAGAGATACATTGTAACCGCACAGGCTTTAGCGGTTGTTATCCGATCCATCCCATAGGACCTTAACGTTATTCGATCCAATTCTCCTCCCCAGATTACTTAACGCTATGCGATTTTAGCGTTATCCGAGGTAAATGTTAACCGAGGTATTACTGTATATAAATTACAGAGGGTGTAATTATGCCAAGGATCTTTTCAAGTTCAACAGCAGAACTAAGACCAGTGCATGCACAGCATCATTTTTAATTTATAGTATGTGGAACATGCCTGGTTCTGCTCTCAAAATGTCCCCTTCCCCTCCACATATTGCCGGAGCATTAGTGTCTTGATCTGGATTATAACTCCATGAATTGCAAGGTGCTTGAGGCCCTACTCCAGTCTCAATCTGGACTCGCCCTCCACATTTGCCTTTTACAAAAAAGATTCCTGTTGCAAAGAAAAAGAATCTGCACATGACCAGATTCTTTTCCCACTTAATTTTCTGAGGATTTGTCTTGGACAGGGATTCCCAACCTAAGGCCTGTGGGCCGGATCCAGCTCATGGTGCCATTTCATGTGGCCCTCACCATCCAAGCACATGCAAGAAACAAAATGGCCACCCCTTTGGAGCTGTTGGGACAAGATGGCCTCCCCTGTTGTGCAGGCATGGCAAAATGGCCGTCCAGCCCTTGAAGTTTGAAAAGGTTGGGAACCCCTGGTCTAGGATATGCTTATCTTGGAGGCTCTAAACCAGCATAGTCACTTACGCTTTGCATCTGTTGCTGGATGGCAAACCGTCATCCTCGCCAGTGGCTAAGCTGGCTAAGGCTGATGGGGACTGTAGTCTAAGCACATTTAGAATGGTCTGAGGTCATAATTTCCTCTAGGACTGTGCTAAACTGCCAGTCTGTCTTATTACACCATTTATTATTGTGGCTCCCACCTTCTATTTTAATAAAAGCCTGAGTACTGTCTTGGCCCATTTCGTTGATGGCTTTGCACTCATAGTGACCTTCGTCGTCCTTTTTCACTCGCTCAATCACCAGCATGTTGTTTTCCATAGAAATCCCTGGAGGAAAAGAATCAAAAGTCATTTTCAACATGTCCTACAGGGTTTTCTAGGAATCTTACGGGCACGTTTTACTTCTGCTTCCAGGAGCGACGAGGGTGGCATGGGCCGGATGAATTGGCGTCGGGGCCGAGATCCAGTCCACAGGTCATAGTTTGGGGACCCCTGGTTTAAGCAGAAAAAATGACAGTCTAAAATCTATCTCATCCTGTTGCAAAACACATTGCAAGGCATTTTTTCTGCTTCTGATGGGAGGAACCAAGTGACCAGCCCGCTGAACCATGTGACCGGCTCATGGCCTGAAAAGTTTGGGTACCTCTGTTGTACAAAATTCTAATTGCCCTCAGAGTTTGCTGGCAAGATTGCAGAGTAGAGGCAGAAAGGAGTCGGAAATCATGGGGAAACAAGCCTTATCCTTATTCACATCACTTTAAATGACCAGAACTCTCCAGGGGCCCTGCTAGAGTTTGCCCCATCCTCTCCATGTCAATGACAGCATTTTAGCTGGAGAGCATGTGGGTTAAATAGGGGACTGTCTGCACAATGCCAAAGGATTTGTCTGGGTCCAAAATCGAGGTGTAGGCAAGGTCAATGTGGCTTTCGGCAGCCGACAGCCTTGCTTTGCGAGGCCAAATTGTACATTAGATAGAACTCATAAATAGAAGAGGGAATTCCTTAAGTGCTAAAAATGTGATTGTGACAGCAAGAGCTTTTCACACTTCCCTGGAAATGTTATTCGTCTATTGCTACCAGTGCAATCCAGTGGTAGAGGCAAAATAATGTCAAGAGCAAATGATATAAAAATGCAGAACCCCTCTCTCCCACCATACAATGGAGGTGAGGAGGTAACACTTGATTCCAAACTAGGATATGGAGCAGGATTGGGCCTTAAATGCACCCTACAAGCTTAGAAATGCTACTCTTGAGGTCAGTGTTATAAGGAGCAGTTTTGGTTAACAGCTCACTAGAATCTCAACTAGTTCGTTGCCACTGGCCCTGCTATGAACTACCAGGAGCTTTGATGCTAAACAGTAATTTTTCCATGCTCCGTCGGTCGGTCGTTTGTTCTGTCCAGCCTCCATTAACACAGACCCAGCATTCCTCTGCACGCTATTTTATAACAACACCGACATTTTCCAGGCGTCTTTGGCCGCTGTGGAAGAGAGACCACCTTGAAATATCCCCCGTGTTCTCTTCCACTCTTCACTGCCTCGCCGCCACAGGATGCATGTTCTAAGAATATCTGTTTTTCTAAGGAGTTGTTATTATGAAACAGGAAGAACCCATTGGGATCGGAATCTGAAGGGGGATAGATTTAGGCTTGCAACGTGTCTCGCCTGCAAATACTGCTGTTGTTAACATAAGCTCTGTGTGCAAGTTACCATGCTGAAAATTTCACCTGGAGGTGTTTTATTTCTCCAGATATTTTATTTATGTTTCCATTGGCTGGGTGAGTTACATGCTTGTCCCTCTGGAATTATTTATGGCATTTCAGTAGCTGTAAAGAGTTTCTGCTCAGAACAGCCTGATCTGAATTATAAATGCTCCGCTCTTTTTAACACATGAAGGAAAATTAAAGACACAAGAAAGACCCCTTAAGAGAAGTGAGGGGAAACACGAGGGGCGGGGAGGGGATAGCCAAGAATGTGCATCTTTGCAGTGTGGAAATTGGTCAAGGCACAGGAAAACATCCTCAATCAATCAAGACAAATGCAGCATTTTAATGCCAATGGGTGGATTCACTGTCTTGAAAACACTTAGATCTTTTTTGCAGTCCCGAGCCAGTTATTTAAAACTCAGACCTCCAAGTATTCAGCATGAACTAGGAAGGAAAGTGTATTTCTCCCTCTCTTCATGTTTCAACTGCAACAAATGTCTTTGTTGTTGTTGTCCTTTTGTTGTTCAGTCACGGAGTCGAGTCCGACCCTTTGCGACCCCATGGACTACCACGCACCGGGCTCCTCTGTCATCGTAACCCTCCCAGATCTATGCCCACTGCATCAACGATGCCATCTAGCCATCTTATCCTCTTCCGCCCTCTTCTCCTTTTACCTTCAATCTTTCCCAGCATCAAGGCCTTCTCCAGTGAGTCCTCTCTTCTCATTTGGTGGTGAAAGTACTTGAGCTTCAGCTTCAGTATCTGTCCTTTCAAGGAGCAGTCAGGGTTGATTTCCTTAAGGATGGACTGATTTGTTCTCCTTGCAGTCCAGGGGACTTTGAAGAGTCTCCTCCAGCACTACAGTTCAAAGGTATCTATTCTTCTGTGCTCAGCCTTCTTTATGGTCCAGCTCCCACAGCCATACATTACTACTGGGGAAACCATTGCTTTAACTATACAGTCTTTTGTTGGCAGGGTCATGTCTCTACTTTTTATTATGCTTCCTAGGTCACTCATAGCTTGCTTCCCAAGGAATAAGCGTCCTTTTATTTCATGACTGCAGTTCTTTGTGTTACACAAAGTTTGCATGAACATATGCCTTTGTTACACAGGAATAGATTACAAATTACATTCAGTTATCCAATAAATCCATACAGGCAGGTGTTGGAATTCATATTTCTCTATTCCAGCCATCTCCCAGACAACACCCAGACAGCACAACCATTGACCATGTTGAGGAAGGCTGGACTGCGAGATTCACAGAAAGAGGCTATGGCTGCTGAAGGCATTTGCACTAGGTGCTAATTTCTGCTGTAGATGCTTTAGGACAAATCTAATATGTCCTTTAAATACCACTGACATTCCTTAATGATATTATCACTACTAAAACAGCAGACAACTGGATCCATTATTAATTCTTGGATGTTGCTGGCACATAGCCAGGGCTGGTTTTATTTCCTTATTTGAATTATTCATATAACTTATATCCTGCCTTCCTGCCAGGATGGGAGCGTAAGGCAGCTCATGAACAAGATAAAAAGATGTGCAGAAAACAGACAAAAAGTTATCTTGCCAAAACAAGACAAATTATAGTACTAACATAGTACAAAAAGTTACAAAGCCAGTTCAGCAACAATGATAAAATGATTGCATCAATCCATTAAAAGCTCCATTCTCAGAATGGCCAGCAAGAGTTCCTCTGATGCTTTTTAAAATTTGTGTCAGATTCACCACCAGCATATAATAACATACAAAGCTAAAATTAACACATCTAAAACAAAAATCCCCTGATGATGAATAGAAAATTCTTTGCATGCTAGGAGAAAAACAAGATGGGGCCAATTCAACTCTTTGGCGAAAGAAGGACATTTACGGCTGGGGAGGAATTGCAGAATGATCCCAAGAGAGCAAGCATCATCCTCTCCTCTAAAGAGGTCAACTGTGTTAGTCAAAAACAAACAGCCATAATGCCATAAATATTAAAAATCAAGGCCATGTTAGCTCACCTGATGCTGGTGCAATCGGATAGCCATTTTTCAACCAAGAAATAACTGGTTTGGGCGTCCCATTCGCTTGGCATTCCAGAACAATCTTCCCACTGATATTCACTTCCAAATCTGTAAAATTTTCCACAATTAAGGGCGCCATTTTCACTGCAAAGAAAAAGAGAAACGACACTTTTAAGGCCACATCTACCAAATGATTTCCTTTTCCAATGGAGCCATGCCATGGCTAGCGGGTACCTGGAGCAACCAGCAGCATCTCCCACCGACTCCACCTGGAAAAGCGGGCATGAGTCCCCCTTCCCTGAAAGAAAGAGAAAAAAAACCCCACAAGGACAGTCGTGCTTTCTGAAGAAGATTGGGAAGAAGGAAGGTAAATAGAGTTGGGAAGCCTTTCTGTTTTTTTAGCCTTAACCAGTAGATCCACCTCTCGAGTTCTGCATCCATTCCGTTTTGTTGCCCAAAGACAAACCTTCAGTTTCTCCATCTCAGTTATGGTAATTTGCTGTGGTGCCTTTAAAAACTAACACATTTATCTCAGCATGAGCTAATTTATTTTCTACAATAAGGGTCCTATCTAGAGTGAGGAAGTGGTGTGCTACTTTTATGGGTTTGCCCCTTCCTCGGATTGCAGCCTGGTCTACTGCCTTGGTGTGGCTGTATCCTAAATTGTTTTAATAATCAATAATTTGATTTCTATCTGGGGAAAAAAAAAGACCAAACAAGGCAAGCTCTTACTGCAAAACTGAATGAAACCAACAGGACTAAACACAACACAAACCTACACAATTAAAAAAAATCAGGACTAAAATACATCTGTAAAAGAAAGAAACAGCATCAAGCCGTTTAAGAGCTCTCCATGGTAAACCTGCTTCTATCTGAATAAATCAATCTTTCCATTATAAGAATGGTCCAATGAGAAAATAGAAATGGAGGAACGAGCAGTGAGCAGGCAGCTATTTTGCTCCGTAAAACCCAAGAGTGAACATGATCACAAACCAGAATTCATTTGTAGGATGATAAAAGAGGCAGAATTTGAAGCAGTGGAAGCTTGCCATTCAGGTGCCTGAAGCCTCAGTCCCTTTCACTGTTAGCATTTTGACTTTCTTCTCAAGTACCTTTTGTTACCTTTTTCTTTTGTAGTGGTAATGAATCTGCTGAACCCCAGAACTGTCTCTAGACTTTTCATCCAACTTTTTTGACCATTCTATTCTATCCTCAAAAAAGCAATCTTTTCTCTGTTTACCGTTCCTTTCTTTCCCGTTTCCCTACCAGTCAGTGGGCCAAGGAAGTGTGACCATCTTCAATCACCCTGGATCTACTTTGTCTTTGTATCACATGCCAGTCTCACTGGCTCCACCCTCTGTAATGGGAATTTGTTGAGCATTCTTAGCTGGAGATCTCACCACACAAACAGAACTATGCATGACGACGACGACAATGATTTCTTTATGTATATTCCAACTTTCCTCTGGTGAGTCCTAGGTGACCTACAAGCAGTGATGGGATGTCCCCGGTTCCAGACGGATCTCTGGAACCGGTAAGACTAATCCCGGAGAGTTCTCCGGGAGGGGAGTCCACTTTTGAGGCGTCCGGTTCCGGACGCCTCACCAAAAGAATTTTTTTTTTAAATCTGAGCTAAAATGGCTCCAATTGACTGCGCATGCGCAGAAACTCAATTTGACGCATTGCGCATGCGTCAAATTGAGTTTCTGGACATGCGCACTAAATTGGAGCCAAATGGCTCCAATTTTTTTAAAAAAAAGGGCAAATGGCTCCAATTTTTTTAAAAAAAATCTTCTGAAGCTGGATGGGAGGTTCCCCGTCCATTCATTTATCTCCCCCCTCCCAGCCTCCAGCTCCACCCTAAGAGAAGGGCACCTCCCCTAGCCGGCTACCTGGCTCCCACAGGCACGTTGGTGCCTGGCCGCGCTGTCCGCCCACGCCGCGCCGCGCCGTCCGCCCGCGCCGCGCCGTCCTAGGGTCTTGGGCCCAACAAACCCCCATGCCCTGGGTAAACCCGGCGGGGCTCGCCACCGCCGCATCCTCTTCTGTCGGGCGCCTGGAGCTTCCTCGGGCCGTTGCCTTTTCGGCCCGGCTCTGGCTGCAGCCACGGAAGGTAAGTGAGGCTTTTATATTTTGGGTGGGTGGGTGGGTGATTTAATTGTGTTTTGGGTGGGTGGTTGTACTTTTATTTAATTTTTATTTTATTTATTTCTTTATTTTATTTCTTTAAGTTAATTACGGGTCTGTGTGCCGTGTTTATTATTTTTTTTTATTTTTATTTTTGCCTTGCCCACAACGTCATGATGTCATGACGTTGGCTCCGCCCATGACGTCATGACGTCATGACATTGGCCACGCCCGTGACGTCATGGCGTGGTAGTAGAATTTTTGACATCCCATCACTGCCTACAAGGCTCTACTCCTCCCCAATGTAAAGGCACAACATCCCTCTGAAGTCTGCTTTGTTATACCTGCCTCTGGAATTTGGCATGCAAAGGAAGCAAGTGTAAACATTTCAAATTTAATGTTTTACCTTTGATTGTACTTTCATGCATATACCTTTTTTACCACTTGAGGGAGCACTCCTTGTAGAAATTGATACTCAAAAGACTCTTGAGAGTCCCCTGGACTGCATGGAGATCAAATCAGTCCATCCTAAAGGAAATCAACCCTGACTTGGAAGGACAGGTACTGAACCAGAGGCTCAAGTACTTTGGTCACCAAATGAGAAGAGAGGACTCACTGGAGAAGACCCTGGTGCTGGGAAAGATTGAAGGCAAAAGGAGAAGGGGGCACCAGAGGATGAGATGGCTTGATGGCATTGTTGGCACAGTGGATGTAGATCTGGGCAGACCAAGGAGGTTGGCAGGTGACAGAGGTCCATGGGACTCGACTGTACGACTGAACAACAAAAGAGGTTTTGGCTCTGAGTTCCAGTGAGAATTGTTTTCAGGTAGCTAGATCAGGGATTGCAGCCTCAGATTGTTTCTCAAGGCAAGATGACTGTAGATGAAGAAAGCAGTAAGCTTTTTACAACCTCTTATTGTGTTGATAGGTTTAGGAAGTGAAGATGACAGATGTGCCAAAACTGAACTCAATAGTGTAGTTGACTATGATGCAGACCACATGTTATCTTTAATGCACAACATATGCAGAGTTTGTTTTTTTCCACTCAAGAATAAACATGGGGAACCTTATTTGGATCATGACTATCCTGAGGTCGATTCCGACCCTTTGCGACCCTATGGACTACTGTCCACCAGGCACCTCTGTCCTCCACCATCTGCCTCAACTCACTCAGTTATGTACCCATTGTCTCTACAATACCATCTAGCCATCTCATTTTTGGCCGCCCCCTTTTTCTTTTGCCCTTCACCTTTCCCAGCATTAAGGCTTTCTCAAGTGAATCCTCTCTTCTCATTTGATGTCCAAAGTACTTTAGCTTCATTTTTACTATTTGACCTTCAAGAGAGCAGTCAGGGTTGATTTCTTCTAAGATTGACCTATTTGTCCAGGGGACTCTCAAAACTCTCCTCCAGCACCACATCTCAAAGGCATCTATTCTTCTGCACTCAGCTTTCCTAATGGTCCAGCTCTCACAAACATACATTGCCACCAGGAATATCATTGCTTTGACTATACGAATTTTTGTTTGCAATGTGATGTCTCTACTTTCCACTATGTTCCCTAGGTTTCTTATCACTTGCCTCCCAAGAATCAGTCGCCTTTTTATTTCATGGCTGCAATCACCATCTGCAGTGAGCTTTGATCCTAGGAAAGTAAAATCTGTCACTGCTTCTACTTCTTCCCCATCTATTTTCCAAGGACTGATAGGGCCTGTTGCCAGGAGTAGGGAGGATTTAATATTTGTTTTTCTATTGTGATACTGATTTGGAATGGAGTTGGTTGCTTGCAATCTGCCATGGAAAATCTGGGGATTGTCCATATACAAAATACAGTACAACTGTAGTTTCAGTTTTTGACTACAAGAGAGGCCAATGGACTAATGACAACTGCCTCAAAACAACAAGAAAATGCATTAATCCAGCTCAGGTTTCCTTACTTTTGAGTCAGAATGAGCTGCAATAGACTGCTACATGCTCAACAATTTCCTTGAGTCAAATTGAAGATGAGGTCAGCCTGCCAGACTCACCTTGGATGTTGAGCATGGTACCTTTCTCCAGTCCCTCGGTGCTGTTTGGGTGATTCCGTGCTCTGCATTTGTATAGTCCAGCATGGGACTCCGAGACATTCCTGAGGCCCAAAGTCAAGGAGATGGAATAGTTGTCGACTTTCTTCTGCGTGAAGTCTTCAGGGATCAACTGCAAGGTGGGGTCATACCAAGAGAGATGGTTGTAGATGTATTTAGAAGACTTGCAGGTCATCTGGACATTGCTGGTGACAATGGCTGTGATTTGTGGATCAGTCTGTAGGGTACGTGGTACATCTGAAAAAGAAAGTACATAGCTGCAGAAAATCATGTGTTATGACAAACAGATGTCTTTCCCCACTTTTAATTATACCAATGGATCTTTAAGCTCAGTGTTATCAACTTGGAGTAGCACCAGCATTCCAGGCATGAGTTTCTCCAGCCATACCAGTAGATCCCAAGGAGTGGATCTTGGGACTTCTATATGTAAAGCAGCTGTTCTCCCACCCATTAAGCTTTGGGCTTTCCTTCAGTTGCTAATACTTTCCACAACTGAAGTAAGTTGGTCTTAGCCATTTTAATGGTCTGCATTGATGTGGCAATTCCATCCAGAACAAATATAAGAATTACTGAGTGGGTTTCTACCCTGTCATTTATTCCCCAAGGAATATCGAGAAATAGACAATGACAGGTACAGGTGATGCAGATGGTAAAAGTAGAAATAGTGATGATGATAATCATTACAGTTTAATAGAGCTAAATTGCCTGGGAAGCCTTATTGCAGCAGATGAAATAAGCTGTTGAGGAAAGATGTAAATCTGCTTTTTGCAAGATCTCCCTCTGAGATTGCCAAGGATAGTTGGAGTGCTTGCCGTCAGCATGAAGTGTCAATCAACCTGAAACAATGCAGACCTCCTTACAATTCTCTTAAATATGTCAGGGATTGACAAACACCCTGTGTCAACTCTTTGGTAGCTGTTTGCTTTTGAGACTCTAGACCACCAGTCTTGTCTAACCTCTATGGTGTAGAACTTTAAAATCTTTCATGAGGATGGTAAATGAACTCCACTCAAGGTCCTACCCTAGCAACAACATCTTTGGGGCAAGATGTTGCTGAAATGAATCAGGTTTGAGCAGGTTTCTCTTAATTTCCATGGGGGCTTTGTTGGGAAATCTCCAACTGGATCACTCCTAGCTAACATCTCTTCAGAACTAGATAAGGATCAGAAAGTGATGAAGGGGTTGGGTTGGTTTTTTTTGGCACTCTTCATGTTGTTTATGTATCACCTAACATGGCTTCCAACCAATTCAAGCAATTATAGATTTGACACCCCCCCCCCCAATAATAATAATAATTAATAAACCAGGTCTGTGAACTTCTTTGGGCCCTACCTGTTTCCTCTCCAGTGTTGTTCTTATCTCCACTCATTGAATAAAGATAAGAGCTTTGGCTTTCCTGTTCAACATTGAAGGAAGATAGCCCTTCTTTAGGGCAGAGCAAGAAAATGCTTACTGCCTTCCTTGATCAATAATCAGAAAGA
Source organism: Furcifer pardalis (assembly GCA_030440675.1). NCBI lineage: Eukaryota > Metazoa > Chordata > Lepidosauria > Squamata > Chamaeleonidae > Furcifer > Furcifer pardalis. The sequence goes on from CP126899.1 coordinate 14,885,241, forward strand.
AGAATGAAAAGCCCTGGGCCACCATTTTTTTTCTTTTGACTCAAGCATCCATTTACGTTCTCAAAAACTCTTTCTTGTATTGAGCACTGCAAAAGTTCAGTTGGTAGATATGCCTAGCACTACTTTATATGTCAAAGGTGTTATCCCTGAGCTTACTTCTTGGAAAGTGTGCCTAAAATCAGAGTTCAAAAATAGTTCTTCTTTTTTGGACTAGAGCCCCCAGAAGCCCTCAGGGAGCAAGCTGGCTGAGCATACAGTATGATGTAGTTCAATAAGAAAATGTCCTAGTTGAGTTGTTCTTTGTGCAGGAAAGTGTAAAAATTAATAAGAACGTTATCTGGCCATGCCCAGTTTACCTTGACTCTATCTGTTCAGACCTTGGCCTCCCAACCCATCCTCAGCCCCTCCCACTGCTTGGGATTCAGTACCTTTGCAAATTGGACTCCAGTCCTTGGGCTCGAAAGAGATTCATATGTTTGAATCAAAGATTGCATAGCTGACTATCTGTGTTTAAATGACTTGTAAATTATACCTCTTTTCCCTCTCCATTTCCACTGCAGAGACACATAGCCTCAAAACACAAATAAATGGGTACCTTCACGTCTGGATCTCAAAGATTAAAGTTGTTGGGGTTTAAAACAAACTTTCTTGCAGACTGCCTCAGGAATGCTTAATGGTGAGAGACTGGGTATAAATACATAGGACAAACCAAGCATTATTTGATTATTCAACTAATTATATCTACAGTGGCTTGTAGCCCTAAAGCAATTAGAAACAAGAAACTGCCTGGTTAAAAGTCACTTGCTACTGGTCCCTGTTAGTAGGCAACAACAACCCTGAGCAGCTCACTGTGGTTGTCATAAAAGGGGCAGAAGAAAGTTATTTGATAGTTATGGTAACATTATTTTGTTTTCACTGCCAGAAAGGAGAAGAGGCACTCGTGGGAGGCTCTCCCTCTGGTACTATCTACTATCTTGGCTTTTAGAAGCAGGGGAAGGCGAAGGAGGCAGTTGCTTCTTCATGATTTTTAAGCTTGCCCTATGCATCATATCATTAGGTCATCATGGGGTCAAATTAGACAAGACAATTAACTGTAGAAGCTGAGCTTTCTTCAGAAATAAAGGACAGCTGTTTATCACAACATAAGCTTTCCTTCCCTCCTAGTGTTGCAGATTGGCTAGCTTTTGGCTTATAAGTGGCCATCCAGTGAAGTGCTTCATTTATAAGTCTAACTACTTTGGCAGTGGTAGCAAACCTATGGCACACGTGGCAGAGGTGGCACTCGGAGCCCTCTGTGTGGGCACCCATGGAGTTGCCCCAACACAGATTTTGCCCTGCTCTTCTGCCCAGCAACCTGATGGAAGCGCTTCCTCCCTCCCACAGCACAGAGTTTGCCCCAAACTCTTGCCCAGCAGCCCAATGGGAGAATTTTCCTCCTCTCCTGTTGCCATGTCGGCACTTTGCGATAAATAAGTCAGTTTGGGGATGCAGTTTGGGCATTCGGTTTCTAAAAAGTTCACCATCACTGTGCTTAGGCATGGATTTGTGATGGATCTCTCTGCCCAGAGAGAATAAAGTATAATAGCAGAAATTATGCATTTCTCCTGATGTGCATTTTGACCCTAGTTGGGTGCCATCTGCTACAGCCACCAGCTGGTTTTCAATCTGTACATCTCGGCCCGTGGGGACCGAAGCGGTGCAGTGGAAGTCCTATCCAGGTGCCTGGAGGCTGTCAGGGTCTGGATGGGGGACAACGGGCTACAACTGAATCCCGGCAAGACTGAGTGGCTATGGGTAAAGGGTCCTGCGCTATCTCAGGAGCTGCCATCTTTGGTTCTGGATGGGTACAGTCCTGCCCCAAGCAGACCTGGTGCGTAACCTGGGGGTCCTCTTGGACTCACGACTACTGTTCGAAGAGCAGGTGGCAGCCGTGGCCAGGAGGGCTTTTGCACAACTTCGCGTAATATGCCAGTTACGCCCACTCCTAGATCGGGACTCCTTGCTCATGATCACACATGCTTTGGTCACCTTCAGACTTGATTACTGTAATGCGCTCTACATGGGGCTGCCCTTGGTGACCATTCGGAGGCTGCAGCTGGTACAGAATGTGGCGGCCCGGGTAGTGATGGGGCATGGGCGTTATGCTCGTGCCTCACCACTGCTTCGGGAGCTGCACTTGTTGCCAGTATGCCTACGGGTGCAATTCAAGGTGCTGGTCATTACCTTTAAAGCCCTATATGGTAGTGGGCCAGGATACTTAAGAGACCGCCTCACCCCAAGAACATCTATCCATCCCACCAGGGCGGATCGGAGAGGCTCTGTTATCATTCCATCGGCTAGAGAGGCGCATCTCTCTAGCACCAGAAGGAGGGCCTTTTCTGTGGCCGCCCCGGCCCTTTGGAACCTCCTGCCAACTGAGTTACGTCTACAGACAGAGCTCCTGCCCTTTCGGAAGGGCCTAAAAATCTGGCTGGCAGGGCAGGTGTGGGGCTCCAGGAATATGAGGTCCCATGTTGGGTGGCTGATCTGATAGGACAACCACCCTTCTCGCTATTTTAAATTTTTAATCTTTTAACTTTTAAATCTTTTTTAATATTGTGCTAATTACACTCGAATCTGTTGATTAATTCAAACCAAATTTGTGGGGGTATAGTGGGATTGTCTAGTTTCTTTTGTGGGATTTTGCATTGTTGTAAGCCCCATAGAGACCTTGCCGCCCCTCCCCCTGTGCATATACCAACTGCCAGGGGAAGAAGAAGCCAGGGCAGGATGAGGACCTTGCCACCCCTACCCCTGTGCCCACCCCAACATATTGTATTGTAATATAATATAATGTAATGTATTGTCTGTAAGCCGCCCTGAGTCGCCACGGCGAGTGGGCGGCAATATAAATTTGAACTAATAAATAAATAATAAATAAATAAATAACTTATGAGCCCTACATTTCAGATGCCATGGAGAAAATTAAGCCCTTTTTCTGTGCATAGCAGGTACCTGTACTTAGTCCAAAGTAAGAGCTGTAATAGTACCAATCGCCAAATCAACATTGATGACAGAATTAGCAAGACTACTCTTATTTCCTCCTCTGTGTATGAGAATTCATCACCTACATAATGCATGAAGGGGAAGACTCCCATTCTCATTTGTGTGCCTATAGATTGGCCAATTTGGCAAAGAAATTAGGTGGAGTTCCTATGCCTTCACATTTCCCACAGTGCCAATAAGTCCAGATTGCTGCAGAATTGTTTACCTGAGACAAAAAAATCAATGCTTCTTTCATCCTGGCCAACCTTGTTGGAAGCCACGCAGTAATAGATCCCTGAGACATTGCTAGCCAGCGTTTCCAGGGTGCTGATTACCTGCCCAGTGGGAAAAGAGAAAGACAATGTCATTTGTTTGTTTGGTGCTTTAGAATGGATAGATTCACATGTTTCCAGAAAAAATGTTGACTTTGGGTCAAAGCCCTAGTTGCTCCAGTGACAGCTCTGTATTGGTTTGTGATGATTTTACTTGAGTTTCCTCTAATGAAATCGACATGGCACGGCAAGCCTGTGACATGGATCAAACAGACAGAATATGCCATGCCTGAGTCTACCCAGTTAATTTCATGGTGCAGAAGGAAAGGGAATTTAGAAGTCGCCCATGTCTCCGTTGGCTTCCTTTAGTTCTCCTCCCAAAACATTTCTCTCTTTCTTGCAAAGATGCAGTCACTACATTTTTGTTTTTGAGCAAAACAGAAACGGCAAAAGAGATCCCAGCAGGGCTTTTGTCCTAACCTTTCAAGTCCGCACAAACATTTCATTTATTTCTTTCCAGCGAAAAGAAGACTGCAGGATGTCTCCAACCCTGAGAAACATCAGATAGGATGTTGTCAATGAACCAAAAAAGGGGAACCCCAAATTAGACGCCACAGCAGGAGAACTGTCATAACCCTTCATGACTTTTCAAAAATCTATGCTGTAAAAAGGCTGCAAGTGTTAACAGATGTCACAGTGTGTCACATAACTTAATCCTGTATTCCTACAGCATATTAATTTAGGAATATGTTTATTGGTGACTTTATTTTCATCTGACATACAGAGGTTTGTCTCATAAGGTTGCAATCCTATTACTACTTACCTAGGAGCAGAAATAAATATGAAAGTCGAGAAAAACACTGGGAAAGTTTAGAGAGAGAAAAAAGGAGGTTCAATTAAAAAACCCATCTCCTTGGTGAAACAAAGCTCATACTCAACATATACAGAAAGGATTGGCTGGGGCGGGGGGTGGGTGGAGGAAAACAACCCATCCAGTGCCTTTGATTTGTGAAAGTCCAAACAACAACAAGGTATCACAGTTTGACTACTCGCTGTATGTAATTTGCACATAAGCTGAGCAGTAGTTCCATCTCGCACATGAAAATATATCATCTTTGACAGAGAGATCACAAGGTGAATGTAAAGAGAGACAAAAGGAGAGTTTGACCCACACTTTGGAAACAACCTCTTCTAGCAAGGCCTTCATAGATCCCAAGAGGTTCTCAGTGTAATGGTTTGCAGGTCATACATGAATATGCTAGAAACTTGTACACATGCCCTAGGTTAGGGTAATGGCATGTGTGAAAATTTCCAGATGTTTTCTACTTGAAAGGCAATGCCTCTTAAGATTTCAACTGCAATCACTCTCTCTCTCTCTCTGTCTTATTCCCTACGTATCTGACCCATTACATTTACACTTTCATAACTGCATATCCAGTTAGGGAACCAAAGAAATGAAGGTTGCGCTCCTATCTCTATTTTCCTGGAAAACCTATTGAATGCATTTTTAGCAGAAATGTGTAGAATTGCATGGACAATGATGGAGCAGAGAAGCAGAATCTTGATTTTGCTATTTATTTACTGTGTATGAATCTTCCCCTTTCCACTAAAAATATTGTCGGAGCAGTGCTGTCAGGAAAGAAATAAGCATTTCTTACATCTGTTACTAGCTGAACGTATTTTGGGGACAAAATTCACTTTGTCTAACATGCTACTACTCTGCACATATGAAATAAACCCTGAAGATTTCCCTTGCTATCTTGAAGCTGGTGGTACAAGCCTTTTAGAGAAGGGGAGATTCTTTTACTGAGGAGATAAATCCATTTCAACAACCTTAACAGAGAGTGGCTCTGCAATTTGTTCAGATCTATAGCTAAAGCTTTATTTTTATTTACTTTTTTTGGCTAATATTTCATGAGAATAATGTTGTGATGCCATCTTAGGCACTTGTGAACTTTTGTCATTTTTTTTCATGAGGTCACATACACCAGCCATAGAACCCAGTGCAATCAACATTAGTTGTGCTGAACCATCTCTGAAGTCAGTGATGTTTCTAGCATCCTGCTGCTTTAAACTGGACATTGGAACATCTAAAAGCCTGGGGCTGATATGTATGGGAGCATACATGATCACTGGATTGTGTACTATCAGAAGGAAATAATGAGGTTGGTAATAGGGGATAAGATATTTCTGCAGCACCATTCTTTTGAAACTGGTTTGATTGACTTGCTTTGAATATACCTGGGGGGGGGGGATATATTTTTAGGGCAGCCACTATGCAAGTATGGCACCAATGTGATTGGGGCAGAATCAAACCAGCATCTTAACCTTAAACCCACCACCACCTCACAACCAGTTAAATATGTCACTGTTTAAGGCTACCCTTGCTCAAAAGCCAGTTGTATTTGACTCTAGGGTTCAGTGCTCATCTTGGGTTATAGCCAAAGAGACAGAGCTATCTGTGTCTGCAGACGTTTCTGTGGACATGTGGCAGACATGACTAGACACCAGAGCGTACCGAACAATGTTTACCTTCCCACTGAAGTGGTCTCTAGTGTGCCTCCGGGTGCAATTCAAGGTGCTGGTTATTACCTTTAAAGCCCTATATGGTAGTGGGTCAGGATACCTAAGAGACCACATCGTCCCAAGGACATCTGCCCATCCCACTAGAGCGGACCGGAGAGGCTCTCTGGTTGTACCATCAGCTAGAGAGACACATCTAGCACTCAAAGGAGGGCCTTCTCTGTGTCTGCTCCGACCCTGTGGAACCTCCTGCCAACTGAGCTGCGCCTCCAGGCAGAGCTGCTGCCCTTCCGGAAGGGTGTAAAAACCTGGCTGGCAAGGCAGGTCTGGGGTACTGGAGGCACAATGACCTCAGCCTGCTGGCTGGTTTGACCTCCTCCTCTGCTCCCTTAAGTTCTTAAGTTTTAAATAAAGTAACGTGTTAGTTGTAGTTTTAATTGGTTTTAACTGGGTTTTTGAGAACTTGTAGAATTTTCGCCTTTTTATGTGTTTTAGGATGTGTTAAACTGCCCTGGGTCGCCTTAGGCGAGTAGGGCGGTATAGGAATTTAAATAAATAAATAAATCTACTTGTAGTTTCTTGCTTTCAAACTGCTAGTTTTGCAGGAGCTGGGGCAGAGACGGGAGCTCACTCCATTGTGCAGTACTCGGGAATCAAACTCTGACCTTCCAATTGACGAGTTCAGTGTCTTAACCACTTGAGCCACCGCAGCCCCAGGGGCCCAAACGTTTCACAATTTTAGCATCAATGTTTGAGCCAATAATGCTTCACAGTGCTTACTGTTCAGAGGATACATTCCATGTGCTGCCAGCAAAACATGATGGGGATGGTTCCTCCCTCTGAGCTATGTAATTTCTACTCATAAATGACTGGCTTGATTTTGCCTGAGGGTTTTAGGGCACTAGCTTCTGAAACAAATATCTTTTTGCTCACAGGTTGGGGTTTGATTGTGAGAATTTAGAGCATACACTTACCACCCAGCCTTATCCTTGTAGAATGTGTTGGAAAAGCCTCTCTTGGGATATTTCCTTTAATATCCTACGCTAAATGCACACACGAGGCGTCCCTTTCCCCTCTTCATAAAACATTCACCTTGAATGTGTTGGTAGTACCAAGAGTTCAGCAACTCACTTAAGATCTACTGAGCTTTTGCCCTCCCACTCTGGCTTGGAAATAAACTTCAAAAGTTAGGGCAGTTTTTGCAATGGTTGAAATGTATCTTATTTTTACTTCTTTTTTATTTTACTTATTGCATTTTAATGTCACCAAGGTCTCGAGATGGCTTATAGTAGACACACCTGCCTGCCCACCTGCCTGAGGACAAAAAAATAGGTTCAAGGAATATTTATTTATTTATTTACACATCCCCTGCCCATCTGGGATGGACTCCCACTCTGGGCAGTTTATACTATTAAAATAAAATAGAATAAAATAAAAGCAAACAAACATCATTAAGACAACAAGGTCATGCCCCTTGCACACTGACAGAGGTATCCCCCTCCCTATCACTTTCTGGTGTTAATAATATCAGTATGGTTTATTGACTCTATTCCCTGGAAGCGGAACAACAAATCTTATCTCACAAGGAAAAGATGCTTGCCTAACAAACTAACTGCACATGGCTGGATGAATCCCTTGATACTGAACTTCCTTCTTCAGCGGCCAATCTATTGCAATTGAACAAGAATGGATTTGGGCCAGGATATTCATGCATGTGTGTCATCATGACCTACACGGCTTAATTTAATAAGATACATTTACAGAGATCAAAGTGCCCTGTCCCAGCAGCTCCAGTGTCTGTGTGAAAGCTCTACCAGATAGATGAAGTTTCATATATGGAGGGCAGGGCAGTCTTCATGGAGCTATCAACTATGCTATGAGTGGGATTGCCACAGTTGTATCATCACAGTGGTTGTGTGGGCTAGGGTGATGGCAGATGGAGGCAAACAGATCTGGAGGGTGTCAGATTGGGTACAGTTCTCCCCCAAAGTCAGGAAATGCTGCGAGGTTAACAAAGAAATGTGCATGGCTCAGTACTGAGCAGAATGAAATCATCTTTGCTTATGGAAAAGATCCATGTATATCTCAGTGCCCTGAGGAGCTTTGGAGTTCAGTTTGTGGTTTAAATCAAATATGAGATGTTTTGATTTTTCACACATCTTGCAACTGACCTATGGGATAATTAGGACCAATAGAGAAAAACCAAATCTGAGAAGGTACTCTGCACTTTAAATGTCCAGGGCAAAGATCCAGAGTTTTAGGCTGGCTTCAGAAACCTGGGATTTGGCAGTCACCTTGCCTCCCTTGCTTACCATTTGCCAAATTATTCTTTTCAGTTGGACAGGGAAACAAACTAGCAGAACCATTTGTATTTTCTTTTAACAGATAATGTTTAAGGAGTTAGTCATGCTACAATAGTTCATTTGTAGTACGCTGGTTCAGAGTTAAACTTCTGCAATTCATTCCACTTTCTTTCTGTATCAAGTGAGCCCTGCAATACTTGTCTTGCAGTTTTCATCCTATCATTCATCCTTAAATGATAAAAATCTTGTGTATAGCATCTGTTTCTGTCTGCCTACATTAAGATAATAGTAATTTTGGATTCTGGAGAGTGGACATAAGTGGACATCTCATCACTGCTATTAAAGCAGCAGTCACTGAAGCAACAGCAATGCCCATGGCATAAGGATGACGAAATGTCCTGGAGCATCAGGTCAGATGTGCCTCTGGTCCAGTTCTAGCTTTTTGTTGGACTAAGTAAAGCTAATTTATTGGTTTTTAAAATAGGCCGCTTTGTTGAAGCCAGTTGTGAATTAAATCATGTGGCGATGGGGAATTTTGTCCAGATGTTCTGCTTTGGTCTGAAAGCTGCCTACATTGCTTTGTCCTCTCCTTACGTAACATTCTCAACAAATTAGATTAGCAGAAAAGCAGAAGACAGTCCCAGAGACTGCCTGCCTCCTTCCTTGGAGTGATGGGAGCTGTAAGGTCAACATTTCAGGAGGAGATCTGGTTGGGTGAGACTGATCTAAAGTTTCAGGAAATTCTGTCTGAGGTTCAAAGAGGAATAGGCCTTTCTGAGCAGAGAGCAGCCTAAAATCTGTTTGGCGGAGAAATCCATGGATACATCAGGGCCTAGATAAACTTTGGTGTATGGGTGGCAAATCCCAATGGACCTTGTAGTTGAACAACATATGAAAGATTAGATTCTTCAACCTTTACAGCCTTGCTTCCTGCAAGCTCTTGAACAGATGGTTTCAAGGGACAGACTAGCTAAGATTCCCAGACACCTACAGATAGATGTTTAACCATATACAGGTGCTTTATAAGCAACCCTGATGTCCATGCTTACCATTTCCTTAGCCAAGGAAATGAAGGTGTAACACCACTAGACGTGCATCAAACCCTTGGATTAGAAAGAACCGCCCTTCTCTAAAAATGCCTCTGACTCCAAGGAATTCATAGGATTTTAGTGGGGAAATGAAAGGTTGAGAGTGATTATCTTTTCATAAGAAGAACCCCTTGAAATGATTAGTCCACCAGCTTTCACTCAAGGCTTCTTCTGGGTAAATCCTGGAGATCAGAAGTTCCATTATCTTGGCCGGGTGTCTTTAATAAATGTTTTAGTTGCCTGACTGCCCAGCTCTGCTTTCAGTTGCCAAGACAATTGTGCTGTACATCACCTTAATATCATACAAAGGGAGTGTGTCCCTTATGTGTACCTCTTTCTAGTCCTAGCAACTTAAATCATTAGTGAAAATGAATGGAAATCTGAATTTCATGTCAATACTTTCTTTGAGCCAAACTAAAAATTGCTGGAGGAGACCAATCAGAGTGAGTTCATTTGCTGATTATTATAATTTACACATTATAGGGAGGCGAGAAAAGGTTCTGCTGTAATCAGTATTCATCAGAAGTTTGTACTCTCTCTAGTTGCATCCCAGATTCACAGTCTGAAGAAATTCTCTTTATGAGTTACATTTCCCAGAATTCTCCTGCTGTGGCTCAGCTGGAAGATTCTGGGAGGATTCATCCTCCCCCGTGCGCGGGGGGGGGATTTAGGCCAAGCCACCTCTTCCCTGGGCATGCTATCGCAACGGGGATCACACATCAAAGCAAGGGATCAAAGCGGGGGGTGGCACCCTCCACTTTGATACCTTGCCTTGGCGCGCGACCCCCGTTTCGATAGCATGCCTGGGCAAGGGGTGCCTTGGCCGAAATCCTCTCCCCCTGCGTGGGGGAGGGAATTTTGGCTAAGCCACCTCTTCCCCGGGCACGCTATCGCAACGGGGATCGCACGTCAAGGCAAGGGATCAAAGCGGGGGTGGGGTGGTGCCCTCCACTTTGATCCTTTGCCTTGGCGCACGACCTCCTCGCTAAGAGTCCGGTGGGTTTGGTAGAAGAGGCTCTTCTCCGGGCTTTTTTTTTTTTAGCGTTGTTCAATGCATGCATCGGACAACGCTAAAAATCGGATAACGTCATGACTTGTGGAACCAAGTCATAACGTTATCCGGTGTTCTACTGTATTCTGTTCAGATCCTGCTCTGTTTATGGAAGTCAGGGTCTGAAACATATGTAAAATTTCACATTATGTTTCTGGTCTGTCCCAAACCCAAATATTTGTAGCATAGAAACCAGTTGCTCTTACTGCTGCTCTGTAAAGATCTGAACCCGTCCCTCAACTGAGAACCAACACACACATGCACAATTATCCTCCAGTTATCACACTAGTCACATGCTCAGAGGCGTAGCTACCGCCGTATCTGCCGTATCAATTATACGGGGCCCCCGGGCCACGGGGGCCCCCAACGTGCGTAAGCAAAACAAATCTTTACCCTTCCTAAGGGCCCCCAAACAAATTTTTATACAGGGCCCCGCCAAGGCACGCTACTCTTCTGCACATGCTAACGCTTGATGTGGATGTGTGGACAAGCATCCAAGCAACAAAAAGACAACCCACGTTGTCCAAACACAACTGGAACTAGAAACTTGAGCAACAACAGCAGCAGTGAGGTTGCGTTGCCTAATGGAAGGCCTAGACTCCTCCGTCTTGTGTGCGAAGCAACATTTGCTCAAATTGCCATCAAACTAGGCTTTGCAACAAGGTAAAGTGCAGAAAAGCCAAGCTTGGAATTGACCTTCCAATTAAGCTGTAAGACACAGCAAACTAGAACTGTCAAGAATAGATTGGATTTCTAGGACTCTTGCTTTCTATTTCCACAGCCTCATTCCCACTTTTCTCTCTCTCAGCAAAGGTCAAGAGGTGGAGGGGAGAGAAAGAGGTGGAATAAAACATCAAACAGTGGATCCTGACTTCGTTGTGGCATGGCAGCGGCTGTGACAAGACAGAATTAATAGGATTATGCTAGAATTATTCAATTATCCCCATAAATCTGTCAAATACGTGACATTAAGAGGATGTAATTTTCAGCTATTATGTGTGTCATATTTCAAAAAAAAAAAAAATCACTATTAAGCTACTGCAGGTAATTTATTCAACATATCTACCAGGCATACATTTAAAGGGGAGCCATCATGTCCTCTAATGTTTGAAAAGGTGCCTTGAGGGAATTACAGGAGATTTCCAAAAGATAGTTTTGCCATTTCACCACTGTTACCATAGATTCCTATAACACCCAGAACCAGGACCTTGTAGCCCACACCAGGAGCAGAAACAATGCAAGAAATGGCAGCCCTGTAAAGAGTGAACCAAGTTCAGCGACCACTGGAGATGAACTGTTGGTGAAAGAAAGATTCTGGAAAATGTAGAGAAATGGAATGTTATGTACAGAAGAGGCCATGCCTGGGTTTCTGGCACTGCGGAAAAGACCTTGCACATAGACATATATATGCAGTTGAAGGTACATTCATGTTGGAGAGATACATCTCAGTCAGTCACGGTGTACGAGCTCCAATTTCAAATCATGCCCTTAAGTCCTCAAGATGAACAATTAAGCAGAAGGTGCTAAACTGCAAACGCCAGAAGGCAAAGGAACACTTCTGGTGGCATTTCAACACTTCTATTTCTTTAGAGCTTTCCTTTTATTCTATGTCCTGACAAACAATGGTGTTCCGATTGTGTCTTTAAACTGGAGAATCACAAACTGCAAATTAGGTCAATCTTTTAAAAATGCAGATTGGAACGGGTTTTTCCTGAAGTTCTGTAGAAATCTTTCTTCACTTTAGCAAATACAACATTTATGAATGTGTCAAGAAACTGAGATGCTGTGGCTCCTTCCCCACTGCCACTTATCCTGGATCAGGATAAATAGTCGAACTGGACCTACAAAATTCAGGCATTCTGGGCCTGAATGACATTTTGATTGACAATACAGAGACAAACAAATACAAAAATATAGTTTGGATAAGGCCCACAGTCAATTGAAGCCCAGTCTCTGAATTAGTATTGTTTTATCTGGCTAACCAAACAACAATAAAGCGACTTGGTAGGAAATGGTGGGAAAGGAATTGCTTTATTTCCTGAGGGTTTTTTTTCTGGTGGGAATCAGCACTAGAGGCTGTAAGATCTTCATCTGTCTGTTGTTTATAAAATTATATCCTATTGTCTGGAAGCTTTGCTTAGTACAGACACCCACGGACTTCATTACAGCATTCATCGAGGAGACATTTGCTAAGTGGGGCTTAGCAGAAGCGGAGAGAGAGAATCAGAATTTTGAATCCACATCTCAGCTAATGTGGCATCATTCATATTAAATGAGAAGTAAAATTATCCAGGAGGGTTTTTTAAGGACTCCAGGCAACATCTCCACTTGGGGAAGTTCTGTTGGAGTTGGAGTCCAAAAAAGAGACACCTGCACACCTCTGACACAGGAGCTACAAAATGCCCTACCCCCATGTTGGTGAAATTTGGCATGCCAGGTGTTCTTGGACTTCAATTCCCTTTACGCACAATAAACCCATTCATGTGGATTCACAGAGACTTGGGCTTCTGGGAATTGAAGTCCAAAAACATGACTGCTGTGTTTTCTCCCTGCTGCAGCATGCCATGCAAAAGAGTCCAAATAACCGAAGGAATGATGATGTCAGGAATCAGGATCAAATTTTGTCCTGAATTTTAATCCTTTTCGGGGGAAAGGCTTATAAAAATAGGACTGATGGCAATGGTTAGGTGCTACCCAAAATAATAAAATAAAAATTGGTGGTAATAAGTTCAATAGGGAGGCTGCTTTCTGTAGAAAGGGCTTGGGATTTGAGAATAGAATATGCTGGAGACATCCATAATTAGGAGGCTTAGGAAAGTGTTCTGTGTTCCTGGGCATTATCCTACCTCTGTGTGGTAACAGATGGTTTCAGCAAGGCAATATATTCAGTAGTTGTTATCAAATATAACTTTATAAGCTATAGTAGGATATGCAACTGTCTAAATGCCAGTGTTACTCAAACAGCTTTGGCTATTTTCCTAATGCTTCAAAGACTTGTAGACTATTATCTGACAAAGACAGAAATGTACCATATATGCCGGCATATAAGATGACTGGGCGTATAAGATGACCCCCCAACATTTCCACTCAAAATATAGAGTTTGTTATATACTCGCTGTATAAGACTACCCCCTCTTTCGCACACCTTCCACACACCAAATAAAACATTAAAAAAATCAGATTTGATTTCAACATCTCCCTGTGGCCGGCACTAGTGTGCAAGTGCGCATGTGCGAGCTCTGCATAGACAAGGGGCAGGGCGGAGCACCGCTGCTTCCCGCCGAGCAGAACGGGCCGGTCACGCCGAAAAGGCTGACACCCCTGACTCGCTGCTGATGCTCGCCGCAGCCACGCTGGATATTGCACGATACTGGATGGTATGTAGAATGAGGTGGGTGGGCGGGCATCGGGAGGCCACTATGGGCACCAGGCAGGCATCGGGAGGCCACTATGGGCACCGGGCGAGCATCGGGAGGCTACTATGGGCAGCTATGTCTATCCCAACTGAAGTGCACCCGGCGTATAAGACGACCCCCCACACACACTTGGAGGCATGTTTTTCAGGGGGGGGGGAAGTAGTCTTATACGCCAGCATATACAGTATGTGTCCCATGGGAAATTATGTCATTATATTGCCTCCTTTAAAAGAAAGTAGATTGGAATAGCTCAGTGAGTTGGGTACTGCAGCTGCTCTGGTGGCTTAGTGGTTAAAGTGCTAGGCTTGGAGACTGGAAAGACAGGTTCAATTCCCAAGAGCTGCATGATGGGGGACATGAAAGGAGCCTCATTGGAGTGTCTCCTGCAAAAAAATCCTTTAAACCCAGAGTAATCTCTGACACAAAAATGAACAGAGTTGGGTACCTTTTACAGAGCCAGAGGTTGGGAGTTTGTGGCTCCTGAAAAAAGAGCCAGCCTGTATTGCCTTGGTCAAACTTTACAGTTCCAAGACCACCACCAAAGAAGAAGCAAATGGGAAACCACTTCTGAGCACTGGAAAACCCTGTAAACTGGGTCGCCAAAAGTCAGAAGTGACTTGAAGGCATGTTGTTATTATGATCTAAGTTATTCTAGTGTTTCAGCAGAGAGGAATTCAAAGTTTAATGCCAGTCCCAAACTCATTGCATGTAATCTAAACTTTTATACCACTTTTGGAACCTCTTCAGCTAATGTTGCTCGACAGAACAGAATTATGTAATTTGTTCTTTGGCGAGGTATTCAGAATTCACTGCTGTAGCTCAGAGGGAATACCTTATTGCTTTCTAGGAAACAAACTTGGCAAACCCACCCAATTACAGATTGCAGGATCCCATAGTATGCCTTTATAACAAATTGACATCTAACTGTTGTAACACGGCAGTGGAGTTTAATAAAGCAGATAGGTAAAACCACTCTATTATTTCCCCTTCACATCCTTCTGAAAAGAATTACTCAAAGATAACGAACGTGTTTTGGTTTAGATTTGCAGAGGCGGAAGTGAGATTCTGCATAGGCTGGATCTCAGTAAAATAGGGGACGGAGCCACCAAAGGAATGATGCGATTGTAGCAAGAATGGTAACTGGGAGAATAAACAACTTGGTGAAGACAGCCCAGTGTTTGGATGAGATAAGAAAGCCCATTAGCTTTCTGTCCTTTGTGAGAATTCTCATGGCTGGCTCCCTTGCTTTTTCTCAGGCTTGAGTCCAAAAGCATTTCTGAGAGCGAGTCACACTTAAAAAAAAAGTTTCTTTCCCCCACAGTCTCCAAAAGAGATGAGTGACATCACCATTACCATAGTCAAGCATTCCAATAAGTATCGGAGACCGGAGTTAAAATGATCTCAGTGTTTAAAAATCCCAAGCATGTCAAAGATTTGGTACTAGAAAGAAATCAATGTCTGGGAAAACCAAGGCTAGAGACTTCTGAGTTGAGCCTGATCAAGTGTACAGGATCAAATACCCCCCACACTGTACCTTTAGCTTATCCTCGTGTCTTACAATCCTGGACTGAATGTTCTTAATTTTATTGGCTAGATATTCTGGTTTAGAGCCAAACATTTCATTGACCTGGACTTTCTCCCCACGCTGTTTGCACCTGAAGAGAAAATCAAAACAGGGCATGTAAAAAGCAAAATCAGGCCACTTTGACTACTTAATCTGAGAATGCAAGAACAGACAGTACCTTTAGTGGACCACCACAAAATTAGAACAAAAAATGACTCTCGACTTAGATCCAGGAAGAGCTTTATGGCAAAAACAAATATTCTTGAGGCTACACAAGAGCAAAACCAAATTAGAAGACGGAGGAAGGAGCTCATTGGATAAGGAACAACATTAAAGGAGGATATGGCTGAGGAACTCAACCTCTTCTATGTCACTTGGAGGACTTGAATAGGCTGAGTGTCAGAGTGCCTAATTGTAAGATACTTAAGTGAAGACTGCTGGTGGACACCAACATGCTGTGTGAATGTAGAGAGATACAGAATCCAACTCATTCATTGGTCTGCAGATTACTACCAGAAACAAGTCCTGATGACTTGGAGGACCCTTAATAGGCTATGGGTTGGAGTCCCTAAATGTAAGGCCAGCAGACTTAAGTGGAGGCTTCTGGCGGACAACAACAAATGGTGTGAATGTGGAGAGATACAGAATCCAGCTCATTTACTTGTCTGCCAATTACTATGTAAAAATCAGTAGAGCATGGCATTCCTCAAATAATTCACAAAAAGGTTCTCTCTGTAAGATCCATCATGACCAGGCAGTCAATTGATCGGAAAAAATACCCATCAAACATCACAAATCAGAATGCTGAATGCAATATAGCCATTGGCAGCCATTCACAGCTGCCCTTGAAGTGGACAATGGGCAGTGAATATTGTAACAATGTAAATTCATGGCAATTCATCAGCATTATTAGCAGACAAAGCCACCTCCAGATTGCCTGAACAATGGCAGAAAATTAGCATTTTTGGAGAGTAGGGCTGGGAGCAACTGGTGTGTGTTTTTTGGAGGGGCAAAGAAATAGCTTCAGGAAATGGGGAAGGGTGTGTGCTTCCCTTAAGTGTTCTGTAAGGAGAGATAAGGCAGCTCTGGAGGTCAAGAGGTAGATACACATGCTGTCTGTGAATGTGGCTCAGCTGATAGTATCACAGCCTGAATATTTCTCAAGACTGGATATGTTTTGAATCCTTGTAGTCAGCAGGAGCAGCAGCGCCTTGTAATCTTGGCCCATGTATTTATTTATTTATTACTGTCCTTTTCTGCAGAAGGAAACATATGGTACATTTCCCCTCCCTCCTTATCCTTTGGCCAAAGGACAATGTGGAATTCACATGGCTTCTTTCTCCCCATGTCACCACCTACCCTTCCAAACTGTGGGTCTGTGGGCAACATAGTGGGATAGAGGTGAGGCAGAACACAACCTTCTGGATATTGTTGGGTGCCAACTCCATCAACCCTCACCAGTGAGGATTTTTGGGAACTGAGGTCCAAGAAGTCTGGCCAAATTATCCTGCTATATGGTCATAGAGTAGACCATACTGCCAGTGACTCAACGCCGAGTGTCAGGTGCCGGTTAACTATTATGACAACCCTGAGGACTGGCAACTCCAAGTGGATTAAATACCACTTGAATTCATCTTGATGGAGGGCAGCAGCTTCATCCATCCTGGCTAAGGAAGGCTTTGTGTGCCAAAAGGGCTCAGGACCAGAAAATGACTCATGGAACTAGATCAGTGGTATGGAGTTCACGCTTTAATGTGGAAGGCCAATGGAAGGTCACTGTGTTACATTCTCAGGAAAGTCCTTATGGCTGATCGCCATGATGATCGCCTATATTCTTATTTGGATACAGCAGCAGCAAAGGTCTAATAACCTTTGGAGGGTAGCACTTGGCCCATCTCTCTGGAAGGAAAACTGTCTTCAAAGACAGCTGAGTTTACTTGCACTACCAGCGATTTCCCATAATGGTAATGTTTTCTACATATCTTAACTGATGCTCTGCAGAATATCCAAAGTGTGTCAAGGGTAAATGAGGCCTGAACCTTTCTTCTTCTTTGGCTTCTTTGATCCAGAAGGCACTCGACCAAAAAGCCCTAGTCTGAGACCTAACCTTTGGTCAACAGATTTAACTGCAAACTTGGCTTCAAATGTTTCCTCACCCATGTATATGTGAGTCTGTTTGCTCCCTCTCTTTAGAAGGCGGGGGGGAGGGGGTCTTGAGAAGAAAAGAGACACCAAAGTAGCACGTTGGCTCTTGATGTTCCCACATCTGTCCTTTATTTTTCCATGGTTGGAAAACCTGACTCCAGCCTTCTTGCTGGATAGAAGGGCAAAAGGGCAGCCGGAGTTGTTGCATTTGGCTCCCGCAAAGCCTTGCTGGTGTTCGCTGAGGGATGCGCTCCCCATCGGACCCTGGCCAAAGCCAATCTCCCCATGGGTTGTTCTGTGAACATTTCAACAGGAACAAAGGAAATAGCCTGTTTATCTAAAGAAATAGTGCTGAACGGCAGCACCTCATCTTTAACTCACTTAATTCCGGTTTATCAGAGCTGGGCTTTCTAAAACTCTACCCTTTTTATTCTCAGTTTCTCCCAAACATAGGGGGGCGGGGGGGGGTATGTATTTCTTATCCTTGAATATGCCTGGTCAAGGACATGTTCCTGCCTGAGGCCAGTGATCAAAAACATTCATTCATTCATTCATTCATTTGTGAATTAATGAACTTCAGAATCTCACAAATTGGCAATGTATTTCTTATCCTTGTTTTTGCCTGGTCAAGGACATGTTCCTGCCTGGGGCCAGGGATTGAAAACATTCATTCAGTCATCCATCCATTTGTGAATGGACTTTTTGTGAGCCGCCCAGAGTCTTCGGAGTTGGGTGGCAATAGAAATCAGAAAAATAAATAAATAAATCTCACACCCAATATGAACCCCTTCAGATATAGTCTGATCGTAAGACTCATTGAGAGAAACTATTCAAATATTTTCATTTTTTATAACAGTGACTTATTTCTTCCAGTTCTGTCAATCATGGGAGAACCACAGCAGTGTGGTTGAATGTGTGTTCGGAATACCATTGGGCTTCTGCTGTTGGCCTCATTTTAATTTAAAAGATTTTTCCTCTCTGCATCTTCTCTTGGCCAGTCAAAACTGGTAACCCAGCTTGGTTCTGGTTCCAGACCTTGCCGTATACATTCTGCAGGGGCTTCTTTATTTTCTCCCAAGCAACTGTTTCAATTGGAATATTTGAAGACTTCAAAACCTCACAGTGGGGTTTATTGTGAAGAGATCTTAACCCTTTTGACTCAAACCAATGGCTGTGGAATCCTTCAGAGTAAGGAACCTACTCTACCTGTGATTCTCAGCTTTATGGTTTGCAGATCTAGTACTCTGTCTCATCTAGGAGGGGGCCTAGGTAGACCAGTGGTGATGAATCTATGCCATGCGTGCCAGAGTTGGTATTCTGAGCCCTCTCTGTGCGCACCCGTGCAGTCACCCCAGCACAGAGTTCACCCTGCCCCTCTGCCCAGCAGCCGAATGTGAGCACTTCCTCCTTTCTCCAGCACAGTTCACCCCTCTGGCCAGCAGCCCAATGGGAGCGCTTCCTTCCTCCTCTGTTGCTGTGTTGGCACTTTGCAATAAATAAGTTACAGTTGGGCAATAAATAAGTTACAGTTTGGGTTACAGTTTGGGCACTCGGTCTCTAAAAGGGTTGCCATCACTGCCCTAGACCCTATGATCCCAGGGTTGGGAACTGCTTCATTCCATACAGAATGACATATCTTGGGTGGAACAGAACCTACTTCTCCATGATGCTCTTCTATGGGAAAGAGAAAAGAATTCTGGAGCTAGGAGATCTTGCCAGAAAAAGATAAGGGGTTCCCAACCTTTTTATGGCACGGGCCTGACCACGCCCCCTAGACAGCTGAGCGGGCCAGACCACACCCCAAAACAGAAGTAAATGCACCAGCTTCTGTGTTTACAACAGCCACAGGTGCATTTACGGCTGGTGTAACTGCGTTTGTGCATGCACGGGCATGTTTTATGGTTGTCATAAATGCACCTGCTTCCACTTCCCCAGGTGACGGCGGCAGTGGTGGGCCACATGAAATGGTGCCGTGGGCTGGGTCCAGCCCGTGGGCGTAGGTTGGGAGCCCCTGATTTAGATTGTAGGATGTAGAGATGGGGAGCGGGCTTTCAATATAGCCCCTTCTTTAGCTTCAAGCTTCCTATTATTGTCCTGCAGATCCTATGAAAACTACAAATGTGAAACTCCAGAGAAAGGTGTTAGAAGGAAGTATCTGTTTATGACCTTTATATTCAGGGCCAGTTCTAATATTAGGAAGATTGCAATGGCTCCCTTAGGGAGTGGAAATAGGGGAAAGAGTTGACAGGTTAGTCCAGGGGCTCTCAACCTTTTCAGGCTGAGGGCTGGGTCACGCTTCCTCAGATAGGTTCAGGGGTTGGACAGCCATTTTTCCCTTCCTCTACCACATGGCACTTCTGGGTGTGGCAGAGGGAGGCAGTGGGAGCCCACATGAAATGGTGTCGCTGGCTGCATCCAGTCCCTGGGCTGTAAGTTAAGAACCCCTAGGTTAGTCAATAGTTAGTTATACAGTTGTACCTCGCTTAAAGAGCATAATGCGTTCCACAGGATTGCTCTTTAAGCGAAACACCATTGTAAATGACCAATTGTGTGTGTGGGGATTGTGAACCCCGATTTATTTGTTAAGCGAGTTTTTGGTTGGTTTTATTTGTTAAGCGAGAAAATGCTGCTCTTTAAGTGAGTTACTCTTTAAGAAAGACTCTTTATGGGAGGTTTGACTGTATTACTTCAATAATAGAAGTATTTTTAAGGTTGTTTTTATTAATAAATATATTCCAAATTGTGGGAAAGAGAAGAGATCAGCTCTTGTCATCGCCATCTTTATTTTTGAGATTGATTCTTTTTTAAAACATATGTTAGATTATTTTATCTCTTGTTTGTCTGCGTTTAGTGCTTAGCTGTGTTTAAACAGTACACCTGAGCATACCCATCCATATCTGGATTGGGGTGGGGAAATCACTTGCTTTTCTGCCTCAAGCAACCAAAATGACAGGTTGCCCCTGACACTGTTGTTCCACAAGGTTGAGTGTGTGCAATGTGTGAGTAAATGCACCTTCGGTGCATGCATCATGACACAGAATTCAAGAACATCCCTGAAAGACACACAGAGCCTTTTTGTTTGTGTTGCCATGCAACAACCACAATCCTCTTCCAGCAAAATATACAGTGGAACCTTCGTTAACAGAATTAATGTGTTCTCTGGGACATTTTATACAACAAAATTTTACTTAAGCCAAATTTCCCATAGCAATGCATTGAATGCAATTTCCCACAAAAATGCATTGAAAGCCAAAATATGTTAACCGAAATGCAGTTTCCCATAGGAAAACATTGAAAACCAATTAATCCATTGCAAAAAAATTCCATAAACTGAGCCACTATTTTCTATGGATTTCCTTTTGTTAAGCGATTTTTACGTTAACCAAGCTGTAAAATAACAACAATACCCACAACAAATCAAACCCACCACTGACAAACCCAGTTGATCTGTGCAGAGCTTTTCTCCAGTTCTTAAGCCTTCTATACAAATCGAGAATCTAGCAATTTCCCCCTCATCTATTGGCCTGAAGGATCTTCTTTATAAATTAATGTTCTGCCACTTCTGCTTGGCAAATAGTACCTTGTTTATGCCAAGCAGCCTTCCTCTCTCCCTTGCCATGACTTAGTAAATAACGTTCCTTACTCTGAAGCCTTTTGGCGCCTTTATGTCAAAGCCCCATGTGTGTGTTTCATAGCAAATGGTGTTTAATCCAGGTGCAAAAAGCCACACTTACTGGTTGTCTTCATTGCTGCATGGCTCCCATTCCCAGTGTATGGTGGGGAGAGGTATCCCGCTGGCTGTACACTGGAGACCTTGTTCTTCTCCTTTGGTAACCAGCTCTGTCTTGTAAAAGTCTGTCTCCTTTTCATAAATGTTGGGTTTCTCTGGAAATAATAAAAGAGACAAAGAATTGATTTCAATGAGCTGGTACAGGCAATGAGGGTTGAATGGGAGGAGGCAAGATGAAACCAGATCTTTGCAACCTTAAGGGTGATCGTCACTTTTGTAAAGATGGTGATCCACTCCTAGTTTTTTTCTGAACTCTGCAGTAGCTCTCCAAGATCCTGGTCCTCTTTGAGACACAAAGTTCAGCACATTGGATAGCTCCTAAATTGAAGTTAAGCATGCCTCTGTCAGCTCTGTGAAACTGAAGTCATCAACATCTTCAGCTAAACCAGGGGTGCCCAAACTACAGCCTGTAGGCCGGATCCATCTCCTGCCACCAATTCATCCAGCCTGCACCGCTCCCGGAAGCAGAAGTAAAATGTGCTGCACGGGTACGTTTTACTTCCATGTCCGGGAATGACAAGGGTGGCGCAGGCTGGATGAATTGGTGTCAGGGGCCAGATCCGGCCCACAGGCTGTAGTTTGGGTACCCTTGTTTAAGCAGAGAAAATGGCAGCCTAAAATCTATCTCATCCTGTTGCAAAATATATCTGTTGCAAAACAGATTGCAAGGAGCATTTTACTTCTGCTTCTGGTGGGAGGAACCACATGACCAGCCCCCTAAACCATGTGACCATCCACGGCCAGAAAAGTTTGGGCACCCCTGAGCTAAATGGTTTCCTCTCAAAGAATACACTTGTTCAAAGCTGCCTTGGTTGCATAATCAGCCAGCAAACAACCCCTGTGCTTATCTCCTGGTGACCAATCTTCCAAAGAAATGTAAGCTAGTTTGCACCTCGTGAAAATGAGAAACCTTCCACTACAATAAAAAGGGAATACAACAGCAAATGAAATTTCAGTTGAATTGAAACCAAACAACAACAAACCACAGTTCCCCGTTTTTGTTACCATTGCTTTGTTACCATTCTTCAGAGGTCACAAACAGAGCTTAGCAAGTGACTTTTAAAAGCAATTAGTTCCTAGTTCCTGTTTTTGAAAACTGCGAATATTTGTGGCAATACGAGAAAAGCAATTTTCTATGTAACTTGTAGTACCGTTCATTACATTATTCTTATTTTTTAAAGGACACTTAATTTTTTTAAATTTTTTATAAAAGAATCTCATAAAACATGGATATTTCCTACTTGAAAAGGCTTCTGAAACATCCTTTAAAGGTCTCTTTTGAAAGTAATTAGAAGATGTCATTCATTACACCAATAAAATCACTTTATTCATCTTGCTACTTTGGAAAGATGACTTAACTCCTCCTTGTTATCTCCAAGTATAATTATTAGCAATTTCCATTGTTTCAACTCTCTACTTCTGAACTCTAGTCTGAAGCCTAGAGCGTGTTCCACCCCAAACACACTTCATACGAAAAGCATTGGATGAATCTTTCCCTTTTTGTTTCCCTTTTGAGCTTGTGATCCCATGCCTCCTTTCCGGCGCTGTCACTCTCTTCTCTCCACAGCATCCTGACTTTGCGTTAAGGAGCTAGCTGGATTTCTGAGCAGCCTCTTGTTCCTACCAATGTGACACGGCTGCCTGTGCAGCAACAACTCAGCTTTAACAAAGGGCAGGTTCCAAATATAGCTTGAGCCACATTTCGAGTAATGCACATCAAGTACAGATTTAATAAGACAAGGACTCTGGAGCAAAACAAAACTCTTTTTACAAAGAGAAACATCTCCTGCTTACTCACACAGGCGTCGAATGGGTGTGAATGTGGAGTTTACGGGAAGTGCTATACTCTTAGAGAGCTAATGCGAGTTGAACAGGCATGCAAAGTTCCCCTGGCACTGAAGTCATGCATCACCACAAATAACCTGTGTATAAGGGTACAGTGTGTGTGTTCAGGAACATAGTTTGTATAAGTTTTCCAATGCCAAATAGGTTTCAGTCCTTACCTAACCTCCATCCCGACAAGAAGCCTGGGTAGCCAATTTTAAAACTGCCGAAAATATTCGGTACTGTTAACTAAAAAGGAAAAATGGTTCCTGCATGCAAGCCTTCCCTGAGATGGTATAATCCAGTGAGTTAGCTGTGCTTGGCAGTGAAGCCAGGAGTCTGACTCCCCACTGTGCTTCCAAAAAGAAGGGGCAGCCAAGATCAGCCAGGGCACATGTTCCTGTTGGGCAGAGCCATAAGGGACAAGACTGGCATCTAACTTGAGAGAAAACTCATCTGAGCTGGTTTCAAACAGTATAGGGCCATGACAGTGAACCTTGGCACTCCAGATGTTCTTGGACTTCAGTTCCTAGAAGCCCAAGCCCCCGTGAATCCACATGAAGGGGTTTACTGCGATTCATCTGGCCTGTGCCACCCTCATCGCTCCCGGAAGTGGAAGTAAAATGCGCCCGTACATGTCTGGCCTGGTTTGAAAATATCTGTGTAAGGAATATTTTCTTGACTGGTGAAGCAGTTTGGTATAAAATCTGTCCAAACCTGCAAACACTGATATTTCTCCTGCGCATTGCATGATAAAGATTGTCAAATATAGTTTGCAATCTCTCCAGAGTAAATTTGGCTCTCCATGAGAACCAATACTAGGAATGGCTGGAAATCTGCACAATGGTTACCATCTGTTTATTTTAGTTTGCAACGTAAACCCTCTAACGGTAACCACGCTCAACAAAAATGTCACTCTTCTATAAAAGTATCTGAGAGGAGACTGCAAATTCAGTTTATTTGTTCTAGGGTGAGAATGAAAAATTGGCCTTATTTGACCGTAAGTAGGTTTTAATCCCCAAGGCTCCTTGCTTTGTACTCCAGCCCGGAATAACTCTTTTTCGCCCATGTTTTTCACTCTTGGCTGTGTAGTTGCCAGCTGTTTCTTCAGATCATCCTGTGTTCTTTTCCCTGCCTTCTAAAAAGACTTCCAAAACATTTGCCTCTTGAAGCTTTGGCTCTAGACGAGAATTTAATCTGGCAAAACAAAAACACAGAACCCACTGGTTTCTTGGACAGTCCATGGAGCACAACTATGGAAAAGGAGAAATGAATTTAGGAAAAGGAGGAGAGATGGAAATCCCTGACAAGCCACCTCCTGGAGATTAAAAGTCCCAACATCAATGAACAAGAGTGTCATGCTGCTCTTGTGAGATTAATTGCATCTGTCATGAAACGGAGAGCTATGATCTACATCAAATCATCTCTGCATACAATTCCAGTGTTCAATGTGGCCTTAAATTAGGGAGGAAATGACCTTGCTAGGAGGTTTTCTTGGACTATAAATCCCTTTATTCCTCCTTCTGGGAGTTCTACCTGACAAACAGAGACCTAAGTATGGCTAACCTAGCAGCTGCATTGGCTCGATGGTTAAGAAGCCCTCCTTGTTAGCTGGAAGGCTGGCAAGTCAGTAGTTCGAGACCTAGGAAATGCATGACAGATTGAGCACCCGTCTCTGTTCCAGCTCTTGGGGACATGAAAGGAGCCTCATTTGGGCATCCCCTGAGCGGAGTTTCTTCTGAAAAAAAAATCCTTTCAACCCAGAATAATTTCTAAAATGAAATTATTATTACATAGGAGGAAGGCTTTAATCAATGTTTCCCAACCTTTGGGGTTTTTTTGGGACTCCATTTCCCAAAAGCCTAAGTCAGTTCCCCAAAGGACTGATACAGCCAATTTACTGACATAGCTTCTGGGAATTGAAGGCTTCCTGTGGGGCCACCTTGGGAACCACTGCCTGAGATGAAAATGTAGCTAGGGCTAGTTCCATCCAGGTTTTCTGTTCCAGACTCAATGCTAACTGGGAGCTTTGTTTCTGAAGAAACTAAGTGGAGCTGAGTCTAGCTAAGCTTCAGCGCTTTCCTGTTTAGGCCTTTCTCCCAAGTGAGCCACTTTTTAGTACTGTATCTCTAAATTGTTTCTTTGTCCCAGAATGGGAAATTACGGGCTCTGTACTCATATAATTAAAAAAAAATCCTCCCTAACTTTAGAGATCACAAATGCATTTATAGATTATTTTGGTACACTCCAGTTGGGAGTGTCCTTGTCCAATTTAGAATCAAACAGCAATGGTTCACTGGATTTTTTTCAATGGGTGGGTAAGATGAGTTTTCAAAATTGGAATCCTGTATTTTCAATTCCTGGAATCAGGTGTTGTGCAATATACCTCTTTTAGGATTTATGCTGATAGCATTCCTGGAAGAGATGAACTGTGTTGCTTCAATTTCTACAGCTGCTTCTACTCTGAGATCAACATTTTGGTTCTGATCTTTTCCTGTACCAAAACAAACCCTACTGTATGTCGAGTTGCCTTTATAAAGCCTTCAAAGAAGGAACAACAGCTGGTGCCAAGAATTGGCTATTATGTGTGGGTTGCACCTGCATTCATGGACCATCTGTTGGTTCCTGGTTTCATATTGGACACAGTATAAAGTCTAGGAATGGCATCTCTAGAGGACGTCCAGGTCAACCTGCCTGACATTCAAAAGCCACCTTCTCTTCATGACTTTGACGGCCGTCCAAAGCCCTCTCCAATCTCCAGGTGTTTTGGATTTCATTTCCCATCATCCTCGATCCATTGGCTGTTCTGGCTAGGACTGAGGGGATCTGCCATTCAAAATATCTAGGGAGCACCACAATCAGGCAATTGGGTTTATTATGGTGAGAAGCAAACACTGGCATTCATGCTTGTCTTCTCCCTGACAAAATTGACTGAATGACTCAGAAAGGGTACAGTTCTTCATTCATAACCACCCCAAGATAGTGTCTATTTTTACTGAGATTGGTCAGATTTTTAAAAGGAAAACCTTACATTTCATAAATCACTTGGCAAATTGTCTCTGTGGGAAGGGGGACAATCTGTTACTCAGGACAGAATACCTTCTGTTTCTAAATCTTTTGTCCTCTCTATGGAGAATGATTTCTACAATGGATAAATTACTGGCATTCTTTGAATCTTTTTGCTTGTGATCAGTGACATATTTACAATAACTGCAGTAATGATTCCCAATTAATTCATGCTGCCATGCTGATCTGTGACACAAGAACAATGGAAGAGCGCTTGAGCATAAAATTGTACACAAACATGGAGACGCAAAGCCTGCAAGGCCATTAGCAAAGACGGATAGGGTGGACTGAATCCAGAGTGCTACAAAACCTTTCCTTGGCTGCCCACAAATTTTACGCCAACTGGTTTTTATTTGTACCGATTTTTAAAGAACAACCTAGTCTTTCATTAAACACACACATTCTCTTATGCATAGAAGGGCATTTCTTCACACACAAGACTATCCATTAGGCACCATCTATGTACAATCCAACCAGGCGACACTAACAATACTATGTGGAAAATTGGTGACATACCAAACACAATTGCATTTACTGGTCTATGAACTTTGCCCTGAAAAACTCTTCACCACTCATGGTGGAAAAATCTACAAGACCCAAAGAGAGTCAGTAGAACCAACCTGTGTTCACTATTTTACATCCATGTAAAGATGAGTTTTGCAACGGTTAAGAAAAGTGGCACCAGAGAATGGTCTTCTTCCCACAAGAGCCTTTTAAATGGAATACATTATGAAAGGTGGAATATTTCTTTTAAAAGGCAGTGGAAATTTAGTTTATGGGATTGGATGGATTCATATTATCTTCACCAACTAAATCAGAGGTTCCAAACCTTTTTAAGCTGGGGACCGGGCCATGCTCTCTGTCAGTTTTGAGGGCCGGATGGCCATTTTGCCCTGCCTGCGTGATGGAGGTGGCCAGATCCCGCCCATGGGCCTTAGGCTGGGAACTCCTGAACTAAATGGATCGAAGATACAAGATTCAATAAAACTATGCTTTCCACCAACAGAGAGACAGAGATTATTAAATGCAATTCAGATCTCAGTTAATTCATTTCTCTTTTAAATAAGGTTATTCCAGCCAATGTGAGACCCAGTGGGGTATAATGGATAGAGTGGTAAAGTGAATGGAGTGGCAAGCTAGAATTCAGGAGAATAAGGTTCAAATATCAGCTTGACTATGGAAATTCATATTGTGTGTATGTGTGTGTGTCAATGGTGTGTCCTTACCAAATGACTAACCTTCTTGGTATCTTCACGGAGTTCTTCGTTTTTTTTAGGCAGCTGTAAGGATGAATCTTTGATTTGAAACCCCACAGTAAACTCTTACCTAGCACAAACAGCTCGATGGTGAGCTTTTTGAAGAGCCCATGCTTAGAGTTGTTCAGGAGGATGGTATAGTTCCCAGAATGTTTTACTCTCACATCCCTTATGACCAGTTTGTATTTCATGGGATCTGGTTCGTAGCAGTTGTTCATAGGGATTGGCTTGTCATCCTTCTGCCTGTTTGGAGCAGTATGAGAAAGGGGATCAAAAGCCATTCTGAGGAAGGGAAGCACTGTTTATGCAACACCTGGCCACGTCATCTGTGGCTCCACAGCGTGCACAGGGGAGAGGGGAATACAGTTCAGTTGGTTGGGATTTGACACATCAAATTGGGTTTCTCAAAGTAAATATCACCTTAGCTGTCCAGAAGACAGTTTGCACTGGCCAGCAGGGCAGAGGCATAGGACTCAATTATTTGCTCGGAGCTCCAACAATGGAAGATGTCTTAAGGTGCTAATGTGATGCTAATTGGCAATTGTCTCTTTTTTTGATTCTCCTAAACACCATAGTCCTGTGATGGCAAACCTTTGCACTCCAGCTGTTGTTAGGCTTCAATTCCCAGAAGCCCAAGTCCCTATGAATCCATGCGCAGTAAACCCATTCATGTGGATTCACAAACTTGAAATACCCCTGCTGGCTGTCCAGTCAAAAGACGATTCTCCACCCAAAAGAGACAATGCCACAATGGGATTCCCCAATGCAAAACCTTGTGTCAAGTAGTCACAGAGTTTTAATTTGAACTCATCTGTGTCTAATCAGATGTAAATTAGGGGGCAAATGGCTAATGTAATCACCCTCAACACTACTTTACCCAACACACATTAAGACTACATTGGTAAGACGTTGGTCCCAATGAATACAACAGGAATGAGTAAAGATGCATATGATTTCTAGGATGATTGCATATGATGGGCAGGGGGCGGGGTAGACTCTGTGCTGGGGGAAGGGAGGAAGTGCTCCCAATAGGCTGCTTGGAAAAGAAATGGGGCAAACTCTGTGCTGAGGCCATGGCACACATGCCCATAGAGAGGGCTCCGAGTGTCACCTCTGGCACCCATGCCATAGGTTCGCCACCACTGCCCCAGTTCATGCCTGTCGATTCAAAGCACCTTCTCAGCTCCTTACCAGGTCACATTGGGAAGAGGGAAAGCATCCACCTTCCAAGCCAGTTTCACCAACTTCTGCCCTGCGACAACCTCATAATATTTTTTCTTTTTATAGGAAACGGTGAGGAAAGGTTTCTCTTAAATAAAGAAGAAAAATGCCAGGTGTTATTGCCCAGTTTGCTTTGTCACAATAATAACACTAGAAGCTACAGATAAAATGGGATAGTCCCGAAGCTCGTATAAAAGAACCGGCAGGCAGACAAAAGCTCACATGGAGTGTAACGGATGAGAAGTGGTTGTGGCCATTGCTAGCACTTTTAGCCTAAATCTAATATTGTGTGCAGCAGCCTATTGATTGATTTCATTTCCAAGTACAGTAATACCCCAGATAACAATTGCACCGGATAACGCTAAAACCGCATAACGACAACAAATTTTGGGGGGAAGATTTGCACCGGAGAACGTTCTTTTTAGCGTTATCCGATCCATCATCATAAAGAAGTAAAGGAGGCCAAAGCTCCTCTCCCTGCCACCTCCCTCCTTCCAAGCCCCCACCCCCAGCAGTTTGGGGACTCGCCACCCCCACCCCATTGCCTGCTCGGCCACGAGATAATCCAGGGAGGGAAGACTAAAGTAGAGTTGGGGAAAAGGTGTTTTCCCCGGAGATCGCTGCGCGTGGGGGTGGCTTTAAAGGCAGGGAGGTCTCTTTCTTTCCCTGCCTGCCTTTAAAGCGATTTGTCCCTGAAGTCAGGGCTTTTTTTTTTTTAGCGTTGTTCGATGCATGCATCGGACAACGCTAAAAATCGGATAACGTCATGACTTGTGGAACCAAATCATAACGTTATCTGGGGTATTACTTGTACAATTTGATGCCTTGCTAAGTGATTGCAAAATAAATAAATAACTGTGCATCAGATGTAGGAATCAGATGTAGGCTTTAGGAATGAATCATGTAGAGGTATAATAACCACAGTTCTTTGTGAATGGGAGATTTGAATTAATGGATCACCCCAGGCATGCCTTAAGACAGGGGTGTCCAAACTTTTTGGGCTGTGGGCCGGTCACGTTCAGTTGGCCGGTCACGTGGTTGAGGAAGTGGAAGTAAAATGTGCCTTACAATCTGTTCTGCAACAGGATGAGATAGATTTTTAGGCTGCCATTCTTTCTCCTGAAACCAGGGATGCCCGAACTTTGGCCCGTGAGCCATATCTAGCTCCCAATACCAATTCATCCAGCCCACACCGCCCTTGCTGCTCCTGGAATTGGAAGTAAAACACGCCCGCACAGACACATTCTACTTCCGCTTCCAGGAGTGGGCAAGGGCAGCATGAGACGGATAAAATGGGGTCGGGGGCCGAATCTGGCCCACAGGCCATAGTTTGGGCACCTCTGCCTTAAGACATCTTGTCATCTGAGATGAAAAAAGAAAGCATAACCTCCCCAGCCAATCAAGTCAAGGTTCATAGTTAATAGGAGACTGAACAACAACAAATTAGACAGCAAAAAAGAAAACATTGCTCCAATATCTCGTAAGAAACCCAAAATCTGCTGCAGGAAGCAGCTTCTCCATTCTGTTAATGTCAGTTGGTCAATGAATACTAATGGTTCTCTGGTGGGAGCATTATTTGGGAGCCATTATTTAAGGTCTGGGGCCAGGATGGTGAACCTTGGCACTCCAGCTGTTCTTAGACTTCAGTTCCCAGAAGCCTAAGTCCCTGTTAATTCACATGAATGGGTTTACTGTGTGTATGTGCAGTAAACCCATTTGTTGCTTCACAGAGATTTGGGCTTCTGGGAATTGAAGTCCAAGAACAACTGGAGTGCCAAGGTTTTCCATAACTGGTCTAAGGCATCTCCAGTCAAATAGCAAATAGACCAAAAAGTATTCTTGCTTTGTTTGGAGGAAACTGCTTGACAATACAGACAGAGATCTGAATGTCTTGCCACTTAACTTATGTAGCCAGAAGAATTAAGAGGTAAACTTTTTCCTAGATCCTGTAACAGAATTTCTCTGAGCTATGTTTCTACATTGTTTACATTGTTGATATGGCTAGATCTATTGACTACTGGAAACTCAGGTCCAGAACAGTGCCTGAGTATACAAAAATAGGGTTTCATGATCAATAGCAAGAATTTAATCTTTCTAACAACGTTACTTAAAAGATGAGATGCATTCTTCTTGATTTATGCAAAAACCAGCAACCTTAAGTAAACTGAGCATGTTGCTTTGGAGCTTTGCTCAGTATTACTTTCTGGCCAGATTGTGATATCATATTAAGAGGATGTTCTTACTATATACGGTTATGGTGACATTAGCTGTCAAATCTCCATCCGAAGTGTTGACCGCTTTGCATATATATAGCCCTTTGTTTTCAACTGTAACATTTTGGATGGTCTTGTTAGTATAGAACACATTATTCAGGTTTGGGTATTTCCTACTTCTTTGAGATATGTACTCCTAAAGAGGAGAAAGAGACAGTGGTTAGATCAGGAATCGTGCAACAATAAGGGATAGACCAGTGAACCGTTTAGAGACCAAGTGCCTGAACTGCAACCCCAAACCCACTTATTTACTTTAAAATGCCAACACGGAAACAGGAGAAGGAAGAAGTGCTCCCATTGTGCTGGTGGGCAGTGGAGCAGGATGAAATCTGTGCTGGGGGGGAGGGAGGAAGTGTTCCCATTGGACTTCTGGGCAGAGCAAACTCTGTGCTGGGCGGAGGGAAGAAACGCTCCCATTGGGCTGCTGGGCAGAGGGGCAGGATGAACTCAGTGCTGGGGCGACCGCACAGGTGCCCACAGAGAAGGCTTTGAGTCCCACCTCTGGCATGCATGCCATAGGTTCGCCACCACTGACATAGACGCTTAGTCAAGAATGCTGGTGATGGGCCATGAAAGTAACTTGGATTCAGTTATCTACAGAAGCCAAATTGGGACGATTCGTCGTTTCCTCTGCTTGTCGATCCATAATTTCTCAAGTTTCATTCAAATCAAATGTTCTTAAATGATAGTTAGAATCTAATAGAACATTTCTATTAGAATATAATATGAAATTAGAATTTAATAGAACATGGAAGGCCACTACATTCTATTGTTCCCAGGACAATCTTCATGGCCAATCACCATGATGACAGCCAGTATTTGGAATTGAATAAGGAAGAAGAATGTTTCCTCTCCAGAGAAGTTGTACCATAAAAACTGAGCCACTCGCCATCACCGCTTCTACCTTCTGGCTTTTCAGGTCTCATCATGGTTGAGGCCTTCAAAGAGACCTGTTCAGTACAAAACCCTTCCTGCCCAGAAAATGTAGAAAAATCTGACGACGCCAATTATTTTTGGTTGTTTGGGGAGCAAAATCTACTGAAAGTTTGCCAATTTCTCTGTATTGGTGGCATGCCAACCTGTGTAAAGCTCACCAGATCAACCCTGAGCATTTGAATGCTGGTTCAGAAATAACGTCCTTCATTTCATAGGATTCAGATGATGTTTAAAAAATCAGGGCACACAGCAGAAGGAAGCAGCAAACCGGAAACCCATGTCTGTCTTTTTTTAGTCATAGACAACCAGCTGCTCTTTACTTACTTTTCCCCCTGGAAGCTTCCACATGAGTGAAACACGACCATTTTCAAGTGTCTTGGCTCTGCATTCCAGGTGAAGCGTATCTCCAACTAGCAGCTTCTCTGCAGTTGCTGTCAAATTTAGGGCCAGTACTGTCCTCTCTGAAAGGAACGGACAAATGACTCAACTATCAAAAGGAAACTGATGGATGTGAAAAGAAGGAATGAAAAAGCAATGCCCATTCATCTATTTTATCTTGCAAGACTGTTAATGAAAGCATACTCAGAAGACTTTCAGCTTCTCATTATTCTATAAAAATACTGACTACAGTATCAGATTCTGTTTTCTTTGCATATATTTTCTAAACTACCGGTAATATAATATATATTTCCAATAGTCTTGGAAAATACCTGTACATTTGAAAAATATACATTTAATTATTTTTAATTTTATTTTTTAAAAAATTGTTGCACTTTTATACCGCCCAGCTGAGAAACTTTATTCCCACTCTGGATTATATACATAGATTAAAAATAAAACACTAACATAAGTATAAATTCAACCTGGTGGCATCACGCTAGTAAATTAAAATATCTTATAGTATACACATATAAACTTCTGGTCTGAAAAGCTAAAGCTATCCAGGAATAAATAAATAAATAAATAGGTTTTGATACAACTTGGGAGTTCTCAACTTTTTAAAACCAGGGGCCGGGTCATGCTCCCTCAGACAGCTTTGCCCTTCCTTCACCACAAACAGCACTTCTGGTGGGGTGGATGCAGTGGGGGGTACACATGAAATGGCATCACAGGCCGTATCCAGCCCATGGGCTGCAGGTTGAGTATCCCTGATATAACTGAACTGGTGGCCATAACTTCA
Source organism: Furcifer pardalis (assembly GCA_030440675.1). Taxonomy (NCBI): domain Eukaryota; kingdom Metazoa; phylum Chordata; class Lepidosauria; order Squamata; family Chamaeleonidae; genus Furcifer; species Furcifer pardalis. The sequence continues at coordinate 14,918,173 of CP126899.1, forward strand.
TTCTGGCTTGTTGGGTTGTGATTATTTCTGTCCTCAATTTTGTTTTACTCTTGATATCTTTCAAAACACATAATTGTTTTGAGTTGTTTTTATTGTTAGCTCTCTGCCTTACATTTCCCAGATACTGGACAGATATCTTTCAGTAAATGAAACAGTCAAAAGAAGACACTAAATATTTGGCCAGAATCCTGAAAAATTCCTAAAGAATATCTGGGGGAAAATCCAACAATTTCAGCATTGGAAAGAGAGAATTTCAGATGAGTAAATTCATTTGATCTCCATTACTGGAATGAAGCTTAGAAGGTTTTGTGCTCAGGGAACAAAAAGAGAACCATGCCAAAATGCCAGGCCAGCATGTGTAGCAAAGGTGAGAAGGTACTCACCTAATTTCTGCGCTATGTAGTAAGATGTGTAGATGTTGCTCTTGACTGTAGCAACACACTTGAGCATGGTGCTGAAGAACTCATAAGAGGGTGAAGTAATCAGAAACCCCCTCTTGGGATCCCATTCCTTCTTCAAATAGCTGAACCTGGTGGAGGAGGAATACTAAAAAGAAGGAGACAGATGTGATCATGATACACCCTGAACATAGATGAGGATCACACAGCTGTGTTGACCTGTAATGCATTTCATCAATGTTACTTATCCCTCCTGTCCCTTAGCTTTAGGAGGAAAATATTTTCACTCATCTATGTTAAAAGGAGCAGTCTGGCCAGGTTATCCTGCTATGGTACTAGAGGAGGCTCTACTGCCAGTGACTCAGTGCTGAGTGTTAGGTGGCAGTTGACTAACCTGGCAGCCCCAGGGATTGATTTAAAGGTCTTGGGTGCCAAAGTCCACAGGGAAGGGTGAGGGTCCCCAAGTGGATTAAATCCAACGTGAATCCATCTTAATGGAGGACAGCAACTTCATCCATCCTGGCCTGGGACTAAGGAGGACTTTGTGTGCCAAAAGGGTACAAGACCCTTTGAGGAAAGTGACTCAAGGGAACTAGATCTGTGGTACTATGGGAGTCATGCTGCAATGCAGTAGGCAGATGGAAGGCTACGACATTATATTCTCAGGACAGTCTTCATGGCTGATTGCCATGATGATCGCCAATATTCGGGTTTGGATATGACGGCGGCAGCAGCAGCAGCAGAAGAAGAAGAATGTTAAAAGGCCATATTTTTGGAAACAATTTTTCTTAGCAGGTTTTCAAACAATGGTTTTCAGTCTTCTGTATCCTACATCTCACCAACTATTTAATCAAAGAATCTGGCTTCTACTCTGATAGGAACCCATGGGTCACTTTTCCTAAGAAGCATTTTGACACATTTACAGGCATTCTAGTATATATAATTTACAGTACCTTTTAGAGACAAACATAACAGTTACATTAGTGGTTAAACATTGTAATAATACTCGTATAAATCGATTTGCTCTATTGACTGTAAAACACAATGGCAATAAAATTCAGTGTTATTATAGGCAATATATTTTAATATTGTGGCTAGGTAAAAGCAAAGTTACAGAAGTGCAGCAATCTTCCTGAAAAGACTTTGTAATGCTCTAATATTATTCCTAATTTGGTGGAATGGGTATTTTATCACCTAAAAGACTATGATTCTGTCTCACTGATGTTGCATCTACAGCTCACAGTATTCAACTTTGCTGAATTAAATTATATGAAAGCTCACTGCAGATGGGGATTGCAGCCATGAAATAAAAAGGCAACTGATTTTGGGGAGCATAGTGAAAAGTAGAGACATCAAATTGCAAACAAAAATTCGTATAGTCAAAGCAATGGCATTCCCTGTAGCAATGTATGGTTGTGAGAGCTGGACCATTAGGAAAGTTGAGCACAGAAGAATAGATGCCTTTGAGATGTGGTGTTGGAGAAGAGTTTTGAGAGTCCCCTGGACAGCGAGGAGAACAAATAGGTCAATCTTAGAAGAAATCAACCCTGACTGCTCCTTAGAAGGTCAAATAGTAACGATGAAGCTAAAGTACTTTGGACATCAAATGAGAAGAGAGGATTCACTTGAGAAAGCCTTGATGCTTGGAAAGGTCAAGGGCAAAAGAAGAAGGGGGCAGCCAAAGATGAGATGGCTAGATGGTATTGTAGACACAGTGGGCACAAAGCTGAGCAAGTTAAGGAGGATGGTGGAGGACAGAAGTGCCTGGCGGACAGTCGTCCATAGGGTCGCAAAGGGTCGGAATCAACTGTGCGACTGAACAACAATAACAACAACAAAAACTGGTAAGGCCAATTAAATGGAAGCAGAATATCAAGCCATGGCCATAGCAGAAGAGGTTAGCAAGGACTAGGGTAGCCATACTTCTTATGGGAAGCCATAAAGCTGGAGAGCCAGTGAAAAAGCAGAGCTTAGAAATAACTCAAGATTCTCTCCAATTAGTAACTGACACATAGTCTTCCATCATCTCCTTGAGAAGTGACTCCTCATGGAAATAAGGATAGAGAGATGCAAGCCACCCAGTTTAAGATAGCATCTTGCCTAATTTTCCCCTTGTATCCTTTGGGAGTGTGCCCAGGTGGGCAGTTGTGGAATAATATTGTAAATGCCATTGCAGTAAAGAAGGCAATGATTAGGTTGTGAACATGGGAGACTTGACTTTGGATCAAGCCCTGGTTCTACCATTGGGCAGAACAAGGCAGCTGCTGGATTCTGTCACCAGTCCCCTTTGGTGGATGGCATAGTCCTGACCACTTCATAAGCAGAGAAAATGGCAGCCTAAAATCTATCTCATCCTGTTGCAAGACCGATTGCAAGGCGTGTTTTATGTCCGGTGGGAGGAACCACGTGACCGGCCCACTGAACTACGTGACCAGTCCGCAGCCCGAAAAGTTTGGGCATCCCTGACATTACCCATCCTAAATCCATTGCCTGTCACCCATGGGATGGTGGAAGCCTCTACCCTATTGCACTGACTGAAAACTCAACTGGCAGTCCACTTTCCTTCTGCACATGGAATGGCTGGGCATCCTTTTCCCCTTTCATAAAGACAGCAAAATGGCTCAGCCTGGCCCCGAGTCAGAAGGTTCTTCCAACTAGCCCATGGCTGCCTATCCTCACTGGCAAAAATCCATTAGTACATTGCAACTAGAGTTAGACCTATTTAATCAACGGACCTCATGGAAGAATAGCTTTCTTGAATCCCTGCAGATTCATCAATCCTTTTTGACTGGTTTTGGATTTCAGCTCTTGGAAACAGTGGCTTAGGATCTTAGACACAGAAAGGCACGTCTCATCAGGATAACGGAGGCTCCAGGCATTGAAACTTGGACTGTTTCTGTATCCAAAATGAATTGTTTTTCCACCCAGCTCCAAGACGAACTGTGCTTATAAGTAACCAAGCTGGGTATTAGCACCCTACTTGAGCATGCTTTGCTCATCTCCTGTGAGTGCCTCCATTTCCGTGGAGACTTACGATGCAGCGGGCATGAATGTTATACTAGTGGAAATCGTAGGAAAGGGCTGATGTTCAAACCCAGACCTCAGAACCGATCTGATTTTGGCTGACATGTCGAATTAGGATCTTTTCTTAGCATTAGGAGTCTGAACTCATTCCTCATAAATATTTAGAAGGTACAGTCATTTTAAAGTATAATGGAAACATAAGAAATGCAATTTAGGAAGGGAAAATAGATTGCAATAGGAATAATAAAAATGGAATAACTTTGAGTGTTATGCCTCTGTAGCTAAGTATTCCCGGATGGTTAGAAAACTGGGTAGGAATAAATATTATATGCATGCTCATGTGCAGAAATGTTTACCAACTCCCTTATATTTAGGTTCATCATACAATATTTAAAAAATATGTGTACTGATTGCCGTAAAAAAGAAACAACAGGATAGGATTGTACCCTGACACTTGAAAAGACCTTGTGTTATCCTGCTCACCCTTGTGTTTTCCTGATGTTTTATCACTGATCTGATAGTAATTTTGGGGAAGGATGTTCTAAATTTGTCTAATCGTTTGACTCCTTCCTTCGCCGCCCCCTTGTCTTCCTCTGAGGAGAGGAAGCAGCCAGGATGTCTCCAAGTCAACATTTCCCAGCAAGGACAAAACAAGAAACAGTGTTTCCTTAAAAGGCCACAGAACGGCTGGCGCCCAAGGTAGAAAACACACCTCCACGCAGAGGTCGGTCTTGTGTGGTAGAGACAACTTCCCACTGCTCTATCCAAGAGGGACCTTCCTTTTTGTGTATACATTCCCATCCCCACCCTGTCCTTCTCCTTGTGGAGAGGAAGGATAGAAATGTTTAGCCCAGATTTCTTACAAGCCCATAATGGAAACATCCATTCATCCCACTCAGAAGCCTTAGACGTCAGTTCCGTACTGAGAAATGACCTCCAAGACGTTTTGACACCCTGCCAAGAGAGAGAAAAGGCCAGGACCTTAAGAATAAGGCATCGAAGTCAACACTCCTTGATTAAAAGCAGGTAAGAGAACCCTCCTTGGTTGAGGAAGGCAGAAGATGTAGATCTGTGATGGTGAACCTTGGCACTCCAGATATTCTTGGACTTTAATTCCCAGAAGACAAAGTCCCTGTGAATCGACACAAATGGGTTTACTGCGCGTATTCGTGTGGATTCATAGGGACTTTGGCTTCTGGGAATTGAAGTCCAAGAACACCTGGAGTGCCAAGTTTCGCCATCATGGATGTAGACTGATACATTTTGGAGGGCACTAGGTAGTGTGAAGGATGCTGTAAAGGTAAAGGTTGCCCTTTCTTGAAAGCCAGCCGTGTCCGACTCTAGTGTGCAGTGCTCATCTCTATTGACAGCCGAAGAGCCAGCATTGTCTGCATCTGCAGATATTTCCATGGTCATGTGGCAGACATGACTAGATTTCAGAGTGCACAGAATGTTGTTACCTTCCCCACTAAAGCAGTACCTATTTATCTACTCACAATTTCTTGCTTTTGAACTGGTAGGCTGGCAGGAGCTGGGACAGATGATGGGAGCTCACTCCATCATGCAGCACTTGGCTGTCACACTGCTGACCTTCCACCCATCAGGTTCAGCATCTTAACCACTAAGCTCCTGCAGTCCCTAAAGACTCTATAGGCCACTATTAATCCTTTATTACAGTTCACCAGATGTCGACAGTGATACTGAAGTCTAGCTTTGAGTCAATGTTCATGGAAGATGAGCAGGACAGAAGGCCTTCTCATGAAGGCAGCCTAGGAAGAGCAAAGGCATTTCCCCATTCCCAGCATATGTACATAAAGGGACATGTGTCTCATTGTGAGCATGTGTTGGGGAATGCTTCGATGCCAAGACAAATTTCCCATCTCTTGAGGCCCAGACAATGGAATGCTTCAGACTACTTAGAATCTTTGGATTATTTTGGCAGTTATCAGATGCCATTAGAAAGCTGTCACTCATACGACAGAGGGAGTTATTAAGCACCCCTGTGTGTGTCATGTATCCAACCATGCTCTCAAATATTAAATACCATTAAACGTCAGCTTATAAAACGTGTCAGATATCAGCTGCCAAATGCCAAGATCAAATGTAAAGGAATGTCAAGAAGACCCATCTGATACTTAACGAACAGTTGTCATATTGAGGCTATCTGAAGAGTATTTGACATCAAAACTAACAAACAAGTAACCAGAGGAGAAAGTAGGAAAGGAAATCCATTTCATCTTAAGTGAAGGAGAGATGGGCAAAGGAGACCAATTGGGCTATTGTGGCAGGGTTTTGTGTCCTCCCTCTAATAATCATACTTTGAGAGGTAGAAGGGAGTTTGTCCTGTTTTCCCCTCATTGTTTAAAAATAAAATCTCCCAATTGGTAGCCTCAAGGACATGACTGGTCCTTGACACTCAAAACTAGGATGGACCAAGAGATGGGATTTTAATGGTGCCTTTGTGGAGCGGAAGTCCCAACTCTCTGCAATGGAGAGGCCAAGGTGTCTAGTGAGCCTTTTCCAGTGCTTATTTTCAACTAGACCCACTGAATGAATGGGACTCTTTTAACTCAGCAGTTATATAAGCCCCACTGATTCAACAGGTTGCTCGTATCCAGAGCTAAAATTAAGAGTTCTCCCAAAATAGATTTGGGACAATGAGATTTCAATGAAAGAAAAACAAAACTTGGGCACTGGCAGGTCTGATCCTGGGTAGAAAGACCGCATAATTGCTCATGAAAAATAAGGATGGAATCTCCTGTGCTGAATGTCATAAGGCATAAAGACTATTCACACATAGCTGACATTTTTTCGGACGATCATTTTCTTGTTTACATGGCAGAATTAAGAAACTTGGCCAAAGAGAAAGGTCAGATAGTGGTTCTTTCTAGGTATCTTCAGATGTAACTTTCCTGGCCATCAACTTTCTCGTCTGCTGTCCCACCAAAATGGGGAAAACTGGTTTAAAATAAGCAGAAATTCATATTTTGCAGCATTGTCTAGTGGAATGGAAGCTGGGGTCACACAGACTGCTGGATTCACACACTCATCCCCAACCTGAACTGCCTTACATGATCATTGTGAGACTCGCATCCATTCATGAGCAATTCATGGCTGACAAATTATGCACATTGTTAGGAGCTTGTTAGGAGAATGTCAAGATTTCAATGCAACTTGAAATGCCTGGCTATGTTATATTAGCACTGATTATTTTCTCTCTAAAACAAGATAGGGAAGAAGGCACTTACCAGCTGCAACTCTGGCTTGATGTCAGGAGAGGTGACCCGGCATGGGACAGCAACCACACCGGTGACATTTTCTACGAGGATCACGCCAGGATGTTGCGAATATTGCTCAACAAAAGGCACAGCTTGATCTGCGTAACATGGATGGAAACCGGCAGGTTCATTTAGTCATCACGCCAATAGCTCACAAAGGAAACCTCTCACTTTTATAATATCTCTAAATCACACTTAATAACAACTCTGCAAGGCATATTAGGGTAAGAGAGAGTGACTTGGTTAAAATAATCCTGGGAGCTCAATTATCAAAAAAAAAAAAAAGTCTATGCAATGTATAACCTTCCCTCATTGTTCAGAATAGCCTTGAGAGGTGGGTTAAAGCAGAGGTGCCCAAACTATGGCCTGTGGGCCAGATCTGGCCCATGCCACCCTCATCACTCCTGCAAGCAGAAGCAAAACATGCCTGTATGGGCACATTTTCTGCTTCCTGGAGCATCGAGGGCTGTGTGGGCTGGATGAATTGGCATCGGGGGCTGGATCTAGCCCATGGGCCATAGTTTGGGCCACCCCTGGTTTAAGCAAAGAAAATGACAGCTTAAAATCTAGTCCTGTTTCAAAACAGATTGCAAGGCATGTTTTACTTCCGCTTCCGGTGGAAGGAACCTCGTGACCAGCCCACGGCCCCCCAAAAATTGAGCAGTCCTGGGTTAGAGCAAAAGATAGAGTGACTGCAAGATGGATCCATGGTGCATTTGTTCAGTGGGCAGCAAATAGATGTGGAAGGAAGCATATAAATCCACATGGTGACACCAGCTCACAGGAACTTGGAACCTTCTTCCATACCCCCAAAACTTCCCAAAAGGCAGTCTTCAAACAAGACTGGAAAAGAGACAGCAACCACAGCTTGCTTGGCTTTTTATCCTGGCTTTCTGCTTTGCATCAATTCTGACCTCAAGCGGTCCTAAACGTTTCAGGAGAGATTTTGCTGGACAGTTCCTCAATGCAAACCTCAACCCCAGTTGCCAGGCCTCTTTAATGTGGAACAACTGATTTCATACAGGCTTCTCAGGACACAAATGCACCAGCCAAATCATCGAATGTCTCTAAGTTTGGGTCCCATCTCTTCTAATGTATCACAATTCAGACGTTTGTGTTACAATCCTGGCATGAGAATCTCTTGCCTGCTTTCTGAAAGCCTAATGCTATGATTTGGCTTTACTGTATGTTTTCATACCCGGCTAATTGTCTAGTCAGAGATCCCGCTACAATAATGGAATAGACCAATGGTTCCCAACAAGGGGTACACAGCCCACAGGTGGACTTCAATTCCCATAAGCCTAAGTCAGTACATTGGCTGATCAGTGCTTTGGGGAAATGACTTAGGCTTCTGGTAATTGAAGTCCAAACACCAGCATTTGGGAAACACTGGAATAGACCATACAGCCAGCAACTCAATGCCAAGTGTTGGGCAGCAGTAAATAATCTGACTCCCTAAAGGGGCCAATGGCTAAGGACACCTTTAGGTGTGTGTGTGTGGGTCCCTTCAGTGGAGGAAATGCCACTAGAAACCATCATATTGGGCCCAAAGACAAAATGAGTGGCCATGGAGGAAGAAGAGGCCATGCCAGATGGACTGGCTGTGAAAGCACACCTTGATAATATCCTCAAGCCTGTGGCAGTCCATTGCAGTCCCGGTGTTAAATACTGCATGTTTCCTTTAGTATGTGCCTCAGGAGATGGCTCTGTGATTACAGTGTGTGGGTTACTTCATGGCAAGTTGGGATCCACCTTAAACAAATCAACACCAATGGCATTTTTCCTGCTTCAGCCAATGACAACGATTATACCTGGCTGGAGAGCTCAGTGACTTAGGTTTCTGGTTGCAGTGCCGGAGGCTGTGAGTTTGATTCTCCCACTGGGCCTCCCAGGAGAAGAACCAGCCTGTGTGGCCTTCATCTAGCTGCACAGTACCAGGATTCTCCCAAAAGAAGATATCGGGAAATGATTTTTCTCTCTTCTCTTCCTAGAAAACCCTGGAAAGGCCTGTGAGTCAGAATTGACTTGCTAGCACAGGGATTCTCAACCTGCAGACTGAATGCAGCCCGTGGCGCCATTTAATGTGCGCCCCCACTGCCTCCACCACACCAGGAAATGCCATGTAGTGGAGAAAGGGCACATTGGCCATCCAGCCCCCGAAGTTATCTGAGGGAGTGTGACCCGGCCCCTGGCTTTAAAAGGTTGAGAACTCCTGTCCTAGTGCATGGTGATGATATGTTGTCATCTTGTTGGTATCTTTGCTGAGGCTAGAAATAGCTAGAACAAGGCATCCACAAGCACCACCATTAAAATACTGCTTTTTGCCACACGAGGGTGCAGTTATGGTAGATACATCGCCTTCGAATATTTTCCCTACTGAACTCAGTTCTGGCCAGAAATTTTCCACTCTTTTTAAATATTGGTTTGAAGAAAGGAGAGAGGAATGTGAGGAGGCAAGGCAGAAATGTAGCTCACGTTGGAGTAGATAGCTCAGCTCACCTCTAACATGAAAGGCAGAGGGTCTTCCTTGGCCCCAAGTTATTGGTCTTTAAATAAAAATGCACACAATACTATTAGCGCACACAGAAATTTCCTCTGTACCCAGAAAATCTAAACGCCTCTTCTTAATAATAAGCTGGTTTCTGCCATCGGCAGATTTCAAGCATTAGTACATTTCAAGCTTCCAAGAGAGCACCTGTCCTTCTTTAATATATGACTCAGCATCAAGAGGGGTGTTGCTATTTGCATAATTTTCGGTGTGGATTTGTACTACTTTTCTTAGTAGAGCAACTTTGGTACTTGTGTGACATCAAGCTGATTCTGAGATAGAGTAACCCTCCCTTCCATTGCCACCAACCTCACTGAACGTTTGCTGCTGAAATCTCACACCTATTGGATGCATCTGCTCTGTCCTGAACAGCAGGATTTGGATTGGACTGAATTAATTCTCGGCAGATACAGACAAATGCATCAATGGTTAAGAATATCCGAGAGTCTTGGAGCTGTTGTAGGCTTCAGCCCACTTCATATCATGGGCATTAAACAAGTTCCCACTCATCCTGGGTAAAACTAGTTAGCCTTTGTGATGTCCCAGGATTCACAGTCCTGAACCTCCTTGGAAATTTACTTCAGAGGACGTGAAATCAAGTCAAACCAGAATGGTAAATTGCTGCTAATTCATGTGAGGGTCACATTCCTGATTTTTTACATTTATAAATGGCACCTTGTCAACTAGTGGTTGTTTGTTTCTTCCTCCATGTCTAGGCCAGATGTGAAACTGCCAAAATGAAGGCATCTTTAGTGAGTTCATTCTACAGTTCCTTTTGCCTGTTAGGAAACATTAGCTAGCAAGACAAGGTTGCCGTTACCAGGGTACGCCCGATTGTGGTTGAAAAAACCCACAATCTTAGAGGAGTCTGTTTCTGTTACTCCAGTGGCAGTTTGCGATCACAGCTTGAATCCCTTCTCACTCAAGAGTAAAATCCCAACAAGATTCTAGCCATTGTTGGTTTTGCTGCAATAGAGGCAAACAAGGAAGGATTTCTCCCTTCCTTTCCTGATCCCTTTTCTTTCAGTGTAGTGGCTTTTCAGCAGAAAAAGCCTAAAGGCAGGGATTGCCCTGTCATTTTTTAAAGCTGATATACAACCAACGCCTATTTGCATATACGCAATCAGTCAATCACATCTGCATGTGTTTGGACACCACTGTGAAGGCAGGACCTAGGAAAGAATGATCCTATTAAAGTATAAGATGTTGCCCAACTGGTACATTGAAAAATTTTCTACACCTAGTATGCCAGTCAATTATGTAATGAAGAGTTAGTTTTCTCACACACCCAACTCAATTTGCCCTCTCAGGCTTTTGACACAATAGCAAGCTTTACCGTGGATCAATAAATAACTTCTAAATAATGCTTCTCAGCTCAGAACAGATAATTGCTCTGCTATAGCTTCTGTTTTTTAAAACTTGGAAGGTCAAAGGCATATTGAAAGTGCTTTACAAGACAGTTAATAAGGTGTTGCTTGACAGCTATCAAATTCAGAAATTAATCTGGCTATAAAATAAATCCCAAGAGACAATCTTCCCACACAGCTATGATTTTCCCAATGGACTTCCTTGTTTATTTTCTCTCCCACTTCCCTCAAATTACAGAACTGGTGCTGAAAGCAAAAGCAAAGCAATCATTGCACTTTAGTGCACTCTCTGGGTGGTTCAGAAGTTAATTAGTATTTTGCTTCCAACATGCTAGGTACTTATTTTACCGACCTTGGAAGGATAGAAGACTGAGTCAACCTTCCACCTTGGTCAGGATTGAACTCATAACCTTTTGGTTGCAGGACAGCAATTTAACCACTGTGTCACCAGAACTAAAATAAGGGTATTTCTGAAGAGAGAACATTTAAGTGTCCTTTCCTTTAAAGAAATGCTTTGAAAACAGTACTAGTATTTCTTACTTAACCAACAAACATTACACCAAGGGTTGTTTATGGTAGCACATCACGCCTGTTCCAGACCCCATTAAATGCTTCTTGAACCAGCTACTTCAGCAGTGAGAAGATGAGGCCATGCTGACCTCTTAGGGAAAGTCCTTTTCATTAGTGAATAAATATGCTGGTTTTGGCTTTGATAGCTACCATTAAAACACACATGCACAACACTCAAAATTGGCATCTGTGTGAAAGTCCAGCCAATTGTTTCTTTGAATAACAAAGGTCTCCACTTGAACGGCAAATTTGATGCAACGGCATAGCCAGAAGCTGGAATAAAACTAGCTCTTGAAGCTGAAAGTTTGACCTCAAGTCGGTTCAGTTTACTCCATAAAATGATGACCCAATAACAATCTATGGCAGGCTTTGTCTTTCTAGAGGCTGATCTTGGCAGAAGAGAAACTGGGCTTTAGTTGGCTGGTTGGAAGACCTATACAGTAAGTTCTTTCTAGCTCCGCTTGCAAATGAACTTCTGACTTAAGAAATGTCTGAGATAGGTAGCAAGACTGTGGTTAAGGTACCCCATCTAACCCTATCTTTCGACTACAGCTTAGTGAAACCCTGTTCAGAGTACTGTGCTACAACCAGACAGACCCAGAGTTAAATCCTTAATCAAACCACACTGCTTGTATATGATATAGTGCTACTAGTCATCTACCTAAACAGATTTGTCAGGAAGATAAAACTGGTGCTCGACTCCAATGTCTCACGGGTTGTACAAATTTATTGGCCAAAATCTTATCACATGTCTATGCACATGAGAAGAATCATGGAAGCTGTAGGGACTAATTGTGACAAATTGATAAGATGCTAAGCCCTTTTGTGGAAACTGACATGCGATAAGCAATTTGGCGAATTGCTTTGGCAACGTCTGTCCTTCTTGCATGCACTTAAATACCCAGTAGAATTCTCACCTATCTGGGAGAAAGTCTTATTAAATATAATGGATTTTTGTTTTTAGTAGACTTTGCTGGAATTGTGCTGAAAACACACTTTGGGTAATTCTCCTTGTAAGCCCTTCCCAGCCCTCCAAGAAAAATAACAGAACAAAACCCAAAAAAATCTGTACACGGTCAAAAGGAATGTTTCCCTAATGTAAGATTGCCTCAGGCAACAGGTTTTCAGAAACACATTTTCTTTTGGGGGGAAAAAATCCTGTTTTAATAACTAGTTGTATTTACTACATAAAGGTAAAGGTCACCCTTGCTCAAAAGCCAGTCTTATCTGACTCTAAGGTTCAGTGCTCATCTGTGTTTATACCCAAAGAGCCAGTGTTGTCTGCATCTGAAGACATTTCCATGGACCTGTGGCAGACTTGCCTCACCACCAGAGTGCATGGAACCCTGTGTACCTTACCACCAAAGTGCTCCCTATTTATCTACTTGCAATTTCTTGCTTTCGAACTGCTAAGTTGGCAAGAGCTGGGACAGAGATGGGCGCTCAATCAGTCATGCAGTACCTGGGAAACAAACTCCGACCTTCCGGTCAGTGAGTTCAGCAACTTAACAGTTTGAGCCACCGCATTCCCTTTTACTACATAAAAGCCCTTAATTAGAAACTGTATTTTTTTTGTCCATTATCAGCAACTGAGTTTTTAACAATAGCTTTTTTTACTACATAAAGCTATTGTTAAAAACTTAGTTGCTGCGAATAGAGAAAAAAAAATCCAGTTTCTAATTAGGGCAGTGGGGGGATGCCTACTGCCCTTCACCCTCCAGAGGAAGGGTGGGATAAAATGCTAATCAGTAAATGTAATTCCTCCCCTGCCCCCTCAGTGAAAGCATTCTCTTGATTTTGGCCTTCCCTTCAAACTCTGGCCTTTGTTGTGTTTTCTTCCACATTCAGTTCCTTCCTTCTCCCCAATGTCTCTCCCAAATCTCTCTTGGGCCACCATCCTCTGGGAATAACATTATTTGCCCCACTTGTGCACAAAATGCATGCCTTTGTCCCCCACCCCAGCAGGCAGGTTTAGTTATTTGAGATACTCGTGCTTGACTTTTCTGCTTCAAGCCAGTCAGGCCCATGGGTTCAACATGAACATGTTGACAGAGCTCACCATGGGAGGCCTTTTCCATATATAAAGGGAGGAAAGGTGTGGCATTCTACCAGCTAGAGACCCCCACAGCGCATAGGAAAGGTTGGAATGCTCCATCTATCACAACTTGTAGAAACTTCTTTTGAAAAGCAGTTTGTAATACAGGTTCCTGCAATAGCATGGTATAAGACAGAGGGCAACATCTTGTTCGTGCCAGTGTGCTGTCATGGCATTGTGCAAACAATTGTGCAATGGGTGACCTATCCTGGTGCAACATTAGTGCAATGCACCGGCAGAAGTGCTTCATGGATAGCAGCCTTGCTTTAGTGCTATGTTGATGGTGCATCGTTACACAAGAGGAGTTTGCCCACTGTTTTGAGCACCCATAAATAACTAATGATCGAATATCAGAAAACAAAATAAAAAACACTGTAGCACTTTAAAGACTAACTGTTATATTTTTATTGTTAGCTTTTGTGGATCAAGTTCATTTCTTCAGACAAGGAGTGAAATTTACAGGCATGGTTTATATACACCCAAATTCAGGGGTCAAACAATAAACATATAGCAGTTAGTCTTTAAAGTTCTACAGTGTTTTTTATTTTGTTTTCTGATATGCCTGAACCATAGTTTAACACGGTTACTATTCCAAAAAATTAATGATTGAATGAGTCTTGTTCAGTCCTTGACAACCTAATAATGAATTAAAAATGAAAAACAACACACTTTGCTAAATGCGTGTATGCCAAATAATGTCCCCCACCCAGGATAAGATTCTGGATGGATCATCTGGAAGTAACTTAACAGACTTTAAAGTGAAGTACAAAGATAAAAGGATATTGGTCTACATGGATACAGAAGAAACTTTGTGTGAAAGTTGAGCAATTCAACCAATGCTGTGTTTATCTGCATGGAGTTTTTGGCCTATCACATGTACAAAAGAAGATCTAATCAAAGATAAAGCCATTGAAGTACCTTCCATCAGGTCAAAGATAATCAAATTGTGATTCAAAGAAAGAATATAAAAAGAAATGAATGAACGGCATTTTATGTCAGGTAGCACCGATTACCACAATGCATCTGCAGCCAGAGAATACCTTGGCCCATTGCATGACCTGTCTTTGAGGTAGGCACGTGCATTTCCCTTTCAAGGAAAAACCAGACCACTCCAAGATGCAGCGCACGTCACATACAGAGACAGGATGCCTCTTGCACAAGGTTTGCTAGCTTGTCAGCTGTCAAAAAAGGCCATGAAGATGGAAAGGGACTTCTTTCTTTTTTCTAAGTCCAGCAGACAGCCTGTCTACACCTCAGCAGGTCAAGAGACGCCACCAGCAGGAAGGCAGACGGGGTGGGGCTGCTGCATGTTGAACCCGGGTCAAGCGGCACATGTGCTCACACCCGCACTTTGAAAAACTGAAGGAACAGAAGGCATAGGAGAGAAATGAGTGGAGGTGGGAGAGAAAGGCCAAGCTCAAGCTTGAGAATGAAGCCACACGCATCTGGGGTAGAAATATGGAAGAACAAGCTAGAAAAACACAAAGGAAAGTCAGGAAACAATAGCAGAGGAGGAAGGCTTCCGTTACTCCATCACCATGGGATTTCAGCTTTGAGTCAGAACTGAAAGGGAGAAAAATATTATTATTCTCCCACTCTTGAAAGAATAGCCTGGTGGTCTCAGAGGAAGAGCAATTCACTTCTGTTGTGTTTTTATCTTGCCCCACCTGCCTGGGCCCATAAATATCCAGACCAACGAACCATCTACTTTGTCAAGTCCAGAGACAATCCTTGAGTTTAACAGGGCCACTAACAATAAATACCGGCCACTTCAAGGACTTCGGTGATTCCCTCCTGCAAGCTTATGAAAACATGGTGGCAACCATAAAAACAGTACACTTGCATTTAAAAAAAATCCCACAATTCCATAGAACACAGTTTCGAGGTCAGGGGTTTCCAAACGTGGATCCTAATTGTTTTTGAACTGTAGTTTCAAAAGTCCTTTACCCCTGGCTGTTCCTGTTCAATGGTCTTAGAGTTGTAGTTCAAAAACATCCGGAACTCTTGAATTTGAGATTAATCATCCTAAATCACTACCTTTCCAGGGGTAGACCAGGTTGACCCTGCTACCGTAAGAGCTACCTCTGCTCGGGATTCAACCTTATGGGTTTCATGATGCAGAACATACAACTTTGTTTGTGGCATGTCAAAAGACCATTATTCTCTTGTCCTTAAAATAATGTCTCTAAAAGTTTGCAAATCAGGTCAAAAAAAAGTAAGTTTAAAAAGAGCCATTTCACATATCTAGCTGGAGGGCCTTTGAAATCCCATTGACCATCATTAACCCTAGAAAATACAAGCTCTATTGGACACCAGGTATTGGGAGTGGTGGTGGTGGTAATACTGTAAAAATTTGTAGTTTGGATTTAGAGAGTCTGAGGACTGAAAGTAATCCTTTTCCTTCCCCAACAATGATAAAGGAATGAATCACTAGTTTTCACATAACTCACCATTCAGTCTTATCTTCCAAGAGGGTTGAAACCAGTTTTTATCAGAATCAAATTTATCCAGTAGTCCCCTCAGTGCATGCATATTTATGATGCTGTCTTTTTTTTATTATCATGATTTAAAATATTATTTTCATTTCCACTGGCTTCATCTGTCCTCAGAGCTGATGGTTTGAATACAGGCATTATCTGTCTCCCAGTTTTGCTATGTATATGTGTGTGTACACTTGCAAACAGGGAAGCAGAATTATTATTTCTGTTATCTCTCAAATGCAAGACTGATTTTACAACACACAGAAGTGTATTTTCAGAAGTGAAAATAGCATCCTGAAGAATTTCTTGATTTAATTAGTACTCTTTTTTTGCCTGCTACAGAAGTGGTTTTCATAATTCAGTGTTGTGTCTATAACCTTGGTGGCAAGCCTTGGCTCTCCAGGTGTTCTTGGATTTCATTTCCCAGAAGCCCAAGTCTCTGTGAATCCACACTATCTATCTATCTATCTATCTATCTATCTATCTATCTATCTATCTATCTATCTATCTATCTATTTATTTATTTATTTATTTATTTATTTATTTATTTATTTATTCATTCATTCATTCATTCATTCATTCATTTATTCATTCATTTATTTATTTATTTAAATTTGTTTATCGCCCTCCTCCCCAAGGGGACCCAGGGCGATTCACAACACATCAGCATCGACAACAATTTAAAACCCATTTGTGTGGATTCACAGAGACTTGGGCTTCTGGGAAATAAAGTCCAAGAACACCTGGAGTTGTTAACCCATTTGTGTGGATTCACAGACTCTTGGGCTTCTAGGAATTGAAATCCAAGAACACCTGGAGTGCCAAGGTTTGCCATCGCTGGTCTATAAGATGGAAATCTCTCAGGTGGTCCTAGGTCAATCTCTAAAACCTATGTTCTGATAAACTGCAAGAAGTGCAATTGAGGACACAGTGGACTTTTATTTACCCAAAATACCGAATGCAATCAAGAAATTTAATTTTCAGTGACATCCTTTGGCTCATGTGTTGGTGAGAGTCTGGCCTATGAGATGGTCACCATCTGAACTGCAGTCATGATAGAAAAGGGGATTCAGACAGAACTGGAATTAAACAGCTGTTAAGGAAACTCTTGTATTGCAAGGAAGGGGTGTGCTAAAGGAAAAAGAAAATAACCGTATGGATACATAAATAAGGGCTATGAGATTTACTTCCTAAGAAGGATTGCAAAGGTTAAAGGTACACCTAGTGTTTTAAGATACTGTACTGGTGAATAAGTAGCTAAGATCCTATTGAGTGTTGTCTGGCTACATATTCAGAATGGCGTTACCATCATCAACAAATTGTTGCTGATTAAAGACTTTGATATGCAATTTTGGGGAGCAGACAACTTTGATGCATAGTGTAGAAGCTGTACCTTTCCTAAATCCTGAAAAGAGGCCTTCAGTTATCATCAACCTGCTGATGATGCCAGTCTGGTGGCACATCTCCCACCTACCTTGTTATCCTTGCCATCTCCCCCCCCCCCCACCCCTGGAGAACCACTAAGGTGTTCCAGATGACAGTTTTCCAAGGCATTTACCTCTGACAAACACATATATCTTGGCCTTCATGTCTTCATTGGAAGGGAGGTGGCTGTAAAGGCAGGTGAAATATCCTGTGTCGTTGGCAACCGCCCGGTTCACCACAAGAGTGCTGCAGGTCTGGGATGGCCTGTCTGGACACCGTTGCTTGTTCACACGCCACCGGTTGCCATCGGTGAACTTGCCATTTCTCCAGAACCATGTCAAAGCACGTGCACCCCTAACCAACAGAACACATAGAAAGATAGAAGAATCAATATTAGTCTTTAGGCATAACCAGGAAGGTACATAAGTCACTCCATTGGCCTATCAGTGCTTTGAGAAATTGACTGAGGCTTCTGGGAACTGAAGCCCAAAAACCAAAGGTTGGGAAACACAACTATAAAACCTTCAAAAACACTACAGGAAAACCCTAGTAGATTTCTTCCCAGTTAAATGGAAAGCCATTTGGGGACAAAGCAGGGAAGGTGAAAAGGAGACTAAAATCCTAGCAGTGATAAACTGGGAACTATAATGTTTGATGTGATAGCTGTGTTAGTCTATGTAAGCATATCTAAGAGTAAATAAAGCAGAACAGCAAAACATTTGTGGCATTTACAAAAATGTATGTAAATGTGAGCTTTTGTGGACCAAGTCCACTTCAGAGTGAAGCTATGAGACTCTATGCTTAAAGCTGCTCCTGTAATTCAGGGGTTCTCAACCTTTTAACGCTGTGGGCTGGGTCATGCTCCCTCAGACAGTTGAGCTGGCTGGACTGGTGGTCCCCCCCACCGTAAAATGCGGCTGTGCCATGAAATGTGGCTGCAGATGTCATAAATGCATTTATAATCGCTGTAAGCACATTTATGACAGCTATAAATGCGTAGAACATGTTTACAACAGCCACAGATGTGGTTATAGCTGTTTCAGCTGCTGCTGGCAGTGGCAGCAGGAGTGAGGGCAGTGGGCCACATGAAATGAAGCCATGGGCCGGATCTGGCCCACATGTCATAAATTGAGAAGCCCTGCTTTAATTAAATTATCAGGGAGCAACGATGATGAGAAGGAGGGTGAGTAGAAATGTTTGCTGAAATCCTTTCACCCACAGCTGCATTTATTGGCACTCTTCATCTGTTTAGGAGGATGCCCCATTGTGTCATGCATTCCAGGTTGGAGTTTGGAGCCCAAATTTAAGATTCTTTCCAGGATTCTCCAAAGAAGAGTTACCTGCAGGTCAGGGCAAAAGAGTCGCCAGCGTTGAAAGTGATTGTGTCTCTGGTAACATCCAGCTGTGGTTTCATCAGCCTCTCTTCCTTTCCAAGACCTAAGCCAAAAAGAAAAAGGCAAAACTATTAAGATATATTATGCTTAAAATATCAGGCTAGTTCTAATCTTTTCCATTCCCTGGTCGGAAATTGACCAAGCTACATTTGCTATTAAGGTCTCTCAATGCGAAATGTATTAACTTTTATAAGTCAGTTTTTAATGACCATCAAAGGAAAGCAGTGCTTTCCTGAAAAGGAAAAAATGATCTCACCCAGAGAAGCATTCCCGAGTACTGCATGATGGAGTGAGTTCCTGTCTCTGCCCCAGCTCCTGCCAACCAAGCAGTTTGAAAGCAAGAAAGTGCAAGTAGATAAATAGGGACCACTTAGGTGTGAAGGTAAAAAGTATTCCATGTTGAGGCATGCCTGCCACATGACTACGGAAAAGGTCTGCAGATGCAGACAGCGTTGGCTCTCTGAGTATAAACAGATGAGCACTGAACCCTAGAGTTGGATACAACTGGCTTTCGAGCAAGGGCAACCTTTACCTAATTTGTAATGCAGGTAGGAGGCCTTTTTCTCACAAGCCTGGATTTTGTTTGCTTTCTGCAATGATTTCAATGGTTTTCTATTATTCAGGAATGGCATGGATTTGGAGAATGTCTTGAGTTAGCAATCTGATAGATGTTGTCTTAGCAAGGGTAAAGCCCCATCAACCTCAGTGGGATGTACTTTCATCTGACAGAGGACAGTGTTATAAAAATCAACCGGCACCGTTGATATCTGCCCTATATGACATTGAAATACTAATATCAGACAAGTCCACGTTCTTTCGGCTGCCCCGAAGACGTCTTATTAATCGTGAGAAGCGGAATGCGCTTTAAACATTTTTGCACAATTGCTTCATGGCGGGGGCTTTCCATTCCATGCTGTGAAGTTGTAACAATTCCAGCAAAGCCAATGGCCCTATTTAATTGGGGCAAGTATATTTCAAACACACAGGATGAAGTAGAAACATATTTTGTTCCCTCGGTGGCTTACGGAAGAACCAATATGGGAACCACTGAGATAATTTCACAGGCTAGGCTTTCGCCAACATTTCTATCGCCAGCTATAAAGGCTCAACTGAAAAGCCTTTGCTAATAATTGGGTTGGTCAAAGTGGCAGCAGACTGAAGCCTCAGTTCAGCTGTGATTTGGTGTGTTTGTCTGTGTTTGTGGCTCATGCTTTTGTCAGCAAAAATGTTTTTAAAATCTCTTTTCTGGAGACCATCTGGGGAGAAGGCAGTCCGGTGATACCACTGTGTTTTGCCATTCTGAAGCTGCCATTTTGATGTCAATGATTGCAAAGCAATCAAAATGTCTATACCTTTCTTATAGCACTTAGTGCACTCTCTGAGCAGTTCACAAGTTAATTAACATTTTGCCCCCAACATGTTGGGTACTCGTTGTACTGATCTTGGTAGGATGGAAGGCTGTGTCAACCTTGAGCCCTGGCCAAGATCAAACTCAACCTTTGGGTTGAAGGACAGTGGTTTAACCACAGAACCACCAGGACTCAAATTGGTATATTTGCTCACCTTCCAGGCCATCATTCCTCTTATTTGAGATATTTTCCTTTTCATCAATTAAATGAATTTGCTTCACAGCCCTTTCTAATTCTTCATCCTGGCAAAAGCCAAGGATGTGGCTACTTGAATTACTCTTCCATTTCTGGAACTCAAACGATGGTGCAAAGTCTAAAATGCCCCTATCCTTGGCCTTCTCCCTCTATGGAAAGTTGGACTACATACTCCATCAGCCCCAGCCAAGACACATATGGTTCATGCATGTGAACACACTCCAGTTGGAGCTGATACCCATCTGGATGGTAAGCCAATTTGAGGAAGCTGCTCTAAAACATTTGAGTGGAAGGAAATGGGACTGCACTGTTAAGGAAAACTTTCTACGCAGGTCCTACCGCTGGGCAGAATGAAGCAGGTGCCTTAAATAGTAGTTTTTGGATGTCATGAAAGTGCAACACATTCTTAGTCATTTAAACTTATTCTCAACCACCTTTGTCTACCCAAGAGTGACAGAAGCCTGCATGGAATTTTCTACCACCTATCCCAAAATAATATGTCTTGTTTCAGGTATTTTTTACCTTGTTAGGGTACTGGAGAGACTGTGGTGGCTTAGTGATTAAGACACTGAACTTGAAGACTGGAAGGTTGGCAGGTCAGCAAGTGCTGCATGACGGAATGAGCTCCCGTCTCTGTCCCAGCTCCTGCCAACCTAGCAGTTTGAAAGCAAGAAATTGCAAGTAAATAAATAGGTACTGCTTCAGCAGGAGAGGTAAGTGTTCAGTGCATTCTGGTGTCTAGTCATGCTTGTCCACGGAAATATCTGCAGACACAGACAGTGCTGTCTCTTTGGTTATAAACAGATGACCACTGAACCCTACAGTCAGATATGACGCGATCTCGAATAAAGGCAACCTTTACTGGGGGCAGAATTTGCAGAATTTGTCCAACAAAATTCTGGAGTCATCTCCCTCTCCCACACACACACACACACACACAACACACACTCAAAAACAAGCTATTTCCAGTTGTGCCTCGCAACTTAACAAGTTATCAGTTCATTGATCACCATGACAACAGGAGATGTTGGTGGATGGATGCCAAGACCTTCTGTATGTCAACCATTTGCTTAACCACCAGTCATTGTCAGTCATTAAAAAAAAATATCCATACACACTTTCTCTCTCACACACTTCATAATGAGTCATGACACCTTCATGGCCAGTCGGAAATACTGAATCACCCATCACTGAGGAAGACTAGCATCACGTCTTGCTTGAAGGCTTCCTGGAAGCACAAGGATGCGTATCCCATTCGGTAGACTAGCTCAGATCTTGGGCAAGGGATGCTTTTGACTACAACATCTATGATCCCCTACCCAACATGGTCTGCTGATTGGAAGATTCCAGGAGTTGAGTCAGAAAGTCACCATTCCACATTCTGGGATGGATATGTCTTTGTGCTAAACGAGCAGGACTCTGCTTAAATTTCCTTTGTTTTGCTTAAATAGATTATTTCAGACATGAACAGTTCATTGGCATGTTGACACTGGACCTGGGTGTGAACACAGTAAGTGCCACCATAAATCTCCCCCTTCACCACCACTACCCCCCACTCCCACTCTATGTTTGTGGCCCATCTACAAATGATACTATACTACAATAAGGGGGTTTTGTGTTGTTGTTTTTTGGGAGGGGGCGGAAAGGCCATACATTCAAGACAAGAGACCTATATCCCCAGAGAACCTATTGTATCTTGATAATCACACGTAAATAGTCATTTCCTGTTGGACTGCCATGGGGTCACCATAGTTTCCTCCCATTATCAACAACCATTTTGTGTAAGAGCCCCTAAATTATCTTTCCATGCTGTTTGCAAACTCCTTGTTAACTGCCTGCTCGTCTGCCCGCCTGCCTGTCCATCTATAATCCGTCCTTCCATCTATCTATCTATCTATCTATCTATCTATCTATCTATCTATCTATCTATCTATCTATCTATCTATCTATCTATCTATCTATCTATCTATCTATCTATGTCTACACATGCACCATGTGTGGGGAGAAGAGAAATGAATAGTAGGAAACATTTGTGTAATGTGCAGTTTGACCCATTAAAGACTGACTTCTTCACCATTCTCCCTGTATTTAATCATATCCACTGCTTCATTCCCCCCAGTGGGTTTCAATGAAATATGTTGAAACCAGTAATTATGTGATGAAGATGATGTCCTTGCAAAAAACTCGGAGAACTCTCCAAGCCAGCCAAAGATGAAAACTCGCCTGCATTTCTTATTCATTCTCTCCCTTCTGAGGCAAGGCAATTATTTCACTCCCAGTTTTTTGCAACAGAATCAGACCAACCAAAGGTCAGTTCCAGTCCAAACAGCCATGAGGATCTAACATGAGCAGACACTTCGCTATTCTATAAGAGAGGCTGTCTTTCCCTAACTTAAAGTTATAAACTGCATAGAAGTTAATCTCATTTCTAACACCCTTTCTTACTGTAATTCTTTCTCCTTCCTTTTCCTTTGTTTGCTTAGCGCTGGTTTATGCTTTAGATCGGGGTTCCCAACCTTTTTACACTGTGGGTCTGACCACACCCCCCATACAGCTGAGCGAGCTGGACCACCACCCCAGAAGCGGAGGTAAATGCACCCGCTTCCATGTTTCCAACAGTATGCACATTTACGGCTGACATAACTGCATTTACACGTGTGCGGGCATGTTTTATGGTTGTCGTAAGCAAGTTTGCTTCTACTTCCGGGTGTGGTGGTGGCAGATGGGCCATGAGCTGGGCTGAGTCCCCTGATTTAGATAAAACCTGATTTAGATAATACAGTAAAACCTCGGATAATGCTAAAACTTGGTTCCACAAGTCTTGGTGTTACCTGATTTTTATTGTTATCCGATGCATGATAAAATCCTATGGGATGGATCGGATAATGTTAAAGCTCCATAGAGATACATTGTAACCGCACAGGCTTTAGCGTTATCTGATCCATCCCATAGGATCTTAACCGTTATTCGATCCAATTCTCCTCCCCAGATTACTTAATGTTATGCGATTTTAGCGTTATGGGTAAACGTTATCTGAGGTATTACTGTACCTTATTATTGTAAATTGCCTAGGTTAAGGGGAAAGCTTTGGAATAGCAATTAGGGACTGCTGGGAAGATAATGAGGTCCTGAAAACTAGTTTGCTAGCCTTAGGACTGAGCAAATAGGTATAAATATATACTCTTTAAAGGGTCCCTCTCCTGAGCCACACAGTCTTTGATGGAGAACCCAACTCCAAAATTTATTGACTTGACACCCTTACACGGAAGCAGACAATTGTAAAATATAAACCATAAGCAGAGAATTCAAGTGTTCCAAATGTTAATCTAATCTCTATACTAGGGATTGTTCTGTATTTGCGTGTATCACTGCTTTAGATAGTGGACATTTTAGGAAAACATTTAAAACAAACTTTATGTGAACAAGCCTTATATGCCAGCCTCCTCACAACCTGGTGCCCTCTAGACCTGTTTGGCTACAACCCCCCCATCATTCCCAGCCAGCACCAGTGGACAATGGGGCTTGTAGTGACACACATTCGAAGGGAAAGATTGGATGGAGTTGACATGTGTACAGCTGTGGTTTTTGCAGCTGTAAACTCTCGGTACTCATGTCAGGGAAATAAACTTGGCATCCCCACCCCGCCGCCCAACTGCCTGTTTCTTCCAAACCCATTTGTTTGGTGCAGATGTAGACAGATCAAAGCAGCTGTTAGGCTGACTCTGTTCCAAGTGGTGATTCTTCAACCTGTTAGCACATACTGAAAATCTATCATGAGTTTGCAAGTTGGGGGGGGGCGGGCTTCAATCTGCATGAAAAACAGCAACACATTTGGGTCAGCCAAGAGACTGGTTTGAGATCCATCTTTTACTTCTAGTGGACTTTTCACCTTCACTATAGACCCAACTTCAGGCTGATCATTTTTCAATCAGAGGACAGATATTTTTCTGTCCTCCCCCAAAGAGAAATGGCACAGATGAATGCTTGAGTACAGATGCCTTTCGCTTTTCTGGCTTGGCGCTGATGGGGCTGAGAAACGTCCATGTAGGGCAGTGTCAACCACAAACTACAAGCTGCTTTCTTCAACATGGTCTTATATGTTGCACTGCAGTTCCTACCTTCCTCCTGCGTCTTTAGCTTGCTTGGCCTGCAGCAACTTTGAACCCATTCCCTGAACAAGGTATTCAAACTGAAGCCACCCTCTGAGCAAAGTCACATAGGTGCATTATTCCTTGGGCATGCAAGACAGCAGAGCAGAATATTGGCAAATGGCTTTCAGTTAGATCCAAACGTACTCAGCTAATCAGTGATGGGATGACAAAAATTTTACTACCACTCCCTGACGTCATAGATGTCATGGGTGTGGCCAATGTCATGATGTTATGGGCGGAGCCGACATGATGTTGTGGGCGGGGCCTTAAAAATAAAAAATAATTTAAAAATTAAAATAAATACACACACACCCCTCAACCCACCCATCCACAACACAAACCCGTAAAGAAATTAAAGAAATTAAATAAATAAATAAAGAAAATAAATAAAAATACACTCACCCACCCAAACACCCATCTACCCACCCCAAACACAAGACCTAGGTCACTTACCCTCATCCTGGAGCAGAAGAGGCAGTGGAGCAGTGGCGCGGCCAGCGCGGCGACCTTGCTCCGCGCCAAGGAAAGGCCGCTGCTGCCACTTAAAAAATGTTTTTCCCGGGCAGCCAAAATGGCAGCCTGTAACAGCGCGGCAGCGCATCAGTGCACCGGCCTGATGCCGCGCCACACCAAGGAAAGGCCCCCACCTTAAAAAACTTTTTTTTCCCGGGCAGCCAAAATGGCTGCCTATTAATGTGCATGCGTCAAACCTCTATTTGACGCATGCACAGTTTTATTTCTTACTGCGCATGCGTCAAGCCTCTTTGACGCATGCACAGATCTATTACTGCACATGCATCAAATAGACGTTTGATGCATGCACAGTAATAGGCAGCCATTTTGGCTGCCCAGTAAAAAAATTTCAGAACCGGATCTCTCGGGGTTCTAACAACCCCCACAGAGAACCAATCGTGATGGGAGCTCTCGGGTCGGCGGATCTAGGCCAACCCGGTATCATCCCATCACTGCAGCTAATGCTTGCAAGCAATAGCCTCAAGTAGCAATTGAACCAGGCACCATTCATGACTGAGGTTCTAAGAGGAATTCTGCCCCGAGTGAGATTAGAGGGATGAAAAAGATTGAGTAGAGATGCATACGATTTCTAATATTGCATATGATGGGCAGAGGGGTGGGGTGAACTGTGTGCTGGGGGGAGCAAGGAAGCATTCCCATTTGACTGCTGGGCAGAGGAGTGGGGCAAACTCTGCTGGAGGGAAGGAGGAAGTGCTCCCATTGAGCAGATGGGCTGGGTGAACTCTGTGCTTGGGTGACGGTGCGCGCGCGAACAGAGAGTCCTAGGTGTGCCCATTTTGGCACACATGCCATAGGTTTGCCACCACTGGACTAGGGGATCTAAGCTGAAGGCCATTTCCGTGGGCTTCAGCGCTAGGCTTCCTTTTTTTATGTGCACTTTATGGAAAATCAACATCACCACTGCAAAGGGGGAAGGAAACTGAACCAAATTACTTTCCTGAGCTCCATAACAGCTCAAATGTGACTGCAACCTAGTTTTGGGACTCAGTGGTTATGATTATTCGGTGACTTAGTGGAGGTCAAAATAGAAGTAAATGAGTCAACTTCTGTGAACAGTACAATGGACTTCCTTCTCTGACTTCAGATTTTTCCTCCTGGATTGTGTAGAAGGTACTTGAGGACAAAGAGGTCCTTTACTGATGAGAACTCTGTACATTAACTGATTGCTAATTTCCTATGAAGTGGCTCTCACAAGATGTCAGGAGATGCAATTCCCATCAATTTCTGGCCAGAAGGACTGATGACCAGGAATGGTGGATGTTACATAGCAGGGGTGCCCAAACTACGGCTCCTGGGCCATAATTCGGCCACCACTGGTTTAAGCAGAGAAAATGGCAGCCTAAAATCTATCTCATCCTGTTGCAAAACATATCTGTTGCAAAACAGATTGCAAGGCACGTTTTATTTCTGCTTCTGGTGGGAAGAGCCACGTGACCAGTCTGCTGAACCACGTGACTGGCCTGAGAAGTTTGGGCACCCCTGTTATATAGAATAAGACCAGGAAGAGCAGAGGTCAGAACTAGATGGTCTGCTTTATTTGTTACTAGAAGGTTGAGTTTCACCAAGTAGAGCTTGGCACAAAATAATATAGAACTGCAGACTAGAAGGGAACCTATAGATCTGTGATGGCAGACCTTGGCACTCCAGGTGTACTTGGACTTCAATTCCCAGAAACCCAAGTCTGAATCCACAAGTCTGAATCCTGGAGAGCCAAGGTTCACCATGACTGCTATAGATTAGTGATGGCAAAACTTGGCACTCCAGCTGTTCTTGAACTTAAATTTCCAGAAGCCTTGATCAGCAGGAGTGATGACTTGGGCTTCCAGGAATTGAAGCCCAAGAACACTTGGAGTGCCAAGGTTAGCCACCACTGCTATAGATCATCATGTCAAGGAGGAACAATGAGGAATCAAACGCCCAGCCTCTGGTTCCCTAGCCAGATACTGAAACCTCTGAGCTTACCTACCAGTGTTTTACTGCCTTGACACAGGCATTCGCTCCAATTGAGTTACTTGAGTGGTCCAGGATGGATTACTAGTATCCACCATTGGGAAAAGTTACTGTTTTAATACAATTACCAGAAAATGGGAGTTTCTGGGGCTGTAATCAATGGGAGAGTAGTCAAAAAAGCAACTTTCCCATGCTCTGACAATGTCAGTCTATCTAAGGCTATGATGGTGAACCTTGGCACTCCAGGTGTTATTGGACTTCAATTACCAGAAGCCCAAGCCTGCTGATTAGGGCTTTGGGGAACTAAAAGTTCAAGAACAGCTGGAGGGCCAAAGGTTGGCCATCATTGATCTAGGGAATTTGGTGCCCTTACAAGTAGAACCCTTCACCCTATGTGTGGAGAGTGCACCATCTTAACACAACTTTCTCTACATGCTTGGAAGCACATTTTACTCCACAGGAATGAACATGGAACCTAGGGTCACCTAGTGATGCATGAAAGATGAAAAACATGACCTTTTTTTTAAAAAAAAAACTGGGCTGGAAGGTTGCATGGGAAGGTTGCTTTGGGGGAGAATAGTCCCAGTGAAAGTGACACAACCCTTTATGACCATCTGATGGAATCATCCAGATAAGCCATTGGGGAGGAGAGAGAAAAAACAAAGCAATTATACTTCTATACCACCCCGTAGCATTTAGTGCACTCTCTGGGCGGCGCACATGTTAATTAGCATTTTGCCCCCAACATGTTGGTTACTCATTTTACTGACTTTGGAAGGCTGAGTCAGCCTTGAGTCCTGGCCAGGATCAAACTCACAACCTTTTGGTTGCAGTACAACAGTTTAACCCCTGTTCCACCAGGTCTCTATAAGGACAGGTTGCTTACCTGTAACTGTTCTTCTTGGTGGTCCCCTGTGAATCCACCCTGCGTGCATGCAGTAAACCCATTTGTGTGGATTCACAGAGATCACGAAGAAGAACTTGATGATAGAGCATAAGGGCAGAAATAGATATTGTAGATAGCCTGGAATTAGAAAATTGTTCTATTTAACAGGACATAGTAGTAGTGATTATACTTTTAAACTGCCCCATAGCGCTTAGTGCACTCTCTGGGCAGTTCACAAGTTAATTAGCATTTTGCCCCCAAAACACTGGGTACTCATTTCACCAGCCTCGGAAGGATGGAAGGTCAAGTCAACCTTGAGTCCTGGTCAGGATTGAAGTCATAACCTTTTGGTTGCAGTGCAGCAGTTTAACATGGTGTTTTAAGATCTCCACTACCACCTCCAGGAGAGAAACCGCCAGTGGTTTCGATTCCCCCTTTACATATTTCATTGACCCAGGTTCATCTACTGGACACAAGTGCCAAGCAAAGGCTTTGGGAAATGAGATTCTGTGTCAAACGCCACTTTCTCCCCACAACCCACCCTTCTGCTGTCGCCTCGCACGACCCCACATCCTCCCCTATTTGTCCAGCTTTGCCCCAACTGTGACATAACACTTTGGAGGATGGGAGGAATTTGGCTTGTGGCAATGCTGTGGGCAGGGATCTGCTTTGAATTAGCCGAGCACTTCGCCGATTTATTGAAGAATAAATATTCCTTATGCTCGGAAAACAAGCCAGTTCTTGCTTGTTGCTTCACTGTTTGACCCTCTTGACTGTCAATCCTGAGAATGGCACCTCCTGCCCCATGGACTATCCCACGCCAGGCACCCCTATACAGAGGGGGTTTTAGGGATTGCAGTGGCTCAAGTGGTTAAGACGTTAACTGAGAGGCGGAAGGCCAGCAGTTCAAAACCCGAGTACTGCATGGCTGAATGAGCGCCAGTCTCTGCCCCAGCTCCTGCCAACCTAGCAGTTTGAAAGCAAGAAATTGCAAGTAGATAAACAGGGACCGCTTCAGTGGGAAGGTAAACGGCGTTCCGTGCCCTTTGGTGTCTAGTCATGCCTGCCACATGTCCACAGAAATGTCTGCAGACACAGACAGCGCTGGCTCTTTGGCTATGAACAGAGATGAGCACTGCACCCTAGAGTCGGATACAACTGGCTTTCAAGCAAGGGAGACATTTACCTTTACCTACTCCCTTCACACCATATAGAAAGAAGAGGATTAGATTCTATGTGAGACCAAAGGCAAGCAAATTTTGCTGTTGCACTTCCTAGACAATATCCTCAGCTCTTCTGATAAATCTCTGGGTTTATCAGAAGAATGCATGGCTCTGGGCTATTTGCACTCCCTAAGTTTCAGTAGGTATTTAGGTTCCTTTGAGGAGCAGGACGCCATGTGCGGCCAACAATTTCATTTTGCAAGGGGGCGAGCAAGCCAGCAATGCATTCTTTTCTTTCATCTGCTGTGTTTGGAAGGCCCTCTGTATGTGATGTACATGTGTAGAGCATCGTGTTCTGTCCAAATTGGGAAAAAACTTTAAAAGAATTAAACTTTTATTACTGTTGTTGTTAATAATAATTTTAAAAGCTCTTTTAAACATTCCTTCAGAATTTGGAAGCTTGGAATGGTAGTCTAACAAAAAAGGAATGCTTTAGAGGTCATGAACATCAGACTCACTTTCCCTAACCTGGAACATCAGTGGCGCAAAATCTCCCATAAGGAATAAAATACATGTTTATCCCACCATAAGCTTGCCTAAAAGGCACCTGCACCAGGTGAGTTTGTTTTTGTTTTGTGATTGGTCATCACTCATCAAAAGGTAAACATGGGCTCCATTTCCAAGCCTGATTTCTCAGGCATGGAGCTTTGAAGGAATTGGGTGTCTGAAGGGAAAACACTGTAATAACATTTCACCTAACATGGGCCACCACCAAAGACATTGGAAGGATGATGATTTAAGCAAGGCCATAATTAGCAAGCACTGGATTTCATACTTTTTTAGCTGGATGAAAGGGATGTGGACAGCATATTATCCTAAAGAGGGAAGGGAGAAAACCTACCATCTCCCTGTTGTTGTTTGGTTGTTTTTTTTTTTTGAGGGGGGTCCCAAAAAGCACTCAATAAAAATGGTCAAGTTAGGTTCAAAAATTTGCAAAACAATTCATTCTGCTAGACAACAGAATTGGCACAAAGGGATTAGTTTACATTGCCCAAATCTGCATGCATTTATTTTTCCCTGAATCATTTTAAAACTTGTTTTCCTGGAGGTAGTGGTGGTGGTGAATTAACAGATCTTTAGCTAAAGTCCTGAAACAATGAGAAAAGTAGCAGAGCCAAAATTCACAAGTCCTTTAGCCTGTGGATGAGGCTAAGTGCCTGGGCTGGGCTTTCTCAAGTGTAATTGACTCTGGATGGAACAAAATCTTTTTTCCAGATTCTTGGCTGTTGCTTCAAAACCAGATCAAGAAGGGAACATCTGTAAGAGGAACTGGCAGGATTCATATACTTGTCCAGTTCCCTGCTGGGGCGTGATGGAGTCAGAAGTCATGGGGGTCAATATGCTGAATTTTTGTTATTAATTTTTAGAGTGGACTTTTATGATATCTGCCAGTTTCCTCCAGGTTCCCTTCCCAATCTCCATTTAGCTAGAAACCATAACTGTACATGGAGGGTGGATTTGTCCAGTCCATGGGGTTGCAAAGGGTTGGAATCAACTGTGTGACTGAACCACAAAAATGTATGTTGCCCTAGCATTTTGCTGAGGCTGGGCTTTGAGTAAGGAATTAGCATCCATTAGCTTTATAAAAGACCTGCTCTTGGTCAAGATGAGAACTGGTTTCTTGCTTGCAATCTTAAACTCTCCTTTGAGGTATGATTATGGAAAGAGTCATGATGCACGTCTGTGCTCCACAGTTTCCCACTAACCCACTGATTCAGGATCACTTTTCTTTTATATTCCTGAAATGCTTTCTTAAGCTTCCAGGCCTTTATTGAGCTTTTCTAGTCAGATATATTCCAGCCAAAGGAGCAAATTCAAAATAAGTCTAAGCATATACAACATAATGTTTTAGGTGGGTTAAGCCCCAGATCTAACTTTAGGATGAGAACAAATTTAGACAAAGAACTAGGCAAGCAGGCAGGTAAGCAAGCAATCAAATCACATTTTGAAAAAAGCAAAGCAATCATGCTATTATATTGCCCCATAAAAGCACTTAGTGGACTTTCTGGGCAGTTCACAAGTTAATTAGCATTTTGCCCCCAATATGCTGGGTTCTTATTTTACCAATCTGGAAGGATGGAAGGCTGAGTCAACCTTGATCTCCGGTCAGGATCAAACTCACAACCTTTGAGTTGCAGGAAAGCAGTTTAACCCCTGTGCCGCCAGGGCTCTATAAAGACTGGTTGCTTACCTGTAACTGTTCTTCTTTGTGGTCCCCTGTGAATCCGCGTGAATGGGTTTGCTGCGCCTATGTGCAGTAAACCCATTCGTGTGGATTCAGAGACCACAAAGAAGAACTTGATAGAGCAAAAGGGCAGAAATAGATATTGCAGATAGATAAAGAGAACATTGTTATATTTAACAACAAAATAGCAATTATAGTAATCAACCTCGTGCATGGTCAGGATTGAACTTACAACCTTTTGATTGCAATACAACCATTTAACCACGGCACCACCTGTGAAAGTGAATGGCATGGTAAACTCTTCCTCTTATTTTGCAAGTTGATATTTCAGTTTTTGGTTTGGGAGCTCAAAGATAAACGGGTCATCTTAATGAGGATTGTGAAAATACAGGATCTCACCACACACACACCCCTCCATCCATGACTGGCTGCGTAAAGAATGTGAAGAGCTAAGCCTAATAATTAAAAGCAAGAATTGGGGCATGCCATACAGTCACCCAACATGTCTGGCAAGCCCCCAAATGTATTTAGCCATGGCTCTTGATTTTATCCCACGAAACCCACATACAGTACTTTCATTAATACCATCTTTATACAGGGAAAACAGGGTGCAGGGAAACAGGTTTATTTATTTATTCCTAGCCTGGTGCAAAAAGTTTTTGTGATCTAAGAATATCTTGTGAGCCAAGCAAAGAAGAAGAAGAAAAGGTCTGGTTGTTTATTAATTGTTTTTTAAAAACCAATACAAACATTAGTACTGGCTTACAAATAGTTTCCCAGACCAGCCTAGGAAGACAGAAGGAATGTAAGATCAGATTAATCAGGAGAGATATTTAAGGCAGGGATAGGCTTTGCTTTATACAGTTGTACCTCGCTTAAAGAGCATAATGCGTTCCACAGGATTGCTCTTTAAGCGAGTTTGCTCTTTAAGCGAAACACTATTGTAAGTGACCAATGGGGGGGGGGACTGCGAACCCCGATTTATTTGTTAAGCGAGTTTTTGGTTTTATTTGTTAAGCGAAGCGAACATTCAGAGAAAATTCTGCTCTTTAAGCGAATCACTCTTT
Source organism: Furcifer pardalis (assembly GCA_030440675.1). NCBI lineage: Eukaryota > Metazoa > Chordata > Lepidosauria > Squamata > Chamaeleonidae > Furcifer > Furcifer pardalis. Next base: position 14,950,352 of record CP126899.1, read on the forward strand.
AAGCGAGGCGCTCTTTATGCGAGGTTTGACTGTATATATCAAAAAATTATTTCAAAGCCAAGGTACAAATGTGACAGTGTGTATTTCTGATTGTGAAGCCATTATTCGAGACCACACAGATTTACTGGACCTCTTCTGTTCAAAAGGCCTGGAATAACTCTCTTCCCACTCCCTCCCCCTTCCAATTTCTTTAAGAAGCACTTTCTAACTCCTGGGTCTGATGGTTTTTTCCTGATTACTTGTCCAAAGCGGAGGAGCTTAAAGTCTTTTCCCGTTGTTCTTTTAGAAGGATCTCAGCAAACAAAATCACCCAGAATAACGCGAAAAGAAATCCTCTTAGCTCAGATAAAGAAAATGGGATTCAATCCGCAAATGCAAGAGATGAAGCTTTATTGATGCTCTGAACACAAATCCCTGTTGCAAAGCCAGCGCATTGACCAACCGGCTGCCTACCTTACAGAACCTCAGATTACAATTCCAGATACAGTACTGTGTTATATTGGATTCCTCTGCCTCTTCTTTGGTCGCTGTGGGATTCCTCCCTGAAAACTGACACCAGAACCTGGCCAGATGTTACTCAGAACTAAGTATCTCCAACCTCCACACCAAGTTAAGGTGGCCAGCCACATATAGAGTACCAAAGTGACATGCCCATAACAGTGCTTGTGATGGTCTATAGCAGGGGTGCCCAAACCTCAGGCCACAGGCCGGTCATGTGGTTCAGCAGGCTGGTCATGTAATTCCTCCCACTAGAAGCGGAATAAAACACGCCTTGCAATCTGTTTTACAACAGGATGAAACAGACTTTAAGGTGCCATTTTCTGTGCTTAAACCAGGGGTACCCAAGCTACGGCCAAGGGACCAGATCTGTCCCACAATGCCAATTCATCTGGCCCACGCCACCCTCATCGCTTCCGGAAGCAGAAATAAAATTCTTCTGGGAGTGATAAGGGCAGCATGGAGTGGATGGATTGGCACCAAGGGCCGTAGTTTGTGCACTCCTGGTCTATAGACAGGTGCTATGGAAATGAAACCAGAGATGATTTTTAGAATTTTATTAGAATTTACCATTCAAATTGGATTATAATGCATCTCACTTAAGCGGAAGCAGAGGGTTCTTTTGTGTCCCGATCAGGAAGAACTTTACAACAAGAACAAAAACTTTTGAGGGTACACCAGAGCAAAACCAAATTAGAAGATGGATAAGGAACAACATTATCACTGGATAAGGAATAGCATTAAAGGAGGTTATAGCTGAAGATCTCAATCTCCCCTATGTTACTTGGAGGACCCTGAATAGGGTTGGAGTCCTTAAATGCAAAACCAGCAGGCTCAAGTGGGGGCTGCTGGTGGACAACAGCAACACGCTGTGTGGATGTGGAGAGATACAGAATCCACTGGCTCATTTGTTGGTCTACCAATTACTGCCAGAAACATGCATCAATGAGGGCTTAGGCTTGGCCAATGACAAAGCCAAGGAGGTGGCTTCACTTTGGCAGTTGAAAGTTTGACCTGGACGTGAAAGAAGAAGACCTCTGACTTAAAGTGACGCAATGAAAGAGTGGCCTCCAAGACGACCTGTCCTCTACAGCCCAGCTCAGTTCCCGTAAAGATCAGGGGGTTGATTCATTTCATAATTTGTCTTCCTCGTTTCCTTCCCTGAGAGCCTCCCATGGTTGGGCAGAATCATCAACTTTAACGGCAAATGTATTTGAGAGAAATGCCTACATTGAGAACCTGAGTAGCTCTGGCGATGGGGCTGAGTTGTCTTCATCCACTCCTTTGACCTGGAGACACGGTTTGCATAACAACCTCAAGCCTATTTACTCCTTGGCCAAAGGAAGTCCCATATCTTACAGAAGAATGGCCGGAATTCCTTTATCTGTGACTACTGCTAGCATTCAGGACCCCTTCCCGTCTCCTGAGCATACACAAAGGCCTCCCCCTTTTTCCTTTTCTAGAGGCACCAGTCCCAGCTTTTAAAGATGTAGTTAGTATTATTGAAAATATTGGCTGGGAGGGATTTTTTAAAAAAACCCTTTTTCCTCCATGAGTCTTTGGTGTTTAAGGTGAAAAGTTAACAATCAGGAATAAGGAAAAATGAATCACCGGTCTGTGCCCTTCATAGTAAATTTGACCTGTACAATTTGTTTTTTTTTAAAAAAACAAAACTTTACACTCAGTTTTCTAATCTAATAAAGGAAATGCATCAGCAGGCTGATTCTCCTACGATAAATCTAATTGCTGCCCTCTTGGTGCTGACTTTATTTTTCCTTTTTGTCTAACTTGACAAGTTTTTTAGGAAGGAAAGGAAGGGAAAATCTAGGGCAGGGGTTGCCAACCTGTTCAAGCCGGGGGCCGGGTCACGATCTCTCAGTCAGCTTTGAGGGCTGGATGACCATTTTGCCCTGACTGCATGATGGTGTGTGTGTGGGCATTTTGTCCCAACAGCTTCAAAGGAGCAGCCATTTTTGTTTCTCAAATGCCCTTTGGGGGGCACATGAAATGGCACTGTGGGTCAGATCCAGCCCACGGGCGTTAGGTTGGGAACCCCTGTTCCAGGGTCTTTCATCGCCTTTCATATAATTTGTCCTGTCCCATCTCTTGCCAACCTAGCAGTTCGAAAGCAAGAAATTACATGTAGATAAACAGGTACTGCTTGGTGGGAGAGGTAACAGAGTTCCATGTGTCTAGTCACATCTGCCAAATGGACGTGTAAAGAAGGTGGTTTTTCTGTGTGAGAGAGCAGCTCCTGGGGTTGCTGTAATTCTATCTTTGCCTTTTCATTACGTTCCCTCTAGCAAGTAATGGCAACCCACAGGAATCCGCTTGAAAGGTCCCAAGTGTCCAGAAACACTATCAAGTCCCAAACACGCAGGACTAACCGCAGGCATCAAATTCCCTCCCCAAGATCACTGATAAAGATTTGTACAGCACTTAAAATAAGAATAAACATTCTACCAAAAAAAAAGTTCATTTCTTCCGCCACCAAACCCCTCACATTGTGTACATAAACACATTTGTTAGACTTGAAAGTGCCAAAGTCTCAAACTGATGAATGCAGCTACCGCTTCAAAAATAATACCCGGCCTGAATTTTAAAGCTTTCCAAATGATTCCCAAAAACCTCAATTCTACAAACTCACTTGGATTCTTTCCTCCCTTTTATATGACTTTTAAAACCGAGCGCAACACGCAAAATCAAACCAGTCATTTGCAAAACCATAAACGAGTTAAAAAGGTTGGCAGGAGCAGGGACAGAGACAGGAGCTCACTTTGCTTTGCAGCACTCAGGTCTCAAACTGCTGACCTTCCAGCCCTCCAGTTCAGTGTCTTAACCACTAAGCCACCACACTCCCTTTGGGGTAGATAGCTGTGTGCAAAATTCAAAATTTTAATGCAAAATAAAGGAGTAATAAAGGAGTAATAATAATAATAATAATAATAATAATAATAATAATAATAATAATAATAATAATAATAATAATAATAATAATAATAATAAAGGACGGGTTTCAGTACCCAAGAGCTGCACTTGGGGACATGAAAGGATCCTCATTTGGGCATCCCCTAAAAATCATTTCAACCCAAACTCTGACATGAAATAATAATAATAATAATAATAATAATAATAATAATAATAATAATAATAATAATAATAATAATAATAATAATAATAATTATTATTATTATTATTATTATTATTATTATTATTATTATTATTATTATTATTATTATTATTATTATTATTATTATTATTATTATTATTATTGGAAATTTGAACAGATCTGTGAAACCTCATTGCAGTCAACACCTACTGGTCTTCTTCTAGGTGCCACAAAATATTTTGTCAGTTTTGGGATGGAGACGGCCACTTCCTCAGAAATTCTTGGAAGAAGGCTTGGCTCGATAAGAGACACATGTGGTTCAGCGTACAAAAATATCCATCCCCCCCAAAATAGCCACATCTGGTTAGAGATGCAAACTATTCCGAGGGTTCAAAGGTTAGAAGATTCTCTGGGATTCTTTTCATGAACGAAGGCAAAACTATGTTGAAAATGCATCGCGGGGTGACATCATTGTTTATGTTTGCTTGGATGCCTTCTTGCTTGTAACAGCAGAAAAATGCTCTAAACAAGCCAAAGGGCTTTTTTTTTTTAACTCCCCATGTTCTATCCCAGTGTTATTACTATGTGGCATCAGGTTGCTTATGGCTTATTGAAACCTTAAGAATGGATGACTTCCCAAGAGTCTGCTCTTTAATAGCACAGCTCAGGTCTTGCAAAGTCAAGGCTGTGGTATCCTTTACCAAGCTAACCCATCGCACCTCCAGCCTTACTCTTCTCCTATTGCCTCCCAACTTTGGTATTTGTTGTCTTTCCCAGGGACTCTTGTCTTTTCATGGCTCCTCCGGTGGCTTAGTGGTCAAGACACTGTGCTGGAGACTGGAAGGTCAGGTTTCGATACTCAAGGGCGGCACTTGGGGACATGAAAGGAGCATCATTTGGGCGTCTCCTGAGCGGAGTTTCTCCCACAAAAATCCTTTCAACCCAGAGTAATCTCTGACATGAAATTATTGTTATGACATGTCTAAATTACAATAGTCTTAGTTTAGTCTGTACAGCTTCTAACAAGAGTTCAGGCTTGCTTTCCACCCACCGGTTCGAAAGCAAGGGAATACAAGTAGATAAAGAGGTACCGCTTCGGTGGGGAAGGTAACAGTGTTCTGTGTGCTCCAGTGAAGCAAAGTCAAGATAAGCCTCCTATCTGAAAACATTTCTTCACAGCAAAAGAGCAATTCATACCATCAAACTATGAAATTCTGCTCATTAGGAGCTCTGCTAATTTAAGTGGGTTGTCATCAGGCCATGAGGGCTTTCTTTGAGACCAGAGGGACAAACCAAACAGGTAATGACAGGTCAGCTTTCCTTGACCCTCAAATCTAGAACAATTCCAGCGATCCCGCAAACTTCTCCCTCCACTTCCTTGGCAATATTGTTCCCACACTTAAGAAAAACACAGGAAGATCTGAGGAAACCTGTGTGGAAACACAAAAGACAAAGGCACGGGACTCTGAAAATAGAACGGGGATCCATACATTTCCTTTACATATTGCAGCCAAATCCAGACATTGCAAAACCTGTAGGGCCATTATGCTTTCACCATTCTTTACATCCCACCAAGGGAAGCTAGGCCATCCCATTATGGGTTGAGTGCTTAGACCAGGGGTGCCCAAACTTTTTGGGCTGCAGGCCGGTCACGTGCTTCAGCAGGCCGGTCAAGTAGTTCAACAGGCCTGTCATGTGGTTCCATGCACCGGCAAAGGATGTAAAACATGCCTTGCAATCTGTTTTGCAACAGGATGAGATATGTTTTAAGCTGCCATTTTCTCTGCTTAAAACAGGGGTGCCTAAACTATGGCCTGTGGGCCAGATCTGTCCCTGACACCCATTCATCCGCCCCACGCTGCCTTCAGCACTCCCGAAAGCAGAAGTAAAATGCTCCTGTAGGAGCACCTTTTACTTCCATTTTCGGGAGTAACCAGGGCAGCGTGGGCTGGATCTGGCTCACTGGCCGTAGTTTGCTTAAACATTCCTGTTTTCCCATCTTTGACCAGGGCTTCCAAAAGACCTTTTCCAGTGCTAAAAGCTTTGCTGTTTCAGAACCTCTTTACATCTCCTCTGTGCAGACCCTGCTGACTAACTGTGAATCCCTTTGTGTTGAGGGGCGCCTGAAAACCTTCCCCAAAGTCACGACTCATAAAGTTCACTCATCCCCAACAGCCACACTTTGTTTTCTTTCTGCATCCTTACATCCAAAAAGGAACTCCATAACTTCCACCCGAGTGCCAAAGTGAGAAATTCAGAACTGAGGTGGTTGGATATTCTATGATGGTCTTGTTCTTTGAGAAGTCAAGTTACTTATCTTGTGGTATGCTATCTGGCCACTTCCAACTCATGACCATCTTTGAATTCTTCTTCTTCAAATGCCATATCTCATTCTGAATACAGTCATACCTTGCATAACGAATTTAATTCATTCTGCAAGGTTGCTCACTATGGGAAAAACTCGCTATGTGAGTCTGACTCGCATAACGAATTTTTTGCTATGCGAGTCGGACTTCCCCTATGGAAAAACTCGTATAACGAGCATTTCTATGGGGAAAACTCGCATAGCAGAAAAATTCGTTATGCGAGTTTTCCCCATAGAAACATTCGTTATGCAAGTTTTTCCATAGGGAAAAGTCCGACTCGCATAGCGAAAAATTCATTATGTGAGTCAGACCGCTTAGTGAAAAACTAGCTCGTTATATGAGTTTTTCGCTAAGCGAAACGCTCGTCATGCGATGTTTGACTATATTGGCAATCCTCATGGCAATCAGCCATTGAGATTGTTCTGGGGACCATATATTGCAGTGACCTTTCATTTGCCTTCCACATTGCAGCATGGTGCATTTACCGCTGATCCAGTTCTATGAGTCACTTTCTGTTCCTGAGCCCTTTTGGCACACAAAGTCCTCCTCAGCCCCAGGCCAGGATTGATGAAGATGTTGCCCTCCCATCAAGAGGGGTTCAAGTGGGATTTAATCCACTTGGGGACCATCACCCTTCCTTGTGGACTTTACCATCCATGGCCATTAGTCCTCAGGGTGGCCGGGTTAGTTAACGCTGTCTGATTATTGGCGTTGAGTTGCCGGCAGTAGGGTCTATTCTATTACCATAGCAAGATAACCCGGCCCAGATGCCAATTAAGATTTATGATTAGGAAAGTGTCCAGAACAGAGTCACCAAAATGGGCAAAAGATCTAGAAGCCAAGCCTTCTGAAAAAGAGTAGAAGAAACTTAAATAGATGCCTAATTGATTTCTCCATCACTAGCTCAAGCTTCAAGATGTATCCTTTTACATTGGCTCAAAAGGAACCCTACTTATCAATGTGATTCCCTTTCCCCTCCAGTAGGAAGAGATCCTTCTAGAACTCTCCCCAACCAGTTTCCATGTCTGAGTTTGTTGTATAATTTGCTTCCACCATCGGACCTGGGCGTCCCACTGCTCACCACATTTTCCAGATGACTTGTGGACCTGTTTAAAAGTTCTTCAAAACCCCACAACTTGGTGGGTTTTTTTCTTAAACTTTAGCTGGTGCCTCAAGAGACCATAAATGTATTGGGGAGAGCTGGGGGTGGGGTGGGGACGTCTCTAAAGAGCATCAAACTTCAAAGTGTTTTCCTGTATATGAAGCTTTTGAAAACAATTTATGTCCCTAATGAGACTCTGGCACATTTTAAAGCGGGCAAACGTGAACTGCCCTTGCTGTGAATTGAATGGTTTGATCTGTTTGGTGGCAAAGAAGTATTTTCTAAGGACGGATGTCTTTAGAGACCTAATTTCTTCTTTTCCCCAGACATGGGCAGCTGATCGGCTGGAGGCACCTTCTTAAACTTGGTGAGAGCAAATGCAGTGAAGGAGTTCTTCTGCAGCTCCCATCACTAGGGTAAATGTGATTGCTTTAATTAAAAATGAGGAAAACCTCGGCTGCTAATGAGACTTCCCAGCAATATCCTAATGAAGTTTAGTTGAACGCTAAAGATAGTGGGGTTGAGGAAATTGTTAGAAAGTCCAGATCGAATTCTCACAACTTCCAAAAGAAAAAGATTAGGGACCATGGGATGGAAAAGACACTCGTATGTAACCTTGGACCAAAGACAGAAAGCTTTTGTTTTAATGCTAAAACTAAAAAAATAATATAATTTTCACCCCGAAGCACACAATAGTTGGCATGGTGTTTCTGGGAGCAGTCAGGTTCTAATTTGGACACAGTTAATCAGGCAAAATACAGGAAACTGGCAATGGTTTGGATATAACCCGTAAAAAATAAATTTATTTATTTATTAATTATTCGCATTTCTACTGCCACCTTATATTAGCCTTATATGTAAAGGTAAAGGTCTCCCTTGCTCCAAAGCCAGCCATGCCCGACTCTAGGATTCGGTGCTCATCTCTGTTTACAGCTAAAGAGCCAGCGCTTTCTGCATCTGTAGACATTTCCATGGTCATGGGGCAGGCATGGCTAGACACTGAAGCACATGGAAGACTTACCTTTCCTGCTAAAGTGATATGTTTTATCTACTTGCATTTTTTTGCTATCGAACTGCTAGGTTGGCAGGAGCTGGGACAGAGACAGGAGCTCACTCTGTCATGCAGCACTTGGGTCTTGAACTGTTAACCTGCCAGCCTTCCAGTCATCAAGTTCAGCGTCTTAACCACTAAGACACTGCAGTCCCCTTTATTTGCCCCCAATTCCACATCCACATTTTCCCCTTCCAGTATGGCCATGAAGAGCAAATGAGAAGCCTGTGTTTCCATTTTCAGCTCAAACAGAGTTTCCAGTTTTTGTCTGAACCAGGCATTCAGGTTGTGAAGGCAATTGGCAGGGAAATTTAGCTGCTGTTTTACTCGGGGTTTAGGAATAGTTCTAAGCTGTGGTTAGGTGAAATGAGAAGCATGTGTTTCTGATCTTCTCATAACCATGTCAAGTGCGGGCTTCTGGCGGACAACAACACACTATGTGAATGTGGAGAGATGCAGAATCCATGGGCTCATTTACTGGTCTGCCAATTACGGACAGAAACAATGGCAGCCCAGGGTTTGAAGAAGAATAACCATATCAGTGTGGGAAGCTGGGGATGCAGATATTCTCAACTTGTACATGTGATACTGAATGTTGATTTAGGGTTAAGTCCGGAGGCAGCTGAAGTTCTGACATCTCCCCATGTTCCCTTCCTACAGATCGAGTGCAGAAATCATTCTAGCAGGATTCGCCCTCTTGTGGCAGCCCTCAGCATTGTCACCTCAACAACCCAGTTTTGCTTCAAAGTGTGGTGAACCAGGTGTCATAATTGGAACCATCGGGGAGAGAAATCCTGGACAATTCAGTTGACAGCATTTTTGAAATAGTTGCCTCGATAAAGGAAACCAAACTAAACTCTGCAGCTGTTCAACTTGAGACTGAATTTAGCCTTAAGCCAACGCTTTGTCTTCAGACCAGTGCATCATCTTCCTTTGCCCTGATGAGAAACAAATTTATCTGGACCACTAGACTAGAGGGTGCCCTAATAGGTTGCCCAATCTGTCATTCTCACCATCAGCACATCCTAGAGCAATGATGGTGAGCCTTGGCACGCCAGGTGTTCTTGGACTTCAAGTACCCGAAGTTCAAGTCAACACACCTGCTGATCAGGGCTTCTGGGAAATGAAGTTCAAGAACATCTGGAGTGCCAAGGTTGGTCTAGTACAGGGATGGCAAACCTTGACACTCCATGTGGACTTCAGTTACCAGAGGTCCAAGTCAATACACCTGCTGATCAGGGCTTCTGGGAATTGACATTATTATTATTATTATTTCAATTTCTATACCGCCCTACTCGGTGGGACTGACTCAGGGCGGTTCACAACATATACAAAGTTACAAAGTTCACAACATATACAAGTTCATAAAACAACATATAAATATCAAATAATCAGTATCAGACCTCAAATCATCAAAATATCACAATATCACATCACAGCAAAAGTATCACGTTACAGTAAAAAAGTATCACATTACAGTAAAAAGATTCAATAAACATCAACATCAATAATAACATCAATAATCAAAAGTATCCATATCTCTGTCAAGTCTGCAAAAAGAAACTAACAAAACAACGTACCAGTAATTGCTAAGTGTTACAACAAATGACAAGCCTCTCCTCTTCAAGAACATCTGGAGTGCAAAGGCTAGCCATCAAATCTAGTATATTATGGATATGTTCTTCAGCCTATGACCATGATGGTGAGCCTTGGCACTCCAGATGTTCTTGGACTTCATTTACCAGAAGCCCAAATCAACACTCCTGGGAATTGAAGTTCCACAACAGCTGGAGTGCCAAGGCTCACCATCACTGCTCTAAGGGCCCAGTCACCTGGTGAGGAGAAGGATTGTCTTCCTGCCTCTTGATTAACCCTAGAAGCTGCCATGGACCAGCTCAGACCTTCTGTTTAGCTCAAGGTACCTCAAACCTGGCTCTCCAGGTGTTCTTTGACTTCAATTCCCAGAAGCCCAAGTCTGCACACTTGTGATCGTGGCTTCTGGGAATTGGAGTCCAAGAACATCTGGTGAACCAAGTTTGAGAAACCTTGGTCTTGCCGATCCAGTGCTTTGGTCACTGGCCAGGAAACCGGTCAGTGACTGTCCAGGATCCTGAAGAAAGCTGCTTATAAGCTGTCACCTGTCCTTTGAAGTGGAAATTGTGGGAACATGGTCAGGGGTTTAACTGAGGGTGCCAGATGTTCTGCTTCATTGCAAAATATGGGAAGTATGTTCCTCCCATAGAAGAGGCTGAAGTTTGTTCATTGAATTTATATGATGCTGTTCTTCCAGAATAAGGACTCAAGACACTTTAGGTAAAAGTTAAGGTCACCCTTCCTCGAAAGCCAGTCATATCCAACTCTATTTATTTATTATTTATTTATTAGTTCAAATTTATATTGCTGCCCACTCGCCGTGGCAACTCTAGTGCTCATCTCTGTTTATAGCCAAAGAGCCAGCACTGTCTGCCTCTGCAGATGCTTCATTGGACATGTGGCAGGCATGCCTAGGCACTGGAGTGCATGGAATGCTGTTTGCCTTTGCACTGAAGTCATCCCTATTTATCTACAATATTTGCAATTTCTTGCTTTCAAGTTAGCAGGAGTTGGGGCAGACAACAGGAACTCACTCTGCCCTGCAGCACTTGGGTCTCGAACTGCTGACCTGCTATCCTCCCAGTCATCAAATTCAGCGTCTTAACCACTGAGCCGCCACAGTCCCTATTTGAAACAGTAATGCACAGTAACGTGGAATTGAATGGGAAGGTGTAATGCTGCTGCTTGATAGACTTGCAATGGGATCTCTCATCCTGTACGAATGTCACTAACCCACTGTATTTTCTACCCAATACCATGCGAAACTAGAATCTTTTCCCTTTGAAAAGCCAAGCACACAGATGCAGCAAATACAAAAAGAACAGGCTGTTCGGATCATAACCAGGAAACACTTGTACTTTCAGTACTGGCACCTGAGCCAAAGTTGTCACTTTTAAACACATTTTACACAACTCTCCATAAAAGCAGCCTTCCATTCCAGACATGTTTGTGTGTATGCATCATCCCAGGTGCTGCATGGCAGGACCTGTTTTGAGTAAACCATTTCACCCTCAACCTTCCATTGGTGAGCAGCGATCTGTCAAGACCAGCCTTTCCAACTTTGACTGGTCACCACTCTCAACTCTCACACAGCGCTCATTTGCTCCGAGATCTTCTTAATGGGGAATGGCCGGAATGAAACTTGGAATTTTTCTTCAAGTGAAGCCTAAACTCCATCCCTGACAAAAGTACCTCCTTTGCAGTCTGGCTCAAGTTTGCCTCCACGGAAGAGAAAGCAAGGGAAAGAGACTGAATATTTGTTTGCTCCATTTATCCAGGCATTTCTGTAACTGGGCATCCTTTGGCCTGGTGGGAATCGCTTTCAGCCAGACCAAAAGAAACAACCAAAGTCACATTTTAAAACAGCCTCAGTTTATATCAACACACAAGCCAGTCCCACCCAGCGTCCTCAACTTGCTCCAGGACAAGCTGGTCTGGCTGATTCTGTCATGCCTCTCACCAAAGGCGACATTAGGGAATTATTTGGAAGAGAGAGAGGCGGGTGGAATTGGAAAACAGCAAAGACTCTTTCAGCCCCTTAAAATCTCCAAAGTTTTTTTCAGGGAATCCAGCCTCAAAACGTTTGAACCTGATCTGGTCTCCCTCCGGCTGCAGATCCATAAAAAATGAACTTCTGTCTGTCAAATAACCTTTTGCAGGATGCCACAGGACTCTTGGCTGCCATGGAAAGGGGACTGATATCAACGAGTCAGGTGGATGGAAGGAGAGAAAGGGAGGTGAAAGTGATAGAGCAACCACATCTGCAGAGAAGTCCCTAGACGGGGAAGTCAACAAAAGCCCAACTCAGTCAACCAAACCAAAACCCAAGTCCTATAAAGATGTCCCTCAAGAGAAGGACCTGATGCCTTACCTTTCAACCACAGCATCCCATGGAGGAGAAAGACTACCAGGGAAGTCTTGAATTTGGGGACCATGTTCAGTTCCACAGGAGCCTTCCACAGGATTTCAAGAAGAAGAAGACAAGATCTTCCGACTAAAGGATGTCTAATGGGACCGGGGAGATGGAGCGATGGGAAGAGAGAACTTGCCTCTCTGGCTCCTAGGCCTCCTGCTCGCTGGAAAAATCTTGGTCGTCTTACTTATTCCTGAGTGATGGGAAGGTTGTATTATATTTCCTTTTGCTGGAGTTTGCCTAACTTTCTTTTTTTTGGGGGGGGGGAGTGTTTGTGCGAGGGGGGATAGGATGAATTGGAGAAGAATTGGAAAGAAAAAAGAAAGACGGGGAAGGAGGGTGGGAAAGAGAAAGAAAGAAAGAAAGAAAGAAAGAAAGAAAGAAAGAAAGAAAGAAAGAAAGAAAGAAAGAAAGAAAGAAAGAAAGAAAGAAGCAAGCCCTGGCTTAAAGAAGTTTTCAGGTTAAAAAAAAACTTTGGGAAACTTTCTAGTCCCCTGCTTGGCTGTGGCTTCGCCCGTCTTGGCTGGGTTTTAGGGAGCCCCTAAGCCCGGGAGAGCCGCAGGTGTCTGTGAGCAAAGCTTAGAGACCCTTTGGGGACTGTCCTGGGCTTCTTCCCACCCCCAAGGGGTCGGGCGGAGAGAGGATGCTGTGAATTTGGCGGAAGACCACCGCCCCGCCCCCACTCCGTGCGCTCGCCCTTCCCAGCAACCGAACAGGCGGAGCACGGGATGCCGGAGGCGCCCGCCGGAGTGGCTGCTTCCCCAACTCGTGGGGCTGATCCGGGGCAGGTTGAGGGCGTGTAAGGGAGCCTCTCTCTCTCTCTTTCTGCCCCCCCTCTCCGTCCAACCCCCACTCCCGGAGTCCCAGGCTTTGGCTGAAAAGTTGGATGCGAGTTTGGAATTCTTTATAGGGAAAGAAAAGGAGGGACGTCAGCAGCGAAAGTCTCGCAAACACACACACACACAGCATCTATCTCTGTGTGTTGTGTTTTGTGTGTGTCCACTCGACCCCCGGCTCTTTTCCTCCGGTCCCTGTGGCTCCCCCGACCCGCTTCGCCTGCGCCTTGGCTGGCCGTGCCCTGCGCGCAAGGCAGCAACAGAGAAGGGCCGTGGGGAATAGTGGTTAGAGGTCCGGCCACAGGAAAGAGAGGAGAATTGCTTTCGGACCCCTGGACTGTCACCACCACCCCAGCTAGGGACTGGACGGGCTGCTCCAAAGGTCAAAAGACCCCAAAAGCAAAGGGGGGCGAAATTGAGCCTTAAAAATGAGATGCAATGTCAAATGGGCACTTTCGGGATGTTAGGATAGTGGTGGTTAAAGATGCTGAAGTTGACGATTGGGAGGTCAGCAGTTTGAGACCCAAGTGCTGCACTAGGGTCTCTCTCCCAGCTCTCGTCATCTCTCCCAGCTCCTGCCAACCTAGCAGTTCAACAGCAAGGAAATTGCAAGTAGATAAATCGGCACCACTTTGGTGGGAAAGGTAACAGTCTTCCGCATGCTCTGGCATCTAATCATGTCTGCTGCATGACCATGGAAATTTCTGCAGACACAGACAGCGCTGGCTTCTTTGGCTGTAAACAGAGATGAGCACTGAACCTTAGAGTCCGATATGACTAGCTTCGAGCAAGGGACAGATTGATGTCCTCCTTTCAACTGAGTCTATGACCAGGGCCATGTAAATCAGGGGTGCCCAAACTTTTTGGGCCACCATGGGCCAGTCACATGGGCCGGTCACATGGTTCTATCAGGAAACACAATGAAGCCAACTAACAATTAAATGAGAAGGCTTGAGAGAAGTAGGTTGCTCCTACGTTTGTGTGCAAGCATTTGTTTTATTCACTGTCTTCTGTGACATGCTAATTGCCTTCGCGAATATGATCATTGCATTTTGTCGTTGTCCCCAGTTAAATTGTGTAACGTTTTTGCTTTCACAGCTGTTAGTAAGGTGTCTACTTCCTTATACAGTATTCTGTTATTTTGAATGAGAATTTCCTTTGCCTCCCGTTTTAACAATAGGCGTAAGAAGCATTATACTGTAATTATGTAAGAAATGTAATAGTTACGCGAAATGAACTGAGTGGCCAAATTAACCGCCTGCCTCTTTTGCAAGAAGAAAACTTAAATGTCCTGCCAAAGAGGGCAGGTAATCCCAGAAATAGATGTTTTTATAAAGGCACTTCAAACCACAATGGACATGACTTCTGAAATCGTAAAACCCCGGGTGTGGCTTTGTGGTGGTTTCCTTCACGATTGTGTTTGGTGAGAACTCAGCCCTTACTCATAGCAACAGGAAGGCTATGAAGGATAGTGCAGGGATGGAGTAATTTAGTGTGGGAGAAAGGTACAGAAGAGGTGAATAAGATCTAGGCCTGGTTCTTGGGGGGGGGGGGGTGTCAACTAGAACAACAGTCTGCAAATCAGGTCTCTCTCTCCAGCCTGCAAACCAGGGTTCACAAGCATAGATCTAGGAGAACGGTAAGATCTAGGCCAGTGATGGCCAACCTTGGGACTCCAGCTGGTCTTGGACTTCAATTCCCAGATGCCCAAGTCGGCACTCCTGCTGATCAGGGCCTTCTGGGAATTGAAGTCCAAGAACATCTGGAGTGCTAAAGTTGGCCATCGCTGATCTAGGCCCTCTTCTGAGGTTTTCTACTAGCATGACAGTCTGACACTGAGCTTGAGGAACAGAAGGTTGGCAGCTCAGCAATTCGAGACCCGGGTGCTGCATGACAAAGTGAGCACCCATCTCTGTCTCAGTTCCTGCCAAGCTAGCAGTTTGAAAGCAAGAAAATGGCAAGTAGATAAAAAGGTACCACTTAGGTGGGAAAGGTAATACTGTTCCAAATGCTTTAGCATGTAGGCAGGGCTGTAGCCAGGGGGCCAAATACCTTCCTGAGCTAACAGCCCCCCCACCCCACGGTGCCAATGTTATATATGTGAGTGTGACATTGTTGCCCCCTGTTAATTTTTTGCCCCTCCTGCCCCCCCCCCCCAATTTTTTTTAGAATGCTGGCTTTGGCCCTACATGTAGGTGTGCCTGCCACATAACCATGTAAACCTTATAGTTGGCTATGACTGACTTTCAAACAAGGGATTCCTTAATAAATGCAGTCCACTTCCAGGCAGCTAATATACACCTAATGTGTGCTAAGAGGCTTTTTTCCTTTTTTAAAAAGCAACTAGAGATATAGGCCAATCTTTTGAAGAATTCTAGTTCAATCCCCCCCCCCCCTTGGAATCTGGCTGGGAAATTCTTTTCAGAACTATCCCAATCATCATATGAACTGCAAAGGATGATAGCTCTTGCCTAGTTAAGTCTTTAACATAGCACAAAACTATGATGGTTTTGCTGGTAAGACAAGTCTCGAACCCAACCATGGAAATTTCCTTTTATAGCAAAGTCAGGTTTACTGATCAGACAGAACCTAAACGCAGCCGCTGAGATATCCGACTGCTCCAGGGAATTGCTAATTGTGCACTTTCGTTTAAACATTTAAAAGTAAAGGTAAAGGTTGCCCTTGCTTGAAAGCCAGTCATATCTGACTCTAGGGTTCAGTGCTTATCTCTGTTTACAACCAAAGAGCCAATGCTGTCTGGGTCTTTCTTTCTCCAACCTTGAAAGAGCACATAATGCGCCTGTGCATTAACATAGGCACTTGGCATAACGTCTTATCATCAGGATTCCAGATCCTTGGGGTACCTGGGAGCCAAGCAGTGTGTACTTATTGCTACTGGTAAACAAGGCTTCTTGTCAGAAAAAAACAAAATGCGGCCATCTGTTTAGACTTGTGCACATTGGCTGGATTTGCATCACTTTCCTTATTTTGCAAAGCTCATCCTGCAGTTTGGTTATTTATTCTGGTTGTGCTTGAGTTAGGAAGGGGTGATGCGGTAGGCAGGGCAGGGTACAGTAGTTCTTTCCAACCCCAGGAATGTTATTTGGGCAGCCTGTTGACTTCTGAGATTACAGCAAGCGTTTAGGCAAGCATTTAGGCAGTGCAGAGTGTAACTCTACATCAGGGGTGCCCATACTACAGCCCATGGGCCAGATCCGGCCCCTGACATCAATTAATCCTGCCTGCACTGCCCTCATTGCTTCCGGAAATGGAAGTAAAAAGGCGCCCATACTTTTGTCCTGTCTCTTGTCTGATATGTCTGCACAGATTAACTCAACTATCACTAAGAAAATTACCAAACATTTAAGAATTACAGTGGTGCTTTGGGTTACGAACACCTCAACTAATGTAATTTTCATGATACGAAAGTTACTCCATTGAAAATAATGCCTTGAGTTATGGATTTAAATCATGAAAAATTAATATCTCCAAAAGCGCTTTCCCATAGGAATGCACTGAAAACCAATCAATCCATTCCGGAGGTCAGAAAAAAGATTTTCAATGCATTCCTATGAGAAACCATGTTTTGAGATACAATTTTTCATAATATGAAACGTCCCGAGGAACACATTAATTCTGTAACTTGAGGTACCACTGTACTGTACTAAAATTTATTCAAGTCACTAAAAAAAATTCCCTTTGCACCCTCTAGTGGCCACATTTTAACAAAATTTGGGAATGGATGGGGTGATTCTTAAAATCTAGCTTTCCCTTTTACTTTTCTGGAAGCTGATTTTAAGACTACGTCTGTATTTTATCCTGTGCTTGTCAAAAATCATATCATTCTCCTACAGAATGTGTGGTGGCCCTTGGAGTTCACCACAGATGAATATTGCGAGAAAATGAATTATATGTATCATTGTTCCATCTGTTCTAATTGCTCTCACACCACCTGGCATTTCAGAGAGAAATCTGTATCCTATCTAGAAATGTTGAGGACCGAATCTGGCAGTTTGCCCCATTTCCCCTCAATTTTCTTCCAAGGTTCATGACTCAGTAATCAAATTAAGCCCAAGTTTACCTTCCAGTGACCAATCACAAGACAGAGCATGGTTCAATGTAAGATGCACAAGAGGTGGTGGTGGTAGGAGGAATCTGAATTAATCTCCATTGGAAAAGAACTGAATATCAAACAAGTTTCTTATCTCATCACAAAGGGGCAAATTCCTCGTTGACTCACACAATTTGCAACCCATGTCTAACCAATCATTGCCTCTTTATCTTTATACTAAAAAGATATATTTTGCCACTTGAAGGAGTACTGTTATGAAAAAATTGATAATCCTGTTATTTATAATAATAAATTTGTGCCAGATATTACTCTGAGTTGAAAGGATTTTTGCTGGAGAAACTCCAGTCAGGTGACGCCCAAATGAGGCTCCTTTCATGTCCCCAAGTGCAGCTCTCAGGTATTGAAACCCAACCTTTCATTCTCCAAGCTCAGCGTCTTAACCACTAAGCCACCAGGGGAGCTGCATATTGTTTATGATAGGATATTTTATGATATCGTCTTTCCCAGCAGATGAAGACCTGAAATGCAACTGGCAATTGGATGCTTCCCATCTCTTCTCCCAGCTTAGCATCCTGTCTAAACCTGGCCTTAGAAAATGACTGAGCAGCGCAGCTAGTGACAGAACCTGTGGCAAGAAAATATATCTAACATGAATTGGCCTGCTGGTCTGTTGATCTGTCACGCCATGTCAAATCATAACTGTCATTTATCCAAGGATGGCCAAACATTGCATGCAGCTGAAACTGTTCCATTGAGTTATTTCATGCATCTCTCTTTTGTTAGCAAGGGTGTGAAACGGGGGATTAGTTGTCCGCCTAAACTGGCAACACAACAGGGCGCGAACCAAGTCAACAACTGGCAACTGTAAGTGTAGGGAAATAACCGTTTCCTCCCCGCTCTGCATCTAAGCTTAAAGGGGGGAAAGGCCACCCTAGAGCAGAGCATGGGAAGTTTTCAGCCAAGCGAGGCAGGAATCCAAGTCTTTAGGCATGACATATTTTCTTGTAGCCACTTGTTTCATCTTCTTTGGCAAGTGACGTATCTGACAGATGCATGAGAAGGTCTATTCCCCAAGGACCTAAGATCGGGCCAATTTAGAGTGGAGGAGAGAACGAAAGGCAGTCAGGCTACAGCTACGCTCTTTCTTTATAGAAATATCTCAATGACTTCCAACGTCCTCTCTTGATAAATACATTCCCACAAGTGGATGGGCATCAGCCTGGATCTTTTGAGTCATATGGCATTCAGAAACCTTGCATCTTTCTGCTAAATTCCCCATGGAAATGTTTCATGTCTTTGCTGGACAAGGCCTGAATGTATCGTCATGTGTTCTGCTTTCTAAAAACCCACAGAAGAAATAGAACATTAGAGGCTGCTGAAACTCCAGTGAAGGAAATGCAGCTCGATTTGGTTGTTGAGACTAAAACTCAGTGCGTAAACCTAAAATTAAAACAGTGGGCAGCTCGATTTGGTTGTTGAGACTAAAACTCAATGCGTACGCCTAAAATTAAAACAGTGGGCATATTTAAAAAAAACGTAGTCTATACAAAAGCCATATTACTTGTGTTTATAATTAAATCTAATAAAACTTGTTTAGGAGACACACAATCTGAACTCCAATGTACAAGTGGTTTCATGGACAATTCTTAATGCTTTTTCCATAGTGACCGAACCATTCTGAAATGGCTGATTGTTTTATTGCATGTTAAGGGTTTCCTAATGAATATCTATAAAGAGATAACAATAATCAAAACACAACATAATATTACTGAGGGCTGCTTTCGGGCTGTGGGCCGATCATGTGGTTCAGTGGGCCAGTCACATGGTTCAGGGGGCCAGTCATATGGTTCCTCTCACCAGAAATGGAAGTAAAACAGTCTTGCAATCTGTTTTGCAACAGGATAAGATAGATTTTAAGCTGTCATTTTCTTTGCTTAAATCAGGGGTAGCCAAACTATGACCTGTGGGCTGGATCTGGCCCACAACACCAGTTTACCCAGCCCACACCACCCTCGTTGCTCCCAAAAGTGGAAGTAAAACGCACCTGTAAGGGCACATTTTACTTCCTCTTTCAGGAGTGACAAGGGTGGCGCAGGCCGGATGAATGGGTGTCAGGGGTCAGACTTGGCCCATGGGCCATAGTTTGGCCACCCCTACCATAGACTTTTTAGACTCCATCTTGGAATATCAGTTGACCTATAGATCCTGAAGGATCGACATCTAGGAAGATTTTTGGACTCTTCCGATTTCTGGTCCTGCTTGACTCTCTCCCGACTCCATTTGGACATCTGGTTTTGTCTTTGGCTTCACATTGGATGATACGGTTTTATTTTCAAAGAAAACATCCCGTTAACTTCATCTAAAACTGGTTGGCTGGTGCTGGTCTGGATTAATTAAGTCGTGAATTGATGATTAGTCTCTTTCAAAGCTGGCTGTATCTGAGTGACAGATCAATCATTTCCGATAGCAGGAGGTACATTTAACTCACCTTAAATGGCAAATGTTCAGAGAAGGAGAAAAATGGCTTGAAATTAGGATAAAATAACATGGGAAATCTTGATTTATCCAGAAAGGAGTAGATTCGTTGCTCAGGACACAACGTAGCTCTTGCTTTCTTTCCAGTGAAGTTTCCCTTCAGTTGTATCACATAAGGTTAACCTATACATTACAGTTAGCTAGGATTAAACTAGACCGGGGTGGCCAAACTATGGCGCATGGGCTGAATCTGTCCCACAAGATTAATTGATCCAGCCTGTGCCACCCTCATCACTCACTGAAGTGGAAGTAAAATGCGCCCATATGGATGAATTGGTGTTGGAGGCTGGATCTGGCCCATGAGTCATAGTTTGGCCACCCCTGTTTTAAGGAGAGAAAATTGCAGCCTAAAATCTATCTCATCCTGTTGCAAAATGTACTGCAAGGCACATTTTATGTTTGCTTCCGGTGGGAGGAACCATGTGACTGGCCCACAGCCCGAAAAGTTTGGGCACCCCTGAACTAGACAATACATTAGAATGGAGTTCCATCAAGAAGTAGAAGGCATTTGTTCACCCTAGCGCAAGTTGATATCAGCTCCTCATGTTGTAAAATAGTGTTTTCTTTTATGACTGATCATGAGAAGGTCATGTATAAGTCCAGTTTGCTTAGACATGCAGCTTTGAAGGAATGGGTCGCTGGAGGAAAAACAGTCTATTGTTTTCTGACTGGGATGTTGGCAGTTCACCGAGTGTGAAGCTGAAATCCAGCGTGGAATCAAATGTCATGAAACTGTGCACATGGGCAGCCTCAAGATTATTTTCACATGGCACTTCACCAATGTGTAAATACAGAGATAGGGAAACAATTACTTACTGTGTCAATACGGAGATAGGAAAAAGTGTAACAGAACACCTGGACCAACATGGCAGTTGAAATAGTTGGCACTAATCAACTGCAATATATCTAGAGCCAATCTAATAAAACTATCAATAAAAGATTATTTTAAAATAAAAGAAGGTGGTTATATGATTCTTTTCATGAAATCAGATTTTTTGACCCTCGTTCGTGTTTCATTTTGGTCTTGTGGAGTGGTGAAACATTGTTGATTTCATTTGGAAATTGCATGTATTTTGGGGGGTGGGGGACCCTTGCAAATGCATGAGTTCCACTTCAAGATGGCTCTGAACTTCGAAAACCAGAGGAGAAATTCAAGCAAGCAGAAGTGTGAGCAGAAGTGAACACAATACAGTACTTGCAATGCCTGTTCCTGCCTGAAGGATCCTTCCGTAGACTCCAAAACATCTCCATCGCCAGGATTGCTAAATCTGCACACGAGCTTTCATGATTTATTGATGGGAACAGGGTGGGGGCGGCTGTCCCAACGCAGGCTTTTCAACAATGCACAGCTAACAATCCTCCCATGCTCCGATGAGTCAATTCTCCAGGTTTCAAGACAACCTGGATCTAATGCGTAACTGTCCAGCCCACCCAGCCATCGTGTGTTGGAGACAGACTGCCGCATGTCTGGGAAATTGGAGCATCCTGTCGCAGGGATAAATAAATAAAAAGATGCACAGGAAGTTTATGCCAACAATGTTTGTGCACTCCTTTTCCTATTTCTTTCTTTTTTTTAAGGATAACTTTGGTTTACTCTTGGGACATAAACACTAAGCCTGACACAGGATTTTGTTGCCCCCTCCCCCAGTTTTTTCCTCTCCTGCAATTTTTCCATTGAAAAGACCATGATAGTCGTGATCATCATAAATCTTTCAGGTGGGTCTTTTCTTTGTCTCCTTCACTTCCACCCTAACTGTGCAGAACAGGGCCCAGGATTCAGATGGCCAACTAGGGCTCTGGGCCAGGGTGCCAAAACTGGGAAGGTGCTGGAAACGAAAGATTATTCTAGCCATGAGTGTTAGGAAAATAAATAGCAGTGCTTCTTGGACCTGATAATTTCTCTTTTATTCAAATCGTGAGCTTTCTCTTTTTGAGGGGGGGGGGTGTTTCTTGGTGGTCTGGCCTTTATCCCTCAAGGTAGAATGCGTGTGGGATAGGTGGGATGGACATGGTACCAGTTGACACAGGTGCCAAAATTACTAATTCCAGCTCTGGTACGGAACTAGTCTGTTTGTCTGTCTTCTTGTTCGTCTTCATCTTCTGCTTCTTTCATATCCAAATCTGAATCTTGGTGATCATCATGGCGATCAGCCATGAAGACTGTCCTGAGAATATAATGCAGAGGTCTTTCATCTGCTTTCTGCATCGCAGTGTGATCTCCATACCACTGATCCAATTCCATGAGTCACTTTCTGGTCCTGAGCCCTTTTGGCACACAAAGTCTTCCTCAGCCCCATGCCAGTATGGATGAAGCTGCTGCCCTCCATCAAGAGGGATTCAATCAACTTGGGGACCATCATCCTTCCCTGTGGACTTCACCACACAAGGCCGTTAGTCCTCAGCATGCTCAGGTTAGTTAAAGACTGCCTAACAGCATTGAGTTGTGGGCAGTAGGGTCTACTCTATGACCATAGCAGGATAACCTGGCTAGACTCAGTTTTCAAAATTTAGTGCAGCCACCCCAAATGGACTAACCATTAAGAAGGGAATCATCATTTTCTAAACGTTGAGCTAAACTAAAAGGCCTCAACATCCATGAAGCCCAATGAAGAAGGATCCATCATGGAAAAGGTGTGATGGGGGGTGGAGAGGATTATTCAGCCATTTTAATGCTCTCAAATAATGTTGCATCAAACCCCAAATATGCAAAAGTTACAAACAGAGAAGGGGTCACGGGGAAGGGAATATCCAGAAATGGTTGCTTCTGGATACATGTAGGACTAAGAAATCATGATTGTTTTGTTATTGTCATCAAGAAGGCAGTTTGAGACCTGAGTACTGCAGGATGGAGTGAGCTCCCGTCTCTGTCCCAGCTCCTGCCAACCTAGCAGTTCGAAAGCAAGAAATTGCAAGTAGATAAATAGGGGCCACTTGGGTTGGAAGGTAAACAGTGGTCTGTGCACTCTGGCGTTGAAGCATGCCTGCCCCATGTCCACGGAAATGTCTGCAGATGCAGATTGCACTGACTCTTTGGCTATAAACAGAGATGAGCACTGAATCCCACAGTCAGATACAACTGGCTTTCGAGCAAGGGCAACCTTACCTCCAGCGACACATTCTCACATTCAACAATCTCTTCTGTAGCTGTAGAGGAAGGCAAACCTTCTCACCAAAGAACAGTAGAATGTAACACTCTCATTCGTATGATCTTGGACAGGAAGGTCTTGTTGGGCTTTGTTACAGATTATACTTTCAGAATTGTAGGTTGGATGATGCCAGGGGTTGCTGCGGCCACACTGTAAATGAAAGACACGAGTTTACTCAGATCATGTCAGAAATCTGACCAAAGTTTCCCCAGCTTTGTTCCTGCTCTCCATTCCACTATAGCTCTTCAAAGGAAGGCCACCAGCCATGCATGGTCCCCAGTCAGCTGTTTTGGCCTTGGTAGTTAAAGTTTAGGAACAGGGCATAAAAATAGACCAGATCTGCTTCAACATGTTATGCTAGGCGTTTTAAGGCTCTCCTATGTCTAGCTGAAAATATGGGGAAGATTCACTGGGGGGGGGGGATTTGGGGGGGGGTACCCAACTTTCCATCCAAGAAAGATGGTCTACAAAAACTGACAGCACTGTTTTCATTCTGTGTCTAATCCTTCCTTGTTGGCAATGTTCTCTGAGAGGGATGATAAACTAATTATGCAAATTATGGATCTGCTGGGATGGGAGGCGGTTGGAGATTAGTGAGACTCTCCACCAGTTGGTTCCTAGCGGGTGAGGGAGCATAAAGGCTTGTTTGTGCACTTCACACATAATATTACAGTGTTTTCCCATCCGGCATGTTTGTTCCAGTGGACTTCAGCCCGAAGTGAATTCTGTGCCAATTACCAGCAGCAATTTCACTGAGAGGGAGGGAGACCAAATACATCCACGAAGAAGCCGTCCTTACCAGGTAAGGTCAAGGTCACCCTTGCTCGAAAGTCAGTCATATCCGACTCTAGGGTTCAGTGCTCATCTCTGTTTCAAAGCCAAAGAGCCAGTGCTGTCTGCTTCTGCAGACGTTTCCGTGGTCATGTGAGAGGCGACTGACTTTTGAGCAAGGGCAACCTTTACCTTTACCTAGTTTCAGAGGGATAGCTAACTAGGCAAAGTTTCCTTTTAAAAATAACGCTAGTAGGCTGATCCTCTTTGTGTCACGTTGGCTTTGATTTGTATTCTGGATCTGGACCAATCTTCAGGTTTGCTTCAGTTCGCCCAGGAATCCAATGTGGCCATTCTGTGTCCGGCTGGAGCGCCTGCAAATTGACCTGAATTTGTCTTAGTATTTAGGATTCCTCTAAAATCTATTCATAACCCTACAAAAATAGACAAAAACATTTTTGGCAAGAGCCGGGTCAGAAGTTATTAATGGATGCTGGACGTGCAACGATTCCCAAGGTTTTACTCTGTGGAGGAGCAAAAGGCCTTCTGATTCCACGTAGAAGGACTAACAGGAAAGACCACATGCCAATGCAGAAGGACGAGGCCAGGAAGCATCAGTTTATTCGGACTCCTCACATTAAAACAGCAAGAAGCAAAGAAGGCCCTTGTGTTCCTTCTGGAAGGAAGGGCCAGTATTTATATATACATTTATTTTTAAGTTGTTATCTCAGCTCTACAGCTTCATTGGAAATTAGCAAGATCAAATATAGATTGCTCAGGAGTCTTTTTGGGCTGCTTCCAGCTTTGGAAAGACAAAGAAACACCAACAAGCAGAAAGAAATGTTGTTTTGCTTGAGCAGTGTTGCTATTTCCTGAAAGATTGGGTTGGGCTTGTTTGAGGCTGGTGTCCTTAGAGGTGGTGGAGTGGAAGGCACAGCCACCGCTCCACCAGAACAGAGTGTGAGTGACAACATTGGTGGCTTGGTCCAGCAGAATTTTGTGTGTGTGTGTAAACATGCAAGTGGACATTTAAGTGTTGTTGGAAGAAAAATGTGCATTTGGAAACTAACTGATGTGCAACCCAAGAAACAAATTAGGTATGTTCATTTACGAATTTAAACAGTAGGCTAGAGGTTCCCACTTTACCTGCCCACCCACTTTACCTGCAGCGCTACCACTGGTGGGTGGTGGAAGTACAGTTCTAAAAAAATCAATAAAATAATTAATATTACTGTATTTTAATTACTGAAACTCACTAGCAGTTGCTACATTTCCCACTCTTGGCTTATACTCAGGTCAATCTATTTTCCTGGATTTCAAGGTCAAAATTAGGTTCCTTGGGTTATATTTGGGTCAGCTTATATTCATGTATATATGGTAGATAAATAAGTACCACTTTGTACTTGCACTGTTTTATGTTTACTGTACATGTTTCATAACATACAGTCTTGTGACAGTTTTTCTGCATGTCATGAGCATTTGAATATAAATTAACATGTCGAAATCAAATCTGATGTTCTTTTACGTTTTATTTGGTGTGTGGGAGGTGTGCGGAAGAGGGGGTGGTCTTATACAGTGAGTATATAACAAACTCTATATTTTGAGTGAGAATGTTGGGGGGGGTCGTCTTATGCGCCCAGTCGTCTTATACGCCGGCAAATACGGTAGTGTGTTATCACTATGACCAATCCAAGCACTGAAGTCTCATCTCAAAAGAAGAAGTACTCCTGGGAAGTTCAGTTGAACTCACCAACATTTTCCCCCTTAGTTGACCACTTCTAAGTCAGTTGACTGGATTTTTTGTGTGAGTATAAATAGAACATACTATTATAGCTACTAGTTCTCAGCAGACCAGAACTACTAAGAGAACTTCATCAGATCTTAATAACAAACAAGTGGTTGTGGCAATATTAGCAACGACTAGGCAAGCCAGACTCTAGGTCTCCTCACAATGCCCAAAATTCAAATTTTGGCTTAAAGAAACAAGAAATATACCCAAGAAAGCAAACTTCCTCCTGTTGAAGAAGGTACAAGGCCAGGGCGACGATGTGTCTCTGAGATTCTGGAGCCAGAAAGGTTGGGTCTCTGGCTAGGTAGGTTTACCTCTTCATGTTTAGTGTTTTATATTCAATGGCAAGTTTATTTTATTTATTTATTTATTTAGATTTATATTGCCGCCCACTCACCAAGGCGACTCAGGGCAGCTCACAGTCAAAACAACAACAGCACAATAAAAATTATAAAATTATAAAATGCAAAATTATAAAATGTATATTCTGGGTCGGATATACAGCTAGAAAAGTAACTTTTTTCATCTATGCTTGAAATATTTCATGAATAACAGGAAGAAATTTAAAAAAAGTGGAGAAAACCATAATATTACACCTCTTTCCCCTGATACATCATTGCTTGGTCACATCTCGTGGCCTGTATGAGAATTTGGGAGAAGGTTCTGCAATACGGGTCTCAATTGATCATTTCTATATTGATTGGAAGCTATCTTGGAGAGTTAGAGGAGCGGTTAGGATTAAACAGTCATTAGCCAAAGGCTGAACATTGCTAACCACAATCTCACCTCAAACTTTATGATGCTCATCTCCAGGCAAAGGGTGGCGTTGAATACAAAGCAGGGGATCTGGAGACCTGTATGAAAGAATTTGTATTCTGCTCTTTCCATAAGGGCCAAGATTTTAATATGGGACCCTGGTTGGACTCCATAGAGCAGCATTTCCCAAGTTATGTTGTGTTGAACACAGGTGGACTTCAATTCCCAGAAGCCTCAGTCAGTCCATTGGCTGATCAGTGCTTTGGGGAATTGACTTAGGCTTCTGGGAACTGAAGTCCAAAAACCAAAGCTTGGGAAACGCTGCCATAGAGTATCTGCAACAGGATCAAATAATTTAAGTGTGACAGGGACGTATAGACTTCCTCTGGTTCTCAGGAGTTTCAGTATGGCGAAGGCAGATCTCCGAGCTGTAAGAACAGCATGTGTGGTATGGGCATTTCTTGAGCCTGAAGTTTGAAGGATTACTCTTAAGTGTTTAGAGCTGGCAGCCTGCTCTATCTTGTGGTACTGCACAATTATAGTTTTGCTTTAAGTGGTACATCTAGCGCTTATCCCTCACCTTCCAAACACCTGGCCAGGAAATCTCTTTCCAAATTTCCCAGAAAAAAATGGTCACTTTCTTATTTCCCCCAGACTCTGTTGTCTCCACACAACACACAGCTGGTGTTCTGTCTTTCCATTTGTCTTCTTGCTTTGCCTGGGGCAATCACAGTTGAGCAATCCATGCTAGCTGAGCTCCTTGGGGGGGGGGGGAGTCAAGGAAAAAAAACCACCCCCTTTCAAGCTCTACCTTTGCTACCTTCGTAGTTGTTTTTCTTCCAGCCTTGAGCCTGTTGCCAACTTCCTTGTAAAAGAATCCCCAGACTTCAAGATGTTGTAAGTAAAGACAGGTGTGACAACTCAATAATAATAATAACGAACCAAAAAAATATTGTGGTTTGCAAATTGAAGTTGGGTGTCTATGGAGGAAGAAATCTGCTGTTGTACCCATAGTGATCAGAGCCCTTGGAGCAAGACCTAAAGGACACCCTAGATATTGGAAATTTTGGTTTTATCAGACTTGAACATCCTAACTCTCCAAAAGGGAGCTCTACTAGGAACTGCATATATACTCAGACGTTACCTTAACAGTTCTTAAGTCCTTGGTTAGGGCTTGAACTGTTATTCTTATCCCAGTCCTCCACTGTGAATCAAATAGTTGATTTGTATCCAATAATAATTTCATGTCAGAAATTATTCTGGGTTGAAAGGATTTTTGCTGGAGAAACTCTACTCAGGGGATGCCCAAATGAGGCTCCTTTCATGTCCCCAATATCTTCTCCCACCGAAGTGGTCCCTATTTATCTACTTGCAATTTCTTGCAACTCTGGAATTGCTGACTTGCCAGTCTTCCAGCTAACAAGGCTAGCTTCAAATATGTTGGATTAGGTAAAAACTGGTGAATTGGAAACAGACTGAAATAAGTGGGTGGCAATTTAAATCTAAATAAATAAATAAATAAATAAATAAATAAATAAATAAATAAATAAATAAAATAAGTGGAGGAGAGAAGATAGTGAATTGATAATCAAAAGGGCCCTGACTCTTTGCCTTCATGTCCCATGAAATGGCCAGGCTGGCCAGATTACCCTGCTATGGTAATAGGGTAGACCAATGTTTCCCAGAAGCCGGTCAGTCCATTGGCTGGTCAGTTCTTTGGGGAATTGACTTAGGCTTCTGGGAATTGAAGTCCAAGACCCAAAGGTTGGGATACCCTGGTGTAGACTGTACTGCCAGCAACTCAATGCTGATCATTAAGTAGCGGTTAACTAACCTGACAATCTTGAGGACCACATCCATAGGGAAGAATCCATCTTGATGGAGGGCAGCAGCTTCATCAATACTGTCCTGGGGCCAATGAGGACTTCGTGTGCCAAAATACACATACTGTATATACTCGACTATAAGTCGTCCCGAATATAAGTTGAGGTGCCTAATTTGGACCTCTAAAACTAGGAAAATAGACTGACCTAAGTATAAGTCGGGAGTGGATAATGCAGCAGGTTGCTAGTGAATTTCAGTAATTAAAATACATGAAAATATGGTAAAAATAATTAATTTAGACATTTGTGTGAGTATGTTTTTGAGTGTTTACATTGACCCGAGGATAAGTCAAGTCCCATTTTTGGACCTCATTTTGGGGGCTAAAAACCCGACTTGTACTCAAGCATATATGGTATTGGTTAATTTATAAATCTATAACCTGGTTTGCATCAGGCGAACAAATTGAATCAGATACAGCAGAAATTGCTCCACAATGGTGTGGGATACATTCAGAAGTCCTAAACTGGCCCCTCAACTGAAATGGGGGAAACCAGTGATTAATTTATGTACAATTTTTTGTTATCATGTCTAATAGGTTTTGAAGAGGACACCCATCCTTTGATGGCGGAGTTGCTGCCACCTCTTGTCTACTGAATGAGTGATGTCTTAGGCCTGGTTCCAAACTATTTTCCTTCTTTAAAAAAATGATATGGTGGGTTTTTTTTAAAGAAATAAAATTATCTGCTTGTAGAAATGGATAAGAAACAGGGTCTATAGGCCATAAGGAGATAACTATGGTGCTGTGCCAAAGCAAACAAGTCACTCGGTTTCTCTATATCTTGCTGGTTTGGAGGCCCACCATTGACTGAGGTTTTTATCTTAAAGAAACAAAACAAAATAACTCAGTGCAACTTATCTGAGGTGAATGGAATTTCTGTCACACCTAACTGTCAGACTTATTGCCTGGGAAAATGGATATGGAGGAACTGTGAACCTGTGGGAGTCAGTTTTGAATGTAAACAGGGCACGGGGACGTTAATTCATGGCTTCTGCGAGAGGCCAAACACAGATGGGCCCAAGTACTAGGAGGACCGTCTGGTTGGAAGACATCTCCATTTTGCTTCCGTTTCTGGTGCTTTCCAAGTTGGGCCAGAATCAAGTCGAAGCAGTTGTGGCCACCAGTCCTTCCTCATATGTCTGGAAACGTAGAACTTGAACCAGGCGGTGAAAGGTAGCTTAATGCTTGGAAATTGTCCTTTTGGAACAAAATCTCATGTCCAAATTAAAAAAAAAAATTGGTTGCCCTCAGGGATCTCCAAAAGAGATTTTTCTGGCACCCCATGTCACTTGCTTTTAAAGTTGTAGCACACCAAGGAGAGCCTCACATTCTCACAAATCCCATGTGTCTGATTGAGGTGCACCTCACATAGATGGCTTTTAAAAGCCAAACCATTCCAAATGATTCCCAACCATAAGGCCCAACCATAAGACCTAACCTGTGGTTCCCAACCTTAAGACCTCAGATGTTCTTGGCTGGAGTGCCAAGGTTAGCCACCACTGAGCTAGGACTAGAAGTCTTCTTATTGTCTAAATATTGTTTGTTTGGCTTTTACTGTATTTTATTTTAATAATGTAAGTTTCCCAGAGTGGGAGTCCATCCCAAATAGGTGGCCGCCGCCGCCGCCACCGATGATGATGATGATGATGATGTGATGATGATGATGATGACGATGATGATGATGATGATGATAATAATAATAATAATCTTTTGTTCTCAAGTGAGTTACCTTTAGGAGTCTGCAGTTATCTGTCTATCCAGTGAGACTCTTGGAATGGAAAGTTTTGGCATTTGTCATCCAGAAAACAAAAAATGAAAGGCCATGATGGCAAACCTTGGCACACCAGGTGTTCTTGGACTTCAACTCCCAGAAGCCCAAGTCTCTGGGAATCTGCACAGTAAACCCATTTGTGTGGATTCACAGAGACTTGGGCTTCTGGGAATTGAAGTCCAAGAACACCTGGAGTACCAAGGACCACCATCATGGCCTTGAGGTGTAGATGGCTTCAACAGAGTTCCACAGCTTGTCCGGACAAGTTGTCTTGGTGCTGTCCAAGGTGCTGTTGCAATGGCTGAATTGTCTGATTTTCTTCTGATTTAATTTTTCTCCTGCCCCCTTAAAAAAAAAAAAAGGAAACCTAGCAAAATTTATTTCTCCCATTTTTCACTGCCTGGATTCAAATTCTTTATTCATCAAAATGGCTGAACTACTAAGCCATTCAAAGACAGGTCTTCAGAGTTAATTATTCAGTGCTATAAATTCTTATATATATATTATAAAAATAAATAAAATCCTTACTCATTCCTAGATAGTAGTCTCTCTCTCTCTCTCTCTCTCTCTGTGATGAAAATAATATTTGTAATTGCATTTTCCAAATTTAATTAAATGTTAATTGCACTGAATCTGTTTTAATCTTTTAATTACATTCAATGTTTACTGGATTTGACCGCAGCGAGCACTTGGAAGTGCCATTTGTCCTCATAAAGTTGAGGCACACATTGAAGAAGTTAACAAATAAATAAAAGATTAAGTTCTTTCTTTCACTTACTCCCAGGTGAATCCGAGCTGGTTTTCCAGACAAGAAAAACCAGACAGTCTGAGGTTGAGCCACAATTTGATTGAACCATTTTAAAAGAAAGAAAAAGAAAGAAAGAAAGAAAGAAAGAAAGAAAGAAAGAAAGAAAGAAAGAAAGAAAGAAAGAAAGAAAGAAAGAAAGAAAGAAAGAAAGAAAGAAAATAAATTTAGTTATATATAATACCTGCTTCCAATTTTTCCAGAAGCCTTTATCAAGCAAGGATGGTGTAAACCTTGCTATGACGAGAGGTTTAATAAGCCAGGTAGCCATGGCACTATGAAGCTAACATGGGTTTCTCTGGTTGAAGTTATCAGAATGCAAATTTATTCTAGAATAAATATTTGTACTCTACTTGCATTTAGATAATGTGGCTGATTGATAGAGCAAAGAGACTCAGTTGCTGGCTACTGGTTGGCTTTCCTGCAAAAGCTGCCAAATATTTCTCTCACATCTTATGCTGGAAACATCTTGCAATATTCTCAGCCCATATATCATGTAAAATAGGGATTATCAACCTGTGGCCCATGGACCAGATGTGGCCCATGGCACCATTTCATGTGGTCCCCACCGCCTTTACAAATTCTTCTTCTTGGTGACAGTGCAAAGAAATAAGGGAAATTTATTGAAAAGCATCACCCACCCCCCTTTTTGAAAATGACCAACCAAAGCAACAATTAAGTACTGAACAGGGCATGTGTCAGTTTATTTATTTAAACTTATATGGCCATCCACTCACCGAAGCGACTCTGGGCAGCTCACAAAGCAATTGCACTTCACCTTACATAAAAGACCCATCATACCATTAAAAACCTTACATAAAACATATTATAAAATCCATTATAAAATCTTCAAAGCAAATAGACAAATAGACAGATAAAACCTAAAACCTGGGTGGCAATTAGCATGTTTCCCTTGAGCTGTGAAGAAGAAGAAGAAGAAGAAGAAGAAGAAGAAGAAGAAGAAGAAGAAGAAGAGCCCAAGGTAAGAGGGAAATGCAAATCAGGATGGCAAACTCGACAGCCTCTCTTAGCCGGAGTGGGCATTTGGGCTGGCAAGTGTGAAGCTGAGAGAAATCCCATTAAATTGGCTGAGAGTGAGTCTCTCTATTGAGCTATATGAGAAATATATTTAAATGCAGCATTTGCTTCTGGCATTGAAAAGTATGTAGCTTCTTGAGAGAGCAGCAAAAGATGATCACTGGGGAGTCGCAGTCCATTGCTCAGTTCTATTCATGTTACGTTTTTTAACTTGGTGAGTTTGGAAGGCTTTGGGTTGTAGCTTTCCCTAGTTCTGCCTGAGCTTACTGTTCCCAGTCAGCTTCGAGGGCCAGATGGCCATTTTGCCCTGCCTGCACAATAGGGGCTGCCATTCCCAACAACTTCAAAGGAGGTGACCATTTTGTTTCTCAAATGCCCTTGGAGCAGTGGGCAGGCCATATGAAATGTCACCATGGGCTGGATCTGGCCCACTGACCTTAGATTGAGGACCCCAGTGTAAAAGGAATCATGTGCAATTTTGAACCACAGAGTACGTGCATCACAGACTGTCTATTCCTGTCCCATCCCATGCTTAATTGCAAAGAATAAGACCAGGGTCTTTGGCTTCTCCCTGCTGGCAACTTCAGATACGAAGCCCCGAATGCTTTCGTCTGACCGAGTCTTTCCAGCTCCGTTGGCTGCAATTAGTAACAATAATTAAGTCACATTTTCAGCACTCAAAAATAAACATCCTCCTGAATCAGTTTCAGCTTCACTTCAGATTCCATGCCCTGAAACTGCAGAAAGCAGCAAAAGGCCTGCAGAAAAGATGCTGGCGAATTTCCCATAGAAGATGGGTGACCACAATGGGCTGCCGATTTTGCATGCTTTTGGGAAACCACAAAAGAGCAACAGATTGTATGAAACAGGAAATCCACACAGCAGATGCCCTGATTCTTTACTCATTTCTCCAAGCAAAGAAAAGCCACAGGCAAAGATGTGGCTATTGGTGACAGAAGCAAAATTCCTGAGAATCCTGGCTTCCAGTTTTCTTTAAATAAAGCATGTTTCACAATGCTTCAGGGTGGGTTTTTATTTTTTCTTGTAGCATTTGCTTAATTGGTCATCGTGCTCTTTCCATCGATTGCCCTCGATTGCCCCAATTGAAACTTAATTGTCTAATTGAGCGATAGCTTCTCAGATTCAGGTATTTTCATAGGAAACTGATCCTATTGGTCAGAGATGGCGAAAGTGCAGCCAGGAGACTGATTGGTCCCTGTAAGGTAAAGATAAA
This sequence comes from Furcifer pardalis, assembly GCA_030440675.1. Classification (NCBI taxonomy): domain Eukaryota; kingdom Metazoa; phylum Chordata; class Lepidosauria; order Squamata; family Chamaeleonidae; genus Furcifer; species Furcifer pardalis. The sequence goes on from CP126899.1 coordinate 14,983,119, forward strand.
TGTTGCCCTTGCTTGGAAGCCAGTTATATCCAACTCTAGGGTTCGGTGCTCATCTCTGCTTATGGCCAAAGAGCCAGTGCTGTCTGCATCTGCAGACCTTTCCATGGACATGTGGCAGGCATGACAAGACAACGGAGTGCACAGAACACTGTTTATCTTCCTACCGAAGTGGCTTCTATTTATCTACTTGCAATTTCTTGCTTTCAAACTCCTAGGTTGGCAGGAGATGGGATAGAGACGGGCACTCAATCCATCATGCAGTACCTGGGTATGGAATCTGCTGACCTTCCAGTCATCAAGTTCAGTGTCTTAACCACTTGAGCCACCGCAGTCCCTTCTCCGTCCCTGTACCCACCATTCATTTGCAACATCAGGTCTCACCAGTCTGTGTTCTGGCCTGGGTTGAGACCATAAACTGCTTTGGTGGCTCTAAAGCAGGGGTTCCTAACCTTGGGGTCACCAGATGTTATTGGATAAAATCTCCCAGAAGTCTCCTCCATGGGCCAAAATTTATTGCGAACTATAATCCAAGAACATCTGAAGTCTTAACATTTGGAATCTACTGATCTAATAGAAAAAAAAATCTATTTGAAAACTAGATGGTGATATATCATCCTGAGTGACTTCCTAGAGGTCTCCAAAAAGGACTGCAGTGGCTTAGTGGTTAAGACGCTGGACTTGATGACTCCGGTGGGCTTTTAAACGTGATGTTCAAATCCCTTTAAAGCAGGGTTCCCCAACCTTTGGGTTTTGGACTTCAATTCCCAGAAGCCTAAGTCAATACATTGGCTGATCAGTGCTTTAGGGAATTGACTGAGGCTTCTGGGAATTGAAGTCCAAAACCCAAAGGTTGGGGAACCCTGCTTTAAAGTATTGCATATGACATTTCAATGTCTCCCACGTTCCATAACATATGTCCTTTCCAACTCTTACATGAAATCTGTTGTAGTTCTCACAGTTTGGCAAACTGATATAGAAACAAACAGGGCTGAAATCCTCACTCATTCCTCCCATTGGCTTCTATGCCATTTTGGGATGTATTTGGTAGAACAGCAGCACAAACCTTGGAAATGTTGGCTCTGAGTTGGCCGATGAACCTGGATGATATGATGGAGACACCTCATCTTAAGATTTTGTCTCAGGACCAAAAATCTCAGCCATTTTTTTTTTGTTTTCTCTTGACTACATAGGACCCTGAGTAGAGCTCCATATGTAGGTTCCCTCTGCATTGTATCTAAGTGAAAAAGGTAACCTTCCCTTGCATGGGCAAAGAAAAGTAAACTGATATGTTCCACTGCCACCTACTGACAGCTGCTATAACTGCAATGTTTGAGTATAATAATAATATTTTGTCAGAAATTATTCTGGGTTGAAAGGATTTTTGTGGAAGAAATTCTGCTCAGTGGACGCCTGAATGAGGCTCCTTTCATGTCCCCAAAATCTGGGGAAATCCGTCATGCACTACCTGGGTCTTGAACTACCGACTTGCCAGGTTCCAGTTAACAAGGTGAATTTCTTAACCACTAAACCACTGCAGCCCCAATGTTTGATTAAGAAACATCTATCAATCTATCCACTGGAATGAGCCAATTTCACCACTGTATTTTGGATAATTTTTTACCTCTGCTCCCTGACCCCATCACCCAGTTTCCCTACTGACTGGAGCATTTGGGGAGCGGTAATCCACAAAATGGAAACATTTCCCTAGTATTTTTCACTGGGCATTTTCCTATGCCTAGCATGTTTTCAAGTTGACTTGAGATCACTTTGTTCCATCTCTTATCCATCAGATGAAGAAGATTGGGTGGGTGGGGGAAACTTCCTGAATATTCTCATACATATTTCCTGAACATTGGTGCTACATGGGAGAAAAGTCTGGTCTTCCTGCTGTCATGTTACAATAGATTAGAAATAGGTAAACAGAGACCCAGATATAGTCTTCCTTAAAAAGTAGGGCCATTATATCAATGGTACTCATGTTGTCCATTTAAGTCCTGCTGATCCCAACGAGTTAACGCTGAAATCTAGATTTTTATGAGACATGCCTAAGTGCATTTGGGCTCATAATGTATGGAGCCCTAAATGCAATAAGTGTATCTATGACAGCATTCTGTACATCCTTCCTCATTAAGACTCAGTGTTGTCCCTTAGAATTTGGTTCCCCTGGCTACTATGACCTTTATTTTCATTATGTGACAGTTAAATGTCATAGGCTTCACATATGTGGTGTCAAATAATCTGCCAGCGGAGACTGGTTTCAGAGGGGCAGTGACTCGGCGTCAGTTTTAGGCTGAAAAGTATGGGAATTATCCAAGGTGCTGAAATAATATTGAGTTTTAGGAGCTAGTCTCTAGGGACATTGAGCAGCTCCTTTAAAGTTCAGATTTAAAATCTAAGTGAATGTATTGGTTCCATGCAATCAGAGCTAATTACTCTGTACTGTTATTGGCTAATGAATTGTCTATTAAGATTAACATTGGGCTTCCAGTGTTTCCCAACCTTTGGCTTTTGGACTTCAATTCCCAGAAGCCTAATTCAGCCCACTGGCTGATCAGTGTTTTGGGGAATTGACTTAGGTTTCTGGGAACTGAAGGTAAAAAAACCCTAAAGGTTGGAAAATACTGGCTTAGGCTGGGGTGGAAAAGAGAGGACTTTTCACTGGCCCTGTCTGGCATTGAGCTAAAGACATTCTGTATGAAAGGCCAATTTTGGGGGTTCTCCCTTCTAAAGAAGCCTTAACCCCAAGACCTCAAAGAGTCGCTTGAGACAACGTCTTGGTGTGGCAAATGGGAGAAGTGAAGAGTGGCAGATGTTGTAAAAGCCACTGGAAGCCGAGGCCGGTCCACACATACAACCAGCTCAACATCTGCTCTGCTTCCAAGCATCCATAGGGCTTAGCCATTGCTCATTTGTGAGAAGAGCATAAAGCAAAAGATGAGTTATGTAACCACATGGTAACAACCTGTGTGTGTGTTTGCTTGTGGTCCCCCCCCCCCCGAAAGATTTCCAACACATTTTCCTTCCTTAGAAACCAGCCGTCACGCTGCGGTTGCCATGACAGAATCGTTCGGCTTTGCTGACGGCTTTGCTCATCCTTTGTGCATTTCGGGCTATTTTTAGCAAAGGTCTTTAGTTCTGCAGTTGGAGTTCTGTCATAGCCAAGTTCCCCCCAAAAACCATGTAGCACGGCTTTATCCAGGTCTCCTGCAAGAAAACCCCCCATGGTTATGAAGGAGGGGAGGAGGCTTTACTCCTAAGTAGAGTCCATGCAAATCCAACGCAAAACCATTGAACTGAAAATTCCCAGCACATTTCCTCTGCAGCCCATCTCGTGGTGTTTTCATTTTCTTCTGATTATTTGTAACATTTATCTCCTGTCCTTCCGAGATCTGCTCACACCGGTGCCATACGGGCTGCTAATTGATAAAGATTAAAACCCTCACAGAAAAGCCCACCCCTCTCTCCCAAGCTCTCTTGTTTCTAGGGATTTAACGTTGCTGCGATACGATGATAGCATGTCAGCCTGCTAATATCCCACACGCCCCAAAGTGCAGACAGATCGCCTAGTGCTCTTTCCAGAGTGAAACATAATTCAAAGACAGGATTTTGTAATCTTTCTCACTCTAGTCTTATTTTTAAAAGTTGCAGAGCATCCTATTAGCCACATGCAAGACAGTCTGTTCTGTGCATGGCTCCTCTCTGCATCCACACAGTCTTTAATCAGCTGGGGATCCCCGATCTTTTCTGTGGGGTGAAAGAACCAGCTTGCCTATGTTAATGAAGAGAATACTGGCTGCTATTTCTCCTGAAATTAGGATTTATTTTTTTTTAAATCCCCTCCAATTCATGCAGATGGATCCTACAGCTGTTCAATGATGTTCCTGCCTCCTGTGCTATGGGTATGATAATAATGATGATGACCCCCCCCCCCAACCCTCTCAGTTTGGTTTGAAGGAAAATGTTAGAAGCCACTGAGGATTTAAACAGATGGCAGTATTTGTACCAGTTTTGTCCTATTAATGTACTTTTCTCAGACATGTGCTCCAATTCATCGTAGTGCAGAAAGGATAACTAATTCCTCCTTCTTTGGATATTATCTGAAACAGCAGTTCTCAACCTTTTAAAGCCGGGGGCCATTGGGTCACATTCCCTCAGACAGCTTCGGGGGCAGGACGGCCATTTTGCCCGTCATCCACCACATGGCACTTCATGGTGTGGTGGAGGGAGTGGGGGGTCACATGAAATGGTGCCATGGGCCACATCTGGCCCAGTGTCCGCAGGTTGAGTATCCCTGATCTAACAGATATTACAGTGATGTAGTCCCCTGGACTGTGAGATCAAATCAGTCAGTCCTGAAGGAAATCAACCCTGACTGCTCCTTGGAAGGACAAATTCTGAAGCAAAAGTTCAAGAACCTTGCTACCAACTGAGAAGACTCACTTGAGAAGGCCCTGATGCTGGGAAAGATTGAAGGCAAAAGGAGAAGGGGGTGGCAGGGAATGAGATGGCTAGATGGCATTGTTGACGCAGTGGGTGTAGATCTGGGTGGGTTACGGAGGATGGCAGATGACAGAGGAGCCTGGTGTGCGGTGGTCCATAGGGTCACAAAGGGCTGGACTTGACTTGGTGACTGAACAACAACAGATCCTTGCAATAATTGTAGCCTTACGAGTTAGAATAAAGCATTGTGAAATTGTTAGCCCCAATGAGTGACATGACAAAATTAGAGTCTCTTTTTAAAAATGGGGTGGGGATGGATTGTGCAGGGTCTAGGGAGCTGCCAAAATGACCAGGGAGAGATCCATGTTCCACCTTGGTGCACTCCTTGTGCTAGGTGTCATTATAGCCAACCAGCGCCATTGCCAGCAAAGACTTGACCACTCTCTGTGAATTGGAAACCTGGAACAATTTACTCAATCCAGATTTCCCTCCCCCCTCATTTTTCTTTTAAACTTGGTACATTGAGGCTAAGAGGACTATATTTTATTTAAACACACTCACGACACCATTGTGATGTAAGCAGTGTAATAATCAATCAATCAATCAATCAATCAATCAATCAATCAATCAATCAATCAATCAATCAATGGGGCTGTGGTAGCTCAGTGGTTAAGAAGCTTGCCTTGTTAGCTGGAAGGCTGGCAAGTCAGCAGTTCGAGACCCAGGTACCCAGATTGAGCAGTGGCGTCACGCGGGCTTCCGCCGCTTGGGGCGAAGACCAAACTCGCCACCCCCTCCATCTAGGCTCGCCGCTGCCGCCCCCACCCAGTTAACCCTTTGCTACCTTTCCCAAGGCCCCTGGGGCTGGACCTCTTGTAGAGCCCCGCCGGCCCGCCATTCTCCTGGGTGGCGACTGAGAAGGAGGGTGTTTTGGGGTCTCGCCAAGGCCGGCAGACGAATCCAGAGCAAATCCAGAGCCAAAGTGACGGGCCGGAGGGACGAGAGGGAGGGAAGCCGAGGGAGCGGGACGGGGGAAGCAGGCAGGCAGGCAGGCAGCTAGCCCCCGGCAGGAAGAACCCCTGACAGCTAGCTGGGTGGGTGGGTGGGTGGGTGGATGGAAGTGAGCAGTGCGCACGCTCAGGGTGCCCATCAGGGAGGTGGCGGAGGAGGCAGAGCAGGGGCAGCCACGGCTGGCAGGAGGTAAAGAGGGGGCGGCCTGGCTGCCGGCGCAGCAAAAGGGCCACCTCCTGCCTGGGAAGTCCTGCTCCCTAAGCCCAGGCCAAAGCGGTGGGGACATTTTGCCGCCCCCTGAAAGCCGCTGCCTGGGACATCCGCCCCCCTGCCCCCCACACTACGCCACTGAGATTGAGCACCCTTCTCTGTCCCAGCTCTTGGGGACATGAAAGGAGCCTCATTTGGGCATTTTCTGAGCAGAGTTTCTTCCGCAAAAATCCTTTCAACCCAGAATAATTTCTAACATGAAATTATCATTATCAACCAACCAACCAACCAACTCACTCAAAAATCAGCAAGAGAGCAATAAAGATACGCTATCCCAAGGAAAGTAATGACAAATGATGGCAAATGAGATAAACTGGTAAGCTAGTAAACGAAGATCAAAGTCCCGATTTAAAAAATGGGAGGCAACCTTTGATACTGTGACCATTGAATGCCAAAGAAGGTTAGAAACCTTGACCCCACCTTGATGGAGCATTTCATCAAAATCTTAGATTTTTGCAAAACTTTGCTTCTGCTCCAACCATTAAGTGATCATTTCAGTGTAGATCTAACTGAGGGGTGAAGAAAAAGGTCCCACATCCTTCTGAAGACCATGGTTGGAGGAATGGAGAACAGATCCCAATCTCCTCTCTCAATCCTGCATAGTTCAACGACTCAGCCCCAAAACATTGTTCACATGACAGTAGATAGAACATGTTGAGTGATTGGTACAGTACAGTATTGGGAAATCATAATGTTGTGTTTGCTTGCTTGCTTTGAAAAGAAATGTCTGGCCAGGTCTTTTCACTTCTTTTTATTTGATTCCATAAATATCTTTTTTCTCTCAATAAGGCTCAGTGTCTTTACAACACTTTTCTTTTTTTAAAAACACTGTTTTTAATACACACAACTCCAACATTTGTTTGATAAGGTCAAACCATCTGATAAAATAAAAGAATAAGAACTGGCGAGTGAGAATTAGCTGGGTAACCCAAATCCCCCATTGGTCGGATGGTCGGTCACGTTGGTTGGCTGGTCTGTTGCAGTCTTTCCCCACAACCATTCCTGCCCCCTAAATTTCAGCTTCTGCCCCTTCCCCAAACCCCAAATTTCCATTCCTCCCGTCCTCTTCCTTGCCTTCTCCAACCCAAAGTCCCTCTCCCTTCAAACTCCAGCACGTTCCCTTCATGTCTTCTTCTGGAAACATAAGCCTAGTGAAGCCATGCAGAACTTACGAGAGCGACTATACGCACAGGTCCCCTGAAACGTCGCTGCAATGGAAAAAAGATGACTTTGTGTCAAGTGAACAAAACCAGAATAAACAAAGCACCACAATGTACTACCAATAACATTTGACTGGGATGGGAAGGCTCCATCCACCAACTGAAAGCCGATTTCAAAATATATATCTCTTGGTTCGTTTTCCTTCATGTATTGTCTATTTACAACTGTGAGATGCACCTTGGTTGGTTTCTTGCTTCCTCTGTTCTTTCCCCCTCACTTGTCATCTTAAAATTTAAAGGACAGTTAAGGAGACCACGTTCTTGAAAAACCATTTGTTACCTGCAACGTGAAAAGGGTAATGCATATCATTGAGGTGAAGAAAAGGGCCATAAATTCTCCCCTTCCCCATATATAACTATACATCTATATATATATATTCGCCGGACCAATCCTGGGTACAGTAAGTGTCTTGCAGTTTTCCTGGTTGTATTCCTTGTGTCGCCGTGTGAGATCGTAGCAGAAGGCTTCCTCTGGCACAGAAATGTTGAAGTCTATGTCGCATGAGCAAGGACGGTCGCCCCTTTCACAGTTCCCCCTGCCCAAACCTGAGCAGATGTAACTGTTCAGCCTGGTCCCAGTCCTCCCCACAAAGAAAAGGTAGGTAGGTAGGTAGGTGGTACAGCCGGAACCCATGGCCGATTCTTCTTGGCAGGGCTGGGTTATGTCATGTAGCACCTGAAAGGATAATGTCCTTGAATGCCAGGAGCCAAGGCAACTGGGAACACATGCTGAGAGCCATTTTGCCTCTTACTCTGCATTTACACTAAGCTGGGGGGAGGGGGACCTGTGCCCCTCACTATGGTTCTGTCTCCTTTTCCCCCACTTGAAGAGAGAGAAGCTGCCAGTCCAACCCCTGGCTCTTGCCAGACCAAAGCGGTCTTGATTTAGGCTGCAAAAATTAATAATGACGTGACCATCTCGGTTTCTTTATTTCCCTAGTGCTGAGCATTTAAGGTAGCATCTTCTCACACTACAATAATGGACGGGGTTCATTTTCACTCTTTGAGGCACAAAACAGTAAACGAAGAGGCTGAACTAACGTGTTCGTTACTCTTCCCTCTTACCCACCCCTTCAAGCAATTTTAAAAGGCAAAAGGATAAATTAAAATTTCATTAGCTCATTCTCATTCCTTGCTCTTGGTCTGTCTCTTTCCTTTCTCGTTCTTTCCGTCCCTCTCCTTTTTTTTGGGGGGGGGGCACTAGATCCATTCACAAGCATCAGCCCGACCAATGGAGCCTGTAACTTTGTCATTAACTTTGTCACTATGCCTGAACTCAATTTAGGTGTACAGGGTGGGGTGGGGCGTGTGAATCATGAAAATAATGGAGACAGAGAGGATATGGTGACCAACATTGAGACACGTAACACCAAACAGCCAAGAAAAGATGGAGGTGGCATCATTTCACCTGCTGTTTTGAAAGGACTGACGTTAACCTTTTTATTCAAGCTCACCTTAGGTCGTCAAACAAGACGGCGTGCTTAGCCTGTATTTAGAAGACATCCACCTTCTAATGGAGAAATCTGTCTATTTGTCACAGGGACGTGCTTCACCTATGTACTTTCTGTGTTGCAAGCTTTAATTTGTAACCAAACTTTGGGAGGTATCTATAGACTTAATCTGCAGGTCGTGTTGCTATAGTACAGTGATGGCAGCACTTGGCACTCCAGGTGTTCTTGAACTTCAATTCCCAGAAGCTCAATTTCCTGTAAAACATGAATGGGTTTACTGTGTGTGTTTATGGACTTCAATTCCCAGAAGCCCAAGTCTCTGTGAATCCTCACAAACATTCGTGTGGATTCACAGAGATTTGGGCTTCTGGGAATTGAAGTCCAAGAACACCTGGCGTGCCAAGGTTCACCATCATGGCTGTAACATATACTATAAATTCCAGGTAACCCATCTACTGAGAGTAGCCATCAGGGAGACAACATATCTGTTACTCAAAGCAGAATCCTAGCCTCTTCCTCTTTTGGAAATGTCTTAGAAGCTCAAGTGTGATATGTGATGGTCAACGCATTATGTGTTTCTCTTCTCTAGCAAATAACAGGCAATGATGAGGTGAAACTCAAGATGAGACAGACTCAAACATCAGGGCAGGAAGCTCATGCTTTATCAGAACCCACCTTGCAGAAAACACCTTTGCAAGTTTCATCTAAAAAGTATAACGATTATTTCTTTTATTGAAAGACATAGAAAGGCTATTGTTCAACCTGAAAGAGGCATTTATGTGAACTAATCCATGTCTTTGTACAACCATGTAGGATTGTGTGCTTCAGTCCCACATGTACCTAATTCCAAACCAAGTGAGTTGATGGGCCCATGACCACCTAAAAGTCCTTCTTAACCAAAAGTAGACCTACTGTCTTAATGGGATTTATGCATGTGTTGACTCATCAGTCAACAACTCATCCAATGTCTTCACTCTAGTTGGGGCTACTAGGTAGCTTAGACATGAAGAAGGCTGTAGCTACGTAACATGATCCTGCATAATGTTGATGTTGGAAGGACGCCCAATGAATCTTACAAGTCTTGGTCCTAAATTGTTGTACCAAAGATTGTTGCCAGTATGAGAAGTGTAGGACATATCTAGGAGAGTGAGGACCAAAAATATGGGATTGCTTTGGGAAACATAACATTTTTTAGAGAAAAGAGATGGTTGGTAGTTAGGTAGGTAAGTAGGTAAGTAGGTCACCCTTGCTTGAAAGCTAGTCATATCCAACTCTAGGGTTCAGTGTTCATCTCTCTTTACAGCCAAGAAGCCAGCGCCAAGGAGCCAGTGTTTCCGTGAACATGTGGCAAGCATGACTAGATACTGTATTGTTGTTTACCTTCCCATCGAAGGGAAAGAGAAGGAGGGGTGGAATTCTTCATAACTGCCTCCATTAACTACTTCTGAGGAAGGGGGGAATGATTGCAACCTGTACAAAAATAACTACCAAGGCCCTACATTTGTCAGTCTTATTATATTTTGCTCTCCAAAGAAACATGGCCATCAGCAACCCTTTCTGGAAATGCAACACAAATCTATGTGCACAGATGCGATGCCTTGACCATGGGATTTTCAGCACGAAGAGCTGGTGAATGTAATCGGGAGTCAAAGATCTTATTCTGAAATAAGAAATAAATGAAACAGACCAGACAATGAGGTCTCTATCACAATTTGCCATGGCGAAGCCCAAGCCAACTTTGCAAAGTCAACAAGGGTGTACAAAAGTGATGTAATCTATGCAGTATTTTGTGGCCAAAACTCTAGACCCCCCCCCCCCCAGGTGGAGAAATTGGTTTCTCTTTGGCATCTGTGAGCCCATCAGAATCTAAAATTGGGATTGAATGTGGTGCAGATTATGAGTTGTTGCCTGCAAGCCTTTTTGGTGGTATAAATAGAGCACTGGGCATAATGTGCGGCAAATCTCTTAATGGAAAACAAAACAGGCAGAAAAAATGGAAAGTCTCTATGCAACAGAATGTATACAGCCAAAATGGGGACAAACTAAATGGTGTCAACAAGGATTTCCTCCCTTCTAAAAGAGGTTACGCTTTTGTAAGCCACATGCTAAGAAGGAGGAAAGTGCAATTAAAAAAAATACAGTGCCTTCAACCAAAGTGTGTGTGTGTGTGTGTGTGTGTGTGTGTGTGTGTGTGTGTGTGTGTGTGTGTGTGTGTGTGTGTGTGTGTGTGTGTGTGTGTGTGTGTGTGTGTGTGTGTGTGTGTGTGTGTGTGTGTGTGTGTGTGTGTGTGTGTGTGTGTGTGTGTGTGTTGCTTTAATGCCCAAGTCTCTATACAAAGGAGAGTTTACATGGTCCAGCAGAATTGGATCTAGGTGCACCTCAAGCAGGTAAGAGCAACAGAAATGCTGAGCATAAATTTTAATGATGCAGCAGATGAGGGGAGCATGGCCTGAGAACAAATAGAATAGGTGGAAACCAAATGAAGCATTTTTCTTTCTTCTCCTTTAAAAAACATTCAGTGTACATGATACAACCATCCCAGTAGGTCATTGGAGTGGCAGAGACCACCAGCATGGGGGGATTGGAAAAGAAAAGCTTTCCTGGCAATTTGTGTCCATGAGAGAATGTATTAAAGGTCATGGCCTGCTTTGCTCAAAAGCCAGTCGTGTTGGACTCTAGGTTGTAGTGCTAATCTCAGTTTACAGGAGGGGTTCCCAACCTCTTCAAATCAGGGACCGGGTCATGCTCTTTCAGTCAGCTTCGAGGACTGGATGACCATTTTGCCCTGCCTGCACCATTTGCCCCAACAGCTTCAAAGAGGTGGTCGTTTTGTTTCTAGAATGCCCTTGGAGGGGTGGGACCACATGAAATGGCACCATGGGCCAGATTCAGCCCATGGGCCTTAGGCTGGGAGCTCATAGTTTACAGCCAAAGTGTCTGTGCTGTCTGTGTCTGTAGACATTTCTGTGACCATATGGCAGACATGGATAGATGCTGGAGCACACAGAATGCTGTTACCTTTGCTGCCAAAGCAGTACCTATTTATCTACTTGCAATTTTTTTTTGTCTCAAACTGCTAGGATGGCAGGACAGACAAAGGGTGCCCACTCCATCATGCAACACTCAGGTCTCAAACCGCTGACCTTCCTGTCATCAAGCTCAGTGTCTTAGGAAGAATGTAATCCAGGAAAGGAGATACGTAGTGTCGTTGGGTTTTTTGCCCCTAACCTTTCCCGGTTTCTCGAACCTCTTCTAAAGAAAATCCAGTCCACAATTCAAATCTCAGAGGACATTTTCCAACAGTTACAGCCCTCCTATGGAAACACGGCAGAGACCAGAATGCAAGACACCAAAGAGAAATCATTGCAGGAGACGATTTTGAGACAAAATAAGGAAATTATTTAAAAATAAAAAGACAGACAAACAAACAAACAAATAACAGTAACAATGACTCCAATGGTGCCAAAATAAAGTAGGTTACATGATTTAGGAGTAGTCGGTGCTTCTCAAGAATTCGTAAGAGAGAGATTTGTTATCCGAAACAATATCAACACAAACATTTTTTGGTCCATCAAATTAAATATACATATATATAATTATATTTTTTCATATAATTATATATATAATCATATATATATATATACATATATATATGAATTTTTTTTAAGTTGCAACAGTGCTTTTCCAAAAAAAGGTCCATCTATAAATATAATTTTTTAAATCTTTTTTTTGAAACTTTTTTTATAATTTTTTTTTCTCTTAAAGTTCTCCATCTCACTCTATATATTATTTTTTGAATGGCGTTAACCTGCTGAAGTTTTGCCAGAATGGTGACTGGCTGCGTTTGGGCTCGGCGAATTCGTAGACTTGGGTTTGGGCAATGCCGTCAGTCACCAAGTATTGTCCCTGATTTAGCGGGTCTTGGGGAGGCGGGTACGACGGAGGGACGGACCGAGAGTTGCCGACACCTGTATGGAAAGTGGGGGGAGAAAACAGGGATGGGATGGGATGGGATGAAGGGGGAAAAGATCAGAATGTATGGGGTAAAAGGAGACACCCATTCATCTATCCCAATTCCCAATATGCCATCACAAGAATTACGATTATGCTGTGTTGAAGGCTAGCTTGTTTCTCAGTGGTTCTGGTTATACAAAGAGTCTAAAAATGCTCTGTTAATAACACTGCACAACAATGATTTTGCTACTGGGAATAACACATGTGATTTACATGATATTAAGTGTGCTGATTCCAAATCTGAACTCAGAATTTGCCTGTCACATACAGATGTTAAGGCGTGCTATAGCTGTTCAAGTGGTCGGTCATTGGGTAATATATTTTTACATGGGAATGTTATAACAGTTGCAGCTACTGCTACGCCTGCTTTGGCCTCTGCTGAATCACGTCCCCTGGTGGCATGCATGTTCCAGCAGCAGCCAGGCATGTCTGAGCAAGTCAGTGAGCTGACGTCAGAAATAGGTATATAAGGCGAGATGGACCAAGGGTTTGCCTCTAGTGCGAAACCATCTTATTGGATAGTACAGCTAGGCCTTAGTGAGTCTGAGCTAAAGATGAGTAGGCGCAGCTGTATTAAGAAACCAGACAATTTTTGCTACATTTGTGGCAAATATATCCTGCATGATCAACGCAAGAAGCTAACCAAGAGGGTGAGATTTTCTAACTTAAGATCCTGGTGTCCTAGGCAGAATTAGATCTCAGATTTGGATTCAGCACACTTGATTTAGTATAGAACACATGGATTAGACCAAGCAGCAGACAATTATATTTTTTTTGGTGATGCAGTGAATTAACTCACTCTTCATTTCAGCTCTGTGAGTTAGGTTTCTGGCTGTGGAGCCAGAAGTTGGAAGTTCGAGTCTTCCATTGGGCTTTATGGCAAAGATCCAGCCTGTATAGCCTTGGGTAAGCTACACAGTCCCTAGGGCTCCCCCTAAAGGAAGGGAGTGGTATAAACCACTTCTGAGTATTATCTACTAAGAATGCCCTGGATAGGGTTGCCATAAGTCAAAATTGACTTGACAGCACACAATTATTATTGATTGTTAATGTATTTTAAAATATTGTACAGTATTTCAATCACTAACTGTGCTTTTGAGCAACAGTGAGCTATTCTTTTTATTTTTTAATTTTTTTAAGACACTAATTTTGAAGGGGTTTTGAGCTTTCTGGGACAGCTTTAAAAATTCTATATATTTTGGGGAAAATAATGTATTAATTTAGTAGATTCCCTCCATTATATGAACTAGTTTTGTTCTTTAATTAGCTAATCAGTTGTTGCACTAACTGGTTTTTCCTCAATGATCTAACATTAATGCATATGCACTAGGGTTAGCATTTGCAAGCCATTGGCACAATGAAATCACTGTTGGCCAGAATAAAATTGTTGATTTAGGATTACATAAAGGTGAACAACATATGTCTTGGTGGCAAACTCTGGCTCATTGGTGAAATCCTGGTTTGCTTTGCTGAGTTTACACATGATCATATCAGTAATGTACCAGCAGCTTAATTAAGTCGCGATTTGTCACTTAGATATACATTATTTCCTTTATGTAGTCATAAATCTGCAACAGGATTCTGGCTATTGTTCCACCTAGTCTGACAGCATCTCTCCAGTATTTTGGGCAGGCATCACTATTCTGACATTTCAGGGAATGAACCTGGGACTTTTTGCAGGGCAAAGGTCAGATAATTTTGTGGACTAAGTTTATTTTTTGAGGGGTGGGATTTTATTCCTCAACTTCAGGGCAAAGTATCCTGTCGCTTGGGTCCCCCTGTCTCCTATGGAATACAAGTTTTCCAACCCTGAGCTATGCTACCCGCAGTTAGACCTAAATGATGCGTGAGAATGTATGGAAGAGAGGAAGAGAAATAACCATGATATTTAATAGAAAATATGAAGGTATTCCATCTCCAACTAGTCAGCAATTTTAAAAAAATAGGCACAGAAAATGCATCAGGGGCAGAAATTCTCCAATCAATGGGCTACCAACCCAGAAACATATTCTGATTTAGTACTTTAAAGTTTAAATTTCACTTATGGTGAAGAATAACAAACACACGTCCCTTGGCATTCAGAGATCAACGTCAATTTTAACACACCTACAGCAAAAATGTGGCCTTGTGATACTGTCATTTAAATATCTCACACACACAATACCAGCCTATCTTATTTGCAAGAGGATTGTTGAATAAATGAATTCAGTGCACATTTAGTGGTTTTTGTTGACAAGTAGGTTTTGCTCTCTGGATTTCCCCTTTCAACACATGCAGAGTAAGAGAACCAGTGGCAATCTTTTCAGGAGGGACCTTTGATGGTGACCCTCTGCTAAGAAGATACTGGCTTTCCTCATTGCTTCCCTGGTTATGACCAGCAATGGATGAGTTCTTTGCTAATTGCAGTTCTGTCTCAACAACATCACAATGCTCTATGCATGGCTTTCTTTTTCCACACCCTTTATCATCGAAGAATCTTCTGAGGTAGGTGAGGCTGAAAGACCATGCCTGGCTCAGAGTAAACTTCTGAGTTGTACAATCAACTGCTGATTCATGCTTCTGAACTGCTACACCTCATGGACTGGACTAGAGAAGCATAATGGATGAGAAATAAAATGCTTGGTTTGATCCTATATATCAGGATTTCTCAACCTTGGGCCCTCAGATGTTCTTGGACGTCAGTTACCAGAAGCCCAAATCAGTAAACCTGCTGATTGAGTAATTGAAATCCAAGAACATCTGGAAGCCAAAGGTTGAGCGACCCTGTAATATAGCATTATTATCTCCCTAGGTCCAGAACCGTGATGGCTAACCTTGGCACTCCAGGTGTTCTTGAACTTCATTTCCCAGAAGCCCTGACCAGCAGAAGTGCTGACTTGGACTTCTAGTAATTGAAGTCCAAGGACACCTGGAGTGCCAAGGTTGGCCACCACTGACCTAGAAGGATCCATGGTGTCTATCCAGTTGTTCAACCTGTCCCCCAATGCAGAATGCAGTGGTGGTGTCTCTAAGAGACATATTTCCAGCCTCTGTGTACACATATCCAGGGATGGAGGACTCCCAAGCCATGGTGACTGTGCTCTTTGGGGTTGGTAGGGCATAAGGCATACAACTAGTGATAAGATTTTTCGGATTACCAATCACATAATTCCTCATTCTGGGACTTCTACCTACCAGGCTGGTACCTTTCTAATACAGTAAAACCTCGCATAAAGAGTGCCTCACTTAGAGAATAGCTTGCTTAAGAGCAGAATTTTCTCTGAATGGTCGCTTCGCTCAACAAATAAAACCAACCAAAAACTCGCTTAACAAATAAATCGGGGTTTGCAATCCCCCTACAATTGGTCACTTACAATGGTGTTTCGCTTAAAGAGCAAACTCGCTTAAAGAGCAATCCTGTGGAACACATTATGCTCTTTAAGCAAGGTACAACTGTACCCTAATAACCTTGGTTTTCCAGCTGTTCTTGGACTTCAACTCCCAGGCTCTGAAGTCAACACACCTGCTGATCAGGGCTTTTGGGAACTGAAGTCCAAGAACATCTGGGGGCACAAGGTTGAAAAACCCTGTGCATCATATTGAGGTGTTTGTAAGGTGTCTGCCTGATAGGCAGAACTCCCAGAGTGTTGAATTATAATCCAGAAAATATCCTTGACAGCAGTTAAAGTTAGGCCAAACCAGGAGCGAATGCAAGTACAGATGTACACAGATACATCCAAGCAAGCATTCATGAGTTGCCACTCCTTTGAACCCAGAGTGTAACACTGTCAAATGCCTCTCGCCCTTAGAAAATTCCGTCTAAAACTTAGCTGTACAGAAGTGACCACTGGTATACAAAATAACACCAGGGCAATGCATTAATTCCTCTCAAAGTCGGAGAAAGTTACTTTGACAGACTAAAACTCTTAGGATTTCCCAAAAAGCACAGCTGGTTTTTGTAAGTGGTAAAAGGAGACACAACCTTTCCAAGCTTCTGATACTCCCCCCCCCCCCCCCATGGAAGGTCTAAGAATAGCTTCAAGGATGAGGAAGGAAGAAAAAGAAAGTCTCAAGGGAAAACTTTCATCATTATTCTTTTCCTGCCAGGCTGCTCTGATTAAAACACGGAACCCCCTGTGGCTCCTTTAAATTGAACAAGACCCTTGAAAGACATACTCTCACGTCTTCCCTTGAGCTCTAAGCCTGTCGTAGGCCTGAAGTCTAGTGGCTGATTATCAAACACGGTACTTTAGATTGGCAAGAGATAAATCCCAACAGCCTTGTGCAGTTTATTCTAAGCCTATCAGAGTGAGGAAAAGTACAGGATCAGTTTGGTGGGCTTGAAAATAAAATCCCCTTCTTTCACATGGTTAGGTTTCATCAGTGCAATGGGTGCACAAATCCATGAAATCCATTCTTGCTGGCATGATGTCAGTACGGAAGATGTCCTAGTCCACGGCAAATCCCAGCCACTTTACCACTGGGATGCCCTTGAAATCCCCCCCCCCCCCGTTGTAAAAATCTCCTTGGATTACAGATTTCTCTAGCCATTCTTGTTTAA
This sequence comes from Furcifer pardalis, assembly GCA_030440675.1. Classification (NCBI taxonomy): domain Eukaryota; kingdom Metazoa; phylum Chordata; class Lepidosauria; order Squamata; family Chamaeleonidae; genus Furcifer; species Furcifer pardalis. The sequence continues at coordinate 15,000,065 of CP126899.1, forward strand.
ATAGTGCATGAATAATGGTCCTGATTTGGATTTTTAAATTTCTTTTCTGAAGATTTGTGCAAAGGATTTAGGCAAAAAGCCCTCCAAAAGAAGGTTTTTGAGGATCAGCTAGAATTAGCCCTACCACAATACAGTGTCATAATTCTCAATTCTGAGAGATCTGCCCATGGCACTTTACATGCACATAACATGGCTCATGTGTAAGAAAAGGTCTCAACTAGAGGGCTTTGAGTCTAGCTCTACCCAAGTTCCTTCTTCCTGCCCCAGTGTAGCTAGAAAGGAAGCTTAGATAGAACTAGGCCTAACCTTCAAAATCTTCCAGTGTTTCTTCTAGGCACATCATGTACTACTCTGTTCTAAGAGTTCTACCTTACAGACAGACACCTTATCGATACATGAAGGCTTTAACACAGTGCTTTCTAACCTTTGGTTTTTGAACTTCAATTCCCAGAACAGAAGCGTAGCTTACCTTGCCGGGGCCCCGTATAAAAATTGTTTGGGGGCCCTTTAGATGTGGGGCGGAGCTAACGTCATGACATCATGACGTCATGGGGGGAGCCAACGTCATGACGTCATGATGTCGTGGGCGGGGCCAAAAATAAAAATAAAATAAATAAAAATAAAATAAAAAAAATAGAATTAAAATGTAAAAAAAAAAAAAAAAACCACACACACCTCAACCCACCCACCCACCCGAAACACAAAACCTCACTTACCTTAATCCTGGGGCCTCTTCTTCCTCCGCCTCTGCTGTCACCGCCGCCGCGCCGCTGCTGCTGCCGATCGCTCCCTCGCCGCGCACGGCGAAGGCAAGGGGCAGTTGTGGAAGGCGAGCGGGCGAAGCGAGGCAGCCCCGAGGCCCTCCCCCCGGTTGCCGCGGGGGCTCCCTGGCAGGCTGCGCCAGCCCGGGCGGGGCTCTCCACCTCGACGCTGGGGTGGGAGTCCACCAGCTGCAGGACCAGCTCGCGCGCCCCATTCCGCACGCAGGTGAGCTCCAGGCGCGCGCGGCAGGGGAGCTCCAGGCGCGCGCGGCAGGGGAGCTCCAGGCGCGCGCGGCAGGGGAGCTCCAGGCACGCGCGGCAGGTGAGCTCCAGGCGCGCGCGGCAGGGGAGCTCCAGACGCGCGCGGCAGGTGAGTTCCAGGCACGCGCGGCAGGGGAGCTCCAGGCGCGCTCCAGGTGACCTGCCGCCTGCCGGGGGACGGGGCGCGCCCGCGAGCTGGTCCTGCAGCTGGTGGACTCCCACCCCAGCGGCGACCGTGGAGAGTGCCGCCCGGGCTGGCGCAGGCAGGGAGCCCCCGCGGCGACCGGGGGGAGGGCCTCGGAGTCGGGGCTGCCTCGCTGCTTAAAAGCTGCAGCTCCGACTCCAACTCTCCGACTCCGGCTTTTTTTAAAAAATTGGAGCCAAAAATGGCTCCAATAAAGTGCGCATGCTCAGAAACTCAATCTGACACATGCGCAATGCATCAGATTGAGTTTCTGCACATGCGCAGTAAATTTTTGGTCTTTTTTATTTTTAATTTTATTTTTTGCCGTTGGGGGCCCCCGTAGCCCGGGGCCCCCGTATAATTGATACGGCTGATACGGCGGTAGCTACGCCTCTGTCCCAGAAGCCTAAGTCAATTCCCCGAAGCACTGATCAGCCAATGTCCTGGTAACTGAAGTTTACCTGTGGGGCATGTGCCCAGTGATGGGATGTAACAGGTTCTCACCAGTTCTCCAGAACTGGCAGTAACTTTTCCCAGTGTCCCAGAGAAACGGTAGCAGCTTTTGGGGGGAACCACCTTCTGGGCTTAGCTTTTCACTGGTTCCCCCACTGCACATGTGCGCCAAGCACTTGGTGTGCATGCATGCTTGGCACGCATGCACGGCCTCTTTGCTATCCTCCCAAGCGAGGAGGAGGAAAAGAAGCTGCAACCTGATGCTCCCTATAGCCTGCTCCCCAGGGTAAGTGACTCACCTTTGGATGTGGTGTGTCTGTGTGTATTTTAATGTGTATTTAATACCTTCACCTATATTGACGTACTACCACAGTTCCTAAAAAGGCCTGGTGGCCGGCAGGCCTAGTGGCCTGGCTTGGGGTTTTTAAGCAAAGTCTTGGCGTTACCTCATCAATAAGCTACACCTGTGCTGTTCCAATAGCTGTTCCAGTTGGAGAACCCTTAAGGAGGTACAGCTGTTTTACATTTACATTAAGGCATATTATCCTAGAGAACTGGTTAGGCAAAGACTTAGTACCTAACTTCTTTAACTGTTGAAAAGTTGAAAAGTGCCAAAATGAAGCCATCTTGTGGTGAGTTCATTCTGTAGTTCCTTCCATCTGACCCAGTGTGAGAAAGATTAGCCAGAATAAGCTTTAAGCTCTGGTTTAAAAGCTCTGGTTGATTTGTGTGTGGGGTGGCTGGGTGGGTGTATTTTAATGTATTTTTTATTTTATTTATTTACAGGTTTGTGTTGTGGGTGGGTGGATGGGTGGGTTGAGGGTTATGTGTGTGTGCTTATTTTTATTTTATTTTTTGTGTTTTTTATTTGGCCCTGCCCATGACATCATGACATCATGATGTTAGCTCCGCCCACACTGTGATGACATCACGGTGGGGTAGTAAAATGATCTGCCCCATGTTGGGAACCACTGCTTTAAGACTTAGCTAGGCCTAGCTCCACCTAACCTACTGTCCAGGAAGAACACTCCCACCTAGCACTGGGATAAGAGCAAGAAAATTCGGCAGAGCTAGTAAAGGTAAAGATCCCAAAAGGTTGAAAGCCAGTTGTGTGCAACTCATCTCTATTTTCAGCCAAAGAACCATCACTCTCTGTGTCTGTAGACATTCCCATGGTCCTGTGGAATGCTGTTACCTTTCCTGCCAATAGCGGTACCTATTTATCTACTTGCAATTTCTTGCTTCCAAACGGCTAGGTTGCATCCCTCAGGTCTCGAACTGCAGACCTGCCAATCTTCTGGTCTTCAAGCTCAGCTTCTTAACTGCTAAGCTATCGTGGCCTGACTAAGCCAGCATGGCTAAAGCTCAAAGCATTCTAGTGGAGATCTTTCCTCCCTGGGGAGCCACATTTAGGTGTGCGCAGGATGTCTTAAAGGCAGGCCAATCTCCCAGAATGGAGAACGTGGTCTTTGTAGCCAAGAACATCTGAATAACCCATCCTGAGTTGCTGCTGCCAGTTTTGGCATATATTTCAAGCAAATGCACTGAGTTGGATGCCTTCGGTTTTATGCCCACCCGTGTGATACTGCGCCATTCCTATCTTTTCCCTAACCCTTTTCAGCACATGGTTCTTTTGGTCTCTCCCTGTAACTACTTTTCTCCTTTCAAACAGACCAGGCAAGTGTGTAACAAACTACTGTTGACTGTGGCACAACAGAGTCCCTTTCTGATTCATCTCAGTTAGCCTTTTCATCCCTAAAGAACCAATGTTCTTTCAGAGCACAGTTTCTAAGGGGAAAGTGGTTTGATTGCCCCCCTCGGAAGAGGACAACCACTGTGGAGAAATTGCCTTCTTATTTTTCTATTAAGAAAGGAGTCGACGTTTACTGAAAGAAGCCACAAGGTTCTCGAGGCACAAAACATTATCAGTCGCAGAGGCCGTAATTTGAACGAAATTGCCCAAAGAGAGTCGTGCGTTGGTCGGCTTCTGAAGTGAGCCGTAGGGTGACATGCTTACTCCATTCTTCCTGACAGCAGCCTTCAGGTCTGACAGCAATTAAGGCTAGTTTGTTGAGGCAAATGGGGCTCCCCCCCCCAGCAGAAAACATTAAGAGCACTTATAATTAGGGAGAAAGGTGTGTTTTTCTAGCCCGCGGCAGAATGAGTAAACTGGATCAGAGACGGGGTGATTCTGAGTGTGTAACTGCAAGATGTCCAAATGCCTCTGTACAGTGGAGGTTTGAGACAGTAATTTCACGGGGAGGGAGGAAAGTAACAAATCTGTTGCGGGCTTTGGTTGGAAATTTACAGGAACCATCCTAAGTCATTGAGCCTAATCCCCAAAAGTATTTCAGCACTTTGGATAGCTTCTGGCCCTTTTAGCTTAAAATCTGCACCTTTCTGCATGCAGTACAGCAAAGACAAATCTTTTCTTTGTGTGCTAGCTTATTGCATGCAGGGATTCAGACTGTCAATTGCTTTGCCCCATTTGCCTTTATTTTCTGAAAACACTGGACAACAGTGGTTTTGCTATTGGGAATAACACATGTGATTTAAATGACAGAATTTGCCTATCATGTATAGGCATGCTATAGCTGTTCAAATGGTATTGGGTAATGTATTTTTTACATGGGAACATTATAACAGTTGCAGCTACCACTATGCTTTCTGCCGCTTCAGCTGAATCACGTCCCCTGGTGGCATGCATATTCCAGCAGCGGTCGGGCAAGTCAGTGAGCTAATGTCAGAAACAGGTCTATAAGGCAAGATCGACCAAGGGCTTGTCTCTAGTGCGAAACCATCTTATTGGATAGTACAGCTAGGCCATAGTGAGTCTGTTTTGAGCTAAAGATGAGTAGATGCAGCTGTGTTAATAAACTGGACAATTTTTCCTACATTTGTGACAAATATACCCCATGAGATCAATGCAAGAACCTAATTAAGAGAGTGAGATTTGCTAACTTAAGCTCCTGATGTCCTAGGCAAGTCATGGATTAGAGTAGCAGACAATATATATATTTTTTTTTGTGATGCAGTGAAATCAAGTATATCACTAGGTTTTCTGTACATGAGTGATTGTGGTATAAACTGCTGCATACTTAAACAGCCTCTCCTAAATTGGATGACACCCTCCTGGTAAGTTGGACTATAGTCCCCATTATCCACCACCAGGATGGCCAATTGCCATAATATCTGGCTGAAGTATAATATACTTGAAGAGCACGACACCGATCAAAGTTGAATTACATCTGCATTTACAGAAGGTGGATCGAGTTTATTAACACCTATTCCTCAATGCTCTGGTTGGGCTGAAATACTATAGATTGTATAGTATAGGCCAGTGATGGTGAACCTTAGCTCGCCAGGTGTTTTTGGACTTCACTTCCCAGAAGCCCAAATCAACACACCTGCTGATCAGGGCTTCTGGGAATTGAAGTTCAAGAACATCTGGAGTGCCAAGGTTTGCCATCACTGGTCTAGGCTATATGCTATTGTAGACTTGCCCTACTTCTAGTGAGAGAAGGATCTTCCCTAGTTCACCAGGATGGTCCTATAATTGGTGTTCTACTTTTGTCCATCCTTTATCTGCATAGAACTGCACTACCCATTTTCTAATGTGCTACAACAGTCTTCATTATCTAAAAAGCAATGGCTTCGTTGTTAATGGCTTGGGCTTTTCTTTTTTGAAATCACTCAACCAAAACCCAACATAATTTAGTTTCACTACTTCTGACTCTTCCAAGTCAAAAGACCACGAGGTCTAATCATGAAAGGGATTTCTCAGGTCTGCAGGAGAAGAAAGGTACCCGCCTGGTCAACCAGGGAAGCAGAAAGCAATTAATTTTAAATGCAAATGAATCTGGATGAATAAAATGTGAATATTTCTCTGCGGGAGCCCATGGAGAGAGAAAGGGAAAACCAGAGAGCAATGGCCACATTAAACAAAAATAAATACAATTAAGGGTTCATCTGGATGAAAGTCTGAAGTTATTAACTTGGAAATATTCAGACAATATTTCAGGTTGAACTGGGCTTCAGTATGAACAGTCAGTTTGCAAATCATTATGCCAGGAGTTTTCAACCATTTTAAGCCAGGGGCCGGGTCGACCATTTTGCCTTTCCTCCACCACATGGCACTTCCTGGTGTGGTGGAGGCAGTGGGGGGGGGGCACATGAAATGGTGCTGTGGGCTGCATCCAGGCCACAGGCTGCTGGTTGAGAATCCCTGCATTTTGCTTTCACCAGGAAACTACTGAGAATAAAATCATTCCTGTAAGGGATACTTTCATTAAACTATGCATTGTGTGTGGTTCATAGCATGTAGAGCATAAAGATCTATCTTACATTGTATCAGAGCTGTGGTCATGGTGTCATGGTGCTTAGATTTTGGTTCTTCAAGTCTTTCAGACTTCAGCTCCCAAGAAAATACTGCACTCAGCCATGGTCAACAATTCAGATTCGAGGAGCTGAAGTTTGAAAACTTTGGAGAAGTAAAAGTCAAGAACCACTGCCTTGTTGCTATAGAGCTGTGATGGCGAACCTTGGCACTCCAGGTGTTCTTGGACTTCAATTACCAGAGGCTCAACTCAGCACTCCTGCTGATCATGGCTTCTGGGAATTGAAGTTCAAGAACATCTGGAGTGCCAAAGTTAGCCATCAAATCTAGTATATTGTGGAGATGTTCTTCAGCCTATGACCATGATGGTGAACCTTGGCACTCCAGTGTTCTTGGACTTCAATTTCCAGAAGCCCAACTCAGCACTCCTGCTGATCATGGCTTCTGGGAATTGAAGTTCAAGAACATCTGGAGTGCCAAAGTTAGTCATCAAATCTAGTATATTGTGGAGATGTTCTTCAGCCTATGACCATGATGGTGAACCTTGGCACTCCAGTGTTCTTGGAATTCAATTTCCAGAAGCCTAACTCAGCACTTCTGCTGATCATGGCTTCTGGGAATTGAAGTTACAGAACAACTGGAGTGCCAAGGTTCACCATCACTGCTCAAGAGCCATGGAATTTTGCTATAAATCTCAGCTCTTTCTGGACACCACACCTCTAATGACCACACCGAACCATCAAGTTCATGCTGTCTATATCAGTGGTCCCAACAACATGCTCAAACCCACTGATGACCCGCAAGAAATTGTGGGATGAACCCTTGCTGATATACTGTAAGGTCAACCAGGTGGCCCCAACCCTACAGTGGAAGTAGAGGGATGCCTTCATGGGGAAACCTCTCTGGGCAAAGTGGAAGAACATGGTCTGAACATCTTAATGCTAGAGACTTGCTTTGAATCATAGTGTTGCATGTCTTGCCTGATATAGAAAAGGCAGAGTTTTTCAGACTTAGCAGAACAAGACTAAGGGGCATCTCTCAACTTTACCCACCAACAGAGCATATCCCAAAAAAATCATAATTACCTTTTTGCTTACTGACTTTCCGCACAGTCAAGGCAGCCTGTCGTTTTTGATTTTCGGAAATTTCAAAACCTAGGGTGGGAGAAGGAAAAACAATGTTGAACACGTCAGGTGGTTTTGGCCAATGCAATCACCCAAACCCTGGATTTGCCAAGCAGAGTTAAAAAATATATATATGGGGGATGTTCTTTTCTTTAGAATGGAAAATCCACTTCTTGTTGACCTGCTAGGGAGCAAGGCTTATTTTTTTGGAAAAAGTTTATTTTAACAAAATTAGAGTATTATGCAGTTGGATTCTAAAATGATGCCAAAGTTTTCTCCAATGCCCCACAGGCCATAGAGGGCACACAGAGGCACAAGCTTTCCTGTCCCTCAACTCAAAACCTGTGGCCTTACCTATTTTCTCATCTTCTTGTACCATCTTCCGCTCCTCCCGGAAAGCTCTCAGCCACCGCAGCTTCTCCTCCAACTTCTTGGCAAAAAATAAGTGCATTTCGTCTGTCTCCTTGTTGTGAAGTTTGAAGGCGTTTTTCATGCTCACGTTGAAATCATCGTCTCTTCCGTCCTCAATGTCCAGCACTTCATACCGATCCATGTCGATGCGCCCTTTGTAGTAGAGGATATCTCTTCTGATCAGGTCCTGTGGGGACATGAAAAATGTGGCCTTTTAACACAGGAAGACCTAAAGTGTTGAGAAAAGGCGCTTAGGAGAGGAATTAAAAACATCAAAGGCTGAGATATGAAAAGCTATTCATTATGGTGGTTTGCTCTTTGATGGTCAAACCTCCTTGAACATTAACCTTAACCCTAGACTTCTGGGAAACTGGTGTAGCCAGATGAGATTACGGGAATGCCAAAGTAGGAAATCAAAAAGTAAATTGAATAACAGGCAAGTTTGGTCTTGGAACACAGAATGAAGCAGGGCAAAGAATGATAGAGTTCTGTCAAGATAATGCACTGGTCATAGCAAACACTCTCTTCCAGCAACACAAAAGGAGACTTTACACATGGACATCACCAGATGGCCAACATTGAAACCAGATTGATTACATACACTGCAGCCAAAGATGGAGAACCACCATACAGTCAGCAAAAACAAGACCAGGAGCAGATTGTGGTTCAGATCACAACCTACTGATCGCAAAATTCAGGCTTAGACTAAAGAAAATAGGGAAAACAATTAGACCAGACAGATATGACCTAGACAACATCCCTAAGGAATACACAGTGGAGGTGTGGAACAGATTCAATGGCTTGGACCAGATAGACAGAGAGCCAGAAGAATTATGGACAGGGATGTGGGACATCATGCAGGAGGCAGCAAGGAAAACCATACCAAAAGAAAAGAAGCGTAAGAAAGCTAAGTGGTTGTCCGATGAGGTTCTTAAGATAGCAGAGGACAGAAGGAATGCAAAATGCCAAGGAGAAAGGAAAAAATACAGTCACTTGAATACAGAATTTCAAAGAAAAGCAAGGAGAGATAAGGAAACCTACCTGAATGAACAGTGCCAAGAAATAGAGGAAAACAATATCAAGGGCAGGACTAGAGATCTTTTTTAAAAAATTGGGGAACTCAAGGGAACATTTAAAGCAAAAATGACCATGATAAAGGACAAAAATGGCAAGGGGTTAGCAGATGCAGAAGAGATTAAGAAAAGATGGAAAGAGTACACAGAGGAACTCTACAAAAAGGACCTCAACACCCCTGATAATCACAATGATGACAACATTGAACATGAGCCAGACATCCTAGAGAGTGAAGTCAGAAAGGCCCTAAAAAGCACTGCAAACAACAAAGCCAGTGGAGATGATAGTATCCAAGTTGAACTTTTCAAAGCCCTACAAGATGATGGAATCAAATTACTACATTCTATATGCCAGCAGATTTGGAAAACACAACAATGGCCACAGGATTGGAAAAGATCAGTATACGTTCCACTCCCCTAAAAGGGTAATGCCAAGGAATGTTCAAATTATCAAACAATTGCGCTCATCCCTCACGCTAGCAAGGTGATGCTCAAGATAATACAGGATAGACTGCAACAGTATGTGGAGAGAGAATTACCAGAAGTGCAGCCTGGTTTCAGAAGAGGCAGAGGGACTAGAGACCACATTGCCAACATCAGATGGATCATGGAAAAAACAAAGGAATATCAGAAATAAGTCTACGTACTTCTGTTTCATTGACTACACCAAGGCCTTTGACTGTGTCGACCACAACAAAATGTGGCAAGTAATTAAAGAGATGGGAATACCGGAACACCTTATAGGCCTCGTGAGAAATCTGTACATGAATCAAGAAGCAACAGTTAGGACTGAATATGGAATGACCGAGTGGTTTGGAATAGGAAAAGGAGTAAGACAAGGCTGCATTTTGTCACCCTGCTTATTCAACTTATACACAGAACACATAATGCGCAATGCAGGGATGGAGGAATCACAATTTGGGATCAAAATTGCTGGGAGAAACATCAACAATGTGAGATATGCAGATGATGCCACCCTAATGGCAGAAAGTGAGGAGGACCTAAAGAAGCTCCTGATTAGGTTGAAAGAAGAAAGTGCAAAAGCTGGCTTGAGACTCAATATAAAGAAAACCAAGATCATGGCAACAGGCCCTATCAGTCCCTGGAAAATAGATGGGGAAGAAGTAGAAGCAGTGACAGATTTTATTTTCTTAGGATCAAAGCTCACTGCAGATGGTGATTGCAGCCATGAAATAAAAAGGCAACTGATTCTTGGGAGGCAAGTGATAAGAAACCTGGGGAACATAGTGAAAAGTAGAGATACCACATTGCAAACAAAAATTCATATAGTCAAAGCAATGGTATTCCCGGTGATAATGTATTGTAGTGAGATCTGGACCATTAGGAAAGCAGAGCGCAGAAAAATAGACGCCTTTGAGATGTGGTGTTGGAGGAGAGTTTTGAGAGTCCCCTGGACAGCGAGGAGAACAAATAGGTCAATCTTAGAAGAAATCAACCCTGACTGCTCCTTAGAAGGTCAAATAATAAAAATGAAGCTAAAGTACTTTGGACATCAAATGAGAAGAGAGGATTCGCTCGAGAAAGCCTTGATGCTTGGAAAGGTTAAGAACAAAAGAAGAAGTGGGCGGCCCAAAATGAGATGGCTAGATGGTATTGTAGACACAGTGGGCACAAAACTGAGCGAGTTGAAGAGGATGGTGGAGGACAGAAGTGCCTGGCAGACAGTGGACCATGGGGTCACAAAGGGTCGGAATCGACTGTGCCACTGAACAACAACAAATTGATACGTGAGGTCAACACACACAGACACTAGTACTTCTAAAACAGGGGTCACCAATCTTTTAACATCAGGGGCTTGGTCACACTCCTTCAGACAGTTGAGGGGGCCGGACTGGTGGTTGCCCCGACATTTACAGCTACTGTAAACACATCTGCAGCTGTCATAAATGCATTTACCACTGTTGTAAACACATGTACAATAGCTGCAGATGCGTTTACGGCAGCCGTAAATGAGTCTGCGGCTCATTCTGGTGGCAGCAGCTGGAATGAGGGTGCAGGCCGGATGATTGGCATCACAGGCCAGATCCAGCCCACAGGCCATAGTTGCTGGCTCCTGTTCTAAAAGATCCTTGCCAGTATCCCCCCCCCAATCTACTTATCAAGGATGTATGCTCTAAAGGTTTCCCTTGCTTGAAAGCCAGTCGTATCCAACTCTAGGGTTCAGTGCTCATATCTGTTTAAAAGCTGAAGAGCCAGCATTGTGTGCTTCTGCAGACGTTTCTATGGTCATTTGGCAGGCATGACTAGACACCAGAGCGCATGGAACATTGTTACCTTCCCATCGAAGTGGTCCCTATTTATCTACTTGCAATTTCTTGCTTTCGAACTGCTAGGCTGGCAGGAGCTGGGACAGAGATGGGAGCTCATTCCATCCTGCAGTATTCAGGAATCGAACTGCTGACCTTCTGCCTCCCAGTCAGCGCCTTAGCCACTTGAGCCACTGTATGCTCTATCCTTCCAGAAATCAAGAAATCCTTAGCCTCATCCTGGCGGGCGTGAGCCAGATTGTGGTTTATTTTCTTCATCCTTGGCTACAGACATATTTTCTCTCTTGGATCAAATAAGACAGAAGAAAGTATAGATCTACTTTCCTCCTTACAACGGGACTTCTTCACAATGGACGTCTCAGCAACCAGATATGCAAACTCAGCCTGTGTTTACCTTCCAAGGACCAGCCACAAAACAAAGGGCACCAACATGAAAGATGTGGAAGTGAAGGAAGCCCTGTGTGACATCTTTCTCCATCTGGGTGAGCACCACTTCTTGAAACAGCCCAAAAGACACTAACTTGAGGGACCCCTAAGAATCCCTAAATGTAAAACCAGGGGTTCCCAAATCTTTCAAGGCGGTGGCCACGTCATGCTCTCTCAGTTAGCTTCAAGGGCTGGACTGCCATTTTGCCCTGGCTGAATGATTGGGGGGGGGGGTGTTTGGCCATTTTGTCCCAACAGCTTCAAAGGGGTGGCCATTTTGTTTCTCAAATGCCCTTGGATGGATGGGGAGGCCACATGGGCCAGATCCAGGCTGTGGATCCAGGCTGATTTCCCCCCCTTCCAACAATTCCTGGAGAATATTCAGAAATAAAAATAATAATTGCCATTCAGTTTTGGAGGTGAATCTCATCCATCACAGAAACGAGACATCTTGACTTCTCCTGATGTGGAAGACAGGAAAATGGCAAATTTTTTGCCTTTTTCAAAGCAGTGAGGTTTGAGGGAGGGAAATGGCCTAGAAGCAAATGTTTGCCGTGCTTATATTTTTTTCCCCCTCTCTCCTCACATTTCTATAAGATGCGCATGACTGGAAAATGCAGTAGCCTTTGACTGATTGTACGAACTAAGAATAGTAACATAAGATGGACCCTTTCTGTCTTTGTGATCAAGCAGCCTGGCTTGGCTTGGTTGCTGTGTTTCACATCACAAAAGGAAAAAGACCCTAATTTTATGCAGAACCAAGCATTTGATGCAGAATTCTATTCCTGAGTACTGCACAACAGAGCGAGCTGCCGCCTCTGTCACAGCTGCTGCCAACCTAGCAGTTTGAAAGGAAGAAGCTGCAAGTAGATAAATAGTGTTGAGGAATACCTGCCACGTGTCCATGGAAATGTCTGCAGATGCAGATAGTGCTAGCTCTTTGGCTATAAGCAGAGATGGGCACTGAATCCTAGAGTTGGATACAACTGGCTTTCGTGCAAGGGCGGCCGACCAAAGCTTATGATCTTTTGTGACTACACTGTGAAAGTCAAAACAGGGGGGGGGGAAATGTTGGCAATTCCCCTCAAGGGAACAACCATTTGCTTACACTGCAGTCTTTGCTGAGACAAGATTCATATCAAACCTCCACAGCCTTGGGAATATTTTGTATTTCTGCCTGTCCCTATTTCCTATTCTTTTCTAGCAGCTCAGAGCTGTTGTCAATAATTCCCTCTGGTTACTCAGCAACTAGATACGTTTGGCATGGCCCGCCATCCGTCCCGGCTGCGAACATCTTGGCATCTTTTGAGCCATCGCACTGCTGAGCTGGTCGTTCATTCCAGCTGGGTGAATGTCACTCCGTAAATATTTGGCAAGGATTTTACCAGATTCATTCAGCACACGTCTGCAGAGAGGCAGATGTCCATAAAGAGCCATCTTACAACTGAACCGTCTCCCATTACTATACATATGACACAAAATATTGTAAACCATCCAAACTTCAATTTAACCCTCTGAATACACACGACCCTGGCCATTTCTAATTAATAAACTCACTAAGCATTGATATTTTGATAAAGAGAGGCCGAGCCAATTTTTTAAACTATTCATACCAAGGGTTCTTAACTTGCAGCCTGTGGGCCAGATGTGGCCCACAGCACCATTTCATGTGGTCCTTCACTTCCTTCACCACACCAGGAAGTGTCATGTGGTGGAGGCAGTGCAAAATGGCCGTCCAGCCCCCAAAGCTCTCTGAGGGAGTGTGACCCGGCCCCCAGTTTTAAAAAGTTGAGAACTCTTGATTTATACAATCAGATTCAAGAAAGCTGGAAACACTAATATATGCACAAGCTAATTATCAACAAGTACACAACTTTGAAGCAACTGTGGTGGCTTAGTGGTTAAGACACTGAACTTGATAACTGGAAGGTTGGCAGGTCAGCAGTTTGAGACCTGAGTACTACATGATGGAGTAAGCTCCTGTCGTCTGTCCCAGCTCCTGCCAACCTAGCAGTTCAAAAGCAAGAAATTGCAAGTAGGTAAATAGGTACCACTTTGGCAGGAAAGTTAACAGCATTCCAAGCACTCTGGCACCTTGTCCTGCTTGCCACATGACCACAGAAACACCTTTATAAAACCCGAATACTGCAGGACGGAATGAGCTCCCAACTTTGTCCCAGCTCCTGCCAACCTAGCAGTTCGAAGGCAAGAAATTGCAAGTAGATAAATAGGGACCACTTTGATGGGAGGTAAACAGTGGTCCATGCATTCTGGTGTTGAGGCATGCCTGCCCCGTGTCCATGGAAACGTCTGCAGACCGCAGATTGCACTGACTCTTTGTCTATAAACAGAGATGAGCGCTGAACTCCCAGATACCCCCTGGATAAGACTGAATTTTGAGATCAGTTGTGCATATTCGTCAAAACTGGCAACTGTTCTTTGACTGTTTGGTGCTTAGAACTCTATAAGATAGGGGTTCCCAACCTAAGATTTGTGGGTCGGATCTGGCCTGCAGCACCATTTCATGTGTCCTCCATCCCTCAAAGGGCTTTTGAGAAACAAAATGGCCACCCCTCTTTGAAGCTGTTGGGACAAAAATGGCCACCCCATCGTGCAGGCAGTGCAAAATGGCCATCCAACCGTTGAAGATGACTGAGAGAGCGTGACCCAGTTTGAATAGTTTGGGAACCCCTGCTATATGGCTTGAAATTGCTGTCCAGGGTGCTGATAGGAGACACAAGGCAAATTCTAGTATCTCTGCTCACAGCTTTAAGTTACACTCGCCTGAAGTCCCACTCCACTACTCCTTTCCATACCTTTTTGGGTTGTGATTGACTCCCTCCCCTTCCGATTTACTTCTTTGGGTATATTCAAGAATCTCTTCTCCAGGACTAGGAGACAAGAGGGACAAACTACCCAGCATGGTCCACCTACACCAGTGATGGCGAACCTTGACACTCCAGGTGTTCTTGGACTTCAATTCCCAGAAGCCCAAGTCAGCACTCCTGTGGATCAGGGCTTCTGGGAATTGAAGTCCAAGAACACCTGGAGTGCCAAGGTTCGCCATCACCGATCTACATCTTCACTCTGGGCTTTCTTTCCTCGGTGTTGTTTTGTGCCATATTTTGCTTCTTGTTTACAGTGACCTTATTATGTCAGATGTTCAAGGAGTGGTTTATCACCACCACCACCTTCTACAGCCCACTGTGGGTTTAAATGCAGGACTTCTGGGTTCTGGACTAACTTTCTATCCACTACACAAAACTGACTTTATTGCTTTCTTTATTTTTTCATACAGTATTTTGCATTTTCAAGGTGCAATATCAGAACTGTCCACTAAAGGGACCCAGAGGCACTTCCCTATATATTATAACACAAAAGCCAACAAATTGGTTTTGTGGGTGTTGTAACAACAATAAAGCTAACCCACCAAGGTAAAGGTCGCTCCTGCTCGAAAGCTAGTTGTATCTGACTCTAGGGTTCAGTGTTCATCTTTGTTTGTAGCCAAAGAGCATCTGCAGACATTTCTGTGGACATGTGGCAGGCATGACTAAATACCAGAGTGCATGGAACATTGTTTACCTTCCTACCGAAATGGTACCTATTTATCTACAGTTGTACCTCGCTTAAAGAGCATAATGCTTTCCACAGGATTGCTCTTTAAGCGAGTTTGCTCTTTAAGCGAAACACCATTGTAAGTGACCAATTGTGTGTGTGTGTGGGGATTGCAAACCCCGATTTATTTGTTAAGCGAGTTTTTGGTTGGTTTTATTTGTTAAGTGAAGTGAACATTAAGAGAAAATTCTGCTCTTTAAGAGAGTTACTCTTTAAGCGAAACGCTCTTTATGCGAGGTTTGACTGTACTTGTAATTTTTTGTTTTTGAACCGATAGGTTGGCAGGAGCTGAGGCAGACAGGAGCTCACTCCGTCATGCAGTACTCAGGTCTCAAACTGCTGACCTGCCAGCCAGTCATCAAGGACAGCGTCTTAACCACTAAGCCACCACCTAGTTTGAAGTAATAGATAATACAGCAAGTTCTTCCCCTCCGCTTTACCAAACTCTGCTCTCGTTCTTAACTCTAACTTTAACTCTGACTGTTTTAACTTTGATGTTTTAGTGTTGGTTTTATTCTTGTTTTATTCTGGCTGTAAGCCGCCCAGAGTCGGGTTCTCCCGATTGGGGCGGGGTATTAAATTTAATTAAATAAATAAATAAATAAATAAATAAATAATAAAATAAATAAATACTAGAAAAATTTAAAGCAAGCTGATCTTCATAAGGTGTTACAATTCTCCTTATATTTTAAATGACCATCAAAAAGTATTTTGTTTGACAAGGCCAAGTGCACTACAATGGCTATTGTCAGGTCTCAAGCATTATACGTAGCAGCCATTTGAACTGTGCTAGCGATGCAAAAACATAAATAGCAATTGTAGAAACACAAATCTCACTGTTTTATTTTCCCATCGGGAGCCACTCATTTGGGAAAGTGGACAACTGTTAGCAGAATCAGATGTCTCAGAGTAAAATTGGTATTTATAACTGGAAGGGAAAAGCATTAGAGGACAATCGACTCCAGTTTATCTCCCAGGAATCTAATAAGGAGGTAATAAGGACGCTAAATGAGGTGGGACGTTAAATGGCAGTATTTCCACTGCATTTACAGTAATAAAGAAGTGACTGCAAGCATTTGGAACCATAACCGGCGGCAGGGGGAATAATATGATAGGGTTATAATACAGATTTAAACCCTCACTCTGTGGTCTCAAGTAGGGGTTTCTCCTTTTGTGCAAATAAAGCAAAGAATATATACAAGCATGTAAGCTCACTGAGTTAGCATGCTGGCTGAAAAGCCAGAGGTTCGATTCCCCCCCTGTGTCTCGTTGACAAAGGGCAGAACGCAAGGCTTCTAAGGATCCCATAAGCTCAACATTTCTAAGATTCTGTTTTGTATTATAAACACTCACAATTTTTCCTTGTCCTTGACCAAAAAAAAGGGCTAGATACAACAAATCATTCTATTTTAAAATGCTGCCCTTTTGTATCATTGAGGACTAAACCCCATTCATGGGATGGTTTTTAGAAACAGCCACATACAGAATGTTGGCTGTAATTTGCAAATCTATGGTAGGGTATTCTGGGCATTTACCCCTTCCCCATTCAACTTCCCATTCCTCTGACCGGATCCCCCTCCCTTTCCTATAGGCCAGTGTTTTCCAACCTTTGGTTCTCGGACTTCAATTCCCAGAATCTTAAGTCAGTCCATTGGCTGATCAGTGCTTTGGGGAATTGATTTAGGCTTCTGGGAATTGAAGTCCCCAAACCAAAGGTTGGGAATCACTGCTCTGTGAAATTACACAAATGGTTTTTACTGAGTCTAAGTACATTGGCTGATCAGGGATTTGGAAATTGAAGTTCAAGGACCAAAGATTGGGCAGTACAGCTATAGGCTCCCTCTGCTCACTCCTGACACCATCAATGCTTGAGGCCCTTTATAGGAATTCCCACTAGAAACAATAATGCTGGAATTTCATATAACCGGGACAGCTTTCAGCTGTTAACATATATTGGGCAGAGTAGGCTACAGAAAGCTGAGGAATTCAGTAAGCCTATCCCTAAACCAGGATTGCCCAAACTTTTTCAGCCACGGGCCGGTCACATGCTTCAGTGGGCCAGTCATGTGGTTACTCCCACTGGAAGCAAAACACGCCTTGCAATCTGTTTTGCAACAGGATGAGATAGATTTTAAGCTGCTTATTTTCTTTGCATAAACCAGGGGTGCCCAAAACTACAGCCTGTGGGCCAGATCTGGCCCCTAATGCCAATTCATCCAGCCAGCACCACCCTTGTAGCTCCTGGAAGCAGAAGTAAAATGTGCCCGTATGGGCACATTTTACTTCCACTTCCAGGAGTGATGAGGGCACCGTGTGCTGGATGAGTTGGCATCAGGAGCAGGATCTGACCTGCAGGCCGTAGTTTGGGCACCCCTTCCCTAAACAGTTCAACCGATTAGACCCATTTAGGAGAATGAATGATATTCTTACCTTTTTACAAAGAACCATCTGGTGGTCGAAGAGGAAGAAGACGCGCTGTTGACTCCGTCCATAAGGCTGGTAAATCCAGGACATTTCACCGGTATAGATCAGCTCAGAGCTGCGGTCTAAGATGTCATCTCCCTAGAGAAAGAGCATGAGAAAGACGTGGCTGTCAGATTTGCCAACAGGGTATTGCTATTTTTTTTTTTAAAAAAACCCAAGATTATTAATCAAAGTAGGAGCAATACACACTCATGAGGGCATCTTTTATTTGTGTCGAAATTGAACAAAAGGGAAAAAAATTGGGAATGCATAACTGCTAAAAATAGAGCGATAGCTGTTGAAGTGCATTTTATTCCTGAGATAGCAGGCGGCTAAAGAAGACCTAAGGACAGGCAAGCCTTCTGTAAACATTTCATCTTGATTAATCAAGTCCATGGCTTAGAGTCCCTGCGAGGGATGTAAAAATATGTGTTATTTTTTTTTATAAAAAAATCCAGAATACTATGATAGGATTTTTATTATACTGTGCACGCTGCAAAGCTAGCTTCAAGGTACAATGTGAATCGAAACATCTCGAAGACCTGTTTGCAAACATGCCGAAGACAGAGCCACAATCTGGTTCCCATGAACTGTGGTCCAATCGTTCAGCACGGACTCCATGTGAAGGGCGCTGTCAGAATATATTCTTCTAAGATGCAGTGATGCGCCTTCAAGCCATTAAAGTGGGATGAAAGATGCTTGGGGAATACTTAGCCTATAATACAGAAGGTGACTTCTGGCCCACTTCTTTTGGTGGGAGGGGAGGAGTATTAAATGGACTGCCCTAAATGTCTAAACTCCGAGTTTACTCCCTTGCAATGTACAAATGCACACACATCCATGGGCTCCCATGGGCGAGTGTGGGCAGATGTACATGCAAGCACACACACATGCTGTACTTAATAAATACAGATGTATCAATTTTTTATTTTAAAAAAGGAGAAATATATGTTTTCATTTTATGTCTTTCAACAAGGGAGAATCTATGCCAGTGATGGTCAACCATGGCCCTCCAGCTGCTCTTTAACTTCAATTCCCAGAAGCCCTGATCAGTTGGAGTCCAAGAACAACTGAAGTCCAAGGACACCTAGAGTGCCAAGGTTCACCATCATGGATTTATGCCCTCCAAGTTGTCTTTTACTCTCCAACCAATTCAACACACATGAAACTGGAACTCCTACCCAGTTCCTAAGAAGTGAAGGCTAAGGCAAACCTTCAAAAGGCATCAGTGAGGGAGAAGAAACCTGCACCATTGATGTTACAAATACAGCAACAATGTGCTAAAATGCAGAGTAGTAGACCTCCGTGATCCAGATATGGCATCCTAAAAGTTTTAAAAAGAAGGCATCTTTTATTTTCTCTCTACTACCTCTAACTCTCTTTGGAGGCCCTGACTCAATCTCTGGAGGTACTTCATGTAGTTAAAGCAAAGGTTAGACATTATCTGTGACTATGAAGGGGCCGAGATGGCTCAGGGGTTAAGAAGTTCACCTTGTTAGCTGGAAGGGTGGCAAGTTGGCAGTTCGAGACCCGGGTACTGCATGACGGATTGAGCACCCGTCTCTGTCCCAGCTCCTGCCAACCTAGCAGTTCGAAACCAAGAGATTGCAAGTAGATAAATAAGGACCACTTTGGTGGGGAAAAGATCTTGGGGACATGAAAGGAGCCTCATTTGAGTGTCCCCTGAGAGGCAAAAATCCTTTCAACCCAGAATAATTTCTGACATGAAATTATTTTTATTATCTGTGACTATGAAAAGGCAAAATCCTATTGACATCAATGGGTGGTGGTTTGAATGATTGTTGAGCTGCAGACTAATGAAGCACAAATGTTGACGCTGCCTTCTATTATTTCGAGTAAGGTCTGGTGAGTAACACCAATCCAGAACAAAGGTTGTTGCTCAGCTGGAAAAAGTTCAGGCAAGAGCAATCAGAATGATCAAGAAGCTGGAACTCTCTATTGAGGAAAAGACTCCACATCTAACCACCACTAGAACCACAGGAAGCTGCCTTAAACCTGTAAAGATCATGGCTCCACTTGGCCTTTGAGCTGTGGTGCTGGAGGAGACTCTTGAGAGTCCCCTGGACTGAAAGGAGATAAAACCAGTCAATCCTGAAGGAAATCAATCCTGGCTGGTCATTAGAAGGACAAATACTGAAGATGAAGCTCAAGTACTTTGGCCACCAAATGAGAAGAGAGGGCTCACTGGAGAAGGCCCTGATGCTGGGAAAGATCAAAGGCAAAAGGAGAAGGGGGCGGAGGTGGCTGGATGGCATTGTTGATGCAATGGGTGTAGATCTGTCTGGGTTGCAGGGAATGACAGAAGACAGAGGAGCCTGGCATGCAGCAGTCCACGGTGTCACAAAGGGTTGGAATCGACTGTGTAACTGAACAACAACAACCTACTCTGGCTGGTAGCCATGGGTTGTCCAGGATTAATTCCTGAAAATTCTTGGTATCCCCCATCAGTCTTCCATTCCAACATCAACCTGACTCAACCCTATTTAGCTTCCAAAATCTGATGGGACTGGATGCATTAAGGATGGCATGTCACGTCATGGCAGTATCTGTTCTCCCAAAAATGATGCGGTGAGCATCTTTTACCCCCTCAATTACATTACTCAGCAAACCAAACTCTTCCTGTGACTGACAGTTCTCTGCTTTAATGAGCAGGCACGTTGTTTGATTAACATTTATGAGTGATGGAAAGATCAGAAGTGAAGAGAAGGAAGGAGAAGGAAGCAGACTGTCCTTTCTTAAAATATCAACCTCATTGTGAAATCCAGGTGAGTTTCTCTCATCAGGTAGCTCTGGAGCAGAAAACATCCTGTTTTCTGCATGCATCAGTTTTTTTTTAAATTCATGCCAGCTTTTGGATTTAATAATGCAGCATTACTTTGCAGCCAGCGCTCGTATGTTACATAATTAAGGGCAGCGAGGCTTCCATTAGATGATCCATAAATAAACTGGAAGGAATTTCAGCTAGGCGAAATTTAAAAGGACAGCACCAATTACATTTCCCTACCAGTTATTCATTTTTCAGTGAATTTAATATTACTGGAAAGTGCTGAAAAGACACCTTGGAGAACGAGGCAAACCAGCTCAATAAGGTTGTAACTCAGAGAAGGGCAAATTTTACTGATTTGATGGTGGAAGTCTCTGTTCTTCAGAGAGTCATATTTGCAGGCTGAATGGCTGGGTTTCAAGAGACAGTCAAACCTCGCATAAAGAGCGACTCGCTTAAAGAGTAACTCGCTTAAAGAGCAGGATTTTCTCTGAATGTTCACTTCGCTTAACAAATAAAACCCACCAAAAACTCGCTTAACAAATAAATCGGGGTTCACAATCCCTCCCACAATTGGTCACTTACAATGGTGTTTCGCTTAAAGAGCAAACTTGCTTAAAGAGCAATCCTGTGGAATGCATTATGCTCTTTAAGCGACGTACAACTGTATCCTGAGTGCTGGCATAAAGAGCGACTGAAGTTGGAGAACAGAAGAAACACTATATAATGGGCTTTAAGAACAAGTTGGTGACATATCATTGTCTGTTGGACATTGAAAGATAATCTGGTGGGCCAGGGTTGGCCTACTTTGGCTCTCCAGGTGTTCTTGGACTTCAATTCCCAGAAGCTCACGTTGGTACACCTGCTGATCAGGGCTTCTGGGAACTTAAGTTCAAGAACACCTGGAGAACCAAGGTTAGTCACCCCTGTGCTGGGCAGTCTATGGAGTATTGGACTTGTGGTTTTGAAACCATGCAGTCTATCTTCTGATAAGGAAAGCTCTTAGCTTGGGTGAGAATAAAGCCCCCCCTTTAAAGACCTGCAAGAGACAGATCAACTGAAGGATGCAAAAGGTACAGCAGATCCTAAGGGTGAGATCCAGAGAAAGTAGATCCAGAAAGAGGCATCTACAAAGTGTTGACCTAATGACATCTGAGGGGAAAGGCTGAAGAAAGCAAATATTGAAGATAAGAGCAGGTTTCTCAGGAAAAAGAAGTAGAGCCCTTGAGATGTGGACCTTCATGAGATGTGGACCTTCATGAGATGTGAGGGATAATGGCCAGGAGGACAGGCAAAAAGAAAAAGGCATACATGCACACATGCAGAAGTCAGAATCAGAGAACTGTTTTGGTTTTACAAAATTGCTTTGGATTCAGGGCATTGGTTAAAATCTAACGGATTCCAAAGACCTCAATTGGTCCTCCACACTGAATCTGGGGGTCTGTACATGGTCCTGATCCTAACTACATGGACTAGGGGAGCAGAAACGTTGGTCTTTCAATTGGTTGGGACAATAATGTCTATAATCCTGTATCACTGGCTGTGGCCGTGGACTAAGAGGAAGCGAAAACATTTGGAAGACTCTTGACTAAGGAGCAGAGCCTTCTGGTTTCAATGGAGAATTGTGAAGGAAACAGACTTAAAATAATGTGCTTTATGTCACAATCTTCTCCTCCTCCTCAATGCAGGGTTGGACTTTGAGAAGCTATCTTACAATTACTGAGCCTTATCTGCTTCTGTTTCCCACATGCCCGATTTTAGAGCCGTGAGAAGAGCACAGAGGACAAACAGCAGAGGAGAAAGCCTCAGCATGGCTTGAAATTAAACATCTGACGAGCCAAAATGGGTGGGCTAAAATCACAATCCATTTAACCTACAGGCCGTTCTGATTTTCAGAGGATGAACCCCAAATTTAACCTTCAAACTGTGGGATTAATGGAAGAACCTCCAAGGCCTAGCAAACTATAAATACAGATGATGAGACAACCAGGGGAAATGGCTTTGCTGAGGGTGTTATTGCTTTCATCGTCAGACATAAAGCTGTCACTTTGGAGGGATAAAACTGAATTGTGGCAAGTTTGGAATCTATCCACATGTAGGTTATGAAGTTCCTCCCCTAGCCCCTTGCAGTAGTCACCACTGCCTTGATGTTGTTCCTCTGCTTTTAAGGCAGGGGCTGCGGTGGCTCAGTGGTTAAGAAGCTGGCCTTGTTAGCTGCAAGTCAGCAGTTTGAGATCCAGGTGCTGCATCATGGTTTGAGCGCCTGTCTCTGTCCCAGCCCCTGCCAACCTAGCTGACTGAAGAAATTGCAAGTAGATAAATAGGGACCACTTTGGTGGGAAAAGGTCTTAGGGACATGAATGGAGCCTTATTCGGGTGTCCCCTGAGCAGAGTTTCTCCAGCAAAAATCCTTTTAACCCAGAATAACTTCTGACACAAAATTATTATTTCAAGGCAAATCAGCCAGCAAAGAAACGCAGCCTGCAAAAAATGTTTTCCTTTCAAAAAGTTTCATCTTTATTAGGTGGGAGAAGCATTTCTGGCTCAACGGCACTTAGGTTACATTTGGGTAAGATGCACAGCCTTCTAGAAACAGAACTTGAACTGCCAGTCTTAACGTACTTCATTTTCTTGGGAATGTAATCCAGGAAAGAAACCTTATCTAACCTTTGCACTGAACCACAATCATACCTGCACTGCGCGGGGAAACTGATAAGAGATTTTGAGACTCTTCTCATGGGGATGGAAAGAGCTAAAATGATCCCAAAGCTCAGATGTCCTAGAATGTCCTTATTAACAGCACAGACTTTATGACCATTATCTCTGTCTGGCCATTAATAAAAAGAATTAGATAAGGTTGGATGAGAATTGGTTCCTTGATTCGCTTATTACTTTTCTTGTTCCTTTTGGACCGAGTCTGCTAGATACTGTGTCATAATATTAATGTTATCTATGTATATATTCTTCTGGTGGAATAGCTCAGCTGTTTAGATATTTGGTTCCAGAGCCAGAGGTTGGGAGTTTGATTCCTCCACTGTGCCTCCAAGGAGAAGAGCCAACCTATGTTGCCTTGCTTAAGTTGCACAGTCCCAAGAGCTTCCTCTAGATCAGGGAGTAGGAAACTTGGGTCTCCATGTGTTCTTGGGCTTCAATTACCAGAAGTCCAAGTCAGCACACCTGTTGATCAGGGCTTCTGGGATTTGGAGTCCAAGAACATCTGGAGAGTCAAGTTACCAGAAGCCCAAGTCAGCACACTTGTTGACCAGGGCTTCTGGGAATTGAAGTGTAAGAACATCTGGAGAGTCAAATTACCAGAAGCCCAAGTCAGCACACCTGTTGATCAGGGCTTCTGGGAATTGAAGTCCAAGAACATCTGGAGAGTCAAGTTACCAGAAGCCCAAGTCAGCACACCTGTTGATCAGGGCTTCTGGGAATTGAAGTCCAAGAACATCTGGGGCACTAAGGATGAGAAACTCTGCTCTAGAGGAAGGGAAAAGGAAACCAATTTCTGTGTACAGTATTCTGTATCTAGAAAACCCTGGAAATGTTTGCTGTAAGTTGGTATCAACTTGACACCACACAATAATAATAATAATAATAATAATAATAATAATAATAATAATAATAATAATAATAATAATAATAATAATAATAATAATAATAATAATAATAATAATAATAATAATAATAATAATAATAATAATTTTATTTTTATTCTAAGATGCTGATTTTGGTGGAATCTCTCCTGGGGTGATCTATGAAACAAATGAAATGAAAACAATAGCGCTTAATTCAGATTCAGCCATACTTAGAGCACAGCCATTATTATCAATGGGACATAGGCAGTTAAGGACATCCATAGCTCTGTCTACCTCCGTTTGAACTTATTTTTTTAAGCACGGAATGTGTTTTAATATTTCTCATTCCAAAGCATGCACAGTTTCCTGTGCATATTATTGTTCTGTCATGCTTGATTAAGCCTTGTCAACGTATGTCTAACTGTGTGTAACTAAGTCCCGATCCAACCCATTAACTCTGATAAGTGGAGGGGAAAAACCACAGCAAGAACACATCACGTTGGCACCGCAACATCTGGTCCTGAGCCCTTTTGGCACACAATGTCCTCATCATCAGCCCCAGGCCAGGATGGATGAAGCTGCTACCCTCCATCAAGATGGATTCAAGTGGGACCATTTAATCCACTTGGGGACCATCATCACCCTTCTCTGTGGACTTCGGCACCCAAAGCCATTAGTCCTCAGGGTGGTCAGGTTAGTTAACCACTGCCTGGCACTCGGTGTTGAGTCGCTGGCAGTAGGGTCTACTCTATGACCATGGTAGGATAACCTGACCAGTCATTGCTTTCTGGAGAACACAATCCCCCACCCGTCACGGTTGGGGGATTTGGGCAAAATAAATCCAAAATAACAAAACCTCCCATGTTCTGCAGACCACATATTTAGTCTGAAACTACTGTATAAGGAACAAACCTCCCAATCCAGGACTGAGGCCTGCCACTGAGCAATTTTATCGATGTTTTCCAGTCTCCTTTTCCTCTCATTGATCTGCTGGGTCACGTTCCTCATAACGGCAAGGGCTGCAGCCACGTACCTGTAATCGCTGGGGAGAAGCGGGAGAAACAATGTGTAAAAAGAATTGCACTCCCCTTTTGTGTAATTCTTCTCCTGTTTCCTTTGTTTCTTAGCGTCTTTTTCAGACTGTAGGTTTGCCTTGTATGTTTTTAATGACAAGAAAAATACACTGAGCAACTTCACGGCTATGGAGCACGGCAAAAATCTTCTGGCCTAAAAATCCTGCTACTTATCGGACACCTTATTTGTGTGTGGTTGAGTTGATTTACTTGTTTTAATTGTCAGTTTGTTTTAGTTGTTTCTTAGCAGTTCTAAAGCAAGAAATTTAAAGTAGATAAAAAGGTACCGCATCAGCAGGAAAGGTAACAGCATTCAATGTCTAGCCATGCTTGCCATATGGCCATGGAAAATTCTGCAGATGTGGACAGTTTTGGCCTTTTGGCTTTATATGGGGATGAACACCTACTCCTAGAGTTGGATATGACGGGATTTCGAGTAAAGGAGACCTTGACCTCAAATACTGTATTCTGACCAATCAGGTCCAGCCTATGCTTCTCTAGTGAAGGTAAAGGTTTCCCTTGCTCGAAAGCCAGTTGTATCTGACTCTAGAGTTCAGTGCTCATCTCTATTTCATAGTCAAAGAGCCAGCACTGTGTGCTTCTGCAGACATTTCTGTGGTCATGTGGCGTGACCAGACACTGGAGTGCACAGAACACTGTTACCTTCCTAGTGAAGTGGTCCCTATTTATCTACTTGCAATTTCTTGCTTTTGAACTGCTAGGTTGTCAGGAGTTAGCGCTAGCCAATGAAAGTAGGGGAGAATTTTGCTCCCCGTTCATCTTGGAGAGCATCACCCAAAGTCACAATTTCTCCCCCATTCTCCAGAACTTGAGGTTGGAGGAATGATGGATGTAATTGGCAGCTCCATCCCTGTTTAACTCTGAGCTCTGACCCAACAGAGACATCTTCCTTTGACTCATTCACCTTGACCAAAACACAATTCCCAAGACCCTAAACTAAACTGCCTCTCTAGCTATTGGCTCATTCCTCTTCAGGGTACCCAGATGATGTCTGGATCTCATGTGCCACTGCTGGCAAAGACCAATTACACCAGGAATATGGGATCCTGGGATACCCAGATCTACAGGATTCCACCACAGACAGCTCTTTGCTACGATATCTGTGTCCGCCAATGGAGTCATACACCATGTGGCATCTCTGGGTCCAGGCAAACTATTTCCACATTTGCTTTCACGGCAGGTGGGCCAAGCTCTCAGGCCAAATTAGATCTGCTCCCCAGGTGCCTGTGGCTGTTGTCCCACTGAGAGAATATAACCTCCTGTCAAGGCTGGGAAAGCCACTAATGGCCAGTCTTTTGACAAAGTGATGCCTGGATCAATGTTATCGATTTCTGGAGAGAGACGGGGAAGGCCACCTCCTGCCTGCCTGCCTGGCATAATTTATGAATGCTTAACGTTGATTGCTGATGAAGGAGAAAAATGAGGATAATCTCTGAGCAGATGGATTCCCTTTTTTCTTGGCCCAACTTGGGCAACTTGTTCCCAAAAGGCCCAGGCTTCCCACAGCTGAACCTCAGAATCTCTATATATCAATGAGATGTTGGCCCTACGTATCAACATCTCATCCAAAAAATACATCTTGTGTTGTTGACTTTTGGAAGTTATGCTGAGTGGGGCAATGAGAAATTTGGAAGTGTTCATCAGGTGCCAAAAGAAAAGTCCCAAAAATAAATCATATATCTCAAAATTCAGGTGTACCAACAAGTGAGAAGTCGTCTTTGGTAAAGCTACCAGCTCCGAATTGCCCCACTGAGATCAAGCCACAGGCTTGCTTTCTTGTGCCTGAAGCATCCACCAAGCTGAAAACTTTATGTACCTTTTGCAGTAGCCAGAAGGCAAGAAAATGGATGCACCTAATGTTTTCAGGGCCATATTATGAAAGTAAACTAGGAAAACATTCAAACATATCCTTAAGGCACAAATCACACATTTTAGGGGTAGTTGCTAGTTGTTTTGATCAGTTGTGAGTTGACTTGAGTCCCACTTGCGGGAGAAAAGTGGCACAGACATGCAGCCAGCCAGTCAGTTTGCCAACCAACCAACCAACCAACCAACCAACCAAGAAATGCATCCAAGTGGGAATGAACAACTGCTTCACAAAAGCAAAGACTTTACCTCCTCCTTAATGTCTAAGAGAACAAAACCCTCGACCATGACATCACCAAATGTCTTTACCATGAGTCAAGACCTGAAGCCAAATCCAGCCTTGAAGGATCAACATGAGTGTTGTTGCCGATGTGCTTCAATACACTGCTGAGGGTAAATCAGTGAGATTAACCACAACAGGTGAGAAAAGCAGCAATTGTTCACAGGGGCTACTTCCCGACAACCTCCAATGCTCTCGGAGTTTAATAGGAAGTTTTCTACTGGGGTGAGTAAATTTTCTTTTGTGATATGCAAAGTACATTGCCTCTGGTAGGATTACAACAAGTTGTTTTATGAGGAACCTGAGCTTTGGGGCCTCTAGCACAGCCAACCCTGACAGGCAGCTGTCTCTCTCCAGGGTTTCATGGCAGTCTCTGATGCCTTCTTGCATTACTCCACCTGCTGATTAACCAGAAGCTTAGCTTCTGAAGAAAAACACATTCATGTTTATTCAGAGGGCCATGATGTCTGGCCCCATTGACTGCCATTTGCATTATTCATCCACCTTTTGTATTTCCAGATGTCAGCAAAGGAGAGAACGGGGCAGAGGAGACCGTAGGGTGCCGTTGTCATTAGCATCCGCATCTGCTTGACATCTCGTTCCAAGCGAATCCACTTATTGTCATGCATTCTTTTTTACAGGTGCTATGACCCGGCTGGCTCGATCCACTTGTTAATAAAACAAGAAAGGAAAAGCCAGAGCTGTAGCTTCAGTGGAACGAGTGAAGTGGCAGTTGAAACATGTCAGAGCACAACTGGCTGGGCCATATGGAGGGTAATGCAATGAAATTGGTCCCTGAAGGGAAGTTGTACAACAGCATACATATTTAAAGCAAAGAACAATAGCCAGACCCTGAACTCTTGCAAGTGAACTTGATGCGTGGGTTGGACTGTCTGGGGTGGTGGGTGGGAAGAGAGACCTGGAAGACAGAAGAGTCACCTCCACAGGGTGTGAACATCTCATGGTCTTCTGCTGGTTGGGAGGGAACCAAGATAGTTCCCCGCAGCTGCTGTTCTTGAAGGCACAACTGGGACACAATACCATTTTAGGCTACAACTCCATTTTGGTCATGGGGTTTTCAGAATTACACTGCTTTTGCTACTGGGAATAACACATGTGATTTACATGATCTCGAGTGTACTGATCCCAAATCTGAACTCAGAATTTGCCTATCACATACAGATTTTAAGTTACAGGCATGCTATAGCTGTCCAAATGGTTGGTAATAGGATAATGGATTTTTACATGAGAACATTATAAAAGTTGCAGCTGCCGCTATGGCTGCAGCCGCCTCAGCTGAATCACGTCCCCTGGTAGCATGAACGTTCCAGCAGTGGCCGGGCATGTCTGGGCAAGTCAGTGAGCTGACATCAGAAATAGATATCTAAGGCAAGATGGACCAAGGGCTTGTCTCTAGTCTAGTGTGAAACCATCTTATTGGATAATACAGTTAGGCCATAGTGAGCCTGTTTTGA
Organism: Furcifer pardalis; assembly: GCA_030440675.1. Classification (NCBI taxonomy): domain Eukaryota; kingdom Metazoa; phylum Chordata; class Lepidosauria; order Squamata; family Chamaeleonidae; genus Furcifer; species Furcifer pardalis. Next base: position 15,028,538 of record CP126899.1, read on the forward strand.
GCTAAAGATGAGTAGGTGCAGCTGTGTTAATAAACTGGACAATTGCATCTATACACATAATTAACTTAAGATCTTGATGCTGTAGATTGCAGTGGGCTTCAGATTTGGATTCGGCGCACTTGATTTAGTATAGGACACATGGATTAGACCAAGTAGCAGACAATATTTATTTTTTGTAATGCAGTGTTATAGTTCAAAAGAAATAAGCTTTAGATTGTTGGTTCATTTGTGAGTGACATCAGCCACATGTTGCAGAAGTAGCGACAGCCATGCTTTGATATTGAACCTCATTCAAAGCCTTTGCCATTGAATTTCTCAAAGTGGCAGATTCCTAACTCTGTTTGGGGTGCAGAGATTAGCTTTGTTTGCTTTACAGAAGGATCACTTCAGAATACAAATAAATAAGAACACAAGAAGAATCCTGCTGGTCTGGAAGGGATTAAAGTCCTCTCCCTTCTAGCTTTCGGTTGTCACACTGGCCAACCAGTCAACTACGGCAATGATCCCCAACATTTGGTATCTTGACTTCAATTCCCAGAAGTCAGTTCCTCAAACCACTGATCAGTCAATGTACTGACTTAGGCTTCTGGGAATTGAAGTCCAAACACCAAGGGTTGGGGAACACTGAAGTATGGGAACATGGCAACTGGCACATGAGTGGAACCAACATGGAGGTACCTGTGATCTTGGGCAGTGTACTTGAGCAGTTCTGCCAGCTGCAGGGGATATTTGCAGATCTTCTGCACTGGCGTCAGGAGGAACCCATCGATGGCGATGTCAATCATTTGCTGCAAGAGACGGCATGCCTCAAAGAAGTGCTGGTAGCGGCCATCTTTCATGAGCTTAGAGAGTTCCATGCATGCGTCCAGGTGATTGTTACAGTACTCAGAATAGATCCAGAAGCCGTCTTGCTATGGGAGGTAGCCAAGGAAAACATGGTGGAGGAAGGAGAGAGAGAGAGAGAGAGAGAGAGAGAAGTTGATAATAGTCATTCATGGGAAAGTCAACTGAATTTCTACTCATTCATTTTTGCAAAAAGACGCCTTTTATTGCAGGGAGTCATTTTTGAGATTTAAGGGAGAGAAAATAACAATTAAAGGGTGAATCTGAAGATGTACTTCATTACTTTAAAGCAGGGGTGGCCAAACTACATCCCACAGGCTGGATCTGGCCCCTGATGCCAAATCATCTGGCCCACATTGCCCTTGCTGCTCCCGGAAGTGGAAGTAAAAAGCACCCATGCATGGACAAAACATTGCTGTAAATGCACCTGTGACTGTTGCAAACGCATTTACGACAGCCACGAGTGATTTACAGCAGTGTCTTGCAAAGGTGCAGGCACATTTTACTTCCACTTCTGGTGGTAGGTATCATGTGACTGCCCCGCTGAACCACATGACCGGCCCACAGCCCAAAAAGTTTGGGCACCCCTGATTTAATGAGTCAACCTTGAGTCCTGGTAAGGATAGAACTTACAACCTTCTGGTTGGAGTATAGAAGTTTAGCTACTGCGCCACTGTGGATGGTAAATTGAGACGCACAACTTTACAAGGCCAGCTCAGCTACATAAACTAAACCAGGGGTGGCCAAATTATGGTCCACAGGCTGGATCTGGCCCATGGGATGTAGTTAGGACATCCCTGGTTTAAGCAGAGCAAATGGCAGCTTAAAACCTATCTCATCCTGTTGCAAAACGGACTGCAAGGCGCGTTTTACTCCTACTTCCAGTGGGAGGAACCATGTGACCAGCCTACTGAACCATGTGACTGGCCTGCTGCCCAAAAAGGTCTGGCCACCCCATAAACTGATGCCAAGGAGAACTCACTGACATGTCTGTTGCCCTCAATGGAACAACCCCTACTCTTCAGAAAGTATTTTTGTTTACAAAAATAAAGTGACAACTCAGTGCTTGAACAGATTTTCGAGGCGGCGATTAGACAAACAATTTCCTTAAAGGGAGGAAATTGCCAATTAGCAGCTTGTTGGCACCTTAAGGCAGCTTCTGCCATTGGAGTGCTGCGTGAACCCAAATTTTGTCTCTGCTTCACTGAATCCTCCAATGATGACTCATGAAGCACAGCCCATTTTTCATAAACATTGAATACAAGCCAATCTAACCCTAGCTCCCTTGCTCTTTAATCATCATCTTAGTCTTTAGGTGATCACATTGAGCATGGACAAAAGCAAAAATTGAGCCAACAGATTTAAACCACCTTTGCCAGCTTAAGTAAAAAAAAAAGAGAGAGAGAGACAGAGAATTCATCACTCAAAAAATATGATTTGAGAACAGGCTTCCCTGCATTGAATTTTACAGCACATGATTGACATATTTTGAGTCAAGTTTATTTATTTATTTATTTATTTATTTCCTTCGACTTATTATCCCGCCCAATCGGGTCAAAAACCCAACTCTGGGCGGCCTACATACACAATTTAAAAATACATAGCTAAACCACAACTCAATATAAAACCACAAATCAATATATGATAGCCCACCCACAGTTAAAATATAAACCAATACAATAATTAAAAGTCAAGCTAAAAGAAATTAAATATTTCCAAGTTATAAAATTATGCAATTATTAAAAAACAGAACCAGGGTAGGAAGGTAAGAACAGCGGGTGGCTGACTCATCTGATAAGCCACCCAACATGAGATCCGGTATTTCCGGATCCCCAAACTTGTCCTGCCAGCCAGGTTTTAAGACCTTTCCGGAAGGGCAGGAGCTCTGTTTGTTGACGTAGATCGATAGGCAGGAGGTTCCACAGGGCTGGGGCGGTCACGGAGAAGGCCCTCCTTCTGGTGCTAGAGAGGCGAGCCTCTCTAGCTGATGGAATTGCAAGGGAGCCTCTCCGATCCGCCCTGGTGGGACGGACAGACGTTCTTGGGGTGACGCGGTCTCTGAGGTATCCTGGCCCACTACCATATAGGGCTTTAAAGGTAATGACCAGCACCTTGAATTGCACCCGGAGACATACTGGCAACCAGTGCAGCCGTCGAAGCAGTGGTGAGGCACGAGCGTAACGCCCGCACCCCATCACTACCCGAGCAGCCGCATTCTGGGCCAGCTGGAGTTTCCGAATGGTCACCAAGGGCAGCCCCATGTAGAGCGCATTACAATAATCAAGTCTGGAGGTGACCAGTGCATGTGTGACCCTGAGCAAGGAGTCCCGATCCAGGAGTGGGCGTAACTGGTATATTACACGAAGTTGTGCAAAAACCCTCCTGGCCACGCCTGCCACCTGTTCTTCGAACAGTAGTCGTGAGTCCAGGAGGACCCCCAGATTACGCACCGGATCTGTCTGGGGCAAAACTGCCCCATCCAGAACCAAAGCTGGAAGCTCCCGGGATAACACAGGGCCCCTCACCCATAGCCACTCAGTCTTGCCGGGATTCAGCTGTAGCCCGTTTTCCCCCATCCAGACCCTGACAGCCTCCAGGCACCTGGAGAGGACTTCTACTGCACCGCTTGGGTCCCCACAGGCTGAGATGTACAGTTGGGTATCATCAGCATATTGATGGTACCTTACCCCGTGGGAACGGATGATCTCACCCAGCGGCTTCATATAGATGTTAAACAGGAGAGGTGAGAGTACCGAGCCCTGAGGCACCCCATATTGGAGGAGCCTAGGGCTGGACCTCTCATTCTCCAGACATACCGTCTGGGTCCTGCCCCTCAGAAATGAGGAAAACCAGGCCAACACAGTGCCCTGGATCCCCAATCCTTGGAGCCTTCCCAAGAGAATGTTGTGATCCACGGTATCGAAGGCCGCTGAGAGATCGAGAAGAGCAAGGATGGTCGGATGGCCTCCATCCCGCTCTCTCCAGAGATCATCCACCAAAGCGACCAGTGCAGTTTCCGTACCATATCCGGGCCTGAATCCTGACTGAAAAGGGTCCAGATAATCCGCTTCATCCAGAACTTCCTTTAACTGCTGTGCCACAGCCTTTTCCAGCACCTTAGCCAGAAAGGGTAGATTAGATACTGGGCGGTAGTTCGAAATTACCTTGGGGTCGAGAGATGGTTTTTTTAGGAGGGGGCGCACCAAAGCATGTTTTAATGGTGCTGGGCAAGACCCCTCCTCCAATGATGAATTTATAATTTTCTCAACCCAACCACCTGCCACCACCTTTGATGCTTTAACTAGCCAGGCAGGGCATGGGTCCAAATCACAGGCTGTGGCACGAACAGATCCAAGAAGTCTGTCCACTTCCTCAGGGTCCACTGGCTCAAACCGATCCCAGATAACATGGCCAGACTGCGCACCGGTCAACCCCAGTTCCATACGTTCCACGCCGGGATTAAACTTCGAGCGAATCTGAGCGATTTTCTCCGCTAGATAATCAGCAAATGTCTCAGCCGAACCCTGCCAACCAGGGCCTGACCCCCCTCTTCCAAGGAGGGATCTGGTCACCCGGAACAAGGCAGCTGGACGATTATCCGCAGAGGCAATAAGGGCGGTGAAGTATTGACGTTTCACCGCCCTTATCGCCACTAGGTAGTCTTTAATGGCTGCTCTAACTAGTGTTCGGTCAGACTCACTCCGGGTCTTCACCCAGCGGCGCTCTCGGTGTCTCTTTGCCCGTTTAAGCTCCCTCAGCTCTTCAGTGTACCAAGGGGCAGATTGGTGCAAACGGGGGCGGAGAGGCCGTAGTGGAGCGATCCTGTCCAAGGCTGCCGTCACTCTCTCGTTCCATGAGTTGACGAGAGCCTCTGTCGAATCGCATTGCAGGTCAAGAGGAAAACACCCCAGTTCCCTTTGGAATCCTTCTGGATCCATTAGTCGCCGGGGGCGGGCCCATTTAACTGGCCCTGCCTCCCTGCGGTGGAGATTCGCCCCCAGGAAGTCTAGGGTCACCAGATAGTGATCTGACCATGACACAGGAGAGATGACTAAATTCTGCAATTTCAGATCACTCTGCCACGGCTCCGATATGAAAATTAGGTCCGGGGTATGACCACTGCTCCTGGTAGGGCCCTGGATTACTTGGGTCAGGCCCATGGCTGCCATGGAAGCCATGAACTCCCGAGCCACCTCCGAGCCAGGCCCCAACGATGGCAAATTGAAGTCCCCTAGCACCATAAGCCTGGGGGACCCCAGCGCCAGCATCGAGACCGCCTCCAGTAGCTCAGGCAGGGAATCTGCTACCCTACAGGGAGGCAGGTATAGGAGCAAGATTCCCAACTGCCCTTTTGGGCCCACACGCAGGAGCAGGGTCTCACAACCCGGAATATGCGGAGCCGTGGCCCTGGCGACTCCCAGTGACTCCCTGGCCACCACGGCGACTCCACCACCCCTCCCCTTCTCCCTGGGCTGGTGCCAAATACCAAACCCAGCCGGACACAATTCAGATAGAGGGACTCCGTCCTCTGGTGCCAGCCAGGTTTCAGTGATGCATGCCAGGTCTGTCCGCTCCCCCAGAATGGAGTCTGAGAGTAGGGGGGCTTTATTGCAGACAGACCTGGCATTCACCAGCAGCAACCTGAGGGAAGGGTCACTCTTGACCGGCTGCTCAGGAGCTCGAGGTGTAGCCGGGGGGCTGGAACAGGGGACAGCAACTAAACATCTGTCCCGCGTTCCCCGTGTGCGGCCTGCCCCTCGGCTCCCGCTGTAACATCCCATGCCCGTTACCACACCAATTTGTGCTCCCGGGAACCCCCCAGCCGTATTGGGCAGAGCTCCTTTCCCATTTCCTGGCTGGCAGACTTCACTATTCTTCCACTTACCCTCATTACCCCACTCCCCACCAAAAGACCTCCTAGGGGCGTAAAATCCTTGGGGGCGAGAGGGGCCCTTTCCACAGTCCCCTGGGATGTTGTTTCGCACCCGGGGGTGAGAGCAGCGTCCCCATAGATGGCTTATATTCCCCACCCGGCAGGAGAAGCTGGCCCCAGCAGCAGGGCTCAGCAATGGCGGCGTCCCTCTCTCCCACCGCAGGTGTTTCAAGTGGCGGTGGGGTGAGAGACGACCTGGCTGGAGCAGTTTTTAAAGGTCCCGGCTGACAGGAGCAGCAGCAGGGCTCAGCAACGTCAGCGTCCCTCTCTCTCCCACCGCAGGTGTTTCGAGTGGCGGTGGGGTGAGGGACGACCTGGCCGGAGCAGTTTTTAAAAGGTCCCGCCTGACAGGAGCAGCAGCAGGGCTCAGCAACGTCAGCGTCCCCCTCTCTCAGCATCCCTCTCTCTCCCAGCACAGGTGTTTCGAGTGGCGGTGGGGTGAGGGACGACCTGGCTGGAGCAGTTTTTAAAAGGTCCCGCCTGACAGGAGCAGCAGCAGGGCTCCTTATCTGTGCTACCAACCAACATAAATCAAAGGGTAAATGGCCAATGTAGTTGACCCTTAAATTTTTATTTTAGACAAGGGCTAAGCCACGTCTCTTATTGAAACAGAACTTGAACGGTTCTTGCCGTTTCTGCTCCGCTTCTCATCCAGCTCCGCTTCTTAGGTGGTTCTGTCAACACAGCACCCTCGCCCTCCTTGTTTGGAAATTGACAGCTGAGGCTAAACTTTCTGACCTTTGATGGGAACAAAACCCTGCTTGGAGCGATGCCATCACGTCCACAGATGGGTTGTGACAGTTGCCACTTCCATCCATTTCCTCGGCAGGTTTTTTCCTTCAAATAAATGTATACTCATCCAAGGGGGAGGTGCCTCTTTGCAACCCCATCCCTGAAAACCCAACCAAACCCTAAGAACGAGAAACCTTATCTGAGGTTGTGAATGGTTTCCGTCATGTTCGTTTCATACTCTAATAGGATCCTCAGCACCACTGGTAAAAAGAATGGAATTACGTATAAGCAGACCCTGTACAGCAAACAGCTGTATTGTCTTACGTAAGTGAAAGGCTGTGCTTTCTTCTCCCTCGAGGGAAACTTGGAGAAAGGGCGGGCGGGGGGAGTTTGACATTTCTTGCCATATTTACATCAGTGGCCAATGTATGACGTCTTTTAATGTGTGGCTTACATAACACAAAATTAGAGGTGGAGTCGACTGTCCAAGATTCATTCTCTCCTCTCACACACAAACACACAACTCAGTGTTTGAAGAAAGAGAGAGGATGCACCATAACCTAGATCAGGGGTCTGCAACCTATGGCCCGTAGGCCGGCCCCAGCTCATGGTGCCATTTCATGTCGCCTGCCACCGCCATCGCGAGAAGCGACAGAAGCAGCAAAACAGCCAAAAACATGCCGTAAATGCACCCACGGCTGTTGTGAGCACATTTACAACAGTCATGGATGAGTTTTACGGCAGCATTTGCAGTGGGGGAACCATGTGCCTGGCCTGCTCAGCTGTTTGAGGGGGCATGGTCCAGCCCACAGCTGGAAGAGGTTGAGAACCCCTGACCTAGGTCATCGTCGCCATCGTTGTTAGTTGCTACTTGTGTCTGAGTATACATTTCCCCCTGAAAACCATTTTCAAGAAAAATGCCATTGGCGTGAATTTGTTTAAGGTGGATTCCCAGCTTGCCATGAAGTGACCCACACACTGTGATCACGGAGCCACCTCCCTGCAGCACATATGAAATGAGACATGCAGGATTCATCCCCGGGGCTGCAATGGACTGCCACAGCTTTGAGGATATTAACAAGGTGCGCCTTCACAGCCAGTCCATCTGGCATGGCCTCTTCCATCTCCATGATCGTTGGGAATCAGAAAAGTGAAGTGGTTCCTCTTCTACTCATTTTACCCTTGGACCCAGTAGGATAGTTTCCAGTGGCATTTCCTCCACTGAGAGGGCCATCACCTAAAGAGGTGCATCTGCCCATAGCCATTGGCCCCTTTAGGGAGTCAGGTTATTTACCACCACCCAAGACTCTGCATTGAGTCGCTGGGTGTATGGTCTGCTCCATTACTGTAATGGAATATCCAGCCGGACATAATAAGCTAGATAGCCAATAAAATATAGTGAAAATGGAGAACCTTTAACCCTCCAATACTTCTGCCTAAAATTTTCACAATGCCTTTCAAGGACGATAGCATGAATTTTGCACCAATAGCATGGGACACTTGTATGTTCTGTGCCTTGTTCTATTTTCCAAAGATATTTCCCTTCCAAAATACTTACATGCTCCAGAAAACATGGCCCAATTTCGCTGAGGTGGGGGTCCTCGTTGTTGTACTGCTTCTCCAAGTCCCTCACGAAGCCCATCTGAAACCGGTAGATGTCCTCAATGTTGCCAAAGATGATCTTCAACTGCTCATCGCTGAACATGTCCCTCCTCTTCCGACACTGCTTTAAGTAGCCCTGTAAGAAAGAGAGGGGGGAGAAGAGGTCACTGGTGGGGAATGACGCCCTTCAAGACCCTCGCAAAGGAATGCACAGGTTGTTCACAAAGACAACAGCATCGCACTCCTTCCAGAATCACATGTGGTGATCCCTGCATCAAACAAAGTACCGTGTGCCATTTTCTTTGTTGACCATATGGTTTCACACACTAACATGAACATGTAATGCAACCACAATGTATCTACAATGCTGAAAATATTCTCAACTCAACTTTCAGACAAATGGGTTGGGTTTTTCCAGCCTCAGAAACAGTTGAGCCAGTGTGCCTTTTCTGTTAATGTTCCATCCTCTTTCATCCATGCTCTCTGCTATAATATTATGCTGCTGCCTTCTAACACCTAAGGCCATGATGGCAAACCTTGGCACTCCAGATGTTCTTGGACTTCAATTCCCAGAAGTCCAAGCCCCCGTGAATCCACATGAAGGGGTTTACTGTGATTCATCCGGCCCACTCTGCCCTCATCACTCATGGAAGTAGAAGTAAAACGTGCCCTCCCGCTGCTGGAACATGCATGCCACTAGGGGACGTGATTCAGCTGAGGCGGCAGCAGGCGTAGTGGTAGCTGCAACTGTTATAATGTTCCCATGTAAAAATACATTACTCAGTTACTGATCATTTGAACAGCTATAGGACGCCTATACATGACAGGCAAATTCTGAGCTCAGATTTGGAATCGGCACACTTGATATCATTTGTTATTCCCAGTAGCAAAATCACTGTTGTGCAATGCAATCAAACAAAGAAGTAATGGATTCTCCCTCGTTTGGATTGAATTCCAAAACGGCTGAGTAGATCTGGTCTAAAATCAGAACCACCCAGGAGCTAATACATGGACACTGCAGCAAATTTACTCTAGGTACACAAGACAAATGTCATACATCCATTGCTTGCTCTGTCAGGTTTACTCAGATTCAGGGGACAGATGATTGGCCAAAGATCAGACACTGCCAGAAGTTGCTGGATGATGAGCTATAAATAGCTGCCAAAACCACTTCTTTTTCAAGTACTTTCCTGTGTAATCCCCGTGGTATTGTGGAAAGTTGAGTAGTCTTTGTCAGAGGTTAAGTGCTAAGTTTCTAGAGTCTTGGACGTGAAGAACCAGGGAGTTGTGACGTAATCTATCATCATTCATCAACCTCTCCTTGCTTTGAGGAGTTGGAAATGGAAGCAATGTATCTGCCAGTGGGTGACCTAGAGTTCTTTCACTAGATTTAAGAGCTTCTGCATGATCTTTGATTTATTTATTTTTTAAATCCACATTAACTTTCAGCTGCAGATTTTTAAAAAATATATCCTGTGCTGGTTTTTGGATAGAGAAATTGGGAAAATCACTTATCTTTCAAAGAAGTGGAGAAATTTCTCAACAGTTCCTTAGGAGAAGAGGGTTACCATAAAGTGCATCACAGGCTCCATTCTCTCTTGAAACGCTGATCCAGCCAACTCAATTGAAACTACTCAGATTGGACCTAATTCTCTAGAGCAATGTTTCCCAACTTTTGGTTTTTGGATTTCAATTCCCAGAAGCCTCAGTCAATTCTCCAAAGCACTGGTCAGACCTATGGACTGACTTAGGCTTCTGGGAAATGAAGTCCCTTTGTGTGGTCTGGGCCCCGGGTCAGGAACCATTGCATTTACGACAGCCATGGACTCACTTACATCTGTTGTAAGCATGTTTACAGTGGCCGTTGGCTCATTTAAGGCTGTCGTAAATGCATTTATGATGGCCATAAATGAGTCTGCATCCGATTCTGGCAGCGGCTGGAGCAAGGGTTGGGGCTGGATTATCTGGTGCCATGGGCCACATCTGGCCCACGAGCCATAGGTTGAGAACCCATTTTTTGTTGTTGTTCAGTCGCACAGTCGATTCAGACCCTCCGCGACCCCATGGACCACCACCCACCAGGCACTTCTGTCCTCCACCATCCTCCTCAGCCCACCCAGCTCTGTTCCCACTGCATCCACAACACCATCTAGCCATCTCATTTTTGGCCACCCCTTTTTCTTTTGCCCTCCACCTTTCCCAGCATCAAGGCCTTCTCAAGTGAATCTTCTCTTCTCATTTGATGCTCAAAGTACCTTAGCTTCATCTTTACAATTTGACCTTCTAAGGAGCAGTCAGGGTTGATTTCTTCTAAGATTGACCTATTTGTTCTCCTCACTGTCCAGGGGACAACACAACATTTCAAAGGCATCTATTCTTCTGCGCTCAGCTTTCCTAATGGTCCAGCTCTCACAACCATACATTGCCACAGGGAATACCATTGCTTTGACTATACGAATTTTTGTTTGCAATTTGATGTCTCTACTTTTCACTATGCTTCCCAGATTTCTCATCGCTTGCCTCCCAAGAATCAGTCGCCTTTTTATTTCATGGCTGCAATCACCATCTGCAGTGAGCTTTGATCCTCTACTTCTTCCCCATCTATTTTCCAGGGACTGATAGGGCCTGTTGCCATGATCTTTGTTTTCTTTATATTGAGTCTCAAGCCAGCTTTTGCACTTTCTTCTTTCAACCTAATCAGGAGCTTCTTTAGGTCTTCCTCACTTTCTGCCATTAGGGTGGTATCATCTGCATATCTCAAATTGTTGATGTTTCTCCCAGCAATTTTGATCCCAATTTGTGATTCCTCCATCCCTGCATTGCGCATTATGTGCTCTGTGTATAAGTTGAATTATCAGGGTGACAAAATGCAGCCTTGTCTTACTCCTTTTCCTATTCCAAACCACTCTGTCCTTCCGCATTCTGTCCTAACTGTTGCTTCTTGATTCATGTACAGATTTCTCATGAGACATATAAGGTGTTCTGGTATTTCCATCTCTTTAATTACTTGCCACATTTTGTTGTGGTCTATACAGTCAAAAGTCTTATTGTAATCAATGAAACAGAAGTAGAATTGTTTCTGATATTCCTTCCCCCCCCCCCCCAATGATCCATCTTATGTTGGCGATGTGGTCTCTAGTTCCCCTGCCTCTTCTGAAACCCGCTTGCACTTCTGGTAATTCTCTCTCCACATGCTGTTGCAGTCTATCCTGTATTATCTTGAGCATCACTTTGCTAGCGTGTGGGATGAGGGCAATTGTTCGATAATTTGAACATTCTTTGGCATTTCCTTTTTTTGGGATTGGAACGTATACTGATCTTTTCCAATCCTGTGGCCATTGTTGTGTTTTCCAAATCTGCCGACATATAGAATGTAATAATTTGATTCCATCATCTTTTAGAGCTTTGAAAAGTTCAACCTGGATAAATTCATCTCCACTGGCTTTGTTGTTTGCAGTGCTTTTTAGTGCCTTTCTGACTTCACTCTCTAGGATGTCTGGCTCATGTTCAATTTCCTCATCATTGAAATTATCAGGGGTGTTGAAGACCTTTCTGTAGAGTTCCTCTGTGTACTCTTTCCATCTTTTCTTAATCTCTTCTGCGTCAGCTAACTCCTTGCCCTCCTTTATCATGGTCATTTTTGCTTTAAATGTCCCTTTGATTTCCCCATTTTTTTAAAAAAAGATCTCTAGTCCTACCCCTGATATTGTTTTGCTCTATTTCTTTGCACTGTTCATTCAGGTAGGTTTCCTTATCTCTCCTTGCTTTTCTTTGAAATTCTGTATTCAAGTGACTGTATTTTAGAAGGATGTTATTGCCAAGACAAGGCAGTAAATGTCTTCCTCCAATGGGGAGATCGTGCTAAATCCCTCTGACTCCAGCTAAACACAGAGCAGAGAGGATTCAACCTATTTCTCCGGAGCCTTGACTGATTAAGCTGTCTATCTTCCGCCTTTCTCCTTCCCTCTCTCCTTTTCATCTCTCTCTGGGCCAGGTGTGTTGCTCTGATTTTACACACTTGCTTTGAGCAAAGCGAGCTTTGCCAGTCCCAATGCCTAAGCAAACAGGGAACTTTCTTTGCCAGCTCTTCCATTTCAAACAACGTGGGGAAGATCTGTCAGCCTTCCAACTCCTGGAAAACATTTCAATTCCATCCAGGATAATTAAGAGCCGCACGTGAGGGCTCTGTAACCAGGTTTGCTTTGACATGGCACAGTTGACGCGTGGGCCGGCATCGCCAGGAGCAATTGCAACACATGCCATCAGCTTCACAAAGCCTGTGACCCAGGAGGTCCAAATGAAAAGCACGGTGAGCTTCAATTGTCTCAGTTCAAGGCCCTTTTCTTTTGACGGTTAGTGAAAATACCAGGATGTGGTGGTGAGAAATAAGGACAGGCACTCAATGTACCATTTCTTCTTCCCTGCCAGGTGAACAGACAGAGCGCTCTGATTAAAATGACACGAATGTTAAACTGATGGGGTTTGTACGCAAATGCAACCAATGTGGGGAGAGGAATATTCAGGGTGGAAGTTTCCTTTATTCTGCTTTGGGTTTTGTCTGTCTCAGCTGCATTCAGACCAAGAAAATAGAAGCCGCCTTGGAGCCTGACGTGAGGGGACGCAATGGCTCCCTTCAGTAGAGGTTGGACACAAGCGTTGTTAATTTTTAAATTACTCAAGGACACGAGCTTGAAGCTGCAGGTTTAGTTGTCAAGTCGTTTTGAAGGGTATCTTAAAATGCAGGGGATGAAATTGCCTCCAAGAGGAAAATCCTGCTCTTTGCTTTCCTTCTGCAGCACTTTATCCTGTTCACTCACTGGGAGCAACAAATTTTGTCACTACCATTTCTTCTTTAAGTGCCATAACTAATGCTAAATACTGGCGATCTTCATGGCAATCAGCCATGAAGGTTGTCCTGGGAACCACAGAATGCAGTGGCCTTCCATTGGCCTTCTGCATTGCAGTGTGACTCCCCCACCCCGTACCACTGATCCCCTTCCACCAGTCACTTTCTGGTCCTGAGCCCTTTTGGCACACAAAGTCCTCATCATCAGCCCCAGGCCAAGATGGATGAAGCTGCTGCCCTCCATCAAGAGGGATTCAAGTGGGATTTAATCCACTTGGGAACCATTACCCTTCGCTGTGGACTTTGCTACCCAATGCTATTAGTTCTCAGGGTTGTCAGGTTAGTTAACCTCCATCTGACAATTGGTGTTGAGTCACTGGCAGTAGGGTCTACTCTATGTCCATAGCCATGTGGCCACTGCCATTTATATGCATACAAAGTCCCTCTATCTCCTCCCTATTTTAACCACATTCCCCAAGAGATAGGGCATTTTTATTCCCCCAAATTTATGTTGGGTTGTGGAAACAAGGTCCACAAGATAGTCCTTCTACAACATTGCCAGTGGAGGTCTTGTAAGCAAGGTCGCCTAGTTTCAGCCATGTACCGTTTCATTCCCTTTCTCCGCACAGACACAAACATACTTTCTGTCTCAACCAATCCCTGGCTTTTTGCCACCTAGGTTTCTTTTGCCCTAAAGCCCAAATCCCACAAACTAAAGTTTGTTTTCTCCAAAGTCTCTTGCTCTGCTTTTATCCATGCAGGTGAATATGCTACCTTTTTGTTCTCTCTCTCTCTGTGTTCTTAATAAAGAAAACCACCTTCTTGCCAACTTTAAAACAATGGCCCAGGCTCTTCCAACCAATACGACTGCCTTTGTAGAAAGCAGCCTTCCCCAGGAAGGTCACTACAGGATGATTTAGCATCATCCTCCCAATAGCATCCTTGCTGGGCAAAGTCTACTCCTGCCTCAGCTCAGGGGCTCCCAATCTTTTCAAGCTGGAGGCTGGGTCACACTCTCTTAGTGAGCTTCGAGGGCCGGATGGCCATTTTGCCCTGCCTGCATGATAGGGTGGCCATTTTGTCCCAACAACTTCAAAGGGGTGGCCATTTTGTTTCTCAAATGACCTTTGAGAAGGGCTACATGAAATGTTGCCACTGACCAGATCCCGGCCACAGGCCTAAGGTTGGGAACCCCTGCCTTAGGTATTGTCTATTTGTTCTCACTGAAACATTGTATTTTATTTACTATGGCAATTACAGCTATTTTATAGGCCTATTAATAATGGGAAACATTTTCTTCTCCCCTTTGGCCTTCATGTTTCATTACATTTGATTCGAGTATTCCCATGAGGCAGCTTACTTCACATATAACGTACATTTTTCAGGTGGGAGAGAGGGCAGAAGATGCCCTACCATTCTCAGAATCTCTTACCAGCATCATGGGACATGTCAATGAAAAAAGGGGAAATTTTGATTCAAATTCTGTGTTGACACGATTGCCCATACAGCTGAATGGAGCTGGGTATCGCAGCAACACATAAGGTCTCATGCGGGATACAAATGAAACATCAGAGAAAAAGGTTCCCAGTGCTGTCTCACATATGACTGCACCAGGGTTGCCTGTCTCTACTATTTCATCCTGACACAATGGTCATTCAAGGCAAGAGAGAGAAAATAGAAATAGATGTTCTGATACATGCCCCCAACCAACCAACCAAACAGCCAACCCAACCCAACCCAACCCAACCCAACCCAACCCAACCATGGAGATTACGGGCACAATCCTAACTCCAAGTGACGAATGACTGAGATGGGTTTGGATAGGGCAAAAGCCCCTTGTGCCAGCACAAATGTCCTCAGGCTGACCTAACCCTTTTTGCTGTTAGTTTAGTTCCCATGGTGATGGTGATGGTGACCTACCTGTGATTTTTTAAATTGTTTCCTCCTCTGCTATTTCCCCTTTAGCCCAGCTGAGGTCAATTTGAGGTGGAGGAGTTTGGACACAAAATAGCCCCAGCCAGCCTACCCCTGATCACTTACCCTAATGCCAGCCTCGCTAGCTAGGATTGTGCCCTGTGTCTCCACAAAGGTGCCTAACCTTGAGGTTTTTCAGTTCAGCGGACAATGCATGGAGATGGCTGCCTACCTCACAGATGTCCTTCAGATGTTTGATATAATGGCGCTCTGTGCTCATGATCTCATTAATGACGTTGGCTCTCATCTGGTCTCGGTTCTGGAGGGTCCGCCCAAGACAGAGGCAGTCGGCAGTGTTTGGATCCAAGTGTCCATTCTCAACTTCGCTCGTCCCTTCTTCCACTCCATCTTCTTGGTTGACCCAGAGCTGCAGGGAAAGAAAATGCACATGATATTATACTGGCTTTCCTTCTACGGCTTGTCCCTTGCAATCATTCTCATCCACATCAGATTTTTTTTTTTTGTTCTTCTTCCCCTTCCTGTTTCTTTCCTCTCCTTTTCCTTTAATAAACTAACCCACACGAGCAATGATATGGAAATGTCCAAGAGTTCTTGAGATAAAACAAATTAATGGACAAAATCCTCCCCCACCCCCCACCCCCAAAGCAACTTAACACACATTAATTTCTAAACTACACAATATGGTGTCGTGTTCTGCTTCACTTTTGTGACTTTCTGTTCAATTGTGACTGAAAAGGTAAACATTCTCTTTGATCGTATTTATTGCCCAAGTGGTTAAAACCACACAGACCAAAAATAAGCACACACATTATACTCTGCATTTGGAATGTATTAAACGAGTTCAATTATCAGGACTTAATTTATCGGAAGCACCAAGTGGTTCGGGCTGTCTCTGTTATTGCTATGTACCTTTGAAATGGCGACCATCCTCTTAATTTGCAAGAGGGCTCATCAATCCATTCCCCCCCCAAATGCTCATTTGCTGCCCCCCCCAGCCAATGATTACATTTTGCAAAACAACATTCCTTTTGTTACTTGTGCCAGTGTTTTCTCTTCCTACAGGGAGCTTTAAAGGTCAGGGAATGGGAGATCGCGTAGACAGCCTACCCATTTTCCGAGCAGACGATTTAAAGAAGCAGCATGATTTAAAGAAGAAACACCGACGAGTGTATTTTTCAAGTGGAAACGAGAGAAAGAAAAACTAGAGGGTGGTGTTTTTTCTTCTTCTTAAAAAAAAAAAAGAGTTGACATCGTTTTTATATAAAACCCAGGCAAGAGAGGAAAAGGATTTTTTTGTTGTTCAGTCGCACAGTCGATTCCGACCCTCTGCGACCCCATGGACCACTGACCGCCAGGCACTCCTGTCCTCCACCATCCCCCTCAACTCGCTCAGCTCTGTGCCCATTGTCTCCACGATACCATCTAGCCATCTCATCTTGGGCCGTCCCCTTCTTCTTTTGCCCTCGACCCTTCCAAGCATCAAAGCTTTCTCAAGTGAATCCTCTCTTTTCATTTGATGTCCAAAGTACTTTAGCCTCATCTTTATTATTTGACCTTCTAAGGAACAGTCAGGGATGATTTCTTCTAAGATTGACCTATTTGTTCTCCTCGCTGTCCATGGGACTCTCAAAACTCTCCTCCAACACCACATCTCAAAGGCGTCTATTCTTCTCCGTTCAGCTTTCCTAATGGTCCAACTCTCGCAACCATACATTGCAACAGGGAATACCATTGCCGTGACTATGCGAATTTTTGTTTTCAATGTGATGTCTCTACTTTTCACTATGTTCCCCAGGTTTCTCATTGCTTGCCTCCCAAGAATCAGTCGCCTTTTTATTTCATGGCTGCAATCACCATCTGCAGTGAGCTTAGATCCTAAGAAAGTAAAATCTGTCACTGCTTCTACTTCTTCCCCATCTATTTTCCAGGGACTGATAGGGCCTGTTGCCATGATCTTGGTTTTCTTGATATTGAGTCTCAAGCCAGCTTTTTCACTTTCTTCTTTCAACCTAATTAGGAGCTTCTTTATGTCCTCCTCACTTTCTGCCATGAGGGTGGTATCATCTGCATATCTCAAATTGTTGATGTTTCTTCCAGCAATTTTGATCCCAAATTGTGATTCCTCCATTCCTGCATTGCGCATTATGTGCTCTGTGTATAAATTGAATAAGCATGGTGACAAAATGCAGCCTTGTCTTACTCCTTTTCCTATTCCAAACCACTCCGTCATTCCATTTTCTGTCCTAACTGTTACTCTGGATATAAATCTACTGGGGAGAGAGGTAATTGGATATATAATCACTGTGGTTTTGAACTTCGACACCCTCTAGATGGAGATGAGCCTCAAGTCTGACCACACAGATCCAGGAAGAGCTTTATGGCAAGAACAAACACTCTTGAGGGTATACAAGAGCAAAACCAAATTGGAAGGTAGAGGAAGGAGCTCACTGGACAAGTAAATAAGATTAACAGAGGATACCACTGAGGAACTTGACCTCCCCTCCGTCACTTGGAGGACCTTGAAAAGGCTGAGGGTTGGAATCCCTAAATGTAAGACCAACAGGCACAAGTGTGTGAATGTGGAGAGATATAGAATCCAGCAAATTTACTGGGTCACAGATTACTACTGGAAACATGCATCAAATTGGACCTGGGTTTGGCCAATGCCAAAGCCAAGAAAGTGGCTTCATTTTGGCAGTCCAGGGTTTCAGGCCTGCGCATGACATGAAGGCTTCTGTATTTTACCGGAGTTGTTTACCGACATTATGGCTATGTCAAAGCATTGAACTGGGGCAAAGAGAAACTCAAGGGAAACCACAAACCATTGCTAAATAGCTGTGGGGGAAGCCTTTGATTTCCTCCACCCACCCAGTTATATAAGAATCCCACCTCCTGACTACTAACACTTTGTACCTTTCTCAGGATAGTGCAGTGGAGAGTCAGGTTTAATGCCTTAGGTGATGAAGCAGAAATGAAAACACAGAGGATACGGCTGTCAGCTTCTGTTTTTATGTCCTGCTGCACTGAAAGTGGAAGGGGAGAGTCAGGCGGACAGGGTTGGTTCCACTTCCCCCAAAATATTAAAGCTTCCAGGCGCAGGACTAAGGTCAAAGAGAGCCACGGTTGCAAAAGACAACGGTAGTCTTTTACCTGGCAGGTTAAAAGCAAGCCTTTGATGATTGATGGCCATGCAAGTGGCAGAGACGGAAAGAGTTTTTCATTAGGAGAAATAAAAAGGAAATCTCACTCCATCCCATGCAATGAAAAGGAAAGGCAAACCACTTGCTATGGAAAAGCCCAGCCAGTGAAGTATGCATGTACAGTACTGTGTATATGTATGTATGTATGTATGTATGTATGTACAATGTTTATTTAAGGGGCTGTAGGAGCTCAGTGGTTATGAAGCACGCTTTGTTTTCTGGAAGGCTGACAAGTCGTCTGTCCCAGCTCCTGCCAACCTAGCAGTTTGAAAGCAAGACACTACAAGCAGATAAACAGGGACCACTTTGGTGGGAAGGTAAATAGTACTCCATGCCTTCCATGCCTGCCACATGTCCACAGAAAAGTCTGCAGATTCACACAGCACTGGCTCTTTGGCTATAAACAAAGAAGAGCACTGAAGCCTAGAGTCATATATGACTGACTTTTGAGCAAGGGTGACCTTTACCTTCTTTACCTTTACCTCTACCTTTCAATGTTTATTTATTCCCTTTCTGCCCCCAAAGCTCTTAAAGTGATGCAAACAGCCAGATAACTTGTCAAAAATCTGCCATGACCATTGATTAATATTTGGTTGAAATGTAGTTAACTGGTGGGGAAAAAAGGAGACAGGCTTTGGGAACCTCCTTTGCTTATTATCTGTTTGTCAATGGAATTCAGCACAAGAGGGGATCCTGTAGCCTATCTTGACTGCTGGCACAGGGAAGGTCTGCCTTTGTTATGTAAAGTTTGACATCCTTTTTGCTACTAGAAATGCAGACATGGTATTGCAAGGTATTATTGGACTGTTTTTGGGTGATTGGAATTTTGGAGACAGAAACAATACTCCACAGTTGCAAAACAGAGTTTGGGATTATTATTTTTTTTTAATTTATTTATTTATTTCCTTCGACTTATTATCCCGAAGGAAATAAATAAATAAATTTCTTGCTTTTTTGAAGTAAAAGTTTAAGCGTGCACAAGACATCCAAATGTACAATGGAGAAATTCATAGTTGAAGGTTCTCTAATATGGACTGGTGATTCATGATGTAGATGCTCATTCACCAACACTTTGCAATGTCTTTTTGAATGGAACCAAAAGAGAGGTAAATGTCCACACTATGAGGAGCAAATGCCTCCGTAAACTAGTTCAAATCCCAGTTTCCCCAGTGTCTCTAACTGGTCCCTGAAGGTTTGCTCACAGTTTTTGAGGGATTCAGTCTTAAAGTATACAAAGTATAAGGGAATGGGGAGAAAATGCTACAGAGGTTCCATCCTATGATGACTCAACCCTGTTTTGGGTTTTCAAAGAGTTACATCCTGTACACTTTTAATTGGGCCAGGCGACCCAGTAGCAACTCTGCCAAAGAGATCTCCCACGCTTCACTTGCCTGCTCATTCAACCCTGCATGACGGTTGGCTTCAGACAGCAGTGCAGTAGAACAGACAAATTGGGAACGACACTCTCTTCCTCCGTACTTCATTAGATGTCATCTCCAGGTCGACAAGGCCCTGCTTCGGTGTCTTGTTCAGGACCAGATCCTCACATCAGTCCATTTGAGCAAGAGTTTGGCTATACAGGGACCACCTCTATGAGTCTTGACTCCAGCAGGGGGTAGATTTGAAGTAGACGTCTAAGCTCTAAGCTCGAGTCAAGATATTTTGTTGCCAGAGGCAAAAAATAAGACACTGACCAGGTAGCCCTTAGCTTGCTTGTAGGAGACCAAGAAAATGGATTGACTCGCTCAGGGAAGCCAACGAAACAGTTCAAGCTCTCAGTTACAGCCAAGCTAGTGTTGCTAGTAAAGGGCAATTGTTCAAAATGGACAAGATTGATTGGAAAGACTAAAATCAAAGGAGGGTCTTCTAGCAGGAGAGGAAGGAGGAAATTATTTATTTATTTATTTAGATAAATAAGAGGCTCCGCTGAGAAGATAAGAAGCACTAAGAACTCTCCAGGAAAGAGGAAGCTTGAAGCCTGCCCTGGCCTTGCAAAGGTCTCCAGCAAGAGATATGCTGTGCTGGTGAATTGTGACATTGGTACTGGCGAGGAGCCAAGCATCATGTCTTCTGGGCAACAGATTTTAGAGAAGAACTGCAGGAGGTTAGCAACCAGGAAATTAAGCCAGAAGCAGTGGTAGCAAATTCATGGCTACTCACTGGAACTACTCCTAATTCAGGGTGCTAGATGTGAATAAGAGGAAGCAACTGGAACATCTCCAGACCATCTAGAGAAGAAGAGCTCCATGAATGGGGAAGTGAAGTAGTCTACCCCCATCCTATGTACTTCTTTACATCCTTCTGCCTTTTCGTGGTCTCTGCACACAAAGTAGCCAGCAGATCAAAGAGAAATGCCTAACCAAGCTCCTGATGCTGTTTGTCCAACCAACAGAAGTGCAGGACCTTCAAACATTTAGATCAGAGTTTCTCAACCTTGGACCCTCAGATGTTCTTGGACTTCAATTCCCAGAAGTCCTGATCAGCAGATGCACTGACTTGGTAATTGAAGTCCAAGAGCACCTGGAGGCCCAAGGTTGAGAACCCCTGTTCTAGATGTTTTCTCAAGAAGGCCCCTCTGCCCTATATACAGTAATATAGTCAAGGATGAAAAAGAGAAGAAGCTATAGCCTGAACCATTTAGAGAAGGATTCAGAGGATATGGGATTGAAGATGCTCTCAAAGACAGGTGCCCAGTTGGAGGAAACTGCCAAATCCTCTCTTGCTGGTTACCTAGCAAAGGAAGAGTTTGAAGATCCCATCCCCTGCATTTCCCTTGCCTACCGTAGCTGTCTGGCCAGGTTATCCTGCTATGGTCATAGAGTAGACCCTACTGCCAGCGACTCAATGCTGAGTGTCAGGCAATGGTTAACTAACTTGTCAACCCAGAGGACTAACGGCTTGGGTGGTGAAGTCCATAGGGAAGGGTAATGATCCCCAAGTGAATTAAACCCCACTTGAATCCATATTGATGGAGGGCAACAGTTTCATCAAGACTGGTCTGGGGCCAATGAGGACTTCGTGTGCCAAAAGGGCTCAGGACCAGAAAGTGACTTGCAGAACTGGATCCATGGTACGGAAGTCATGCTGCGATGCAGAAGGCAGATGAAAGGCCACTGCATTATATTCTCATGACAGTCTTCATGGCTGATCACCATGGGGATATTTGGATTCAGCAATGGCAGAAAAATAAGAAGAAGTTGACTAGTACCCAAGTGTCACAGAGCAGGGGTACCTCCTCCAATCTCTGAAGTCCACAGACCTCCATAACCTCCCTGAGATATCTGAGCATCTTTCAAAGAAACGAAATCCCATCTAACCCAGACATCTGGAGCAGGAGCTATGAAAAGCTATGCCTGCATTTAAGGGAAAGATGGAGAGAGAGAGAGAAAAAGATTCTCCACAGACATCTCTCTTCTGAGCATTTGATGCAGCTTTCTATTTAGCCAGCCTGACAGAACATTTTTCTGCAGCTCAACTCGTTTGCCGTTGCCTCCCAGGGAGTTGTTCTCTGTTTTGTATGAACAGTGTGGGAGTGAGAAACATTCCTGACAATTGTATTCTTCTTTCTACGGTTTGTGAGGGACAGGGAGAAAATGGCTTGAGTGTAAAAGCCACGGGAGCCTCCTCTGAGGAGTTGAAATGAGAGCAAAGACACAAAACAGTCCAACACAAGACTCAGATGAGGTGGCGAAAAGGAAGTGGAGAAATGAGGAAGTGTTTTAATGCCACTGCATACCTTGCTTGAAGGCTTCAGTCAGCAGTTCCTTTGCAAGAGCAAATTGAATCCCCCTTGGATAGTTTTGAAAGGGGGTAGACCAGTGGTTCCCAATGTGCCCCCCCCCACAGGGGGACTTTAATTCCCAGAAGCCTAAGTCAGTCCATTGGCTGATCAGTGCTTTGGGGAATTGACTTACGCTTCTGGGAACTGAAATCCAAAAAACAAAGGTTGGGACAAACTGAGGTAGACAAATGTACAGTAACGCATGATATCAAGTCAATTTTTATTAATGGCGATCCATTCCAGGGTTTTCCCTATAGAGAACACACAGAAGTGCAGTGATGGGATGTAACAGGTTCTCACCAGTTCGTCAGAAACGGTAGTAACTTTCTCCAGTGTCCCGAAGAACCGGTAGCAGCTTTTTGGGGGAACCACCTTTGGGGCTTACCTTTTCACTGGTTCCCCCACT
This sequence comes from Furcifer pardalis, assembly GCA_030440675.1. Taxonomy (NCBI): domain Eukaryota; kingdom Metazoa; phylum Chordata; class Lepidosauria; order Squamata; family Chamaeleonidae; genus Furcifer; species Furcifer pardalis. Next base: position 15,050,816 of record CP126899.1, read on the forward strand.
GCGCATGTGTGCCAAGCACTTGGTGTGCATGCATGCTTACAGTGCTTGGCACGTATGCACGTCCTCCTTGCTGTCCTCCCAAGCAGGGAGGAAGAAGAGAAGCTGCTAGCCTGAAGCTCCCTATAGCCTGAAGCTTCCCAGGGTAAGCGACTCACCTTTGGATGTGGTGTGTCTGTGTGTATTTTAATGTGTATTTAACACCTTTACCTATATTGACGTACTGCCAGAGTTCCTAAAAAGGCCTAGTGGCCAGCAGGCCTAGCAGCCGGCAAGCCTGATGGCAACCAGGCCTGGCTTGGGGTTTTTAAGCAAAGTCTTGGAGTTACCTCATCAATAAGCTACACCTTTGCTGTTCCAATTGCTGTTCCAAATGGAGAATCCTTAAGGAGGTACAGCTGTTTTACATTTAAATTAAGGCATATTGTTTTAGAGAACTGGTACGATGACCATATCCATCTTGCAACATGGTGCTGCCCAGGCACTTATACTAACAGGTAAGTGACAGGTTTGTGTTTGGGGTGTGGATGTTGATTTATGTTTGGGGTAGATGGGTCGGTATATTTTAATGTAATTTTTATTTTATTTATTTATTTATTTATTTTATTTACAGGTTTGTGTTGTGGGTGGGTGGGTGGGTTGAGGTGTGTGTGTGTGTGCGTGCTTATTTTTCTTTTATTTTGTTATTATTTTTATTATTTTTCTTTGGCCCCGCCCACATCATGACATTAGCTCCGCCCACACTGTGATGATGTCACGGTGGGGTAGTAAAATTTTTGACATCCTACCACTGCAGAAGTGGCTTTATTTTTTCTTCCACTAGGGGGAGCTCCTGGGATTTGCAGTTTGCCCAAGGCTACATAGTTTGAATCTTCTCCTTGGAGGCATATGTGGGTATTTGGGATTGAACTCCTGACGTCTGGATTCATAGCTAGATACCTAAACAATACTAGCTCGGTGGTTTAGGTGTCTGGCAGCAAAGCCAGAGGTTGGGAGTTTGATTCCCCCACCTTGTATCCTGAGAGAAGAGCCAGCCTATGTGACCTTGAGCAAGTTGCAGAATCCCAGGATGAAACCCAAAGAAGGGAATCGTAAACTACTTTTGTGTATTCTCTACCTAAAGAACCCTGGAAAAGACCACCATAAGTCAGAATCAATTTTACAGCAACAATACATCTACACACAGGCAAATGTACAAAGGATAAGCTGTGGCTTCCTTGCCTAAATATATAAATCACTAGATGTAACTAAATTATATTTCATGATGACCTGGATGCCACTAAATTCCAAAAATTCCAAGTTTGTCAAAAAGCAGGGTTGTCCTTTTTGCTGTCCTGAGTCTAATGCAGGGGTTCCTAACCTATGGCCCGTGGGCTGGATCCAGCCCATGGCACAATTTCATGTGCCCCCCACCCCTCCAAGGGCATTTGAAAAGCAAAATGGCCACCCTTCTGAAGCTGTTGGGACAAAATGGCTGCCCCTATCGTGCAGGCAGGGTAAAATGGCCATCCAGCCCTCAAAGCTGACTGAGAGAGTGTGACCTGGCTCCTGGTTTGAAAACGATGGGACCCACTGGTCTAACGCATAACCCAAACCAAGGACAAATCTGCCCAAAGGATGTTGGTGTACTGCCTATGCCAGCTTCCACACCCAGGAAACACATTTCAAGATGTGAAGTGTGCCCCTAGCCATGGTAGCCCAAGGTTCATGTCTCATCTCAACCACGGAAATCCACTGAGGGGTGACAATGATTCTGAATATCTGAGGAAGGTTATGACAACACTCGTCAAATACTTGAAAATCAGTTATAAAGAGGAGGAGCAGGGTCTATCCTTGATCATTCCCAAAGTGTAGGACACATGATAATGAGATCAAACTACAGGAAGCCGATTTTGTTTGAATATCAGGAAAACCTTCTTAATTGTTAGAGCAGCACAACAAGGGACTCATGATCTTAGGAAGGTCCAATGATGAAGACATTCAAGAGAAAGTTAGACAACCATCTATCAGATCTCTTTTGACTTGGGATTCCTGCGTTGAGCAGGGGTGTTGGACTCAATGGTTTCATAAGACTCTTCCAACTCAATGATTCTATGACTTCACATATCTTGAAAACCTTCTTAGGGTCATTATAAGTCAGAAGGGGCACGTCATAACAATTGCAAGCTCTACCACCTTTCACCAACCCGTAAGTGTGTGGTGGCCACAACACTCATGCAGGACGATTGGATGTGCCAGAGTTGGCAACTAAGATTACTCACCCTTACAAAGCTGGCAGGAAACCAACCTTCTTCATCATCAATCTGCCCCCACCACCAGTCTTTGTTAGAGGCATCCAGGACTTTGATGACGTCCCCCGCTTTAAACGCCAACTCCCGGTTGGCCATTGTGACGTGATCCCATACTGCCTCAGCGCTGACAATAGAACCGCCGCTGATCAGCTAAAAAACAAAAGAAGAGACCATCAGTCACACCATAGTCCTGGAAGGGAAAACTGAACATCACGTTCTCCACCCTCTGAAAACACAAAACATAAGCAGATTATTATAATTATTATTCGGAGGATTGTCCTAATGAGGAAGATGTTTCCTTGGCTTTTCCGGGTCTGGGACTGTGGCGGCTCAAGTGGTTAAGACTCTGCACTTGAAGATTGGAAAGTCTGAGTCAGATACCTGAGTACTGCATGACGAAGTGAGCTCCTGTCTCTGTCCCAGCTCCTGCCAACCTAGCAGTTTGAAAGCCAGAAATTGCAAGTAGATAAATAAGGACCGCTCCAGTGGGAAAATAAACAGTGTTTTGTGTGCTCTGGTGTCTAGGCAGGCCTGCCACATGTCCATGGAAACATCGGCAGATGCAGACAGTGCTGGCTCTTTGGTTATAAACAGAGATGAGCACTGAACCCTAGAGTCAGATACAACCGGCTTTCCAGCAAGGGTGACCATTGTTAGATTTCCCCTTGTAATTTTATAAGTCTTCATATGTTAATCAATGCTGACTGCTTGTTAATATATGGACCTTGCAGCAAACTGCATCACACGGAGAATATTTAAACAAATACCGGTACATTTATTTTTAAGAGCTAAAACACCAACAACAGACAGTGAACAATAAAAAAAATAACAAAACAGCATCTCTGGTCCAGAGAGAAAACCATGATTTTAACAGTGTGTATTAAATTTAATAAATCATAGCAACAGACTGGGGTTTTTTTTAAAAGCAGATGTCAAAATGATTCAAGGAAGTACTTTGATTCAGGCCTTTTAATCTGCGGGTCCTATTTCTCTACTTCTTAGATTAAGCTGCACTGTGGTCTACTTTGAACAGAATGTGAATTTGACTTACTTAAAGGCCAGACCTGGGAAGCACGGTGCCATTAAGTGATGATTTTAGCTTATGACCCTCTCAGGTTAATAATGGATCACCTTCGGGGAAAGGATGGAAAAGAAAAATCCCTTTTTTAAACTGACCTGTGGTGACCTTATAGAGCAGAGAAGAATTAGAGCATGAGGCTAAACCAAAATATATTTCCCCCAATGCATGAAGTGTACAATCTAAAAACCATCCTTCCTCGCCTCTATTAATGGCTATGGAGAACAATTCACTCGAAAATTCACTGGTGCAACCCCGATTAAAATAAATGTGAGTTCATTAATTGTGCAGAACTGCCATGTGGATGGTGTTCCACAGGCCACTGATTCCATCATCTCCCTTCTCGCTTTGACTCGCAGTAATGGAACCTCTGAAAGATGATTAGACAACTTTATGTAGACACATCACCTTATCAACACAGCATGGTGGATCTGGGATGCACAATATATTAAAAAGAATATCCATTCAGCAATTTGGATGTCTGTTTTGGCTTCCCTTCTCCCGTGCCTCTTTTAGGTAGGCATGGCTGTTGGGAAATACTCAGCACACATTCAGAAGGGGTCAGTAGCCCACCAAGATCTGTCCTTCAAAAGTTGAGACTGGCCAAAAGGTAGTGGCAGTTATGGTCAGTCTTGGCATTCCAGATGTTCTTGGACTTCAATTCCCAAGAGTGATGACTTGAGCTTCTGGTAATTGAAGTCTCAGAACATCTGGAGTGCCAAGGCTGGCCATCACTGGGCAATGGAATTGAGAGTTAGATTCAGGCCTATGTTGTCCTTGCAGATGAGAACAAGAAATTGCAATCTATTTCCCTTCACTGATGAGGAGAAATCTCCTCTCACTCATGAAAAAACCTTCATATTTCCAAGTGCAGTGTTTCCTGCAAATTATGCACAATACAGCTTGTACAATCTGCACTGTTGCAAAAATTGCCCCAAACAAGAAGGGCTGGTACCTTTTTTAAGAACTTGAAGCACTAGATGGGTTATTTGCATCTTTCTCAATAGACAGCCCTTCTGTGCTTGCCATGTATATGTGAACACACTGCTTCTCAATGGGAACGGACACTACAGGAGTTTTTTATACAAATTACAAAGGGTGTTGGCCTGAAACTAGAGTTTGTAATCATGGCTGGAGACGTCACATGACATCCCTGGGCCATTTTTGAGCAATGACTAGCTCTGATACAGGAACAGTTACAATATACAAGATTGGTAGCTTAAAAGAGAGAGAGAATAGTGAGGAAATGAAGAATATAGGAATATAGGAAAACTAGCTGGGTGTTCTCAAGATAGAAGGACTGAACCAGAGAGAAAGAGAAATAGTAATTGCACCAGGTAAAAAGGAAGAAAATAGTTGTACAATGGGAGAAATATTAAATAGTATCTGGAGAAACACCAATTTGATTTCTAAATGTAAAAAAAGGTATAATTCATAAAATCCTATGGGTTTTTAATACTAACCAGAGGTTTTCTTCACCTCTGTTGATCAAGGCAAGTAGGTAGTAGCTACTTTACAACTACATAAATCAGTAAGGAACAGAGGATCAAGGGAAAACCTTTTACTAGAGTAACCTTGACAATAACCTCTTTTCATCACAACACGGCTATGGATTCTCTGGATCCTATGCTTGTAATGATTAGAGAGCTACAAGAAAAGAATTAGTGGCTGATAATTGCATAACACATGCCAGGGAAGGCAATGTGTCACAGCTGGCCTTTATAATGATGGCAGATCCTTCTCGAAACATCTCTTTGGTAATAAGGAACTTCTACCGAACGGGCTTTTAGTGTTCAGTATCTGGTTTTAACATAGCTAGTTGCCCAGCAGTTGCTGCCAAGATATCCTTTCTAAGGAGCTCTTAAAAATACTTTTATACTTAATCTGTTCATATACGCTGATTTTACTGTGTCTATGTTTAATCATTTGTTTGTAATGCTTCTTGTGAGTGGTTTTAATTCCTTCCTCTTTGAGTAAGTTGTGAGCTGCCTTGAGCCAACTACCAGGAGAAGAGTGGCATAAATGGCATAGATGGATGGATAGATGGGTGGGTGGATAGAAGGACCTGATTATGAATGGATATAAAAGAGGAAGGAAGGACCTGATGATGGATGAATATGGATGGAAGGAAGGAAGGAACTGATGGTGGATGGATATGGATGAATAAAGAAGGAAGGAAGGAAGTAGCTGATAATGGATGAATGGATGGAATGCTAGATCAATAGAATCTGAATCCCTGGCTAGAAGTTACACTCATATAAGGAAAGCCAAGGTCTTCTCTCATCTCTTTCCAGGTCACTTCATGGAACCATTTCTGATTCCCCCCCCCCCTATTTTGTTCCCTATGCTCCTACTTAGCACTTGCAGCTTTTCAACTGCACAGAAAATCCTCACCCAGAGAAGACGAAACAGGACTAAAGCTCTCCATTACTTATTTACAAGCTCTCAAAGAGAACTCAGAAAGTTCCTCACCAGCCTAGATTCCTCCACCATCACCGACCTCAAAGAAGAGAGTTTTTACACACTGGTGTCTTTCTTTCCTACAAGAAAAAAGTATTTCCGTCCCTTGTTACAGGGTGCTTTTAAACACAAAAGAAGAAACAATTCTGCACTGAAAACAGTTTTCTCCTCCTTGCAAATTGTTTCGCTCCAGTCTTGAGTAATGGCCATTCTGAACCCTGAAGGGTGGGTGGTAATAATAATTTCCTATCAGAAATTATTCTGGGTTGGAAGGATTTTTGCTGGAGAAACTCAGTTCAGGGGACACCCAAATGAGGCTCCTTTCATACCCGCAAGATCTTTGCCCACCCTGTTTACCTACTTTCAATTTTTTGCTTTCAAACTGCTAGCTTAACAGTAGCTGGGACAGACGGCAGACACTCAATCCATTATGCAGTACCAGGTCTCGAACTGCCAACTTGCCAGCTAACCAGGTGAGCTTCTTAACCACTGAGCCACCACAGTCCTTAGGGTGGGTGATTTGAGAGATGGATAAACAGAGAAGGAGTTTCAGTTTACAAAAGCAGACACACGATAACTTCAGTCCTCTGTTGGCATCGTTTGCCTTGGCCACGATCCACCCTTCCTCAAACCCCTTCCCCTCATTCTGCTTATTCTGCTGCTCTTCTGGGAACATTTGCTGAAGTCATTCCATCACTTTGGCAGGCATGATGGAGCTTCTGTCTCTGCCCAATATCCTGCCAACCTAGTGGCTTGAAAACAAGACATTCCAAGTAGGTAAATAGGTACCACTTCAGTGAGAAGATAAACCGTGTTCTGTGCACTCTGTTGTCTAATCATGCCTGCCACATGACTATAGAAAAGTCTACAGGCACAGTCAGCACTGGCTCTTTGGCTATAAACAGAGATGAGCACGGAACCCTAGAGTTGGATATGACTGGCTTTCGAGCATGGATGGCCTTTTCCTTTACTAATAGAGTAACCAAGGAGATCAGACAAAATGGACCAAAGGTAGAAGGTTAGTAGCTTTGATTTTTCAGAGATAAACCAAGAACTACAGCCAGACCCAGTTGTGTGGCTCTCTATGGAGACAATTCCTTCAGCTACCTTTTGTATACTTAAACAACCTGATTTGGAGGACAGAGAAACCCATCATTATTGCAGCGGGAAAGTGGAAGACAATGCCAAAATATGCTTGTATCCAATTTAGCCGCCATACATAGTTTGCATCAGACATTGGCCATAGCAACAAAGCTTAACAAGTCAGGGCAGGTTGAGGACTTTGCCGCCCCTCCTCCTGTGCCCACACCAACTGCTGGGGAGGAAGAGGCCAGGGCAGGTTGAGGACCTCGCCGCCCCTCTCCCTGAGCCCACACCAACATATTGTATTGTAATGTATTTTTTGTAAGCCGCCCTAAGTCACCACGGCGAGTGGGCGGCAATATAAATTTGAACTAATACATAAATAAATAATTTAGTGATGGTGAACCTTGGCATTCCAGGTGTTCTTGGACTTCAATTCCCAGAATCCCAGGTCAACATACCTGCTGATTAGGGCATCTGGGAATTGAAGTCAAGAACAGCTGGAGTGTCAAGGTTGGCCATCACTGATCTAAGGTCTTCAGGCTGAAAAAACACTATTATTCAAGTTAAGCTATGAGCTTGGAAATACCTCCCAATTTCCCACCCAGCCTGGTTCAAAACATTTCTGACTCAGAGTAGTGAAAAGAAGGAGGAGTGTGACACCTGATTTTTGACACTGTGGTGGGCCACGATTCTTGCTCTGCCCATCCGCTCTTTGCACTACTGATGCTCAGTCATGCACCAAGCGATGTTTGCCAAAGCCTCATTAGCATGCCGGGATATAAAAATAGAAACTTTCCCCCTTACCCCCCCTTTTTTTTGGTATCTCAACCTCCCATCTGATGATCACCCAGCAGCCCAAAAGTGGAATAATTAAGAATTTACTGTATGTGAAAAGGAAATTAAAGGGAAAATAACCAGGATGGCTTTTGACAGCCGGATGTAAAATGTAAGCGTGTTTTTTCAGTCACGTGGCAAAATTTGGATTGAACTTCGTCAACCCGGAAAAAAAGGAAGGAAGGAAGGAAGAAGATTAATCTGTTTCCTTCTTTTTCTTCCTGGTAGAATTTAAAATAGACATATAATTATAAGAGGCATAAAGATGACAAGACGTTTCCAGAATCACACACAAACTGTTCAGTGATTCCCACACATACACCTGTTTCCTTTCCATTTTCTTATCCTTTGTCCAGAATCTTTCCAGCCATTTCTCTTGTTCTCTTCTGGGTTGCCCAGACCAAAAATAAAACCATGTGCATTTGCCATCCATTCCTTCTCTTTCACCTTCAGTAGACAAGTGTCCTATTTTATGAAAAGCAGCCCTCTATTTAAAAGACCGACCAGCCCAACAGGAATATAGGAACAGCATTTGTCTGGTCAACATGCAAACGTACACATTGACTTGATTACATTTGGGCACATTCTTCAAATGTCCGCGCCTTCCTGTGCACATCTGGAAATGCATGCAATCACCTAGAAAGATTACTTGTGTGATTTTTGGTTGTTGTTTCACAGAGGACACCCTAAGCCATGAAACAGAGGCATTTCCGACTCCAGGCTGCCTTACTTCCAAGAGGTGCCTACAGGGTAAAATCGCATAATTGGGTCTCCAGTTGGGAAAGTTTTTCAGAAGTTAGTGGAATAAGGAAATTAGTCTCTCATGAGATGAGAACTTCACTAAGGCCTCTTTTGTTTGCTGTTCGCTCAAGAAGGAGAAGACTTAGAGTTCCCACTTCAAGTTTGGTCTTCACAGAAATCAACAAGAGATGAAGCCAACCTCAGTGGCTGTTCTGTCTTTGCTGAACTCAGGAAGCAACCCCTGAGACATCAAGATCCACAGAAACCATTTAGCAAGTTGACATGGCTTAAACTTATTCCCACCCTGTTCTGCTTCAGATTTCACTCTCCCTGACGCGGTAGCCTGAGCAGTTGCGACAAACTGTCAGAACCGATTTGGAGATGTGTCTTCTGTTCTGAGTTTCATACACAAGAAGTTAAGCCTAGACTTTGAAGGTTGGGTTGACTCAGCTACACCTTGGGTGGCGTCACAACTTTGCAGCGTCCCAATTCCCTAAGATTTCAACATCACAACCCAAAACCAGGAATGTCTTTTCCTACACCTCTGGCAGCTCTACAATACCTTTTCCAGCAATGGTAATCCAACCTGTACAAAGTATTCTATGCATGATTCCAACACACAAATTCACATCATATGAACATAATAGTAGTTTTGTGTTATCAGTTCCTCCACTGCACAACAACAATTTTGCTACTGGGAATAACACATGTGATTTACAAGATATCGATTGTGCTGATTCCAAATCTGAACTCAGAATTTGCCCATCATGTACAGAATTTTAAGTTATAGGCATGCTATAGCTGTTCAAATGGTCAGCAATTGGGTAATGTATTTTTACATGGGAACATTATAACAGTTGCAACGACCACTATACTTGCTTCCACCTCAGCTGAATCACGTCCCCTGGTGGTATGCATGTTCCAGTAGTGGCCGGGCATGTCAGGGCAAGTCAATGACCTGATGTCAGAAATAGGTATATAAGGCCAGATTCACCAAGGGCTTGTCTCTAGTGTGAAACCCATCATATTGGATAGTACAGCTAGGCTATAGTGAGTCTGTTTTGAACAAGAGATGAATAGGTGCAGCTGTGTTAATAAACTGGACAATGTTTGCTACATTTGTGGCAAATATACCCCACGTGACCAAGGGAAGATCCTAACCAAGAGGGTGAGATTTGCTAACATAAGATCCTGTCGTCCTAGGCAGAATTGGACTTCAGATTTGGATTCAGCACACTTGTTTTAGTATAGGACACACTGATTAGACCAAGTAGCAGACAATATTTAATTTTTTTGTGATGCAGTGGATGTGGATTTTGGCTTTTTGTATATTAACCACAGAGTAGGTCGACACTTGGTTTGTGCGGTCCCCAAGAACTCCATAATCCATTTCCCTTAGCAGACTTCAATCTCTAAACACGCCGAGTCAACCAAGGTAGATTCCCACGGCGCACTCATCCGTCAAAGCCAGATGCCACTGAGCATTATTCTGGGGGGAAGCCACATCTTTCCCAATATGGGAAGGAAAGAAAATGGCACATGAATGCCAAATCACTCAAAGATGAAAGTAAGTTGATCTTCTTTGGCTCAAGACACAAAGACATAATCACTGCAAAGCATTCTTAGTGATGGATGGGTTTTACTGCCAGCGACCCAATCAATCTCAAGGGCTCTGCTTTCCAGCACAAACCCAGAACGGAAGATTGACCTCTTTATATATCTTGGAGAGAGTCCAGATATTATCACTAATAGAGGGTTCTTTTCCCCCTGATGATCGTGACATGGGTTGGCTGCCAAACTTCTAAGGAAAGCCTTCTCTGAATTGGCCGGTCCCTTCAGACAGACCTGCTGAGAGCTAATCTCCTAAACCCCATAAAGATATAACGGGGAGAATGGTGCCTTATGGAAATTCTGGGTGTTGCAACCCAAAAAAGTAACTTTCAAGGCTCTGGAAGTAGACCAATTACCTGATTCAGCATCTGGTAACAATGCAGGTTAGGATCAAAAGAATGGCTGGTTTAGTTTCTGGAGAAGTGTTGTTCCCTTTGTGGTATCTCTACCAAGATAGGAAAGCATTGTAATGAACTTGAGTATGTCTCTACCTTTCTTATCAGGAAAAGAAACCAGGTAGTGCCAGTTTCCAATTATGGGCAACCTTCCTGAACATAATTTTTTTTTAAGTGTTTGGGGAGTGTAGAGAGAGGAGAAGACGACAAGAACAGAAGCAGTGGTGGGATGTCAAAAATTTTACTACCCCACCATGACATCATCACATCATGGGTGGAGCCAATGTCATGACATCATGATGTTGTGGGTGGGACCAAAGAAAACAAATTTAAAAAATAATAAAAAATAAAATAAAAATAAGCACACACACACACACACACACACACACCTCAGACCAACCCACCCACCCACCCACAACACAAACCCGTAAATAAATAAATAAATAAATAAATAAAATAAAAATACATTAAAATACACCCACCCACCCAAACACCCACCCACCCACAACACAAATCAACAAGAGCTTTTAAACCAGAGCTTAAAGCTTATTCTGGCTAATCTTTCTCACACTAGGTCAGATGGAAGGAACTACAGAATGAACTCACCACAAGATGGCTTCATTTTGGCACTTTTCAACTTTTCAACAGTTAAAGAAGTTAGGTACTAAGTCTTTGCCTAACCAGCTCTCTAGGATATCTAGGGGAGCAGGTTATAGGGAGCTTCAGGCTAGCAGGTTCTCTTTCTCCTCCCTGCTTGGGAGGACAGCAAGGAGGCTGTGCATACGGGCCAAGCACTGTAGGCATGCATGCACACCAAGTGCTTAGCATGCATGCGCAGTGGGGGAACCAGTGAAAAGGTAAGCCCCGAAGGTGGTTCCCCCCAAAAGCTACAACTGGTTCTCCGGGACACTGGGAAAAGTTACTACCGGTTCTAGAGTACTGGTGAGAACCTGTTACATCCCATCACTGAACAGAAGGTCAAGTTATGCTGGAATCTTTTTTGAAGACCAGGTTTAAGTAAATTAGATTAGGGTTTTTTATGTTCCAGGAAACAATGACATTTTTCCTGTACTTGTTTATTAGGTTTATTCTTTCTTGCTAATAAAACTGGATTTTATTTTCAAGTTCCTTGTATTTAAGAGATTTACTTTTAGCAGAGGGAATATTTAAAATGGGCTTAAGAAAACAGAACGGCAATTAAATTAACAAACTCCAAAGCTTCAGCCAGTTGTTGAGTGGGAGAACATGTACTGTACCTTGTTTGTTGCTAACAATTTACAGCTGTGGCTTGCTTGTTTGTTACATTGATATACCAACTATTTAATGATAAACTATTACTCTGGGCAGTCTACAAGATAATAATAATCACACCCCCACTCTCAAGTCAATGCAGTTTTAAAAATATACAATACTTATAACACAAAAAAGATCGATAAGAATAATCAAGTCTAGTAGTGGCCATTGAATTAGCCCATAAACACATGAGTCAACAAAGGGATTCATCCATGAGGCGAATATTGGGGAGGGGAAAGCGTCTGTATAAAGCTCTGCTTTCACCAGTTTATGAAAAATGGACGTACATAGGGATAAATCAGCAGTTAGGTTGTGGTCGTTCATGTTCTTCCTTAGACAGTTCCTATGGTGTGGCATTTCAGTGGCTGAATCAAGATTTTCTTTCTGGGGTTGCTTTGTAGGTAAAGGTATAAATGTTGGCCTTGGTCGAAAGCCAGTCGTATCTGACTCTAGGGTTCAGTGCTCATCTCTGTTTATAGCCAAAGAGCCAGCGCTGTCTTCTGCAGACATGTCACAGGCATGACTAAACACTGGATTGCACATAATGCTGTTTACTTTCCCACCGAAGTGGTACCTCTTATCTACTTGCAATTTCTTGCTTTCAAACTGTTAGGTAGGCAGGAGCTGGGACAGATGACAGGAGCTGACTTCATCATGCAGCACCCTGGTCTCGATCTGCCAACCTGCTGACCTTCCAGGCATCAAGGCTCAGCATCTTGACTGCAGTCCCTTATTGCTTTATAGCTCCTGCTTTAAACTGTTTCTCCACATCACACAGATTTTGAAGCATCTTCATTCAAAAGAATTCCATCATATACCTTTCGTTGTGCTTGAATTTTGCCACTGCTTCTATTTTGAAATATATATATATATGAACCTCTTTCATATATATATAAACCTCTTGGATATATATTTTTTCATGTGCTAGCCCATGGTTTATAATTTTCCTCCTGCTGATTCTTACTGCATTTCTTTTTATTCCCTTCTCCCCTCCCCTTTCACCCCATTTTCAAGTCAAGCTGTTCTACATCCATCCGCCTTTATGTTTTATTAACTCATGGGGATTATATTATGAACAGCTCATATTCCTTGCTACATCTTCCTATTTATAGCTTGCCACTGGCTAAGTTCCCCCATTCCAAGAACTGGAAAAGGTTGTTGAAAAAAAGACAAGGGTGACACAATGATACTTCCACATTTAGACAACGGAGCATCTGTTCAGAGAGCCACAGCGTGAGCATGGAGATGCTCTTCCATCACTGTATACTGAGCAAAGAAACACGTGTGCAGACGTGTGCCTGGAAAACAAACACACACACACACACACACACACACACACACACACACACACACACACACACGCACGCACGCATGCACGCACACATGCATGCACAAACACCCCTTCTAGCCCAGGAGTTCTCAACCTTTTCAAGCTAAGGGATGGTCACACTCCCTCAGACAGCTTCAGGGCCTGGACGGCCATTTTGCCTTTCCTCCACCACATGGCATTTCTGGTGTGGTGGTGGGCCACATGAAATGGTGCCATGGGCCACATCTGGCCTGCAGGGTGCAGGTTGAGAATTCCTGTTCTAGCCCCTCATAACAAAGATGAAGAAAATATCACAGTCTTCTGGGCTAGCATGGCCAATGGTGAAGGATCATGGGACCTGTAGTCCAAAATATTTGGGAGACCAGCAGTTACATACCCAGATCAGAACTCCAGAATTGCAAAATAAGTCCATATTGCTCAATGGTCCTGCTTCAGTGTATTCAACACTGTAGCTTTACACTTTCCTCAGAAGAACATACAGAATTTCAGTGTTTTCCAACCTTTGGTTCTTGGACTTCAATTCCCAGAAGCCGAAGTCAATTCCCCCAAGCACTGATCAGCCAATGTACTGCCTGAGGCTTCTGGGGATTGAAGACCCCCTGTGGGGCGTGTGCCCCACCTTGGGAAGCACTAATAGAGATGCTCCACAAGTTTGATTTTAAAAAATATATTTCTGATGATGATGGTTTTAAAAGTGTACAGAGTTCCGGTTCTGGAACTGCACAGCTACAAATGGAATAAAATAAAACCTGAGCTGCCTGAAAGTATGCTGGCTGGGATACACAAACACATATAAATAGAGATTAATGGCCTTCCGTGAGCTACCAGGGGAATGATAACTGTTATCTCTAAACTGGCTTTTGTAGAACATGGTATGCACAAACTGAGCTATCAGGGGCAGCCTAATCCCAACATGCATCATTGCAGAAGTCAGCAGAGGCGACTTAAGACATGGACAGGTTTCACTAACAGATGGGCAGAGTGTGTGTACACCCCCCTCCGATGTTGTGAAACTACATCTCCCAGCATCCCTCACCATTGCCTCGTCTGGTGTCGTGGGTTGAATCTGGCCCACAGGCCTTAGGTTGGGAATCCCTGGTCTACAGGGAGGTGAGCAGGACATCAAACCAAGAATCCTTCATGGATGAAGCAGCTTCTGGGGGAAAGACCCACATCTTCTATAGCTCTTTCTCTGTGGCTCCCAAGTGATGCTCAAGAAGGCCCTGGCAACTGCAGTAGACTCTTGGTCTAATCCTGCAACTAAACACGGCAGCGCAGTCTTTGTAAATCCCAATTTGTACCCGTTTGTTTTCCCCACCAAAGTGGTGCTTATTTATCTACATGCAAAGCCTTGTTTTGAACGGCTAGGTCAGCACGAGCTGGGACAGAGACAGGAGCTCACTCTGTCATGCAGCATTCAGGTCTTGAACTGCTGCCATGCCAGCCTTCCAGTCGTCAAGCTCAGCGTCTTAACCCCTGAGCTACTGCAGCCACTTTCCCAAACAGGAGGGCTCAGCTGAGCAGGAGGAAGCAGCCCATTCTTTGCTATTGGTCGGATGCAGTTGGTCTTTTGACCCTGCGCTACCCTGGAGGGCTGAATTTCCAAAGCCTCCCATGCTAATGAATGCATTCCTCATTTGCCATTAAAATATGCAGCCATTGCAGGCATGCGCCCAGCAGGAGGGTTGGCGGAGTGACCAAAGAGTCGAAAATCAGGGAAAGAGCAGAGAAGACTTTGCAGAAAGGATCTAAAAGTAGCAGTTGATTGCCATCTGTTTTGTATGTAGGCGGAGGAGTGGGTGGAAATGTGTGGGATGACGTAGGAAACAGCATGGATTTTATTTCCAGAACTGCAGAGCAATGGCAGAGAGAGAAGGGGAGGGGGCCACAGAAGGGTCCTCTTTCTCTCTCTCCCCAAGTATGTTCTTGCACGTAACACAGGGCGGACAGAATAGCAACGGCACTTCTGTACCGCCGCATAGCGTTCATGCACTCTCTGGGCGGTTAACAAGCTAATTAGTATTTTGCCCTCAACGTACTGGGGACTGATTGTACCAACCTCAGAAGGAGGGAAGGCTGAGTCAACCTTGATTCCTGGTCGGGATCGAACACACACGGTTTTGGCTGCAGTTACAGCCATTTAGCCCCAGTGCCACCTGGGCTGTATAAGGACAGGTTGCTTACATGTAACTGTTCTTCTTCTTTGTGGTTCCCTGTATGCACAATAAACCCATTTCATGTGGATTCACAGAGGACTACAAAGAAGAACTTGATAAAACATTAGGGTGGAAACAGACTTTGTAAATAGCCCATAATTAAACCATTGTTATATTTAACAAGGATATAGCAATAGCATTGCTATATATATATACCGCCCCATAGCCAGTGATGGGATGCAACAGGTTCGCACTAGTTCGCCAGAACCTGTAGTAACTTTTCCCAATGTCCTGGAGAACCGGTAGCAGCTTTTGGGGGGAACCACCTTTAGGGCTTACCTTTTCACTGGTTGCCCCACTGCGCATGCGTGCCAAGCACTTGGTGTGCATGCACACCTACAGTGATTGGCGCATATGCACGGCTTCCTTGCTGTCCTCCCAAGCGGGGAGGAGGAAGAGAAGCTGCTAGCCTGAAGCTCCCTATAGCCTGCTCCCCAGGGTAAGTGACTCACCTTTGGATGTGTGTGTGTCTGTGTGTATTTTAATGTGTATTTAATACCTTTTACCTATATTGACGCACTGCCACAGTTCCTAAAAAGGCCTGGCGGCCTGGCTTGGGGTTTTTAAGCAAGGTCTTGGAGTTACCTCATCAATAAGCTACACCTGTGCTGTTCCAATTGCTCTTCCAATTGGAGAACCCTTAAGGAGGTACAGCTGTTTTACATTTACATTAAGGCATATTATCCTGGAGAACTGATACGATGACCATATCCATCTTGCAACATGGTGCTGCCCAGGCACTTATACTAACAGGTAAATGACGGGTTTGGGGTTGGTTGGTGGGTGTATTTTAATGTACCAGTAATTTTTATTTTATTAATTTTTATTTATTTATTTATTTTATTTACGGGTTTGTGTTGTGGGTGGGTGGGTGGGTGGATTGAGGGGTGTGTGTGTGCTTATTTTTATTCTATTTTATTATTATTTTAATTTTTTTCCTTTGGCCCTGCCCATGATGTCATGACATCATGATGTTAGCTCCACCCACACTGTGATGATGTCATGGTGGGGTAATAAAATTTTTGACAACCCACCACTACCCATAGCACTTAGTGGACTCTCTGGACAGTTCACAAGTTAATTAGCATTTTTGCCCCAAACATGCTGAGGACTCAATTGACTGACCTTGGAAGGATGGAAGAGGATGAGTCAACCATCAGGATCAAACTCACAATGTTATGGCTGCAACATAGCAGTTTTAACCACAGCGCCACCAGGGCTCTTCCAAAACCTGATGTTTCAGAAGTAGGATTCGAACCCATGGCTCAATGCGAGACCAGAATGCCTTAGACCACTTGGCCATCAGCCCAGAAAAATCTGAACAACTGGGATCACCCTCAGGTGACTTGGAGCTGCCATGTAAAATTATCACATAGTGGCAGTAACTAGTCAAAAATAACAGGCTAAAGACGCAGAAAACGGGCTTCTGTTCAGCTGTTCCTTTGGTCTGTCTTGGGGACTGCAGTGGCTTAGTGGTAAAGACGCTGAACTTGACGATTGGAAGGTTGGCAGGTCAGCAGTCTAAGACCCGAGTGTTGCATGACAGAATGAGCTGCCATCTCCATCCCAGCTGCTGCCAACCTAGGAGTTTGAAAGCAAGAAATTGCAAGTAGAGAAATAGCTACCACTTGATTGGGGAAGGTAACAGTGTTCCATGCACTTCGGTGTCTAGTCATGCCTGCCACATGTCCATGGAAACATCTGCAAAGGCAGACAGTCCTGGCTCTTTGGCTATAGACAGTGATGAGCACTGAACCCTAGAGTTGGATACGACTGGCTTTTGAGCAAGGGTGACCGTCACCTTTTTCTTTGGTCTATCTCAGCCAGTGTTAGGCAGGATTCATCCTTAACTCAGTCCTAACATTTCTGGTTCCACCTTCCTAGCCTCCCACCCTGGTATGAGCTAAGCCTAACCCTAGTTAACCTCCAAAACCAGGTGAGGCACATTTGGAGCAATGGCATAAAAAAGAAGTTGTCAAACTACTGCACTTTATTTATTATCTCTCCTTATTCATTAAAACTGGGGCTCAGAACAGCTTACAGCAAGATTAACCGGACAAACCAAAGAAAAATGAAAAAAAAAGGGATATGATATGAATAAAACCAGCAAAATCATAATAATATTCAAATACAGTGGCTAAAATCCTGTTTATGGGAAGCCATGCAACCGAAAGTAATTGCAAATGTGTCCAGCCCCCTCCCCCCACCCTGGTTTTCTATGCATTGCATGGCTGGGTGTGCATGGTTTACTCAGAGAGTAAGATGCAAAGAAACAGGATGGCAAGCCAGCCAGAGAGCCAAATTTCCCTCTCAAACGGCATCAAACGAAACAAATCTTGAAAGACAGCGAAAAAGGAAAAGAGACTTCAAAACAGAGCCATCGCCGAACAAGTCCTGTATCCTTAGGTTTGTAAAGAGTGGCCAGAATTTTGAGTGCAATGGGTAAATTGCTGTATTCTACTAAAAGGTTGTGAGTTCAATCCTGACTAGGACTACACCTTCCATCCTTCTGAGGTCCTTAAATTAAGGAACCAACATGTTTGGGGGCAAAATGCTAATTAACTTGTGAACCGCCCAGAGTGGACACTGGGGCGGTATTGCTATTGCTGTATCCTTTTAAGATACAGTAGAACAATGTTCTACTTATGGACTCTCTACAATGTCTAGATCGGCCTCTGCGCTCTATCAAGTTCTTCTTCGTGTTCCCTCTGAATCCACATGAATGGGTTTGTTGGGCGTAATTGCTAGCAATGGAAGTGTGTGATCCCAGTTGGCATTTTGCAAATAAACCATCCTTAGTTGGATTCTGTGTTAAGAATAGCCATGGGCTGGCCAATGCAATTTTTTTTAAAAGCTTCATTGATTCCTAATCTTGCCTCCTCAACCCCAGTTTCTTGCCCACCCTTTTAACTAATTTTAATACAAAAGCAATCTCCGGTATGGCTTCTGCTCCCCAGCCAACTTGGCCTTGTGGAGGGAGGATTAGATTTATCTTTCCTGTAGGGATAAAAAAAATCTATCCAGCTGTCATCTAAATCTTTGTCCATTTCTGTACACTACACTGTACAGTGTCCAAATCTGGGCACCACACTTTAAGAAAGATAGCACTCTTCAAATACTTGAAAGATGGTCATAAAGAAGAGGGGCGGGATCTGTCCTTGGTCATCTTGGTCAACTGCTAGGTTGGCAGGAGCTGGGACAGATGATGGGAGCTCACTCCGTTGCATAGCACTCAGGTCTCGAACTGCAGATCTGCCAACCTTTTTGTTGTCAAGTTCACTGTCTATACCACTAAGCCACAGTTTGAAAATAGCACCATATATGTTATCCCTAGGTCGCCCTTGCTCAAAAGGCAGTCGTATCTGACTCTAGGGTTCAGTGCTCATCTTTGTTTATATTTATTTATTTATTTATTAGATTTGTACCACCACCCCATCACCAGGGCAACTCTGGGTGGCTTACAACAAATTTATTTATTATTATTTATTAGTTCAAATTTATATTGCCGTCCACTTGCCGTGGCGACTTAGGGCAGCTTACAGACAATACATTACAACACAATCCAAAGATTGTAACCAAAGAGCCAGCGCTGTCTGTGTCTGCAGATGTTTCCATGGACATGTGGCAGGCATGCCCCAACATTGGGGAACATGGTACCTTCCCACTGAAGTGGTCCCTATTTATCTACTTGCAATTTCTTGCTTTCAAACTGCTACGTTGGCAGGGGCTGGGACAGAGACAGAAGCTCGCTCCATCATGTAGTACCCAGGAATTGAATTCCGACCTTCCAATCAACGAGTTCAGCATCTTAAACACTTAAGCCATTGCAGCCACTATCCAAATCAAACTTATATTGAGAAGGACCAAAAACTGAGAACCAGCAACTTGCTCTGCCTAATGGAAAGGTTGTCCCTTCACAAAGATGTCTGATGGAGAACAGACAATCTGCAGTTTTCTGAGGACCCATGACTTCTTTTTTCAGAAAGGGCCAACCCTCCCTTTAGACAAAACAAAGCAGTTTTCTTAGGGCTGTGATAGTCAACCTTTGACCTTCCAGACATTTTGGACTTCTCCTGAACTGTTGACTATGCAAGCTGGTGACTCTGGGAACTAAAGTCCACAACATTTGGAGGAACATTGGTTGAGAACACATTATCTTAAGGCAGTGATGGCCAACCTTGGCACTGCAGGTGTTCTTGGACTTCAAATCCCAGAAGTCCTGATAAGCAGGCATGCTGACTTGGGTGTCTGGGAACTGAAGTCCAAGAACACCTGGAGTGTCAAGGTTCACCATTACAGCCCTAAAGGGACTGTCTCAGCCTGGCTAACTGTAGGGCCGGCCCTTCAAGGACCTGTCTTACCCCATATGGTCCTCTCTGGTCAGCAGCAGCTCTCCAAGATCTCAACGGGTGGGAGACTTTTTCTCTGCATCTTCTGCATGGAGATGCCTTTCCTAACAGGAATGGCCGAGGGACCTGGCGATAGCAAGAATGTTTTGCCGATGCAAAGAGCCAAATCCACCACTGAGTTATGCCATTCTTTGCCGAAGAGCTTCTCTGAAGCTCTTTAGCTTTTCAAAAAAAAAGGAAGTTTTGAAAGGAGGGTGGAAAGATGATTATTCACAGAACTGAAGCCCAAAGCCTTCTGGGGTGAATGGCATTAACTGTGCGGTTCTTTGTATCCCCTGCCGGCTTACACAATGCCCGTTTTGTGCTCAAGCACTTCGGCTTTTTGATTGAAAGACAGCCTTCTTTATTTTTAGCATGTCCCACAGGGAGAGCACATAAGTTCAACATGCATCCACGCTGATTTGTTTTGTGGCTTTTAAGCAAGACCCTGGTCTCATCACAACCGTTGACTTTGGGGGCAGAAATGTACCCAGCTCAGAGATGGAACAGGGCAGAATCTCAGTTTTGGGGTCAGTTGCAATTGATCAAACTTCAGACATTGATTTATATTCAAGATGAAAATATTTATTTGGAGGGGAGGGGGGGAGTGTTTTGAGTCAAACGTAGGAAAAATGAAAATGGCCACATAAGTCTAAGGCCTTTTGCATATAGCTTCTTGAAATCTGGATTTGAATCTCTGCTCATTTAACCCTGAAGGCTGCATTAGAGCTGTCTCTTTCTTTCATTTCATTTCCTCTTCTTCAAGGGAGAAACTCTTATCTGTGTTAATTACTCCTTCTTCTGATGCTTTCTGTGCCAAATCTTTAAATCTGAAGTCCTTCCTTCTTAATGTCATGTGGATTCATTGCACATTGTAAAACCAGCCATCAATAAATAGGGTTTCAAAGATCCATTGCCTTTTGCCACTTAGGTGGTGTTTGAGGGATGTCAAGTAACACAAATCCTGTTCCAGGTCAGGGGTTCAGACAGTTTCTTACAACATCAAGACTTTAGAGCAGTAGCTCCTAACATTGGGGCTCCAGATGTTCTAAGGCTACAGTTCTCAGAGGTTTTCACCATGGGCTGTGCTGGCCAAGATTTCTGGGAGGTGTAGTCCAAGAACACCTGGGGTCTTAAGGTTGGGAACCACAGCTCTAGATAGACCAGATTACATTGGCCATTATCCCCAGAAGATACAGGTTTCTAGGGACAGTGAGTGTCTAGGGCACCAGTGATGGTGAACCTTGGCATTCCAGGTGATCTTGGACTTCAATTCCCAGAAGCCCAAGTCAACACTCCTGCTGATCAAGGCTTCTGGGAATTGAAGTTAAAGAACAGCTGGAGTGCCAAGGTTCACCATCACTGGACTAGGGGTCATCTTCTTGCGTATTTTGCAGGACCCAGTTTACGAAAGGCTTATTTCACACGATAAAGCTATGAGAAAGCCTGCACTTATTTACAAGCCTACATCTGTAATGGAAGCTTTATCAAAAGAAGCATCTAATCATCTTGGATGTCCAGAATAAAGAGACGATGTTTCTCTTTGTGAAATCCACCACCACCACCACCACCTAATTCTTAGAATTGGCCCCTGAATCCTGACGCCCCCCCCCCCGCCGCCTGTCTTTGTCTAATGGGAAGCTACAGAAATGCCTCAAAGCAATCTAACTCTGTTCTTCACAAAAAGTGAGAGAGATAAAGAGAATATCAGGACATGAACATGGGGGGGGGGGGGAGAGACACCACCACCACACAGTCTCTGAAAAATTCCAGCCAAACAAACATAAATTGATGGAACAGAATGAGGAAAAAGGCCCAGCAAAATTAACATTGTTGTTGTGTGTGTGTGTGGGGGGGGGGGGGAATCCAGCCTATAAGAATTATTGGAATAATCCTCTTAGAAACAAATCTTCAATCTTGCTCACATAGCAGGGACTCTTCAGATGTCAGAAGCATTTATGAGTGCAACGCCAGAATATAAATGCAACTGTTTTGCAGCACATCTGACTTAACTGAAGGTGGCTTTGGTATTTTTCCAACTGGTATTCCACCGCCTGCATTTCTGGTTCTAGAAAATGCACGCTCCTAGTTTACAGCAATGGCCTATTTTATTTTGCATCCACTTAAAATAAATTACCATGTATAAACAAAACCAGAACCTGCTTCAAAAACACTCTTCCCAAACACCCAGAAATTGTTTTCTCCATCCTGTGAAAAGGCTATGAAATTCTCACCCCTTTCCATTCTCTAACCAGAATCCATCAGGGTTTAATGTTGAGCTTGCTCTAAGGTAAACCACGGCTAATGTAGATCCTGGTTAATGCAATCACTGCAGAGTTGCGTGTCATAGACAGAAGTAGGTTTGCAGACCATAAGTATGAAAGAGCCATGGTTGATGTGAGAGGCTGACAGTCAGGAAGGGCATATCACCCTGAAAGGATGGAGGGAGTAACCCCCTTCTGAAACAAACCACGATCAACCCATAGTTAAAATTAACCATAGTTTGCTTCAGCAACAATGCAGTTGTTCAACCAGACTGCCCAAAGAAAGGTAGAGTAAAAAACTGATACCATGCCTACTAGCCAAAACAAGGTAAGGCAGTTTTAGACATGAGATGTTACTCATAAATCTCTCCCCCATTAACTATTGGTGTGCTGCTCAAATTCTCTCCCAGACAAAACAATGCATGAGCAGATGTGTTCCCCCAGAAGTGACCCAAAAAAGAGGTGCTGGGGGGGAATCACAAATTTCACCCCACACTTTATGGCACACATTGCCCACGGGTGAAAGTAGCAGAGGTCTCAATCTTTTAGCTGGATTGGAAGGTAGAACCTTCAGGTCTCATGGATAATAGGTGTGGTAAAAACACTCCCAACACCAAAATCATCATGCATGCATGTACACCAAGGATAAGTTAGGTGGTCATCGAAAGCCACTCTCCTTCTGAAAAAAGGTGATGCAAACAGAAATGCTAGATCAACAAAGACCTGGGTAAGCAGCCATTTTCTAGACCATTGGGATGAAATGCAGGGTAATTTCGGATACACTGAGGTCTGTTAATCAGAGCCAAATGATGTTCAAGAAAAAGCATGCATACCAAGGATTAAGAAAAAGAGTTCGGTCTCACTCACTGCCTCCTTCCCTCTTGTTTCTGCTCTGGGTGCAAGAGTCTTTCATTGTTATTAAACCACTGGAAGTCAGAAACATTTCGTGGTCTACTGGAAATAACTGTGAAATCTACTAGTAGGTCCTAATCCTCCCTCTGACTACCTGTTCTAGATCTTCCATTGCTTAGCAGATCATCAGCTATAAAGAATTGCCTCTTTGCTTAGTTTTTTTTTTTTAAAGCATTACAGCAAAAATTTAAGGCCTTGCTGTTTTCAACAAGAGTCATAATTATGAACCTAGCAGTTTGAAAGCAAGGTATTTGAAAAGTAGAGAAATAGGTACCACTTTACCAGGAAAGGTAACAGTGTTTCATACACTCCGGTGTCTAGTCATGCCTACCACATGCCTACCAGATGCAGACAGCCCTGGCTCTTTGGCTACAAACAGAGATGAGCACTGAACCCTAGAGTTGGATACGACTGGCTTTTGAGCAAGGACGACCTTTACCTTTACTAATTTAAAAGTCAGCGCTGGGAATATATCTCTAGAAAGATACCACAGAAATACAGACAGCTCTTTTTTCCAGTGGCAACCCACACTACACTTAACATGATACCACGCTGGTATGTTTCACACTGAAACATGCCTCAACAATTTCATTCATGGCTGCCCCAAAAGGAGGCTATATTGTGGTTGAAAGTGTGGTTGGTTCAAGAAGAAACAAGCGTACAGTACAGAAGTCAAACATGCACAGACATACATACACAAAACGTCTACACATCTCGTTTAAGGGAGAACCTGATGGCCATGTGTTGTGTGTTGAAAACAACAACATCGTCCTGCTAAGTTACAACAATTTAGCAAGTTAGTCTGCAAGACTTTGTTAGATTGATCCCTGCACCAGAGCCTAGTGGTCAATTGTCCTTAAGAAATCAAAACCCTTTGGATGAATCATGTTAACGCCTAGGAAAATGCAAAACCCATGCTCACCTTAATCTTGAATCTTTTCTTCATACCCGCGGAGACCAGGGGACCCTGCTGAAATCGCAGGGTTTTTGCTAGAGCTTCAGCTTCAGCTTTGCTCTTTCTCGGCACTGGCCGGGATCAAACACAGTTTAATCTGAGAGTTTCAGTCGCCTTACGGCTAAGAGCAAAAGAGGGCTATGGTTGACCCCTTTTAGATCATCAAAACCAAGACCATCTGGAGAAGGCATCGTTGCATTTGCAGGGAAACACTCAAGCTAAGAGGGATCCAGCACTGCAGAGATGGAGCAAGACGCTAGATATGCAGCCTCCCTCTGAAAACGCTCCCCTCCACATTCATGAATAATCCTGTTTCTTAACCAGGCCGAAACATTTGCCAAGCCTCCAATCCAAGCACACCAAACATGTCCTCCAAAACATCTGGTTGGGGTGGCAGACGGCGCCTTCTTTGCCTGGATTCCCTGGAACTTGTTTTGCAGGGACCAAAAACTCTGCTTTCAAAATGAAGCAAACGGACGGCGCTGGATACTGTTCATATCCAAGCTGGTTTCACAAGAAATCTAAGCAGAACATGCTCAGAGGGCATGGCGTCCGATCCTGCCCACATTTTCTCAGGGCAAAACCCTGCCGTTTTCAACAAGGGTCATAATTATGAATAATGGTTGCATAGATTTGCAGGAAGAGAATTCAGCTGCATGAAGCGGCAACTCGGTTTAGCAAAACAGCCGCGAGACCCACAACTACACTGTAACCCACTTTCTGAAACGGAAAGAGCTGCAGTTGTCTGTTCATGTATTGAACTCATAACTTCTTTGCCTTCCCAGCATTTGCCCACTGGCCAGATTTAGTTGTAAGCACCCCGGGGCAGAATCTGCCTTTTCCATTACATCACATTCTAAATTACCATGGAGACTGATAACACTTCCATAATGACCAACCCTAGCCTGAAGAGAAGTCTGGATTGGATAGCATCATGATTTATTTATTTATTTCACTATGGCCTGTGAAACACCACGTCCAGCCTACAGCTAGGACTATAGACATCAGTCTGAGCCACTTCTTACATGGGGGGCATCTAACCTCATAATCATGGCACCAGATTTCCTTTTAAAAGGATCAGTGGAATTCCGAACAGGATCTAATTATCCACGTGTTGGTCTGTGTGTGGCGGGTTCATATATACATTTTCTTAAAGTACAAAAATCCTTTGCAATAATCCATCAATGCACATTCTAGGAACAGAAAACCCAATTGATATGTTGAAAAACAGATACAGTATTTCTCAGCCTGATCGCCAAAGGACCGCTCTACTCCAGGCGTGTCAGAAACCACACCGCTCTATTCCTTATAATTAGCAAAATGCCATGCAATAATAAACAGTTTGCCAAGGATTTCAGAAGCTTAAACCTGCGTTTGGTCTCACGAGAGAAACCAAGGAGCTTCAGAGCCAAAATCGCAGCATGACTAATTCTAACCCATATTTTCAAAAACCCTCTTTGCCGTCCACGAAATCCCAGCCCTCGGCTTGAATTTAGGCCCTGTCCCTTTGCGCTACACCATGTTTCTCCATAGAAAGGAGGGGTGTTTACTTTTGAGAAAGCCTATGCAGGGCTCTACGACTGCTCAGACTTCAATATTCAGGGCAACATCAAAATGAGGCAGTCTCAATGCCAGTCTCTGCTTGCGATGGTGCCTGATCAATAAGATAATAAATATCTCCGAAACAAGAATGAAAGGAAAGATTTATGTCCACCGACATGAGCTAAAAGCAAGGCTTTAGGGCAGGGTCCCCCCAACCTTTGTTTTTTGGACTTCAGTTCCCAGAAGCCGAAGTCAATTCCCCAAAGCACTGATCAGCCAATGTATGGACTGAGGCTTCTGGGAATTGAAGTCCCATTGTGGGACATGAGCCCCATATTGGGAAGCACTGTTTTAGAGGAAGAAAAGCAGTGAAGGAACATCTCGGTTGTCTTCTAGCCCTTTTAAAACAGAAGGCAAATTCTCTACGTGGTAGCATACCTCTCGAAAAACGAGAGCCCAGCCACATCTATGATTTCACCATCGGCGTGTCTGATAAGAAACGTCAACCCTCTACCGGTTCCCCTAAGAACATCCCTTTCAAAGGCAGGGGCCTAGATATCCCCGGCTATTCTTCACAAAACAGGCTTGTCTTCCAAAAGGCAGGCAACCAAACTAATCCCACCCACCCTCGGCATAAAAACAGCATCTGCTCGTCACGATTTAAACTCCATCTGTTTTTTAAGCAGCGGAATGGGCTACTTGGAAAGAAGTAGCCTTTTATCCATGCCTTGCCCCACGAGTGGGGGCAAAAGCATTGATTTAATCATCTTGGCATTTTAAGAGCTCCGGTGGCTTAGGAGGACCACGAGGTAGCCGAGCCTCTCAGTTTTGAAAAGCTCACCCAAAGCAAAATAACACACATACACACAAACACACCTGGCTTGCACAACACGAGCTCACCCTGCCCTGCCTCTGCCAGCATCACTCTGTATGTATTTTCTGCAACAGCTGCATTGACATACTGGGGGTACAAATGCACAGGAACTCAATTCCATGTGCAAGCTGGACCCATCAGAAATGCAACAGCTGCCCCCCCCCCATCACTGTCCGCCACCCACTCTTTGCACACATGCAGGCTTCGTGACTACATAGAACACACACGGCGAGCCCAAAAGGGGTGGGCGGACGGCATGCAGGTAAGCAGACAGGTTTTTATCCACAGGATTTCAAAGCAGTGTGTTCTTTAGGTCACAGACCACATTGAACACACTTGTGTGTTTGAAAGAAATGGGGGGCAGCGGGGGGGGAATGATAGGACAAAGATGATGGATTGGGAGGGGTTGAGTAATTAAAATGAACATTGCTGAGGTTTTTTTTTTGGGGGGGGGGATTAAAAACTTACATCATTTCTTGGCCATTTTCCCCCTTCGGTCATTCTACACAGCAGTTGGGAGAGAGTACCTGACCCCAAAATAAATATAACCACATTATGGAAATTGATGAGGACAGGCAGAGAGCAGGAGACGGACTGGATGGGGAAACTAAAGGGCCACGTTAGCCAAAAAAAAAAGTCCCTTTCTGGCCTCCCCCCCCCCCCCCCGGCCACTTCACAGTAGACAAGTCTGGGAACAGATCCAGGGAGCTGTCCACTGCCTGCCCTAAACTGGTTGTAGGAAAAAATGATTCCTAACCCACTCCGCTTCTTCTGAGGAACACCAAAGGAATGATAGGCGGAGGAGAGGAGAGGAATAAATATCCCATTTGGGGAAAAAAACCCCAAAAGAGTGAAAGAGCAGCTGGGGTGGGGGTAGGGATCATAAAGCTTTGCAGCTCCTCCTTCCTCCTCGGTTTGACACGTTCAAATCGGAGGCGGTGGGAAGGGGTGGGAGAGAAGAAACGATTGATGGAATGAAGAGGATCCTTGAAATATCATCATCATCATCATCAAACTGTTAATTTCATACATACTACCTTAACAGTTCTTAGGTCCTTGGTTAGGTCTTGAAGTGTTAATTTTATACTAGTCTTTGATTGTGAATCTAATGGTAAATTTTGGAGGATGATGATGATGAGAAGGCATTGCTATACCAGGAGAGGCATGAATTGAGGACAAAAAAAAAATCACAAAATATTGCAATTTGAAAATTGAAGTTGAGTGTTTATGGAGGAAGGCATCTGTAGTTCCCATAGTGATCAGATATCTTGGAGGAATACTCCCTCGATATTTGGAAATTTTGGATTTATGGGACTGAACATCCTAACTCTACAAACCAATGACTTTACTTAACAACATACTCAACATACTTAGATGCTGCCTTAACAGTTCTTAAGTCCTTGGTTAGGTCTTGAATTGCTATCTCCTCCACTATGAATCTAATTGTAGACTTTTATTATAATGATAATAATAATAGGGAAGATCAAGACATCATCCTCCCCATGCTAATTTCCTCAGCCAGAGTCATATCAAAAATCAATTTGAAACCACTTTCAAAAGCTGTTTGTGTTCTTCTTGAAATCCAGACATCAGTAGTCTTGCAAACAAGTTGTCTCATGTTTTAGGACAGTGATGGCGAACCTTGGCACTCTAGGTGTTATTGGCCTTCAATTCCCAGAAGCCCAAGTCCTTGTGAATCCACATGAATGGTTTTTACTGCACAGTAAACCCATTCATGTGGATTCACAGGGACTTGGGCTTCTGGGAATTGAAGGCCAAGAACACCTGGCGTGCCAAGGTTCACCATCATCGTTTTAGGACCTGGTTCTAGGTTTATACTATTTTTTTAATCTACAGGGAAAATCACTTGGTCTGGCACTGAGAATCTGATATGGGAAGATCACTTTCTCAGTAAATATCTGGAGAGTGGGGGACTCCCCCAACCCACCCCCAATGTGTGTTTTCAATATTGGACTGAAGTACGGAGGGAATGGGTCTCCCCATCAATATCTATAGCGCTACAGAGGTTGCTATGATACAGCTGGTCACCATAGTCTCAATTCCCGTAGCAAAGCATTTTGAACACCGCTTAGACAGTGCACAACTCAGCCATGTAAAGCTTTCGTCTTCCACAGCTCAGTTTTGCATTTGAGGAGGGGGAGAAAAAGACCCCACCGTTGCAAGATTTGCTTTCCTACGTGCAACCAATCATTACTTAATTAATATTGTGACACACATTTGATGCACACTCAGTATTGCTGAAGCATGAAACTATGCATCTCCTCTTCCCAAAATGTTGGCCATAATCCTGCTCCTTAGTGTGGTGAGATGCAGTAGAGTAGGCCTATTGAATCAGTAGGGAGGTAGCGAGTTAACTTTAGTTCTTCAACCTGCAGTAACTGAGACTTACTTGAGTGGAGTAAGTCGAATCTTGAGTAGGCCCACTTGAACCAATGCAATTTTATGAACGCATAGACTCCTCGAATCCCCATTGATTCAATGGGTCTAATCTTGTGTAATTTGCTATACTAAGCAATGTGATTTGGGCCATTTATTTGCTGGCATTTCTCCTCTCTGTTTCTGAATGGAGGACCAGGGTCAGGATTCTGATCAAAGGTGGAGAACGAAAGTAGATTAATATCATTCTTGGCAATTTTGTAGTTTAACCTAATGATGCCATCCAGATTGATGGTCCTTCCCCACCTCCCAATTCTGGACCATTATTTAGGAGGGGGAAAGAGTTAACTTTAACAATGGGACCCTAGTGTAAAGGATTCTGGTGTCAAACAAAGGAACACACAGTCAACACAATAAATAGTCAAAGCCTGAAAGAGGGTTGAGTGGGCTTTTACACTCCAGATGTTTCCCAGATGAATTTCTAGGCCAATTAGTCACATTCTGCTAAACCATATTTTTCAAATCCCAAGACCAAACCTTGTCCTGAATTCCTGCAGGGTTCCTGTCATGCAATACTGGGCTAGATTGAGCAGACTGGGTATAATTTCCTATGTGTCCTATGATTCATGTGCCCCATGGACTACAATGCTTCTAATCCATTCATGACCACATCCAATCCTATGGCCCTCCTCTTCTTTTCAAGGCCTATCTATACAGCTGTTCCCCAGAAATCTCAGCCACCTTCAAAATCTCCTCTCAAAGCTAGGCAAATTCTTTACCTGCAGCGCTGCAGCACTACAGCGCTATACTTAGGGTTGTCGGCACTTGTACTCAAATGCAACTGAAAGAGGGATGTAGTCATCGAACTCCTGCAGATAATTCATGGCAAGTAGCTTGTGAAAAAATGGCTCTGACCCAACACCTTGCGCAGGTTTACCCAGGAGTCACTTTCAGGTAACTCTGTGAGATTTTGTAAGCAAGCCATGCAATCAATCAAAAAATTAAAATCATAGTAATACAGAAAATTTGCATCTAGCCTTGCTTTTTATGACACCACTTCTGAGGTATCTCAACACTAGACACAAATCTGTTGGTACCTTTCATTTCTAGTCCCTTGTGTTTCTTTTTTTTTAAATGAGGATGAATGCTAGGCAGCTATTATGACTCACATTTGTTTAAAATTGATAGTTTTCAAAATGGATTTTGAACAGCTGCTTGGCAAGGTTTTTCAGCATCATCCGCTTTGCCTGCCTGTTCCTCCGTGCTAAGGTGCACCTTCAAATTATCTTTTAACACAACCCCAAATTTGCTTGGAAATAGCTCCAAAATACAAGCAAGGCGCTAAGGATGGAATTTTAAAATAAGAGTTTAAAAAAAAAAAACATTGCAGCTGTCAAGGCAAAGGAGCACAGATGCTCCCCCCACCCTATACCAAATACTCCCTCCATTCTCACCCCCACCCCATACCAACCTGCCAAAATCTCCACAACTGAGAGAAATGTGATTCATCCAGGTGGCAGGATGGCATTTTCCAGTTGCCAAGCAATGCCCATTGCTGTTATTTTGGGATAAACATGTTCAGACCTTGTAAGGGACCAGCAACATCCCAAGATGTTTAAAATAAAAGAGCAGCCCACATAGCTATCTGCTCATGGCTTCTACCCATGACTCATTTCTCCCTCCTCTTTCAACCAGTTGTACCATTCCATGTCCCTAAAAGGATTAAAAAGAAGATAAGACTGATCTTGTTCTTCCTTCTAACGTCTTTCCTGAAAAGAAGAAAATGTGTGTCTATCTAACTATTTGGGGGCTTCAGTAGCTTAGTGGTTAAGATGCTGAACATGACAACTGGAAGGTTAGCAGTTCGAGACCCGGGTGCTGCACGGTGGACTGAACTTCCGTCTCTGTCCCAGCTCCTGCCAACCTAGCAGTTCAAAAGCAAGACACTGCAAGTAGATAAATAGGGAGCACTTCGGTGGGAAGGTAAATAGTCATGCCTGCCACATGTTCACAGAAGCGTCTGCAGATGCAGACAGAGCTGGCTCTTTGGTTATAAACAGAGATGAGCACTGCACCCTAGAGGTGGATACGACTAGCTTTCAAGCAATGGTGACCTATCTATCTATCTATCTATCTATCTATCTATCTATCTATCTATCTATCTATCTATCTGCCTACCTGCCTGCCTGTCTGTCTGTCTGTCTGGCTAGCTAGTTAGCTAGCTACCTATACATCCATCCACCCATCCATGAGGCATTGTGGTGCTGAAGAGAATCTCATTAAACGCTCTCCGATCCTGGTGCCATCCATCCCTAAGTCTGCCTGTTGAAGGACACAATGCAAATGTTCCAATTCATCTCATTGGAGACTATTTAAAAAACAAACAAACCCCCCAAAGTCAGACAGCCATCAAACTTCATAAAAGTAAAAGTAAACACCTGTTCCTTCAGGAAAGCAAAGAGAAATCCAGGTCAGGTAGCTGCAAGTTTGAGCTACCATCTATGAGCAGTGATATTCCAATTGGGTGTAGCTACCTCTAGAAACTGAGCTGCCATGTATTGTTATCAAAATCTATCATTTGACTGGTACGAAATTAACAGTTCGGGGCCTAAGAACTGTTAATGTAACATCTAAGTATATACAGGCAGATCCTAGTAAAGTTGGTTTTTTAAAATTAGGATGTTCAAGTCCCATAAATCCAAAATTTCCAAATACTGTACTGTATATAGGGAGTCATTTAGGTATTTGTCCAGGGGCTCCAGTCACTATAGAGATACCACGACAGATTACTTCCTCCACAACCACTCAACTTCAGTTTGCAAATCGTGATTTTTTTGTGATTTTTCTCCAGCTGTTTATCTTCAATTCAGGACTCTCCTGGCATAGCAATGTCAACAAACCAGGTCTTCTTCTTTTCCACAACAGTTATAACAGGATGATGATGATGATGATGATGATGATGATGATGATGATGATGATGATGATAATGATGATGATGATGATACAATTGCAGAATTGGGCAAGAAACGAAGAGCAGCATTTCCTTCACCCTCCCCTGGCTGATTTTTCTCAAACATGGTTGCATCAAGTTGAAGAACCCAACCCGGTGTGAGAATTTTGCTAATTTCAAATGACACAACTGTGTAAAACTGAAGCTGTAGCAACACTCATACATGCAAAGACAGAATTTCCAATAAGTATGTGCTGGCAATATGTGCAGGGAAACAACTGCAAAAAGACCAGGACAGGTAGCAATATTCTTTTATGTATATACTGTAAAGGTAAAGGTTTCCCTTGCTTGAAAGCTATTCATTCATTCATTCATTCATTCATTCACTCTCTCTCTCTGGCAATGCCTGTTTCTTTTTTAGCCACTTTTTAGCACCTATCTAATGAACCTCTTGGTTCCAATCTTGCAAAGATGCCATTTAGCACTCCATTCTTTCCAGCAAATCAATGCAAATTAAGTCACCTTCATCTTCTCCCCCATCTGGGAATCTTGTTATCTCTGCAGAAGGTAAAGATCTGTCTCTCTTTTTTTATTTTATTTTACCACCACCACTCCCACCACCCCTTTACCACCTCCATGCCACCTATGACAGAGCAAGCCACTGGGCAAACAGTTCTTCTCTTTGCTTTGCCAACCAGCCAAACTGGCCGGTTGTACTTTGGTACAGAGGAGATGGAGCGACTGCAAAGAAATGGAGGTGAATCCAGAACTAAATGGATTTGAGGAGAAGGTGGAGGAGGTTGGAAGGTTTGAGAATTCAAGTCACACTTGCCAAGGCAATGCCATAAAATAAATAACTCCACTGCCATCCTACTTTCCCCCCACTGGCTGACTCTTCCCATCTGGCCTTCCCTATGCATAAAATTCATTCCCCCCCCCCCCTTTGCTGAAATATTGACCAAACCAACAGAGCAAGGAGTCTTCCTCTCTCTGGTCTTCGTCTTTCCAAAACCACTTGTTTTCTAACTCGGGTAGAAAACGTGACATGTCATTTGGGAAATTAAACCAAAATATTTCCATCCAGATTTCTGCCCTCCCCCAACATACACAGATTCAGTCCTTTCCTCCTTGTCTGCTTGGAATGACTTATTCTCTGCCAGTTTCTCCATGAATCCCATGCTTATGGGAGCCCAAACCACCCTCTCCGGTACATGTCAGCCTCTCAACCATCATTTGCACACATCAGAGCCGAATAGGGAGCAGATGTTGCCCGGATATAGCTATCTAAATTCTAAGCAGAAACAGAAATCTCTAGTTAGACATGTGTGTGCGCGTGCACATAGATAGATAAATACATCGATAGATGCATATAGAGATTCAGCAGCTGATCAACAGTCAATCAATCAATAACTAACTGAGCATTAAGCCAAATACACTGACAGGCATGCTCAAAAGACAAGACATGACAAAATATTTATGGAGAGATAATATACCAACGTCATACAGATCACGAGGCCATGTTGAATCCTTTTGCTGCCTTGTCCTCAGTAAAGATTATTATTATTTTTCCTTTGTGTGTATTTGGGTAATTTTTTTGTTTATTTGCAATCTCTCTCTCTCTCGGTTGATTTTGGTTTGGATACGGTGGGTCTGATTCTCCTTCTTCTCCAGGCCGCTGGGGGGGGGGGGGGTTGCTGGTTATAGTAGTGGCAGGAGGGGGGGATGATGGCTTTGCCTGTCGCCTCCTCTTCCTTGCTGCGGCGGTCCCGTCACCGAGTCAGGCGCGGAGAATCAGAGCCCAAGGCGGAGAGATGGCGGCGGGGGAGGATGATGGTGGTAGTGGTTGGGGGTAGAAAGGGGAGAAAATGGGGGGAAATAATAAAAAAAGGAGGGGAGGGGGAGGGGAGGGGAATAATAAGGCCAGGCCAGGCCAGCAGGTCCATTCAGCGGGTGCCCAGGAAGAACATGAGGATAACATTGATGAGAAGCAGGACCACAATGACGGCGAAGACCACCACGGTTTGGACATCCAGGGTCATGGTACAGTGCAGGACGCTGTAATGCTCCAGATGGGGAGCCGCCGGCAGGCTCGGCGCTGTCAACCGCTGCTCGGCCAGACTGTCCATACATCCACCATGCTAGAAGGAAGAGGAGGAGGAGGAGGAGGAGGAAGAAGAGCCGAGGAAGAGGATGGTGGAGGAGGAAGAGGGCGCGCGCGCGCTGGAGGGAGAGAGCCACGGCCGTCTAGGGTGTGTTCTTGCCCTCGGGCGAGGATGGATTGTCTGGGTTGCAGCGGCCGGTGGGGCGTTGTGTGGGGCACAGCTGGGTGGATCGGGAGAGCCCCGGAGCCCGTGGATGGGTGGTCCTCTCCTCCTTCGCTCTCTTCCTTCTCTCTCTCTCTCTCTCCTTCCTTTTTTCAGTCTCGCTCAGCCTCTGATCCGCGGCGGGGACCGGCGAGGCACGGCAGCCCCAGCGGCATCGCCCACCGGTGAGCGAAGGACGCAGCCAGGGAAGGGAGGGAGGGAAAGAGAGGGAGGGGGAGGGAGGAGGCTCCCGGGGAGGAGGCTGGGGTTTCTACCTCCCACCCACCCACCCCCAAGCCCACCCCCGCGGGTCACTTTCTGCCTCCGCGCCCTCCTTCCCCCGGCGGTGGAGACAGAGGATGATGATGATGATGAAGATGATCTGTTGCTCAAAGAGCTAGGAAAGGGGAGGGGAGACCGAGCTCCGAGTCGGAAAAAGAAGGTCCTTCGCTTCCCTTCCTTCTGGCCTTTGCTCTTCTTTCCCAAGGTCTGCCCTCTTTCTTTCTTTCCTTCCTCCCTTCCTTGGCCTTCTCCCCTTCCCTTCTTTTCTTGTTCTTCCTTCTAGAAATCCTCCTGGTCGCTGAGTCTTTCCTTTCTCCTTCCTTCTTCTTCTCTTTCTGACTTTCCCCTCAGGAGAGGAGGAAGGAGAAAGGAAAGAGGGGAATGGAAGGAAGGAAGGAGGAAGAGAAAAGAGAGGTTTTCCCCCTTTTCTTCAGCCTCTCTCCTCCTTCCCACTTTCCCCTTCTTGTACCTTCCTTTCTTCTTTTCTCATTCCTTCCTTCCTTCACTTCCTCTTAACACCTTCCCTTCCTCATTCACTCCATTTTCTTCCTCCTGCTCTCTCCCTGTTTCCGTCTCTTTCTCCTCCCTCCCTTCTCATTTAATTTCCCATTTAATTTTTAAGCTGGTACAAAGGGCACATCAACTTCAGGAGGTCCCCAAACTGAGCATGAATGCAGCCACATTCCCCTGTCATTCCTTCAACAACATGGGCAGGAGGTAGATTGTCACTGAGTGTGGAGGCTCCGTTTTTCTATCCTGGGCTAAATGGAGCCACCAATGAGGTCTCCCTAGCTTAAAAGCCAGCTGTATCTGACTCTAGTGGTCAGTGCTCATCTCCGTTTACAACCTAAGAGCCAGCGCTGTCTGCATCTGTAGATGTTTCCATGGTTATATGGCAGACATGACTAGACAACAGGTCCTTCAGCTAGACCAGTGATGGCCAACCATGGCACTCCAGCTGTTCTTGAACTTTAATTCCCAAAAATCCTGATCAGCAGGTGTGTTGATTTGGGCTTCTGGGAACTGAAGTCTAAGAACAGCTGGAGTGCCAAGGTTGCCCATCACTGAGCCAAACAAACTGCTAGCGTTACATTATAGGCTTAGTAATTCATTGGCTGCAACTCGTATCCTAGAATGCATTTTTTTATTGAAGCAGGAGAAAATGTCACTGGCGTGAATTTGTTTAAGGTGGTTCCCATCTTGCCATGAAGTGACCCACAAACTATGATCTCAGAGCCATCACCCACATGACACACACACATGAAGCATGACATGCAGGATTTAACACCGGGACTGCAATGGACTGCCACAGCCTTGAGGATATGGACAAGGTGCACCTTCACAGCCAGTCCATCTAGCATGGCCTCTTCTGCCTCCATGACCCTTGGGAATCAGACTTCCTCCTGCGCTTGTTTTGCCATTTGGCCTAATATGATGGTTTCCAGTGGCATTTCCTTCACTGAGGATGACAATCACCCCACTTAAAGGGGCTCATCTGCCCGTAGCTGTTGGCTCCTTGAGGGAGTCAGGTTAGTTAATCCCCACCTGACACTTGGCATTAGACTTAGTAATAATTGTAACACAATTAATCTTAAAGGGAATTTTACTACTCCTTAACTCTGAGCAGAAATGCTCCTTTTAAAAATATATTTTAAGTACTCTCATTTTAACTTCTGTCTCTTGATAAATTTCAATTTCTGCTATTTTGTTGTTGTACTATACTGGTCTTGGATCATAATAAAGATTGATTTCATTTAATTGGATTACTGAAAAGATGAGTTAAATCCATGGCATTGGTTGGAACCATGACTTTGGGGCCTTGTGCCTTCTTGAGGGATGACCCCAGGTAAGAAACCAGATGTTGTTGAACCTCTGCAGGGTTTTGGTTGGTCTGCAATAGTCTCTCTGCGGGTTTTACCGGATGGTTGGCCAACCCCTCTCCAGAATTCGGGCAACTTGAACTCTGTAATCAAGTCCTGCCAGCTCAGTTCTCTGCAGCTTTTAAAACTTGTGCCCGGTTGCCTCCTGCCAAAGTAATTGTGGATAATGAACTCTCTCAACCAGAGATTTCTCATATGATTTGCATCAAAAAGTGCTCTGCATTAGTCACAGAGAAGGTTCCTTTTGGAGAGATCAGAAAAAGTCACTTTTTTTTTTTTTGCAGTAAAACTTTCAGTTAGAATGGATTCTCATCAGCCATTCTGGCCTAATCTGGAAAATATGGTCCAAATAAAGTAATCTTTAACCTCTTGAAACCTGCCCTATTGTTAGCAGATACAATAACACTTAACATACTGCCCCATAGAGCTTAGTGCCCTCTTTGGGTGGCTCTCAAGGTAATTCGCATTTTGTTCTCATTAACATGTGGGGAACTAATTTTTCTGACCTCGGAAGGATGGAAGGCTGAGTCAACCTTGAGTCCCACCTGGATTGAACACACAATGTTTGGGCTGCAGTACAGCTATTGAGCCACTGCACTACTGGGGCTCTTGTATCCCAATTTGAGCCAAATGGGATTTTGTAAAAACCACCACCAGCACCTTTTCAAAATGTAAATATTTTTTCTCAACTCTTATAATTTAACAATTTAGGGTAAAGGTTAAGGTCATTTTTGCTCAAAAGCCAGTCTTATCTGACTCTAGGTTTCAGTGCTCAACTACATTTACAGCCAAAGAGCCAGGCTGTCTGCATCTACAGACATATCTGTGGACATGTGGCAGGCATGCCTCGACACCAGAGTGCATGGAACGCTGTTTACATTCCCCCTGAAGTGGTCCCTAATTATCTACTTGCAATTCCTTGCTTTTGAACTGCTAAGTTGGCAGGAGCTGGGACAGAGGAGCTCACTCTGTCATGCAGTGCTCAGGTCTCAGACTGCTGACCTGCCAACTTTCCAGTCATCAAGTTCAGCGTCTTAACCACTTGAGCCACCACAGTCCCAATTTAAGGGTAAGGCGAATCCTTCTCTGTATCTAGTCTACTCTTATTATACTAAGACCACAGACAGCTTATCAGTTAATAACAGAGGCACTGATGGTGATGAAAGAATATAATCAATTTGCTTTGGCTATAAAGTAGACCTCCCCCTCCCCCCCAAAAAAAAAACCTTTCCAAAAGTAAGGGGCAAGACACAGGACGAGAAAGGCATTGACCCATGCCGTCATGCATTCGTCCACTGACGTAGGAAACAGATTAAGCGGTTGCACCTCATCTCTGCCTAGGTTTCCCCTTCCCCGTCCCTTGTTGTATCAAAGTGTCAAGAGCATCTTTGTCTAAGCTGTACCCACTTCAGCTGACTCTTTGCAAACACAGCTTAAGAAGTGGACATAATGGCCTTCATCCTCTCAGAAGTCCTTTTCTATCTCATACAACGGTTTCTACCATTGAGTTCTTTGCTGAAGAGCTCTTCATTTTCCATTCTCCCCAACATTTCTTTTTAAGGCCAAAGCAAACTGTTGGTTTTAACTACTGTATACTCACTGAATCAAGTGGATTTACATAATAAGGTCTTAATTATGTATCAGTTGATTCAATGGGTTTACCTTGAGTGGGACCAACCCCTTAGATCAGTGATGGCCAACCTTGGCACTCTAGGTGTTCTTGAACTTCAATTCCCAGGAGCCCTGATCAGTAAGAGTGCTGACTTTGGTTTCTGGGAATTGAAGTCCAAGAACACCTTGAGTCCCAAGGTTGGCCATCAAAGACATAGATGGCCTCCTTCTGACACTCAAGGTGATGTGATATCCAACTCTATCGCCTCCTCCTTCTACATGTGTGAACATCCATGTTGAGTAGATAGGGAGAATGTCTACTTCTCCTCCAAAATCTATGTGCACCATGACTTCAGCTATGGTGAGATATGAAGCCATGACATTAGCATTAAATCTCGATCTAGTCTGGTAGACCTTATTTGCTCTCATTTGACTGGACTGCTTCCTCTTCCCCAGGTCTGGCCAGGTTATCCTGCTATGGTTATTGAGTAGACCCTACCAGCAGCAACTCAACACCAAGGGTCAGGAGCAGGGGTGTGCAGGGTACCATGGGAAGGTGCTGGACAGGGAGTGGTGGGGGTGGAGGAATCCCATACATTGCTATTGGCACCCCAGGGCGTCAGAGGTGAGGTGGAACAAAGCCTGATTGCCCAATATACCAGCATGTGCCTGGTCAGGAGGCGGTTAACTAAGCTGACAACCCTAAAGACTAATGGCCTTAGGTGGTGAAGTTCAGAGGGAAGGGTGAGGGTCCCCAAGTGGATTAAACCCCACTTGAATCCATCGTGATGGAGCCTCATCCATCCTGGCTTGGGGCTGAGGAGGACTTTGCATGCCAAAAGGGCTCAGGACCAGAAAGTGACTTACAGAACTGGATCAGTGGTATGGGTGTCATACTGCGATGTGGAAAGCAAATGAAAGGCCCCTGCATTATATTCTCAGGAAGTCTTTGTGGCTGATTGCCATGATGATTGACAATATTCAGATTTGGATTTGGATATGGGAGAAGAAGAAGATGCTGATGCTGCTGCAGCAGCAGTTTACTCTTCCATTTGTTGGGTCATTGGATGTCCCAATATCACAGCTACCTGCTTGAGTTCAGAGCAGAAAGGCATCAAAAGCCATTCAAAATATTCATGTTACCCAAAAGCCATTCAAAATATTCATGTTACCCACTCACAATTGAAAATTAATGGCTTGAAGCAATTCTAAATGTTGAGATAAGTACTTAATAATTTTCTTAATAAAACTTTGACTTTTTTTTACCCTCCGAGAACCTATGTGCCTTCAAGTACATTCAAGCATATAATATTTGGCTAAGATACTGATTTAAATTTCTAACCCCAGCCCACCAGAGACTCAGTCCAGAAAACTGGTGGGTAGATGCTATCATAGCTTTACCAGATCTTAGAAATGGGGTTTATGGGGACCATGGGCCTTTGAGTCCCCTGGCCGGTATGGTGAGGAATGATATTATCTGGGAATTTGGCGGATTGAAGTCCAAACAAGAAAATTCACTTTTCTGAGCACAGGTTGTTGGTTTTTTTTAAAACTTCATTTGCATAAAGATTATCTGAGTTTAATCCTGATGATTTCCTGCTAAAAAGACTCAAGGCAGAAGATAATTATTTCCCTACCTGAGACCTTGAGCAGCTGTTATTAGTCAAAAAGGGCAATCCTAATGGAAAGTAATGTCAATTATGAAGTAAACCTCTGTGGGTAGAAACTGCCTCATGCCAGCTGGTATTAGAGGTTTGGTATCAGAGGTATCTGCTAGCCTGAAGAAGAAGAAGAAGAAGAAGAAGAAGAAGAAGAAGAAGAAGAAGAAGAAGAAGAAGAAGAAGAAGAAGAAGAAGAAGAAGAAGAAGAAGAAGAAGAAGAAGAAGAAGAAGAAGAAGAGCAGCCCAAGGTAAGGGGGAAATGCAAATCAGGATGGCAAACTCGACAGCCTCTCTTAGCCGGAGTGGGCATTTAGGCTGAGAGAAATCCCATGAAATTGGCTGAGAGTGAGTCTCTCTATTGAGCTATATGCTCTCTTAAAGTGTTTTTCAGAATGGTTGCGTGGTTTAACCGAATTCAGTATATTTGGAGATTGGGAGAAAAAGGTTCCTTTCATGGAATGAAAACTCCCACAGTCAGGGGTATGCTGGCCCACAGGGATACAGGGACTCTTCCCGGTGCACCCCAGTGACTGGCACCCCTCAGAGGCAGGCAGAACTACGTCACCGGGTTACATAATTCACCTGGACACAAGATTTCACCCCACCCCCTACCCCAATAGGCATCCCCCATCACTCCCTGTCCACCACCCTCCCAAGGTGCCCAGCACACCCTGGGCTGTGCTAGATATGTTGGCTTGGGCACAATTGTCCCCAAAAAAGTAACTTGAGTAGCTCCTAAAAATCTCTGCCATATTCCCATATCATAGCAGAGCTCCCTGCCCAAACCTTTCTCCATTTTGTTAAGAGAGGAAATAAGAATTTGCAAAATCTGAGCTGGGCTGTTAATGACATGATCTCCAAGAGGTCATCAATCCATCAAGAAGCAACCTTACAGTATGAAACAAGAATAGCAAAGGTCAAGGTCTCCCTTGCTCAAAAGCCAGCCATATCTGACTCTAGGCTAGGGCGTGGTGCTCCTCTAGATCTGCTGGCCTGCCCATCTTCCAGTTGTCAAGCTCAGCATCTTGGCCACTACGCCACCATGGGCCCTTAATATTATCCTTTGCCTGGCCACTTCTCAGGGCGGATGCAGTCTCAATCATACCCAGCCCTGAGGAGGTCATCTGAGCCAACCATGGTGGGAAAGGCATCCATGTACCTTGTAATTTGGCCCATGGCATCATTTCATGTGGGCCCCCCACCCATCCAAGGGCACTCAAGAAACAAAATGGCTGACCCTTTGAAGATGTTGGGATAAAATGGCCACCCCCATTGTACAGGCAGGGCAAAATGGTCATCCAGCCTGCAAAGCTGACTGAGAGAGTATGACTCGGCCTCTGGCTTGAAAAGATTGGTAACCCCTGGTCTTAGTGGTTAGGCCAACGGTGTCAAGGACCCCAGACTTCCCTGAGTGGTCTTCTCCAGATGGTTGGGGCTACATATCACAACATTCTTGGGGTCAATTCATTGAGACTTAGGAGTTCCACAGATCTGGTAGGCAATGCGTTGGGAAATGGATCATTGGGGAAGCTTGGAAGAGAGTGTGTGTGTGTTAACAAGAGAGAGAGAGAGAGAGCATCATATACAGTCAAACCTCACATAAAGAGTGCTTTGCTTAAAGAGCGTCTCGCTTAAAGAGCAGCATTTTCTCTGAATGTTCGCTTCGCTTAACAAATAAAACTAACCAAAAACTTGCTTAACAAATAAGTCGGGGTTCCCAATCCCCCCCACAATTGGTCATTTACAATGGTGTTTCACTTAAAGAGCAAATTCGCTTAAAGAGCAATCCTGTGGAACGCAGGCAATGCGTTGGGAAATGGATCATTGGGGAAGCTTGGAAGAGTGTGTGTGTGAGAGTTAACATTGCGAGGTACAACTGTATAAGCATTAATACCAGGCAATTGCTTTGTTGCATCACTCATTAGATGTTTATCTGTATTCTCTTTACCAGTGGCACCATTATTTTGAGGTTGAAGCAGATACTCAAAGGGTTCAGTATCAATGACAGACACAAAAACACCCACATGGGAAACTAGCACGAACTGTCCGCAGATTAAGTGCTTTCGGAAATGGACAAAAGTCAGAATACTCAACCATTAAGCAATTGACTACAGTAGAAAGAGCCCAGCAATTTTAAAGTTGAGAAGAGAGAATTCCTTCCTTAGTTTTCACATTTGCAAGGTCAACGGAACTAAATTTAGCCATCAGTACAGTAAATCTTTCAATGGATCACTGAAGTAAGCATTGCTGACTTCCATGGAGCCACTCTAAATATGACCAGATCTTGGAAATGTTTTCTCCTTCCTTCCTTCCTTCTCTTTCCTTCTTTCTTTTGTATCACACCAACCAGAATTTCACAATAATATTGAGACTACTAAGCTCTCCACAGGTCAATATCTGGAAGCAACCCACAGGTTGAAATCGATGAAGGTTGGGAAGGAATTGCCCATCTCTGGTTGGCTGAAAAACCTAAAGATGCTCCATCACAACTGCCACAACAACTGCCCCTTCCACCACCGTCATGATGGCTCTCTTTCCCATCCTTCTTGCTTATTGAATTTAGATCAACTTGCTGTGTTCCCAGTGCTTGGGAAGCAATGTGATTGTTTGCCTTTCAACCAACAATAAATGGCCTTGTAATCCATTCCGTATTTCAGTATCATTAAAATGACTCAAGAAACAGTCGTATAATATGGAATTAGCAGCCTGAAATTATCCACTCTAATTGGCAGCTGTAAAATTTCATGACAGTATGAGATATCTGACAATAGAACAGACCGGCCCCTTCCAACTCAGTTCCCCATGAGATTTCTGGCCATTTATTATAGAGAAGCTATAATAGCAGTTTTCCTATCTTTACAGGTATTGGAAGTACAGTAGACTTGATGATCTACAGCAGGGGAGGCCAACCTTTGTATTCCAGGTGTTATTGATCTTCAATTCCCAGAAACCCTGATCAGCTGGTGTTGGCTTATAATATCCCTTCTTACCATCATTAGACTATGTCAATGATGGCAAACCTTGGCACTCCAGCTGTTCTTGGACTTCAATTCCCAGAAAGCATGTGTGCAATAAACCCATCCACATGGATTCACAGAGACTTGGGCTTCTGGGAATTGAAGTCCAAGAACAGCTGGAGTGCCGTGGTTCACCATCACTGGTCTATGTCTACTCAGAAGTCAGCCTGATTAAGATCAACAAGTATTATTCCCACAGAGGTATGAATGAGATTGAAGGTAAAGGTGAAGGTCACTCTTGCTCAAAAGCTAGTCATATCTGGCTCTAGAGCTCAGTGCTCATCGCTTTCTTAGCTGAAGAGCCAGCACTGTCTGCTTCTGCAGATGTTTCCGTGGTCATGTGGCAGGCATGAGTAGACACTAGAGTGCACCGAGTGCTGTTTACTGAAGTGGTCCCTATTTATCTATTTGCAATTTCTTGCTTTTGAACTGCTAGGCTGGCAGGAGCTGGGACAAAGACAGGAGCTCATTCCGTCCTTCAGTACTCGGGAATCGAACTGCTGACCTGCTGTCTTTCAGTTAGTGTCTTAGCCACTTGAGTCTCTTCAGTCCCTTTGCATGAGATTAGAACCTTATTTATGTAGTTTACTTGGCCTAAATCTAAGTCTCAAATATTTGTTGAAAAAGGCAATAAATATCGGGAAATGTTGAAGACAGCAGGAAAAGTGGAAGACCAAACATGAGATGTATTGACTCCATGAGGGAAACCACAGGTTTAAGTTTATAAAAGCTGAGCAAAGCTGTCAAGGAGAAAACATTTTGGAGAACTCTTATTCATAGAGTCAGCATACGTCTGAGGCCACTTGATGGTACGTGACAAGAACAAAGTTCATTTAGACCCAATGAATCAATAGAACTTACTTAACTATGGATTTATCAAGTCCCCACTGGTTCCCATGGATCTATTTAAGTTTGGAATAACAATTGGATTCCAGTCGAAGTGGTTGTAGTTGCTACCCTAATAACCGGCATGAAAGAAGAACAAAATCAAGGCAGAGCTTTGATCTTCTAGAGCAGAGGTTCCCAACTTAAGGACTGTGGGCCAGATATGGCCCACAATGCCATTTCATGTTTTCCCCACCCCTCCAAGGGCATTTGAGAAACAAAATGGCTGCCTCTTTGAAGCTGTTGGGACAAAATGGCCACCCCAGCCCCCCATCGTGAAGGCAGTGCAAAATGGCCATCTGGACCTCAAAGCTGACTGAGAGAGCCTGGGCCGGACCCAGGCTTGAGGAGGGTGGGAACCCCTGTTCTAGAGATCAACAGTGACCTTGAACCTGCTTGAGGATCAGATATCCTTCTCTCTATCTTTCACAATAATTAAAAAAGACACATCTAACGAGTTAGAGTATTGCTCAAGCATCCTAATGGTAGTGCATGTTAAATAACGTTAGAATTATTAGCCGCCTCTCCAAGGTCTCCTTTGACAGAGGCAAAAATAAAAAGCATGATGTACATATAGAACATCTCCCATTATGTTCAATCTTTGCTGCTTCCACAGGCTCTCACACCACTGGAAAGGGGGAGGGGGAGTTTTCCTACACAACAGGGTATTTTCCCCTCTCTCTTAATGATGTGATTGTCTTCTGAAAACGTTACCAGGCGCACTGGTACGACACAGTTTGAGTTGCTACGGCACAGTGTGGGAACAATCCAGGCAGGTTGCTTGACGATTGCATTCTGTGCATGGGGGTGGGTGGGGGAGATTGCGTGGGAAGTTACAAGTGGGTGCAGAGAATAAAGGCAACCAAGGTTAAATAGCAACCTGCTAGAGATACACAGGCGGAGAGAAGGCATTGGTTTCCTG
Source organism: Furcifer pardalis (assembly GCA_030440675.1). Classification (NCBI taxonomy): domain Eukaryota; kingdom Metazoa; phylum Chordata; class Lepidosauria; order Squamata; family Chamaeleonidae; genus Furcifer; species Furcifer pardalis. The sequence continues at coordinate 15,094,991 of CP126899.1, forward strand.
AAGGAAGGAGCCCTAATCCAGGCCATGGGTCCATCTTGAAGGATCTGGAACAAGTTTGGCAAAGCAGTAGAAGACCCTCCACTTTGGGGTGGGTGAGGCGAGATGCGCCTAAATACCTACACGCACAACTCTCCGTCTGGCTTTATTGCGCTGCAAAACTGAGTTCTTACAATCAACACGGCTCACTGCACTGCAGCCCAAACTGCTGAGGTTGTGAGTTCGATCCTGACCAGGGCTCAAGGTGGACTCAGCCTTCCATCCTTCCAAGGTTGGTAAAATGAGGACACAGGATGTTGGGGGCAAAAATGCTAATGACCTTGTGAACCACCCAAATTGTGTACTAAGTTCTCATGGATGGTATTGCTATTGGACTTTCGGAAACTGATACCTTGACTTTCACAAGGGTTCAGGGATCATGAGTTAAACCAGGGGTTCCCAACCTGAGGTGTGTGGGCCAGTTATGGCCTGCAGCACCATTTCATGTGGCCCCCACCCCTCCAATGGCATTCAAGGCTTGGGAAGGTGTCCTATTTTGTTTCGGAGCGATCTGTGCCCTATTGAATCCTCTTTGTGCCCTAGATCTATAAGCGTCCCATCAGCTTGCATGTAAAAAATCTAAACAGCTACAACTTTTCTTTTGTCTTTTCAAGATGGGGGGCAGGTCACGCTCTCTCAGTTAGCTTTGAGGGCCATTCTGCCCTGCAAGCATGATGGGGGCAGCCATTTTGTCCCAGCTGCTTCAATGGGGTGGCCATTTTGTTTCTCAAATGCCCTTGAAGGAGTGAAGGACCACATGAAATGGTGCTGTGGGCTGGATCCGGCCCATGGGCCTAAAGTTGAGAGTCCCTGCTTTAGGAGATTATTTATTAATTTATTTAAATTTGTTTATCGCCCTCCTCCCAAAAGGGACCCAGGGCGGTTTACAACAATTATAAAATTATTTAAAAAAAATAAAACTCTAAAAACTTTTTTAAAAACTTAGTATTAAAAGCCAGAAATTGCAACACAGGCATACTGGAGTCAAACCAACCAATTGGCTGGGGAAATTGAACCATCCACTCCCCAGACCAAACCTGCCAGCCAGGTTTTCACTCCTTTTCTAAAAGGCAGCAAACTAGATACCTTTAAAGTGTGCTCCCCCCCCTCCCAAGAAAAAGGCTACTGTGATTTCTGCTTCGTCTCATTTGTGCAACTTTGCTTTGATGCGCTCCAGATCAAAATCAGGCCATTCAACTTCATTCTGGATTTCACGCAAATCAGTTCAAATGGGGCCAATTTGGTTAGCCTGGCAGAATTATTCTGAATCTAAAGCACTGCCGTTTGGGGGGGGGGGGGCAAAGAGATCCTAGAATTAAATTTGAAGCACTTCTCCATCAAGCAGCTAGCAATGCTAATGGCACTTTCTTGCAATACCGTAAAGATGGGTTTGGGGGGGGGGGAATTAGAGGATTCCTAACACCTTTATTCAGCAGGAAACTTGGAGGTCCACTGGTGGTACTAAGAACTGTCAAACCAGCAACCATACACTGCCTATGAAGCCAGCCCCCTTCGGAACCTGTTCTTGCTGAATGAAGGGTCTTGGAGGTCCGTAATTCTGAAAATCCCATCCCTAAGGCCTGAGTCATTTTATTTTATATATGCATTGCTGTCTGAGATCTCAGAGCAGGCTTTGAACTGTAAGGTAAAGGTGTCTCTTGCTCAAAAGACAGTCATGTCTGACTCTAGGGCTCAGTGCTCATCTCCGTTTATAGCTAAAGACCCAGCACTGTTTGTGTCTGCAGACATTTCCATGGTCACGTGGCAGGCATAACTAGACACCATTCCCACCAAAGTGGTACTTATTTATCTACTTGCAATTTCTTGCTTCCGAACTGCTAGGTTGACAAGAGCCGGGACAGGGACAGGAGCTCACTCTGTCACACAGCACTCGGGTCTTGAATTCCTGCCCTGCTGACCTTCCAGTCTTCAAGGTCAATGTCTTCACCACTAAGCCACTGCAATCCTGGCTTGACAATGCTGACTTCCAATATCAAGTCCAGCCCAACACAGTCACAATTCACATGCCTGCTGCAATGCACTACGAATGTCGAAAAATCAGACAGGATGGGAGGTAATTGAGGATGGTATGGAAAGGTATAAACTAATTGTTCAGCCTAATTCTAGGCTCCAGGGATTGTTTTCCAAGTCAAGCCGTGCAAACCTTGCCCTTCTGAAAGGGAGTGCATTTTATCACCCTTCCTCCACGACTGGTACCCATGTGTCCGCACATAAGGACTACAGCAAAGGTTCTCAACCTTTTCAAGCCAGGGGCCAGGTCACACTCTCTCAGCCAGCTATGAGGGCCAGACGGTCATTTTGCCATGCCTGCATGATGGGGGAGGTCATTTTGTCCCAACAACTTCAAAGGGGTGGTCATTTTGTCTTTCAAATGCCCTTGGAGGGATGGGGGCCACGTGAAATGGTACCAGGGCCAGATCTGGCCCACATGCCTTAGGTTGGGAACCCCTGAGCTACAGGGTTAGAGAGACATAAATGTCCAGACAAGAGGACAGTGCTGGGAAAGGTTGAAGGCAACAGGAGAAGAAGAAGTCCAAACAGAAGGCGGACTGATTCCCTAAAGGTGCCCTTCAATATGCCTTTACAAGAGTTGTGCAGGGTTGTAGAGGACAGGACGTTTTGGAGGTCACTCATTCATAGATTTGCCATCAATCAGGGGTGACTTGATTGCATGTAACAAAAACCGTGATTTCTGCAAAAGCCCATGGCAAACAAAAGAATTAACTCCCTTATTTGCAACTCATGTGACACTTAGGGCTAGACACATCCTGGACACACTTGTGCATACACACGCACAGAGGAAAGTCACAATGCAACGCATTCTAGTCAATCCTAGGTGATTTGTGAGCAGACCAGTGGTTCCCAATGTGGGGCCCAGGCCCCAAAGAGGGACTGAATTAAACTTTAAGTCAGATCTCCTTTGTCTTATCCAAGTTTTTCCAACCTTTGGGTTTTGGATTTCAATTCCCAGAAGCTGAAGTCAGTCCATTGGCTGACCAGAGCTTTTGGGGAATTGACTTAGGCTTCTGGGAATTGAAGTCCAAAACCCAAAGTTGGGGAACACTGGATAAAACAAAGGAGATCTGGCTTAAAGTTTAATTCATGCCCCATTCTGGTCCTTCTCTGGAGTCATAGAAGTTAACCTCAGCAATCCTATGCATGTCTGCCTGGGAGTGAAACTCTATTGGATGCAAGGAGAGTTACATCTGAATAGATGTGGTACGAGATTACAGTGTAGGAGAGTGATGGCCAAACTTGGCACTCCAGGTGTTCTTGGACTTCAATTCCCAGAAGGCCTGATCAGTAGACATGCTGATCTGAACTTCTGGGAATTGAAGTTCAAGAACATCTGGAGTGGCGAGGTTGGCCATCACTGGTGTAGGAGATCATCTATGCTCTCTATAGGCTTACTCGGGAGTAACCTTCACTGAACTCAGTGGGACATCTAGCTGAGGAGTCATGGTACAGGATGGCATAATGCTCGATCCTGCATTGAGCAGCAGGTTGGAGTCGATGGTCTAAAAGGCCCCTTCCAATTCAGTTATTCTATGATTCTGTGATCCTAGAGCTGCCCACGAATCCAAGATGAATACAGGTTCTTGGAAAAGGAAACAACAGCCATCCACAGATCAGGACCTTTTGGCCATCAAGAGCAGGGGATGAGTGAAAGACCCCCTCCTTCCATTCTTCTCTACCCACTCACCCGGGATTGAAACCAGCCTCCCCCATTTGCAACCAGAAGAGAGAGAAAATGAGTAGACTCAATGGGTTTCTTTGCTCTTCACCTCCTCGCCTGCAACCCTTTCCCTCACAGCCTCCACCACACAGCTGGAAAAGGGAAACACTAGAAATGAAGCTGTGCTCTTCTCTTCCAACGACCTCTCGCCCTCGTTCCAACCCAGAAAAAGAAAGAAACCCAGTGCCATGTGCAACCAGGCCGATGCGCCTTATCCATTCCCCTTTAACTCCTTCCTTCTCTTTGGATTTCCCCTCCTACCCCCCATGCACCAAGGCTGTAGCCAGGGGGTGACCAGGGCAGGCTCGGCCCACCCCGAGTTAGCAGTTTGCCCACCCTGGCAATGCGCGGTTTCCCATAGGAATGCATTGAAAAGAGACTTTGATGCCCACCCTGAAAAAAATATCTACCCACCCACCTCTAGAATCCTGGCTACGGCCTTGCTCATGCGCCCCTCCTTGCACACCCCTTTGGGCCCGATCCCCAAGCAAGAAAAAGGAGACATTCCCTTCTGAGGATGCCCAGGGGACCCGATCCTTCGCCTGGAGGGCAGGCGGGTCATTTGTGGTCCAAAAACGCGAGCTGCTCCTCCATCCGATTGCGCCCTGGCTTTCCCACGAGATCCTCTCCCCCACACCACCCCAGTCCATCTGTGGTCCCGATCCTCCCCTTGCGCGCTTGCTTGCTCCTTCCTCCGTCTCCCTCCTGGAGGAGGAGGAGGAGGAGGAAGGGAAGAAAGAGCGCACAGAAAATGGCCCCGCGCCGAGCAAAAGGCGGGCGAAGGAGAAACGGGGCAGGGGATGGAGGGCGACCAAAACCCAAGCAGAGTCCGGCAAAAACAAAAGGAAAGGGCATTTCCCACCCCTCCTCACCCTCCTCCGCCGATGGGGTGGGGGTTTGGGGGTGGGAAGAGAAAGAGGCGATCCTTAAACTCACCAAGCCGGGGCCATTCCGGAACCACTGCATCCTTCGGGCTGCGGGTCTGGGTGAGGGGAGGATGGAGCGCAAAGCAGGTGACAGGCGATCGGAGGAGGGGGAGGCAGAAAACGGAGCAAGGGGTGGGTGGGACGTGGAAGCAGACCCCCAACCCTCTTCAGCCAGACCCCCGGGAAGCCCCCCCCCCGCCTCCTCCGAGATGCACCGGTGTGGCCACTTGCACCCTGGCGATCCTGCTGCTGTTTCGGCAGCAGCAGCAGCCTGGAAATATGTGGGGTTTTGGTGTGTGTGTGTGCTGGGAAGGCAAAGCGGCTTTCCTCTCCCCTCCCCTCTGGCACACCCTCGTGGCCTCTTTCTCTGGGACCTGCCTCTCCCCCCCCCCCCAACCTCGTGCTTAGGGGTTGATGCGCAAAAGAAGGAGGGATGCGCAAGGGAAAACGTCTCCAGGTCTTGTGGGTCTCCAAATCGAAAACTGGCGGATCCCTCCCTCCCTCTTTCTTTCTTTCTTTCTTTCCCTCCCTGCCCTGACCTCCTTCCTGTCTTCCTCCTCCTCCCCCTTTTCTTAGTAGGGAATCTCCCCAAAGCGCAGAGTCAGCGAAATGTTCTTTTCTGTTCACGCACACCTTTTCAGCACCTCGGTTTCGGGAAGTGGATGATGGGTGGATGACTGTGACCCCCAACTGCAACCAAAACCACCCCACCTCCATTTTCTCTCTTGACCCCCGTCCTGTCAGTCCCTCTTATGATCAAGGTGTCTTCTGCCCCAGTTGTGCCCCCCTGCCCTAGATAGAAAGAGCAGCCACATTGTTTGGCCTTGAAGACAGAGGGCTCCTGATGGGATGGGCAGGCATGGGGAGGGGGAGCCGATCCCTATGTTTTAGGGTAAACTCAGACTGCAGGCAATCTACACCTTATGGCAAGAACACTCTTGAGGGAAAGGGAAAGGTCACCCTAGCTCGAAAGCCAGTCGTATCTGACTCTAGGGTTCAGTGCTCATCTCTGTTTATAGCCAAAGAGCCAGCACTACATTGGACATTTGGCAGGCATGACTAGACACCGGAGTGCACAGAATGCTGTTAACCTTCCCACCGAAGTGGTCCCTATTTATTTACAGTACTTGAAATTTCTTGCTTTTGAACTGCTAGGTTGGCAGGAGCTGGGACAGAGATGGGAGCTCACTCTGTCATGTAGTACTCAGGTCTCAAACTGCTGACCTGCCAACTTTCCAGTCATCAATTTCAGTGTCTTAATCACTAAGCCACCACAATCCCTACACTTGAGGGTACTTGTGAAAAGCCAAATTAGAAGGTGGAGGAAGGAACTCACTGGACAAGGAATAATATTAAAGGAGTTGGAGTTGGTTGAGGAACTCAACCTCCTCTTGGAGGACCCTGAATAGGGTGAGGGTCGGAGTGCCTCAATGCAAGACCAACAGGCTCAAGTGGGGTCTACTGGTGGGCAACAACAAGCTGTATGAATACAGAATCCAAATACTGTAACTTGCTTCATCAGGTTTTGCTTATTTTTAATGAGCTGTCCAAGGTCCTGAAGCTATAGTGGAGAGAAAAGATTCCAGCACCACTGAAGCACGTGGCTGGTGGAAGATGAAACCCATGGTATAACCAGATCAAATGAGTGACCACCAAGCAGACATCTTTCTTTTGTGGGGGTTTCCCCATCCCTTCCTTCTGTTTCTTTGAAATCCTCATTTGAAAATGAAAGATGAAAGATTCCAGGGTGGAACTGGAATGCATCCCAATTTAACCTACAGTCGTTGGCAGGATCTCATTAGTAATCACAGATTATAAGTGCTTGTCAGGCAAAGGGGTCTACAATTACCCCAGAGGTCTCCCGCTTGCAGGCACTTCAGCTGGATGTTGCCTCGTTGCAAACTGTGGGCACAATGAGGTCGTGAATCCCCCTCTCACACAAGCGTGAAAAGAGAGGCGGCTTCATGTACGAATGCTTTTTGCGTACACAAACAGGATTCTGGCCACCATTGTCAAACAGATAAACCTATTTTTGCTGGGGTGGACCCTTGCAGCAAGGAATGGTCCACAGGCCATGGCCTCTTTCCAACCTTAATGTACCACCTCATTTTGATGATTCGCCCACAAGAATGAGAGATAAGTCAAAGCCAAGGTATCCCTTGCTCAAAGCCAGTCATGTCCGACTCTAGGGTGCAGTGCTCATCACTTTTTACAACCAAAGAGCCAGCACTGTCTGCATCTGCAGACATTTCCTTGGACATGTGGCAGGCATGACTAGACACACAGAACGCTGTTACCTTTCCTGCCAAACTGGTATCTATTCATCTCCTTGCAATTTCTTGCTCTTGAACTGCTAGCTTGGCAGGAGCTGGGACAGATTATAGGAACTCACTCCATCGTGCAGTATTCGGGAATCAAACTGATGACCTTCTGGTCATCAGAGTTCAAGAGAGATAAGTACCACCAACAAAAATGGATTTATTGCCTTCTTGGCCCACTTTATGCTTCCACTTAAGAAGTGAAACAATTGGTCCTGAAAAACTGCCATCTATGGAGCAACTCCGTTGTGACTCCCATTTCATTTCACAGGGATCTGAGATTAACACCAACTCAGATGAAGCATCTTATGTGCAGAATTGCCTATATACCCTCTTACAAGGTTTTTTTTTTTAAATCCCTGCTCTGTTCTTTCATCAGCCTTATTTGCATTTCTCCTCTGCTAACAAAAGAGCCTGCCAATCAATCCCAAATTAACTTCCAAATGGGAGGGGGAGGGGACTGTGTTATAAATTACTACCACTGGCTCAGCAATATTTTCTGCAGGCAAATTGGGTGCACGTTTTTTTAAAACCAATGAATCTGGGCCAAGAAAGAGAGAAGAGGGTGATGGGGCAGAACTATCTCAGGTTTTTTTCCTCAAATGCCCCAGTTCAGGTCGCCCTGGCTTCTGGAGCAAAGCTTTGCAATTCATGCAAATGGCTCAGATTCAACAAGGACATTTAATTCATGCCGATCTGAATAAAAATCTATTCTCTATTGTTATAGAACACTCTGAAAATACACTCTGCAGGGGCAGGTTGAACTTTTCATCTCAACCAGCATAAAGAAGCTGTGAGGCTTTTTTTTAATGCACTGGCACAACAATTAAAGGTGGTGGCTACTTTGTAAGGACAGTGGTGGTTAAGACACTGAGCTTGGCAACTGGAAGGTTGGCCAAGGTTTGAGAGCTGAGTGCTGCATGACGGAATAAGCTCCTGTTGCCTACCCCAGCTCCTGCCAACCTAGTTGTTTGAAAGCAAGAAACTGCAAATAGATAAACAGGTACTGCTTCAGCAGGAAAGGTAACAGCCTTCTGGGTGCTCTGTTCATTCTTCTCACATGACCATGGAAATATCTACAGACACAGATAAAGCAGACTCTTTGGCAGTAAATTAAAATGAGCACCAAACCCTAGAGTCGGATATGACTGACTTTAGGGCAAGGGAGGCCTCTATTTTACTTTGAAACATCTCTGATTGACTCACTCACCAATAGCCAAATAGATAAAGCTGAGGAGTAAGACCTTGGTTCATTTCTCAGTTCCAGCAATAATACTGCAACTTCTCAGGCAGTCAATTATAATTTTAAAAAATCATAATTCAAAAATGCTGCTCTCGAATTCAGGAAATTTAAAACTTCATTAAGCTGTAAACTCTACTTGGCGACCATGATTCAGTCTCTTTTTCTCATTCTCTTTTCTTTTTCTGGTGGGCTCCAACCAATTCTACTCACTATGAAGAAATTACATTTTTTCCTTTAAAAAATACAGTCATACCTCGCATAACAAATTTAATGTGTTCTGTGAGGCTGCTCGCTATGCGAGTCAAACGGAAGTTTTCCCCATAGAAATGCTCATTATGCAAGTTTTTCCATAGGGAAAAGTCCGACTCGCATAGCGAAAAATTCGTTATGTGAGTTGGACCACTTAGCAAAAAACTTGCTCGTTATGCAAGTTTTTCACTAAGTGAAACACTCGTTATGCGAGGTTTGACTGTACTATACACCAGTAAAATGCATTTTAGGATTGAACGTTGATATAGGTTTTACACAGGCCTTTTAATCAGAATATTTCCCTTTGGGCATATCAATGATTCATCAGATTATCACCATATTATGGTGCATACATCATAAAAGGAAGAGAAACGGGTGTAAGGTAAAGGTATCCACACTAGGTATGCATTGCCTGCTTGTGTTCTTGTTCTTGATTCTTATTCTGACTTAGTTATGTTTTGCTTAGAGAACAGTTTATAAAGTTTATCCTTCTTCAACCACCGGGTGCTTCTTGTCTATGAGATCCTAACAGAATCTGAGCCCATCAGGGTTCGTTAGCCTGCATGGCAAGGCTTTAATTAGCATGCAGCAGCTTCGCTAGCTACAAGTGGACGGAAGCCAAATGCTGCAGTGAGAGACAGCAACTTTAATTTGACAGCAAAACAACAACAAAATGCAATCGGGCCAAGCCAGGAACCAAACAATGCTATTAATACACACCCTATTATTGTGAGGACTCGTGTTGTTCATCACTTTGGAAGGAGCGGAGAGACGGAGCCAGGCCTTGGGCTCAGGGGTGAAGCGCGGCACAATTGAACCCTCTGTTTACCATCACTCTCCATCATTTGGACACAGCAAAGTTTGCCCTTGACAGTTTTTTGTTCTGCTTGTGTTTTCCGTTATCTACCGTCAAAGAGTTGGGGACTGTGGTGGCTTAGTGGTTAAAATGCTGAACTTGGCAACTGGAAGATTGGCAGATCAGCAGTTAGAGACCCGTTGTCTGTCCCATCTCCTGCCAACCTAGCAGTTTGAAAGCAAGACATTACAAGTAGATAAATAGAGATCACTTTGGTGGGAAGGTGACAGCATTCTGTGCACTCTGGTGACTAGGCATGCCTGCCACGTGCCCACTGTCCGCTGACTTTTTTGTTATAAACAGAGATGAGCACTGAACCCTAGAGTCAGATACGACCAGCTTTCCAGCAAGGGCAACCTCTACCTTACCAAAGACTTGTTTCTTTAAAAATGTGAAGAAGATGTGGATCATTTTATTGCATGTCAGGACTCAATGTGGGTCATGTCTCCCCCTCCATAAGAGGCCAATTTACATCAGCCAAAAAGTTGGCAAAAAAAGAGCTGTATCTTTGTATGAATTGATGGGTGCTTATTTATACGTCCACATGCCAAACAAGAAATGAATAAGTAGAATGACTGCGTGTCTCACAAAACAAGAACCAGTGTAGAGTTGTGGATAGATGGTTAGATTAAGAGTCAAGAGATCTGGGTTCAAATCCCTGCTCGGTCATATAAACTGATGGGGGGCATTGGTTTAAAAATCCCCATTCCTTAATTATCTCACATATCTTGCAACCCCTGTTAGTAACACCACAAGCTAGAATTGATCTGAGAACAGTTGCCAATATAACCATCAACCGGTTTTCCTTATCTTAAATAAAGGAGGGGTGAATCCTGCAAGCTTCCCTTGCTCAAAAGCCAGTCAAGTCTGACTCAAGGAGATGGTGCTCATCTCTGTTTATAGCCAAAGAGCCAGCGCTGTCTGTGCCTGCAGACGTTTCCATGGACATGTGGCAGGCATGACTAGACACCGGAGTGCACGGAACATTGTTTACCTTACCTGCCGAAGTGGTACCTCTTTGTCTATTTGCAATTTCTTGCTGTTGAACTGCTAGGTTGGCAGGAGCAGGGAAAGATGACAGGGGCTCACTCCATCATGCAGCAATCGGGTCTCGAATTGCTGACCTGCTGACCTTCCGGTCGTCAAGCTCAGCATCTTAACCACTAAGGCAACATGGACACTGATGGAGAGATACGGTTCCTTTCCTCCTATCAGCTGTAGAAGACAGAGAGGGCAACCCAAACACACACAGACACACACACACGCACAGAGTCCAGTGAGACATTTTTGCCTAAGCCAAATTTGCTCACAAAATGTCAGTCATCATCAACAGCATTGCTCTTTCCCAGGGGCCATCTTTGTCCTCCAAAATCTGGCCGAAAAACCAAAGCAATTGCTTCCAGAGATGTAAACAGCCACCCCTCTGGTTCTTCAAGGGCATGCTAAGCTCCACTGAGGATCCTGCACCCTTGGGTCTGTGACCTACAGCCCTCTGCGACATCACTGGTGACCCAGTGGAAGAGAAAATCTGATTTGTGTGCCGTTTTAATTATAATAGCTACCCACAATCTTCCAGGAGGCTCTTTCCGAATGACCCTCAACATCCTCTGAATGGAAATGAGCCTCAAGTCCTCCAACTCAGATCCAGGAGGAGCTTTACGGCAAGCAGAAACACTCTTGAGAGTATTCAAGAGCAAAACCAAATTAAAAGATGGAGGAAGGCGCTCAATGAACAAGGAATAACACAATAATAATTTTGTGTCAGAATTATTCTGGGTTGAAAGGATTTTTGCTGGAGAAACTCTGCTCAGGGGATGTCCAAATAAGGCTCCTTTCGTGTCCCCAAGAGCTGGAGCAGAGACAAGTGCTCAATCCGTCATGTAGTACCCGGGTCTCGAACTGTTGACTTGCCAACCTTCCCACTAACAAGGTGAGCTTCTTAACCACTGAGCCACTGCAGCTCCTAAGGCAGGGATTCTCAACCTGTGGCCTGTGGGCCAGATGTGGCCTGCAGCACCATTTCATGTGTCCTCCACACTGCCTCCACCACACCCAGAAGTGCCAACTGGTGGAGGAAGGCCAAAATGGCTGTCCGGCCCCCACAGCTGTCTGTGACCCAATGGACCCCTGGCTTTAAACGGTTGAGAACTCCTACCCTAAGGAATAACATTAAAAGAGGATATTGCTCAGAGCCAACATGCTCAAATGGGGGATGATGGTGGACAACAACAGACTGTGTGAATGTGGAGAGATACAGAATCCGGCCCATTTACTCTGCTGATTACTACTGGAAACATGTATCGATGAGGATTCAACTTTGGCCAATGACAAAACGAAGAAGGTGGCTTCATTTTGGCCATTGAAAGTTTGACCTGGACACAAAAGAAGTTGTCTAGAAAATAAATAAAAAAATCCCACCCTCAATGGTGCCTTGGTTTCATCTCCTGTGTAAACAGGTTGCTACAGTATTGCTTCCCTAAGAGCATCCTTAGCCACTATACCCACCCCCCTCCGTCCCATCTGGTCCAAGGATCTCTACGTAAGTATAACTAATAATATGACTGCGTTGGGTCAACGTTCAACAAACATGATAAACCAAAGCTATAAATAAAAATTTTCAAAATAGGCAGAGAAATATCTGTCGCTGCCGGAGAGCTGGCAGCAACTTAACAAGGGGGTGAAAAATAAGTTGTGCTTAATATTTAATCACAAATTTAAACATGAAAGTATTTGAGTTTTTAATTATTCAGGCAGTTTTTAGGAGATCACAAAAGCCAGAGCGAGAGAGACTGAAAGTAGGTTTTCTGCTACTAAGTCCCTAAATCAGATAAATATAGTTTTCCGTCACCCGAATCAAGGGCGGAAAAGAGTTGCTTGCTCCTGAGCTTCTGCTGGCATTGTCACCCAGAAAAGTTACTTCTGCCTTAGATGAATAGGACCAACCAATACCTTTTTACTAAAGTAATACCTGACTCCGAGGAGGGGCTGTCGAACAAATACACTTTTTAAAATGGAGTTTCTTTTCATCGTGTCAGAAGCACACAGAGATGCTTTCTGGGTTGAAAGGATTCTTGCTGGAGGAACTCCACTCAAAGAATGCCTGGATGAGACTCCTTTCATGTTCCCAAGATCTTTTTCTCCCTCCAAAGTGGTCCCTGTTTATCTACTTGCAATTTCTTGCTTTCAAACTGCTAGGTTGGCAGGAGCTGGGATAGATGACGGGCACGCAATCCATCATTCAGTACCCAGGTCTTGCACTGCATACTTGCCAACCTTCCAGCTAACAATGTTAGCCTCTTAACCACTAAGCCACCACAGTCACTGTTTAATAGAGATGGATCTTGACAACAATTTGTACACCAGGGAGAACAATTTTGCCTGAATGATGTGAATCGTGCAAACAGCTCTCTCTCTCTCTCTCTTTCTCTGTCTGAGTGTACAGACTCTGAGCATTTAGAAGCCTTGAATGGGTTGTTTGTGTCTTTCAGAACAAACACAGCCCTCCTGTGTTGGATTTGCTCCAATTCCCAAAGGGAAAGGATGCTAGTTTTGTGTAGCGATAGAATGCTCAGATACTTTTCTTTTCACACCTGTGGGCGAGAAATCTTTTGACAATTGACAACTCCATGCTTGTCACCTTTTATTGTGTCTAGACAGCCTAAATTGATGAGTTTAGTGAGTCTTTTGCACATTTCTCGTCCTACTTCCATGCCATTAATGTCACACAGTAGATGATCAGTTTCATTCTTTTTGAAGACGTCATGTCCTCATTCTATTGTTTCAAACACTAAAAAAAGGAACAAGACAATCTTTCTGTCTTTTTGTGAGTTTCAGGTTTATTCCAAACTAAGGTTATGAGTCCAGGACAAACTGGTACAAGTTATTTTTCTTCTCTCAATTTCATCCCTTCCTGGCCTTTTCAAAGACAGATCGACAAGCATAAATATAGGATATTCCACTCATGCTTGCAAAGTTATAAATTGATCTAAGACAGTGATGGTGAACCTTGGCACACCAGCTGTTCTTGGACTTCAATTCCCAGAAGCCCAAGTCTCTGTGGATCCACACAAATGGGTTTACTGCGTGCACGTGTGGATCCACAGAGACTTGGGCTTCTGGGAATTGAAGTCCAAGAACAGCTGGTGTGCCAAGATTCACCATCATGGTTCTAAGGGGAAGAAAAACATGGATTGAGAACAGCCCTAAGAGTAAAAAGATCTTGGCATATTTTTAAGGGGCAAAAAGGCCCCATCAGACACACCACACTTTAAAAAACTAAACTAAAGGAAAGATGAACACAAAGCAATTTGACTCCTTGATTGCATTCGCTTAAGAGGTTCTTGCCAGGATGTTGATCTTATCTGACATGCGGGGATGATTCATTTAGCAATCTGCCTGCATTCAGTAACAAAATTATCTATCTTATCTTGTCTCCTCATTAAAGCTACCAAAATTGATTGCTGTCCACATAAGGTGTTTCCCCTTCTCTAGTGCGCAGTAATCCCTCGGCTGTTTTAGAAGCTCCTGTGATCTGGACCGTGTACTCATGCTTGTTGCAAATTTCCATTCCCACACATCTCTAAAGTAACCCATGCATTGAGAGTTTTACCCCTTCTGGCAACCCTAGTCCAGGCCTTCTTCCAGCTGCACTTTGCATGGTTGCAAAGTTGCATGTCTAACAAACGGGGGGGGGGGGGTAGGAATCAGGCAAAGGGATAGGTCAAGGTAAAGGTCTCCCTTGCTCGAAACCCAGTCGTATCTGACTCTAGGGTTCAGTGCTCCTCTCTGTTTACAGCCAAAGAGCCAGCACTGTTTGCATCTGCAGATGTGTTTTTCCGTGGTCATATGGCAGGCATCACTTGGAGGCTGAGAAGATTTGTATGGTACTTACTTCGAAGTACATTTACAGAGAATGAAAAGAAGGCAGTAAAGTACTTGACTACACGTAGATGACATCTAATGAGGTTATATCTGGAGAGGTATCCATGGAGACACCTTGTGTTAAACCATGGCTTGAAATAATCTCTCTAGCTAGTGCATGTTAGAGATAGATCCAAAGAAGAAGACAACAACTATTACCTGTATTTTTTTTCTTGGGCTGGGGGCTGGGGAAGTATATTCAAGCAATTTATTCAATCCATGTACCTGCACATTAAGCCAGAACAGACATTATAGATAGCCTGTGAGTAGAAAGGGAAACTCTTTACAGGCTGATGGTGTGTGATTGTCACCGCTGGATGACAATCCTCTCATTTCTCAGAATGTATAAATCAGCTTGCTTTATTTCAGGATTTCTCAACCTTTATAAGCCAGGGTGGCGGGTCACGCTCCCTCAGTCAGCTTTGGGGGCCGGACAGCCATTTTGCCCTTCCCCCACCACTTCCTGGTGTGGCGGAGGCGGTGGGCAGCCACATGAAATGGCACCACAGACCACATCCAGCCCGCAGGCCACAGGTTGAGAATCCCTGCTTTGTTTTGCCACTGGTCTTCAGTACATCACCATGAGGGTTTCTTTGGACTCCAATTTCCTAGACATGAAACAATTCTCAGTTATGTGTCTCCAACACCAACATTTTACCCAGACTGGAAAAACCAATGGCAATGCTTAGACCTCACTGCTTGTCTCACACTTTAAAGCCTTTTGTACAGGAAGGAGACAGAAAGCTAAGGAAAGCTTTGGAGGGACGTCTTTCCTTGATCCTTGTGATAAGAAGAAGCCCCACTTATCGAGAAGAGACCTCAGGGAGTTGGTTTCAACATTTCCCATTCCCATTCTCTTTCCTATCCACCCACTCTTCTTCTTCTTCTTCTGTTCTTCCACAAACTTGCATTTTCAAGCTGACAGCTTCTGATGGGTTTATGTAAGTCGTTAAAAATTGAAAACTGCTCCTTCACTTAAGATTTAGTAGACAGTGCTCTCTTCTCCCTTTAACTTTATCTCTTCCTTCCCCAAATGCACTTGAAAAATACAGATCTGCCAGACCGTTTCCTCTCCTCTGACATGCGCCCACCTGTTGCAGGCTCCCGAAAACATTTCTTCCAGGACTCGGAGGTGGATTCTGTTTCAGATCTTCCAAGGTTTCCTCCAAAGTATTGCGCACGGCTAGCTAAGATCCACTTGGCTAGTGAACAACGGTTCAAGACTTCCATTTTCAAGACACTCAAAAAAGCCTTAAGCACCACCTTCGTTCTTGGTGTTGATCTTACACAAAATCTCTTTTACTGCAGATGTCAGCTTCACAAGATATTTGTGGTGCTAAATCTGCTAAATCCCCTAAATCAGGGGTTCCCAACCTTTCCAAGCCAGGGGGGGGTGCGGGTCACACTCTCTTAGTCAGCTTCGGGGGCCGGATGGCCATTTTGCCCCGCCTGCACAAATTGGGGGGGGGTCATTTTGTCCCAACATCTTCAAAGGAGACACCCATTTTGTTTCTCAAATGCCCTTGGAGGGGTGGAGGCACATGAACTGTTGCCATGGGTCAGATCCAGCCCATGGGCCTTAAGTTGAGAACCCTTGCCCTAAAGCAAGCCATATGGTTCAAATGATGCAGACTGAGCATGTGTCTATACCAGAGGTGGTCAACAGTTTTGCGCTGTGGGCCTGACCGCACCTCCAGAACAATTGAGTGGGAAGGACCAAACCTCCTGGAAGCAGAACCGGGCACATTTACATCTGATGTAAACCTGTCCACTTCTATGTTTACATCAGCTGCGGGCACATTTGCATATGCATGTGCACATGATAAGGCTGATGTAAACATGCCTGCTTCTGCGTCCAGGTGTGGGGGAGACAGGGACAGGATGGTTGGAATGGCATCGTGGGCTGGGTCCAAACCTCTGGCCATAGTTTGGGAACCCCGGTCTACACAATGGAATTAAGCTGGTTTAATTTTCATTCCCTTTCTCAGGGTAGTTCAGGGACTCAGAATCATTCATTTGTCTGTACAGGTACCTCAAAATATAACCATACAAATATTTCCAGTTCCCAACAGGTGGGCACAAGATTATAAGGTTAGGTGTCCTACAAAGTCAGCGACCTCAAGTTATAGGACGCCAGATATATGTTGAATATCAGGAGAAACTTCTAAACTGTTAGAGTGGTACAACAACAGAAACCATGACATCGGGAGCACTCTAGAAAGTGAAGTAAAACCTGCTCCAAAAGTAATAGGAAGAAATGAATCAATACACAGGATACTAATACAATTTGATTTGGATCGCTGCATTGAAAAAGAGTTTGTACTTGGTCTTCTAACTCAGTTATTTTAATGTCCTATGACTTAGAAGTTCAAGTGAAATCTGCGGCAAGGAATGGCAACTTGCATGAGTAAATCACAGAACTGCAACATTATGCTTAAAGCAGATCAAACTGCTATAGTGGAGTGTAAAGTAAAGGTCAAGTTCTCCCTTGCTTGAAAGCCTGTCATATCCAACTCTAGGGTTCAGTGCTCATCTCTGTTTATAGCCAAACAGCCTTTGCTGTCTGTGTTTGCAGACATTTTCGTGGACAGGTGGACACTGGAGTGCACGGAATGCTGTTTACTTTCCCATTGAAGAAGTACCTATTTATCTATTTGCAATTTCTTGCTTCCAAATTGCTAGGTTGGCAGGAGCTGGGACAGAGACAGGAGCTCACTCCATCATGTAGTACTCAGGTCTCAAACTGCTGACCTCCCAACCTTCCAGTCATCAAGTTCAGCGTCTTAACCACTAAGCCACCACAGTCTCCTGTTGTGGGGTGTAGATCATAATAATTTCATGTCAGAAATTATTCTGGGTGAAAGGATTTTTGCTGGAGAAACACAGGATGATAAAGGGTTCGGAAACCTGGCCATTTGAGGCCAACCCTGCTTATCTCCTATAGTCAGATATGGCCAGGTATCTTAATAGCAGTCCTAATAATAAACTTCTCAGTTCTGGTTAATGTGTGGTGCCAGTCAAGAGCTACTCGCAGTCAAAGCCTGACCTTGAGTCAGGCTCTCCCCACTTCAAAACATGCTCCCTTGATCTGCATGCAGTCCTCTCTTCTTCATTATCGCCTCCCTAATAACCAATAAAGAAAGTGGTAGGTATGCAAACCTGGCCAGTGTTCAAAGTAAATCCCCAGAGTCACACAGAAAGTGGGTACCGGCTTCATTTGCAGAGTCAACGCCAGACTAATCTCTGCTGCCATTGCATTATTTATCTCACAGCCCTGCTGAGCTGATGCTCCTGAACTCATTTCCATTGGCAAGACAATCAATCAACTCTAATACATATATATTTTATCTTGGTGTAGTTATGCATGCTGATTTTCCAACCAGGGTTGGCCATTTGAAGAGGAGGTCTTTGGGTGGGGTGGGGTGAGGGAGACACCTTGCAGTGTTTTACCTGGCAAGGTTCAAAGCAATAAGGTAAAGGCAAAGGCCACCCTTGCTCAAAAGTCAGTCATATCCAACTCTAGGGTTCAGTGCTCATCTATGTTTATATTTATTTATTTATTATTATTTATTTATTAGTTCAAATTTATATTGCCGCCCACTCGCCATGGCGACTCAGGGCGGCTTACAGACAATACATTACAAAACAATATGTTGAGGTGGACAAAGAGCCAGTGCTGTCTGCATCTGCAGATGTTTCCATGGACATGTGGCAGGCAGGACTGGATGCTGGAGTGAACGGAACACTGTTCACCTTCCTGTTGAAGTGGTACTTATATATCTACTTGCAATCTCTTGCTTTCAAACTGCTAGGTTGGCAGGAGCTGGGACAGAGACAGGAGCTCACTCCATCATGCAGTACTCAGGTCTCAAACTGCTGACCTGCCAAACTTCCAGTCATCAAGTTCAGTGTCTTAACCACTAAGCCACTGCAGCCAAAGCAGTAGGAGAGATGAAATCCTTCTTTATTTTCCCAGTACCAGGCAAAATGATAGCTTTGGCTTCTGTCCACTGTGTGTTCTTGCACCTGTAGCTATGGTCAGATCACTGCTGAGAGCACAAGCAATTTGACAGACAGCACAACCCAGTCCAGCTGTTATAGGAAACATGAGTTAGTCCTTCAGATGCTGAGGAGCACAGGGCAGATAACATATCTGATGTTATCGTCCCGTACAGAATTACAGGATTCTGGGAATTGCAGTCTCCCCCCTCCCTAAAGGAACTTTTCCCAATTCTGGAAACATGAGCTGCTCTTTGCCCCTTAAACTTCCCTGTTGCCCTAAGGGCGCGATGGCGAACCTTGGCACTCCAGCTGTTCTTGGATTTCAATCCCCAGAAGCCCAAGTCCCTGTGAATCCACATGAATGGGTTTACTACACGTAAACCCATTTGTTTGGCTTCACAGGGACATGGGCCTCAGGGAGTTGAAGTCCAAGAACAGCTGGAGTGCCAAGGTTCACCATCACTGCCTTAAGGTGTGGCAGATGCTAGACAAAATCCCATTGCTGATTATGCTAAATCGCTCTAGAACTAACGGGGATTTGGTGACCCAATCCTGCAGAAATCCCGTCAAGTCAAATGGCCTTATTCTGGTATGACTGATACCCTCAGACAACAGGATTTTGGCCACAATCTGGTCAAGACTAAAATGCAATCCTGATGAAAATCAGAGGCACGGATGGACGAACAAGCTGCTATTTCATGCTGTGCCTCAAGGACAAAACATTTAAGGCCCAGTCCTTACAGTTAGGCATGGAAGTCTAAAGAAGAGGGAGGCCACCTGACATGAAACTTTTCGCTCCCTTCCAATAAGCCAGGAGAGCCTCCGCCTCCTCTCCATTTTATTCTCACAATTTACTTCACAAAGAAGGGCTTAAGGTCACCCAGTGAATTTTATGGCTTGGTAGGAAGGTGACTTGGATCTTTCATTCTAACCAGGGCAGGCTGGTGTGCCTCAACTATAATAATAATTTCATGTTAGAAATTATTCTGAGTTGAAAGGATTTTTGCGTTAGAAATTCCACCCAGGGAATGCCCAAATGAGGCTCCTTTCATGTCCCCAAGAACTTGGACAGAGACAGGTGCTCAATCTGTCATGCAATACCTGGGACTCTAACTGCTGACTAGCCAGCCTTCCAACTAACAAGGCGAGCTTCTTAACCACTGAGTCACTGCAGGCCTCAACTCATTCTAGGTCTTATTCTAAGAGGAACTATCCAAGGTGCTGAACTTATTTGAGAGGTTCAGAACCATGGATAGTTCTAGTAAATCTCTGAGTTGGCCCCAGAATAAATTCACTGACACCAAATCAGATTCCTCTACCACAGTGTATGAGGCAGTGGTTCCCAATGTGGGGCTTACACCCCACAGGGGGCCTTCAATTCCCTGCAGCTTCAGTCAGTACATTGGCTGATCAGTAGGAATTGACTTAGGCATCTGGGAACTGAGGACCAAAAACCAAAGTTTTGGAAACACTGGTGTAAGCGCTTTTCCAAGGAGACGCTACTTCTTGAACCTGGGTCCAACAAGCCACAATCGGTGGTAAAGTCCCCAACATCTTCATGTTAAGGATTAACTGAGGAGCAAAAGACAGAGCTAGCAATCAGAAAAACTCTGAAACCTTCATCCGGCAGGAAGCTTCACAGCCGCACACAGAGTCTCTCCACATGTTTTCCTCATTCTACATCTGTCCAACACTTGAAAGTCAACTAGTGCTGATCAGAAGACCGCCAGACCTTCCTTTTATGAACATCTGTTTCTCCCCGCCACCTCATGGGTCCATAAGACAACTGAAACTCTCTTTTCCCCTGTGTTATTCTGTTAGGCATTCTCACCTTTTGACTAAGATTTTCTCAGCTTTAGAGGGAGGTGGTTATTTTGGGCCTTGTCTCCACTCCGTCCCACTCTTGCCCTTAGGAGGTGGCTGCGTTTTCAAAGACCGTGGATATTTTTAACCAGCCTTTTCCTCCCCATTTTTTTTCTGGGGGGCTATTTTAGCAAGAACCATTGGCCCCTTTCCCTGGTTCTCTGTGACCCTTTTCCCTGGTTCTCTGAAGCTATTTCGGCAGCACTATCTAGGTAGAACAAGAACAAAGACTCTTACTAAGGTTCAAACACACATGGAGTTAGTCAGTACAATCTGTCACGAATCCTGGGCCTTTGCTTTATCTCCGATTTTCCTTCCTGGCTGCAATAAAGGGTGAGAAAATCTGTCTGTTTCATTTTTGTTCTGTATTAGATGTTTTTTGTTATGTGTAAAAAAATAGTGTGCAACTAAATGTGTGTGCCTTCTGGGAAAAAATCTGCCTTGAAATACACACTTTCCTAATCTCCCCCATCAACTACAAGAAGTTTGTGAGCAGTTTTTCAAACATTTTTTATTTTGGTCAAAGTGATGACCAAAAGATTTGAAGAGACCCTATTTTATACTCTAGGCTCTGGGCGCTATATGCAAAAGGCAAATGTTGCCCTTGCTCAAAAGTCAGTCATATCTGACTCTACGGTTCAGTGCTCATCTCTGCTTTTAGCCAAAGAGCCAGTGCTGTCTGTATCTGCTGACATTTCCATGGACATGTGGCAGGCATGACTAAACACTGGAGTGCAAACACAATCCTACACAAGATTGGCAGCCTGTGGGGTTTTTTTAATGATGTGCTAATTAGCTACTCTGCTTGACAGCCATGAAAATGCCAGTGATTGGTTGGAGTTGGATTGGTAAAGATCACATCAAGGATGGGTGGAGGGTTACAGATGTTATAGGGCAGAAAACAGCTTTCCCCAGCTCTGACCCTACTGTCTAGCAAGTCCTCCTTCCTCCTGTGTCTAAAGAGAGACTTGGCCGTTCACACATGCCACGTGTTCCCTCTTGCTTCCTCTCTGGCTATTTTGTGAACTCACCCCTCATTGTGCTATTTCAGCTGTTAGCCTGTAATGCAGAATGACAGGTTGAAACAGTTTCTCTTAGCTTTCCCCTTCCTTAACCCCCCCCCCCAATTAATCTCACCGTGTCACCTTTAAGACACCAGCTTCCAGCGTTTTCTTTCTTTCTCTGCTTTGGCTTCATGAGAAGACCAGTCTCTTAGCTTACCTGCAATCCAGGATGGGGCTTGCAATGGAGGATGGGGGCTTTATAATTCCTTGGGTTCTTTTACTATGATTCTTTAGCTTTAGATAAATAAATAAATACACTGCACACTAATGATTTTGCTACTGGGAATAACACATGTTATTTACATGATATCGACTCTGCTGATTCCAAATCTGAACTCAGAACTTGCCTATTGTGTACAGATTTTAAGGTGTGCTCCAGCTGTTCAAATGGTCAGCCGTTGGGTAATGTATTTTTACATGGGAACATTATAACAGTTGCAGATACTACTAGGCCTGCTGCGGCCTCCGCTGAATCATGTCCCCTGGTGGCATGCATGTTCCAGCAGTGGCTGGGCAAGTCAGTGAGCTGACATCATAAATAGGTATATAAGGCGAGATAGACCAAGGGCTTGTCTCTAGTGCGAAACCATCTTATTGGATAGTACAGCTAGGCCAGAGTGAGTCTGTTTTGAGCTAAAGATTAGTAGGTGCAACTGTGTTAATAAACCAGACAATTTATACTACATTTGTGGCAAATATACCCTGCGTGATCAACACAAGAACCTAACCAAGAGGATGAGATTTGTTAATTTAAGATTCTAGGCAGAATTAGACTTCAGATTTGGATTCAGCGCACTTGATTTAGTATAGGACACATGGATTAGGCCAAGTAGCAGACAATATTTATTTATTTTGTGATGCAGTGTTGAGATTCCTTCATTGAGCAGGAATGTATTGGAGTCACTGGCCTCAAGGGTCCCCCTTCAAACTCAGTCATTCTATGATTCTACGACTGGGGATGGAGCCCATCTCTCCGACAAGAACAAACTGTTCTTTTGGTTGCATTTCCCCCTGCTGTTTCCAAAAATAGGCTGCGTTTGGAAGAGAGAGAGAAATCCAGTTCCCCTGTGCATGCTAACTACCTTCTGCCCACAATGTTTCTCTGCTTTCTTTGCTATTAGCACAGAGGGATATTTACCCCAAAAAGCTGATTTCAGAAACAGAGCTTCCATCTGGGGTTTCTTTTAGAGAGAAACAAAGCAGAGAACAGTCCCTCCAAAACTTGGCCTTGCATGAGTTCCTCCTGCTTGCTTGTGTAACCCGTAAAGGGAGGGGGGGGGGAGATAGACATTCTCTGTTAGACACGGCAGCAAAATCAACCCAAGTCAGATGAGGTTAATACCCGATACAAAGAAAACAACACACTGGTTCTCTCTACTCCATCAACCCTCCTCTCTCCTTTGCTACTCTGTTTTGGTCCAATTCTCCTCAGCCACAAATCCTGGAGTCTATGGAAATGCTGGCTGACTGATACATGAAAAGACACCGCACAAGGAAGCTAGCCAAGTGATGGCAAACCATGGCACTCCAGCCTTTCTTGGACTCCAGTTCCCAGAAGCCCTCATCAGCAGGACTGTTAACTTGGGCTTCTGGGAACTGAAGTCCCAGAACACCTAGAGTGCCAAGGTTCACCATCAGTGGCCTAGACAATGAAATCATTCTCGATACCTATGTTCAGACAAGAGAAATGTCTGCCAGGAACCATACATTCGTTCCATGTGGTAGACTGGAAGGAGGCCGTCCTTGCTCGAAAGCCAGTCGTATCGGACTATAGGTTCAGTGCTCATCTCTGTTTATTAGCCAAAGAGCCAGCACTGATGTTTCCATGGACATGTGGCAAGCATGCCTAGACACCAGAGTGCATGGAAGGCTGTTTACCTTCCCACCAAAGTGGTCCCTATTTATCTACTTGCAATTTCTTGCTTTCAAACTGCTACATTGGCAGGAGCTGGGATAGAGACAGGAACTCACTCTGTTATGCAGTACATGAGTTTTGAACCGTGGCCTTCAAGCTCAGCATCTTAACCACTTGAGCCACTGTAGTCCCTCAGTTGCCAGTTAAGAAGAGACCATCCTTTTAACTTGAATCAGCAAACCCAGGGCAAAATTTAGATTCCCAACTGGTTGGAAAATTAGATATCCTAAGGCAAAGCAATCACACGACCACAGAAGGATGGAAGACTGAGCCAACCTTGATCCCTGGTCAGGATCAAACTCACAACCTTCTGGTCGCAGGACCACCAGGGCTCTTGATTTACATGGTCATGTAAAAGCAATCACGCCAATGGCAGGGGAATTGGTGATGTTGTCTCCTGGGCCTTCTGGGTTCAAATCTGGGCCTTCTTGGGAAACCAATGAATTGACCATGGAAAACCAAGCAGAGGACATCTCAAATAGTCCATTCACATTAACTTCCATATACAGTAATACCCCGTATAACGCGAGTACCGTATATCGTTAAAACCGCATAACGTTACAAGATTTTCGGAAACATCTTGTATCGAGTAACGCGATTTTAACGTTACACGATACAGTCGTTCTTAGCAGCAGGGTGGGTGGAAAGCTGAACGAGGTTCTCCGTTCAGCTTCCCAGCCACCCTGCAGCTACGGAGGCAGGGGTGGGGAGGCTGGAAAGCTGACGGGGGGCTCCCCCATCGGCTTACCCAGCCACCCCACAGCTGCGGAGGCAAGGGCGGGTGGCTAGGGAAGCCGACAGGGAGTCCCCGTCAGCTTCCCCAGCCACCCTGCAGCTGTAGATCGGGTCCTCTGATCTCTCTGGAGGTGTTTCTGGGCTTCCCCGACATCCAGAGCCGGTGCAGCAAGCCAGAATGTCAGAGTTCGAATCCCGACGTTCTGGCTTCCTGCACTGGCTCAGGACGTCGGGGAAGCCCAGAAACACCTTGGATCGGGTCCCCACACCTCCCTGGACCCGGCGGGGGGGTCAGACCCCCCAAAATTGGTAAAAAAAAGGACGTTTTTTTTACCAATTTGGGGGTTTCTGACCCCCCCGCCGGGTCCAGGGAGGTGGGCAGACACGATCCAAGCTTTTTCTGAGCTTCCCCGACGTCCTGAGCCAGTGTAGCAAGCCAGGATGTCAGAGTTCGAATCCCGACGTTCTGGGTTGCTGCACTGGCTCAGGACGTCGGGGAAGCCCAGAAACACCTTGGATCGGGTCCCCACACCTCCCAGGACCCAGCGGGGGGGGGGGGTCAGAAACCCCAAAATTGGTAAAAAAAAACGGACGTTTTTTTTACCAATTTTGGGGTCTCTGACCCCCCCGCCGGGTCCAGGGAGGTGGGCAGACACGATCCAAGCTTTTTCTGGGCTTCCCTGATGTCCTGAGCCAGTGCAGCGACCCAGAATGTCAGGATTCGAATCCCGACATTCTGGCTTCCTGCAGCATAAAAGAGGGTGGGGGAAGTTCAAAATTAGCGCGCATCGGGTCTCCCGACCTCCCTAGAGCTGATGTGCGCTAATTTTGAACTTCCCCCACCCTCTTTTATGCTGCAGGAAGCGAGAACATCGGGATTCGAATCCTGACATTCTGGCTTGCTGCACTGGCTCAGGACGTCGGGGAAGCCCAGAAACACCTTGGATCGGGTCCCCACACCTCCCTGGACCCGGCGGGGGGGTCAGAGCCCCCAAAATTGGTAAAAAAAACGTCCGGTTTTTTTTTACCAATTTTGGGGTTTCTGACCCCCCCGCTGGGTCCAGGGAGGTGTGGGGACCCGATCCAAGGTGTTTCTGGGCTTCCCCGACGTCCTGAGCCAGTGCAGGAAGCCAGAACATCGGGATTCGAACTCTGACATTCTGGCTTGCTGCACTGGCTCAGGACGTCGGGGAAGCCCAGAAACACCTTGGATTGGGTCTGCCCACCTCCCTGGACCCGGCGGGGGGGTCAGAAACCCCAAAATTGGTAAAAAAAAACGGACGTTTTTTTTACCAATTTTGGGGTCTCTGACCCCCCCGCCGGGTCCAGGGAGGTGGGGAAACCCGCTCCAAGCTGTTTCCAAAGTTCTCCCACCTCCCTGGAGGCAGCAGCAAGCCAAAATGTCAGGATTCAAATCCCGATGTTCTCGCTTCCTGCAGCCTCCAGGGAAACAGGGCTTTTTTTAACATTGTGTGTTCAATGTATCGCACAACGTTAAAAACCGAATAACGACGGGACTTGTGGAACCAAGTCATAACGTTATTCGGGGTACTAGTGTACTATAATGTGAAAATGGCAGAAAACTTGGAGGTACTTCCTGAAAGCAGTCTAACAAAACAAAATATCTGATATATTTTTTTTAAAAAAATCGAATATTTCAGTGAATGCACATTTATTTCCCAATCTGACCATTAACCCCTGTACATTTTGTCATTTGTGCATCTCTAATTTAAACCAGAATTTAGAAATGTAATTTTTGGGTGGGGTGGGGGGCTTATATCTTTTCTCATGGATTTCCCGTGACTGGAATCTGCCCATCTCCGCATTGCAGGGTCAGACTCTTATTCAAACTGGATTATTTCACAGCAGCGGATTTTGTGTGTGTGGGTGTTAATGTATTCTGTCTAGATAGTGCTGACTCCAAAGTGTGGGTCATTGTTTCAGTCCACACCAAAGGCACATTGAAGAAATGACAGGTCCTGCTTCTTCCCCCAATAAATGGGATTCTTTGCTATCAGTTATATTTCAGCCAGCACAAGCAATGAAGTAACAAGGAGCAATTAAAGGTGGCAGGTTTGGCAAGGAGATAAACAGGCACTGGAAATCCAACAATTCTTTCTTCTTTTTTGCAAACCTCCTTTATAAAAAAAATTAGCATTGGCAAAACCCAAAGCAATCAACAACAAATCAGTCCTTAATTTGCAGGGTTAACTATCGAACCACCCCAAAGAATAATCTCTTAGATGCCACACATACACATCCTTTTGACACAGTAAGGTCGCCCTTGCTCAAAAGCCAATTGTATCCGACTCTAGGGTTCAGTGCTCATCTCTGTTTACAGCCAAAGAGCAAACACTGTTTGCATCTGCCAATGTTTCCATGGACTAGATGCCAAAGTGCACGGAATGCTGCTCCCTTTCCTGCCAAAATGGTACCTGTTTATCTACTTGCACTTGGGTCGCAAACTGCTGACCAGCCGACCTCTCAGTTGTCAAGTTCAGTCTTAACCACTAAGCCACCACAGTCCCACTTTGCCACAGTAAATAACTATAAACGTGTGGAGATTGGGGTAGGAAAGTTTGCAACACATTTTGGAACCACCAAAGAAGGGCAAAGATAATTCCCAAAAGGCAAAGTCTCAGCACAAAATCCAGCTGGTCTCAGTTCCCTCCAGATTGAGCCATCAAGGTGAAAACTTTCTGACGTTAACTCGGTGATGGATAAATAAGCAGGATAAAATGAGTTCATCACCCCCTCCTCTGCGCCCACAACAATGGCCAGAGGGGAGTTAGTCTGTGTTCTGCTTTGGTTGTTTTGTGAGGTTGTATTTTATGATTTTTACTGTACTGTTGCTGTTTTGACTGTAAGCAAACCTTAGTCGCCTCGGCAAGTGGGCAGCAATATAAATCTGAACAAATAAAATAAAATAAATAAATAAACAAACAAACTGGAAGCAGACCAGAATGGATATATACTAATAACATAAATGAAAACCTATAGAAGAATGGAAGTGCCTATCCCAGAACCATAAAGCGTCACTTGAAGAAATTCACAGAACTCCCAAAATTCACAGCATTACAGTGGTACCTCGAGTTGCAAATTCAATGCGTCCCAAGACATTTTTCATGTTATGAAAAATGTGTAACTCGAATTTCCCATAGGAAAGCATTGAAAACCAAAATTCATAACTTGAAGCATGGTCCCTTCCCATAGGAATGCATTGAAAACCAATTAATCTGTTCCGGAAAAATTCGTAACTTGAGCCATTATTTTCAATTGATTTTCATTCATATTGTGAACATTGTGTCACTCAAACCATCTGTAACTCGAGGTACCATGGTTGAAGCTTTCCTCTCTCATTCTATTCAGACCAAGGACCACCAGATTAACCTTCTGAAATCCAATGGGTGGATTTCACTAAGTCATTTAGCAATTGAGATTGTTCATCGACATCAAGGTATACACATTTCTCTGTGGAGCTGATCAAGACCACTCCAGAGGCAATTGGAAACATACTTCTCAAATTGTGGCTTACTTTATTGAGTAGTAGCTGCTCCTCCCCGAGTTTGAGAGGTTTCCACCGACTTCTGCCATTCTTACCATCTCGACGCATCTCCAGGGTCTTTGAACCCAAGTCACTTTCTACTGCTGGGACAAAGGTTAAACAAAAAGCAGGATGATATCGACTGTGGAAGAGACATAATATAAACTATCTAAAGTCACCCCACCTTCTGTTCAATTGGGATCTAAAGCATTCACCCAATTTGATTTCTGTGCGGGATCTGGGCTGATCTGCAAGCCTCCACTGATTCACGATAGAAAACCAAGCCGCCTATAACAGTCATGGCAAACCTTGGCACTTCAGCTGTTCTTGGACTTTAATTCCCAGAATCCCACGTCTCTGTGAATCCACACGAATGAGTTTACAGTACATACTCCAACCCTCAGCCCATTCAGGGTCCTCCAAATGACGTAGGGGAGGTTGAGATGCTCAGCTATATCCTTGTCCCATGAGCTCCTTTCTCCATCTTCTTATTTAATCTAGTTTTATGAGTCACTTTCTGGTCCTGAGCCCTATTGGCACACAAAGTCCTCATCATCAGCCCCAGGCCAGGATGGATGAAGCTGCCGCCCTCCATCAAGAGGGATTCAAGTGGGCTCATTTAATCCACTTGGGGACCTTCACCCTTCCCCTGTGGACTTCACCACCCAAGTCCTTTAGTCCTCAAGGTGGTCAGGTTAGTTAATCACCACTTGACCATCAACAATGAGCCACATAGCAGGATAACCTGGCCAGGCTTGAATACAGATGGCCACCAATCTAAATTTACACACTATCAGAGGTAAGGTGCAAATCAGATCCAGTGGGACCTGGATCACCACAGACCAGATCAGGATCTATCCCAAAGTTTATGTCACTAGGGCAGTGGTGGCAAACCTTGGCACTCTTAGTGTTCTTGGACTTCAATTCCCAGATGCCCAAGGCAGCACTCCTGTTGATCAGGACTTCTGGGAATTGAAGTTCAAGAACACCTGGTATGCCAAAGTTCACCACCACTGCACTAGGGTGTCTAGATGGATGGCTACTTACCCCCAGTGGTCAGCAACAATTTCCTCTTCCAGCCCAGTTGATCCAGCCCCATCGGAGTACTCTGGGACAGAGGCAAAGAATGGCACCTATCCAAGACGAGTTTGAAAGGTGGGGATTCGGGCGACGGGTGAAGAGGATGAGAAAATTGCTGGGGTGGGGGAGAGAAAACAAAAGAATGATCAATGATTGCATGTATTAAGACTTCCATCACAGCTCAAGAACAGGAAGGAATCAATGCTTCTCAACCTTGGGCCCACAGATGTTCTTGAGCTTCAATTCAATTCCAAAATACCACACTCTTCAAGAAGGCTCTTGCGGTCTATGCCAGTGTTCTATGATTCTAGGTTCCACTTTCTTGTTATGACCAACTGATCTTGATAAACCACTAATAATTTCATGTCAAGAATTATCCTGGGTTGAAAGGATTTTTGTGGAAGAAACTCCGCTCAGAAAACACCCAAATACAGCACCGGGTTTCGAACAGCTGACTTGCCAGCCTTCCACCTAACATTATTACCATCTGATCTTGATAATCAGCCACTCAGTGATGTTCAATGGGGACTGTGGTGGCTCACTGGTTAAGACTCTGAACTTGATGACTGGAAAGTCAGCAGGTCAGCAGTTCGATTCCCGAGTACTGCAGGACGGAGTGAGCTCCCGTCTCTGTCCCAGCTGCTGCCAACCTAGCAGCTCAAAAGCAAGATATTGCAAGTAGGTAAATGGGTGGATAAGTAAACAGCATTCTGTGCACTCCAACATCTAGTCATGCTTGCCACATGTCCAAAGAAACAGCTGCAGACGCAGACAGTGCTGGCTTTTTGGTTATCAATGGGGGTAAGCACTGAAATCTAGAGTTAGCTACAAATGGCTTTGGAGGAAGAGCTACCTTGACCTATGTTTGAGACTCAAAAATGGAAGAACTGTTTGGTCAGTATCCGGTCAAAACCTAGCAAGGGAGTGAAGAATGTTGTACAAACTCTAATAAAGTTGAGAAATGATCTCATTTGTTGACCGTGACTTTGGGCAGAGGAGATGTGAGCAGGCGGCAAAGTTCCCAGCCACGACATGTTACCTATTCAAGGTCACTTTCCATGCCAGCTTGCGCTACTTATGCTGGGATTTTATTCAGCAAAATAACTCTCCAAGAACAAAGCTCAGCTGGAATTCCTTTTGGATCCTAATGGCTATTTAATGTCTTGCTGCTTCTACTCTAGCCCCCCTCAGACCGTGTCTGTGTTCTTTGGTGAGCAAAGACTAAAAGACAAAAAATAAAATTAAATAAAATTAACCTTCAGCTACTCAATGAGACAAAAGAGCAAGAAGTTCATTTGTTTCTCTTGCAAAATGCTCGCCAGGTAGAGGACTAGAAAAAGGATTTAATTGGGCTTCTACTTCCCGATCAAAGTAGCAATTTAACACCTCCTGAGAGTGGGTGAACAGCTGAACAAATGCGGTGCACATGCTTTCGTTAGTGGGGAAAGTGCACTGGAAACATTTAGCATTGAATTGGTCTGTTTAATTGGGTATACAGGAATGCATGGAAACGTGGGTGAAACCTCTATGCCCAAACATCATTGTGATTCCAAACATTTTGAAAATTTACAACTGGGTATCAGTCAGAGGAAGGGCAATTATAGAAGTTGATGAAACGTTGTATGGCCAAGAAGGGATAAAAGTAAAGTATGCCTTAAATTCATGCATTCTACTTCCTTTTGTAGCACATGCTTAATGAAGGGGTACTGGAAGGTCAGCAGGTCAGCAGTTAAAGACCCAAAAGCTACATAACAGAGTGAGTTCCCACCTCTGTCCCATCTCCTGCCAAGCTAGCAGTTTGAAAGCAAGAAATTGCAAGTAGATAAATAGGGACCACTTTGGTGGGAAGGTAAACAGTGTTCTGTGCACTCCGTTGTCTAGTCATGCCTGCCACATATCCATGGAAATGTCTGCAGATGCAGAGAGTGCTGGCTCTTTGGCTATAAACTGAGATGAGCACTGAACCGTAGAGCCAGATACAACCGGCTTTTGAGCAACTGTGACCTGTTACACCTAAGTGGAGTAAACGTGAGATTTATGCTGATATTTGGAAACAGAATTATTAACTTGCAGGGAAATTTTTCCTTTGAAATTCTATTTTTTTAAAAAGGGAAATAAAATATTTGAAAAGGAAACTGCAGAGGGCAGTAGAGTACCATCGTGGGAGGGAAAACTTTCAACCAATTTACACCAATCAATTGTAATTATAGACCCATGTGTGTAATTGAGAGTTCATAAGAATGAATATTACTTCCAATTTGCACCTGACTCATGTAAGAGTTTACTCACTACTTTGTCTTTACATTAAGTTGCAGGAAGGATCGGTCTCCTTAGCCTTGGCAAAGGGGTGACTCAGTACCATAAGGTTTTCTTGCCACAACAGGATTAGGAGGAAGCCGGCCCAACATATTTTGCTGCCTGAGAGAAAGGCCAGAATCCTGCCTACCTAAGGTGCCCATAGCACCAGTTGTGCTACTTGGGAGAAAGAGGGAGGGGACCTCTAAAAACTGTAAGCCAAAAAAGTAACTTTTAAAGTTTTGCACTCCCTTATGTGGTGGCTTAGTGGTTAAGATGTTGAATTTGATGACTGGAAGATTGGCAGGTCAGCAGTTTGAAAGCAAGAAATTGCAAGTAGATAAATGGGTACCACTTTGGCGTGAAGGTAAACAGTGTTCCATGCACTTCGGCGTCTAGGCATGCCTGCCACATGACCACAGAACACAGGCTCTTATAAACAGAGATGAGCACCAAACCCTAGAGTCAGATACAACTGGCTTTCAAGCAATGGAGACCCTTACCTTTACCTATTTTTTAAACTGTTGTCTCACAGGGAAAGACAGACAGACAGACAGACAGACATCCTGCTTTTAGCTGCACCTTTGTCATACAAAGCTAGTTTTGGTTTGTTTCTTTGCCAAAACAAAAGGAAAGCAAACTCAGAGGAAAGAGAGATGCCTCTCCAGTCTGAAGCCATGTGGGAAATCTCACAAGTCACAACGGAACGGTTGGTGTACACAGGAGACTGACTCCACAGGTTCATTTCCTGGAGATGTTTGCCCAGCTGTCGAAGCCTTCTAGGGTAGAAAAAGGCACCAAAACATGGGCATCCCAAGGGAATATCTTTTTGGGGGGCATCCATCAGTGGTACCCCTTGATCTGGCTGGAGATACAACAGTCCACCATTTTGTGCACTGCCCTTCCTGCCCTAGAATGGGTTGTTTGTTGCATTATGTTGTTGTTTTTGTTTATTTAATTGTTTGTACACCAGCCAAAGTGGGAAATATCCCAGATGGGTAGTGAAGATAAAGATCGCCCTTGCTCAAAAGCCAGTCATCCCTGACTCTAGGGTTCAGTGCTCATATCTGCTTATAGCCAAAAAGCCAGCGCTGTCCTGAGTCTGCAGATGTTTCCATGGACATGTGGCAAGCATGACTAGACACTGGAGTGCATGGAACGCTGCTTACCCTCCTACCAAAGTGGTACCTATTTATCTACTTGCAATTTCTTGCTTTTGAACTTGCTAGGTTGGTAGGATCTGGGACAGATGACGGAACCTCACTACATCATGCAGCACTCGGGTCTTGACCTGCCAACCTTCTAGTCGTCACGTTCAGCATCTTAACCACTAAGCCACCACAGTCCCTTTTAGATGGGCGGTACAAAAATGTAACAAATAAAATAAATAAATAATAGAATGTCCCCAAAATGCTGTTTGTGTTTTTGTGTCAGAGATTACTCTGGGTTGAAAGGATTTTTGCAGAGAATGCCCAAATGAGGCTCCTCTCATGCCCTCCATCCATTGTGCAGCTCTCGGGGAATCGAACCCTGCCCTTCCTGTCTCCAAGCTCAGTGCTTTACCCTCTGAGCCACTGGGGTACACCAAATGCTATCCTGTGTGTTAATGGCTTGGGGGGAAGGGGTCTTTAATCCATCAGCACTACAACAAACAAAAACGAACTGGGATAATTATTTGTGTCCCTTGATTTTTTCCTGACCAAAAATAGCAACAGACTGCCTAAATGGCAGAAGCCGGAAAATGCAGGAGTCAATAGGTCGAGCTTATCATCTTAAACCCTCAACCCCCCCTTTTTTTTTTTTCCGGATTTGGGAGGGAGGAGGAGGTTCCTGTGGCATTGTCATACAGCCCGCTCTCTGGACACTAACACACACACTCTCACACTCACTCTCTCTGTCTGTCTGTCTGTCTGTCTGTCTGTCTGTCTGTCTGTGTAAGCTGCAGAGAAGTTGACCACAGTGGAAGAACACAACAACTGAAGCTCATACTTCAGTACGCATCAGTGGCCTTCTCTTGGGGAGTCACCAGGTTGCATCGGCAGATCAAAAATGTCACCAGAGAAAGCCAGACACAGCGTATGGCTGACTGTGAGGTTTCAGTCAGAGGAAGAGTTGCCAAACAACTTTCAAATACTTTGGACAGTGGGGGGAAGTTGAGTGGTTTCCTACATCATTCTAGGACAGCCTTGGGAAAGTAAATGGACATTTCAGCTGGGCCCAAAAAGTGAT
Source organism: Furcifer pardalis (assembly GCA_030440675.1). Lineage (NCBI taxonomy): Eukaryota > Metazoa > Chordata > Lepidosauria > Squamata > Chamaeleonidae > Furcifer > Furcifer pardalis. Next base: position 15,128,023 of record CP126899.1, read on the forward strand.
ATCCTGAATACTGACCAGGAGCCATGGAGCTAGAGAAGTTCTCTTGGTCTCTAGGCTGGGAGACAGGTGTCAGCATGACCAGGACTGGACAAGGAAAATGCTTGGTTTTTGAAGACTGGGCACCATTCAGACAGGTGATCCTGTTATGGTAATAGAGTAGGCCCTACTACCAGTGACTCAATGCTGGGTGTCAGGTGGCGGTGAACTAACCTGACAACATTGAGGAGTAACAGCCTTGGGTGCCAAAATCCATAGGGAAGGGAAGATTAAATCCCACTTGACTCCCTCTTGATGGAGGGCAGCAGCTTCATCCATCCTGGCCTGGGGCTGAGGAGGAGGATTTTGCATGCCATAAGGGCCCAGGGCCAGAAAGTGACTCACGGAGCTGGATCAGTGGTACGGGTGTCACACTTCGATGCGCAAGGCAGATGAAAGGCCATTGCATTATATTCTCAAGACAGTCTTCATGGCTGATTGCCATGAGGAGTGCCAATATTTGGATTTGGATATGGCAGAAGAAGAAGGGCAACATCTCCTCCCCACTACCCACATACTGAGCTGCTCCTGTGTTTGCATGTGCATTGCACACATAATATTCATTTAGCAGAGAACATCATCTGCATGGCTTGCCTCTCTCAACCTCTCCCATCACCTTTAGCCTCTGCACAATGGCTTTGCCTCGGTGTCAATCACATGGTCCAAAGTTTCCGGTTTTGGATTTGGCTTTGGAACCTCAAAGAACCTCAGGGTTCTGACAGGCCCACCATGACACAATCCCCTATACCAGTGGGTTCCCAACATGGGGCCCATGCCCCACAGGGGTTCTTCAATTCCCAGAAGCCTAAGTCAGTACATTGGCTGATCAGCGCTTTGGGGAATTGACTTGGGCTTCTGGGAACTGAAGTCCAAAAACCAAAGGTTTGGGAACACTATCTCAGAGCAGACTTGTTGTGCATTGATTTAAAAGCTAGGAGGGTGTTGGGTTGTTTTAGCTAAAGACAGACCTAATCGTATCGATAGGCTCATTTCTGTTTGATCATCAACCATTGAAGATCTCCTTCTAGTGTGAGAGATGTTAACCTACAGATTGATTTCTGGACGCCATTCAGGCCCCTTAGGGTTCATGTTTGTGCACTGATGTGCACGTGTAAAAGAAGGGGGGGGGAATGCCTTCACAGTGCAAAAGCCCAAGGAAAGACTTGTTGGCTCCATAGACTAACAGCATCATTGACCAAAAAAAAAAAAAAAACAGATGCAAAGGTTTATGCATGCCATGAATCAGAAAATAAGGTTCGTTCTTGATAGAACTACTGGGGCTTATATTGATGTCTGCATGAGGCAGAATGGGATGCCAGATGTGAGTGGAAGAAAAAAACCACTTTTTCCTGCAAATAAAATTTGAGTTTATTCTCTCCCATCCATATTCTATTTTTGGAGGAATTTTCTAAATGATAAAAAAATAATAAAGGTTCCTTGTTTGGCCTTCCTATACTCACCCGATTCGCTGTTCCTACCCCACAGTCACAAGCTCAGCATTAACTCACAGCTCTTTGCCAGCATAAATATTCAACAGTCCATATGATCTATACACAAAGCAAACTTGGAAATCCAACACACATACAGCTTCACTTAAATGATAGTAAGAAAGGGGGTGTCTTGGAAACTTTGCTAGTTCCAAACAGAGTAGACTCATTGGGTCAATGAAATTAATAAATGTGATAGCTTAGGTAAAGTTAAAGGTCACTCTTGCTCAAAAGCCAGTCATAGCTGAGTCTAGGGTGCAGTGCTCATCTCTGTTTATAGCCAAAGAGCCAGCACTGTCTGTGTCTGCAGATGTTTCCATGAACATGTGGCAGGCATGATTAGACACTGAAGTGCATGGAATGCTGTTTACCTTCCCACTGAAGTGGTACCTAAATATCTACTTGCAATTTCTTGCTTTTGAACTGATAGGTGGCAGGAGCTGGGACAGAGACGAGATGGGAGCTCACTCCGTTGTGCAGTACTTAAGTCTTGAACTGCTGATTTGCCGACCTTCCAGTTGTCAAGTTCAGCCTCTTAACCACTAAGCCACTGCAATGATAGCTTACCAAGCTCCTATTCACTTAATTGGTCTACTCCAGTTCGGAATAACAACCAGATTTCCAGTTTGGGGTTGCAACTTCCCCAAACCTCCCAGTTTCTTTTAGTCCAAAGAAGGAACTTTTCCTAAGCCCTGAAAATCAACTATGCCAAGGTTGAGTTCACAACAACCACTCAAAGGAAGAGCAAACACTTACCTTTCCAGTGTTGGAATCATTAAAGGAGACAATTTTACACACGCTCATCTGGACAGGGTGGCCAACATCCCGATATTTGGAGTGCTTCACTTTGCACGGTTTCCACACAGGATTCAGTCGTGAAGGTCCAGTCTTCCCACCAACTTTGGTGGAAGGGTGGTCTCGATCTAGCATTTGCTGGTTACAGTTTGGGCAGGTTAAACTGTGGGGAGGGCAGGTACTGTGAATATCCTTCAGAATGCTGCCCAAGCCTCGACCCTCTGAAGGGTCTGAGCTAACATTCAAAGTATCTCCAAGATGATTTTGTGAACCCCAGGAATCTACAGGGGGAGGCCTCTCTAGATCTTCAGTATCTGCTTCTAACGTGTCCATATATTGAGCATCTGCTGTGAAGTTCTTTGAGATCTGCGTACCTGCTAATACAGTTCCCACATCTGAAATATCTGTTGGCATCAATTCTAAGTCTAGGGGAAGCTTGGAAATCCTATCCAGGTACTCTGGATCTACATCAGTCCTAGAATCTATTACAGTCCTGTTTTGGTGACCATCATCAAGAACAGTTCTGGATAGAGTGGCAATATGCTCCCCGGTATCAGTTAGGCTCTCTGCAGCTGATTCACTGTCACAGCACTCTTTGAAGTCCACAGAAAAAGCCCGTTCCATATCTATAGCAACCCTCTTCGTCTTCATAAACCCTTGAGACATTGACTCAGACACACCTGAGCTCTGGGGATGTTCTAAAGTATCACCAGCATTTTCCTGGGCCAAAGGATCTAAACCCCATGTGTCTGTTGGAACAGTACCTATCCCTCGATCACCAACGTTATCATGAAGTGTGTCTTGGATCTCTGGCAATTCGGTAGCTAGACTCCCAACCAACACCCAGTCACTGGGAAATTCTGAGAGAGGAAAGTGGGGTAAACTTGTGCTAGGGGGCGAGAAAGACATTTCACCAAAACTGCTATTTTTGCTGAATAAATCATGGAAAATCTCAATGTGTTTACTTCCTGCTGGTTGCTCTTTACCGGCTGAGCTTTTGGAGCTATGGTTATCCCAAATCCCAGAATCCGGAGATAGCCCTGATGAAGAAAATCCAGTGGCATTGTCATTTGTAATAATTGGCAGCTCCTGCGGAGGATTATACTCTTGCCATTGACTCCCAGAGCTGGAACCTGGCCTCTGTTCTTCCTGGGAGAAGGTTTTTGAAGATCCACGCCACTTCCGGGCCACCCCAGCGACACTGTTGAAGAATTTGAGGACCCCACCCAAATGGCTTCCCTTTGCCGTGTGGTGTGCTTTCTTAGGTTGGCTGAAACTCTCCTCGCAGCTCATCTCCAGATCAAAATACAGAGGGGGATCCTCCATTGATTTTTCTAAATCCTGAAAACTGGGTTCTTTCCTTTGGTTTGGCGATTTCAAACAGTCTTTGTTCGTCTGGGAAATCCCTTTTAGATAGCTCCGTCTTCCTTTTTTATTTTCTACAGCAACCATAGAATGTCTTTGCTGAGGGTCTCCATGTAGACCACCAGCTTCCTGAGTGTTTTGAAACTCAAGAGCCCTACTCTTTTGGGTTGATATCCTGGGACCACCATTTTCATAGTTTAGCTCAATACCAAGTTTCTTCTGCCACTTCATTTCAGAGGAATCAAGGTCCAGTACACAGCTATTTAACTCGACATCTTCAAAGGAAGTGTCCAAATCTTCAATGTAGCCGGCATAGGAATGTCGGTAAGGCCGTTGATCATTACTCAACTTTTTGACTCTTTGGAAAGCTTTTTGCTCAAGGTCTTCCCGAGTTTCTACTGATATAATGATTGCTTTTGGTCTGGAGGAATTCTTAGATGGGTTTGATGACTTGAGCTTCTTAAAGGACCTCACCCTTTCCATGAAGGTCATCTTCCGGTTTCGCTCCTTGATCTCCACATTATCCCCCAAAAAGATCATTGACTGAGGTCTCTTGACATTCGCAGCTGACCCTTTCTTACGGCTAACAAAATTCCAAATCCGATTGCTACGGGTCTTCTTTTTAGATTTGGATACCTCCTCCTTTTCATCATCATTGAATCCCATGGAATTACAGTCAAGATCTGTGCATTTATCTTTTGGATTGACTTGGAAGATCTTGTTTCCATACCCATTTGGTAATGGCCGAGAACAACCATACTGGCAGTTATCAACAAGTTCCATACTTTCAAGTGACAGATCCGAAGTCCCAGCGTCAGAGATCCATGGCTATCTGCAGAAAATAGAAAATAATTCAATTAATTTTTGAGTTGCGTGTCCTTTTGAAAACACTGAGCAAGCTGTGTTTCTGAAAAGAGCAGTGCTGATTTAGGACTATATCAGAGCTACACTGCTAAATCTCCCCTCCTTAACCTTGACAACTGGGTCCCCATCTAACTCCCATGGCTCTGTACCATTTCTTTGTTAGAGGCACATCAACCACACCAAGCTGAACTATGTGACAGAGGTTACATCTCATTTGACTCGCCGTGGCAGTGTTGGAAAGCAGGACATTGGGATGGAGGGAAAGAAGGGTCAAGTAGATTTATTGGGCAAGTTTCATCCCACATGATAGATTTCCAGAAAAGAAATGATGGCTTATTGATCATAAGGTTTGATAAGACTGTTTTTGCCAGGTAGCAGGGAGGTTCTTAGCTGGCAGTTTACAGTACATCTAAAATAGTAATCACTGCATCACAACAAGAACAACAACAATACTCATCATCATCATCATCATCATCATCATCATCATCATCATCATCATCATCATCATCATCATCATCATCATCATCATCATCATCATCATCATCATCATCAGTTACTTGGTCTAATCCATGTGTCTTGTACTAAATCAAATACACTGAATCTGAATCTGAAGTCCAATTCTGCCTAGGACATCAGGATCATAAGTTAGCAAATCTCACCCTCTTGGTTAGGTTCTTGTATATTTGCCACAAATATAGCAAAAAATGTCCGGTTTCTTAACACAACTGCGCCTATTCATCTTTAGGTCAAAACAGACTCACTATGGCCTAGCTGTACTATCCAGTGATATGGTTTTGCACTAGAGACAAGGCCTTGGTCCATCTCGCCTTATACAGTATATCTATTTTTGATGTCAGCTCACTGACTTACCTGGACATGCCCGGCCACTGCTGGAACATGCATGCCACCAGGGGACGTGATTCAGCTCAGGGGGCAGCAGTCATAGTGGTAGCTGCAACTACTTTAATGTTCCCATGTAAAAATATGTTACCCAATTACCGACTATTTGAACAGCTATAGCACATCTATAACTTAAAATCTGCATGTGATCAGCAAATCAGATTTGGAATAGATATCATGTAAATCACATGTGTTATTCCCAGTAGCAAAATCGTTGTTGTGTGGTGTTATAAGACCCTCCTTGAACTCACTTAGAAGTTCCAGGATTACATTGGATGAAGCCAAAGCACATAAAGTGGAATCAAACCATTCCATCACTGTCTTCATTTTGGAAGTTCCACATCTGGCGTAGATACGGAAGGAGGAGGAGAAAGAGAAAGAGAGGAGGAGGAAGAAGAAGAAGAAGAACTGTCATGTAGACACCTACATAGAGGGTTGCATCGTTAATTAGGTGAAAATTTGAATCTTAGAACAAGCATGCTGGTTAAAGACCAGCAAACATCTAACAAACAAACAAGCCAGCCAGCCAACCAGATGTCATGTTTTGGGTCAGGGTTTAGTTCAGGTTGGGTGGGTGGGTGCAAGGAAGAGGGCCTAAGATAAACAACAGAGAAATGCATTTTCCTCAAGGCACCCAAAGAAACTGGAAGGCCAAACGGATGGAGGGGAGGTGGGGTGGGAGAGAACAATCCCTGCAACCCTGGAGAGAAATCTCTCTATTCCAGATGTTCTTTAGATTCAAAGCACACCACTTCCCCCATTCCAGAAAAGAAAAGAAGCCCCCTTCCTCCTTACTGTGTTTCTACACCACCACCACCAAAAAAAAAGGGAGGAAACAGATGTTCAGCAATACGGCCGGCAGCACAAAGATCCTTTCCTTGATATGGAACAAGTGGAACAAGTAAATAATGGGAAAGCTGAAGGAATAACTGTACACTTTTGCATGGAAAAAAGGGGAGGCAGAGCGTGCAAAACCCCTCACTGGCCATGAAATCCACTGGCCAGCCACACACACACAAAGATGTCCTTCGTCCTTGGAGGCATTACAGGTTGTTGAGAAATTCTGCTCTGGAGCCAAGTGAGATAGAAAGAGATACAAGGAAATGAAAGGAAAGGGATGGGATGGATGGAGGGAGGGATAAGAAATCAAGATGGATGGGTGGGTGGGTGGATAGGAAATCAAGATGGGTGGGTGGGTGGGTGGAAGGATGAATGGATGGAAAGCTCTTTCTATTTAAGAACAGTCTTTACCCATTCCCAGTTGCACCCAGACTCTGTTTCTTGCAACCCAAAGGTCTACATGTAGTATTTGCTTCCCTTCCATGCCTCCCTCTATCTCAACCACTGCCCTCCTAAATTTGGTCTCAGGTATTTGAACTAGGCATCTTAGAGGATGAGGTTCTGTTGACTTAGCAATCCTAACATTGAAACAAACCTTTGAAGAATGCAGTCTCTTTTGGGCGGGCGGGGTGACGATGACAATGTTTTATCCCTCCTAACTGCAAAGCTGCTGTCTAGTTCAGTTTGAACCCAGATACCCCTTTGGAAAGGACCAAGCGTTGTCTATAGACTTCTGGTCTCCATTGAGTCCCAAGTCATCAAAAAACCAAGGGACAATTAACATTCTCTTCACTGCAAGCCACTGACCCCAGAGCTCTCCCATTTCCGTACCATAAAATAGCTCACAGGCTATTCTCTCCAGCCCAGGGTTTACATTGTATGGTCCTTTTCTTCCTTATAGGCTCAACTCTTCCCCAGAGAGAACAGCCTCCGATCCTATTGTTCCTGCTTAGCCATCTGAAAGAGTTATTTTTTCCTTGCTCTGTTTGTATGGATTTTTTTTCTTATGGGAGTTTATTTGTTTTGCACTTCCTCCTCCTCAGAGTGGAATTACTACAAGGGGAAGCGAAGACACAAAGGCAGAGAGCAAGAGAGAGAGCTAGAACAACAATATTCTCAGCCAACCATGTCATGGTTTGTCTCTGCTAAGCCCAGCATGAAAAATGCACAATGCAACATCCAAAGCTAGGAAAAGTTACAATTTGGGGGTGGGAGTGGGGCGACGGGGCTGTGCAACTCTTAATCATCCTAACGAGGGCTGTGTTGGCAAAGGGACTGAGAATTCGTACTTCAACAAAGGCCACTTTTCCATTGAGCCACCAGTGGATTTCCCAAACCACGCACAAAGTAAAACACAAAGTGCAGTCAGGTGGAAATGTGCATGCTTGACCAACCCCAAAAGGGTCATTTTGCTAGAGCAAAACCACTTAAAGCGACCCTGCCTGTTGTCTGTTTCCTGGGGAATTGCTCAACATTTTCAGCTTGGGCATGGATCAGGGCCAGGTTGAAGCCCATTTCTCCCATGCATCAAGTGATCACCAAGCAAGAAACTGCTCAAATTGTAATTTGTGCCCCATAGAACAGTGATGGCGAACCTTTTAGAGACCGAGTGCCCAAACTGCAACCCAAACCACACTTATTTATCTCAAATTGTCAACACAGCAATGAGGAGGAAGAAAACGGTGCCATTGGGGCAAATTCTGTGGTAGGGGGAGGGAGGAAGCACTCCCATTGGGCTGCTGGCCTGAGGGGTGGGGTGAACTCTGTGCTGGGGGAGGGAGGAAGCACTCCCATTGGGCTGCTGGCCTGATGGGTGGGGTGAACTCTGTGCTGGAGTGACTGCATGGATACCTACAGAGAGGATTCTGAGTGCCACCTCTGGCACGCATGCCATAGGTTCACCACCACTGCAATAGAACAATTGAGTTGGAAGGGGGCTTATGAGGCGATTGAGACCAACCCCCTGCTCAGTGCAGGAATCTGAATCAAAGAAGATCTGGCAAAGGGTCGCTTTCCAATTATCACTTGAATGCTTCCAGTGCTGGAGTGTTCACCACCTCTCCAGGCAGTGGGTTCCGCTGTCGTACTGCTCTAACAGTTAGGAAGTTCTTCCTGATATTCATCCTATAGAATCATAGAATAACTGAGTTGAAAAGGGCCTTTGAGGTAAGCAAGTCCAACCCCCTCCTCAAGGTAGTAATCTAAGTCAAAGCAGATCTGACTGACAGATGGTTGTCCAACTTGCTCTTTAATGCCTTCAGCATTGAGATCATGTAATTTAATTTAATTTAATAGATTTATATACCGCCCTATCCAATGGACTCTGGGCAATGCACACAAGTTAAAACCAATATAAAACAATTAAAAACCCTTAAAAAACATAACAATATTACCCCCTGAGGTCACCCTTGCTTGAAAGCCAGTCATATCCAACTCTAGGGTTCACTGCTCATCTCTGTTTCTAACGCAAGAGATAATGTATGCATGTGCATATTCATACATGTATGGTCCATGTATGGTACAATGTATGGTACAATGGTCCATGGGGTCTCAAGGAGTCAGACTTGACTGTGCGACTGAACAACAAATATTCATATATGTGTGGACTGCCATGGCCTTGAGGACATTATCAAGGTTCACCTTCACAGCCAGTCCATATGACACAGCCTCTTCTGCCTCCATAACTGATGGGAATCAGAGTTCCTCCTCCTCTCATTTTGCCATTGGGCAGCCCAATGTGATGGTTTCCAGTGGCATTTCCTCCACGGAGGGAACCATCACCCCACCCAAAAGGGCTCATTCACCCATAGCTGTTGGTCCCTTTAGGGAGTCAGCTTATTTACCACCACACAACACTCAGCGCTGAGTTGCTAGCTGTACGGTCTACTCTATTACCATAGCAGGATGTCTCATGTCATACGTGCCACAGAAGATGGCTCTGTGGTCATAGTGTGTGGGTCACTTCATGGCAAGCTGGGATCCACCTTAAACAAATTCATGCCAATGGCATTTTTCCTGTTTCAGGGGGGAAATGCATTCTCAGATATGTGTTGCAGCTGACAACAATGTATATGTATGCATGTCTATAGCCTTTGTTTTCATAAAGTCCGCTATTCCATATTCTTTCTGGCAGAAACCCCCATTTCCCTTTCTAACCTTTATTCCTAATTGGGTGCAGGTGGCTTTCCTGCCATTGTTTTGACAACAAGACAAAACACAAATCTTAAGCCACCACAACAAATACCCCTGAAATATAAAGCACACTGAACTGGCCAAACGCTGCAGGACCTTTGAGAAGCTGTGAACGGTTTTGCGGTCCAGACTATCAAAGCATGAAAAAGATAATTCTGGAATCAAAAACTCCCTGCATCTCGCTGCATTCAAGACCAAATTTATTTCAAACACGGTGCAGGGGAAAAAAACATTTCTAGTTTGCCATTACAAATGAATCAAAGAAATCTCTGAAGGCGTCTTCTGCACTTTCTCCCTTAGCCAAAACCGAAGGCTTAAATAAACCGGAAAGTTTAAGGCTGGTCAGGAAACAAGTGGACAAAATCAAAACACAGCTTTTGGTTCTGCCCCCTCCAGCCGGATAAGAGTGTTAAATTATTTGACAACCACCCTTTTTTTAAAACAACAGGACTGCAGTCAACATTTGGTATGAAAAGGGTTTTCCTGGGCTTGAGAGAAATAAACTTCTGTCACCGTGGAAAATTGCTCTGGCCGGGAGGGCTAGGAAACCATTTAAGGAGAGCATCCTCCTTTCGGATGGTTGGAAGGACATCTGGATTAAGACCAGGCCAATTCAAAACTCATGCGGATGTAAAGAAAGACGAACCATACAGTTGGAAAACATGTGTGGCTAATTCATTATCTCGCTGAGAGCCCTGGAGAACATCTGTTTCAAGCAATCTCTCCCTGAATCTTCTCACGCCACTGTCTGAAGCTTTATGGAGTCCCTGAGAAGAGAGATGTGGCTTTTCTGTTCTGTCTGTTTTCCAACTGGCTTAGCGGAAACATCCCAGAGGCAGACTAGGGTCGTGATGGCCAACCTTGGCACTCCAGATGTTCTTAGCATCGATTCCCAGAAGCCCTGATCAGCAGGTGTGTTGACTTGGGCCTCTGGGAGTTGAAGTCCAAGAACACTTGGAGTGCCAAGGTTGACCATCACTGGACTAGAAGGTGGTGTAAGGTAACAGGAAAGGCCTCCCTTGCTTGAAAGTCAGTCATGTCTGACTCCAAGGAGCAGTGCTCATCTCCACTTGCAGCCAAAGCACGAGTGCTGTGTGCATCTACAGACATTACCATTGTCATGTGGCAGGCAGGACTAGACTCTGGAGTGCACAGCACACTGTTTGTTACCTTTCCCGCCAAAGTGTTACCTATTTATCTACTTGCAAATTTCTTGCTTTTGAACTGCTAGGTTGGCAGGCGCTGGGGCAGGTGATGGGAGATCATTCCATGGTGCAGCACTTGGGTCTCAAACTGCTGACCTGAGTGCTTGTGTGGTGGAGTGAGTTCTTGTCTGCCCCAGCTCCTGCCAAGCTAGTTCGAAAGCAAGAAATTGCAAGTAGATAAATAGGTAAGGCTTTAATGGGAAAGGTAACAATGTTACCAGCATGTCTGCAGATGCAGACAGCAATGACTCTTTGTCTGTAAACAGAGATGAGCACCAACCCCCTAGAGTCAAACACGACTCATTTTCAAGCAAGGTAAACCTTTACCTTTACCTAATACTGTACAGGGCAATCTTCTTGGGCGAGCTGATAATAATAATAATTTTGTGTCAGAGATTATTCTGGGTTGAAAGGATTTTTGTGGAAGAAACTACACTAAGAGGGCGGCCGAATGAGGCTCCTTTCATGTCTCCAAGAGCTGGGACAGAGACGGGCACTCAATCATCATGCAGTACCCGGGTCTCAAACTGCTGACTTGCCGGCCTTCTAGCTAACAAGATGAGCTTCTTAGCCACTGAGCTACCATGTAATGAGACAGGATGCCACTTTCTTTATTCAAGCCGAGATGCCCAGCCAGTAAGACTTTGTATCCACATCTCAAAATATTGCACATTTTGTTATTCTTATTTGTTGTGTTTCCACCCCATCGTTCCACTAAAAATAGGGCCTTCTGCAGCTGACAAACATCACTAGCAAAAAATAATAACGGAAAGGCATGGAAAACCCATTATATTAGATCATATCCTTGACCCACCTAGAGTCATAGATATCATAGTTATCACTTTAAAAGAAAAGATGGTGAGGCAACAATATGTATTTGATACAGAGGAATCGAAAATCCAAGACCTCTGGCTGGTGCCGATGAAGCATTGATAAGGTAAAGGTAAAGGCTTCCCTTGCTCGAAAGCCAGTTGTATCCGACTCTAGGGGTCAGTGCTCATCTCTGTTTCAAAGCCGAAGAGCCAGTGTTGTCTGCTTCTGCAGACATTTCTGTGGTCATGTGGCAGGCATGACTAGACACCGGAGTGCACGGAACACTGTTATCTTCCCACCAAAGTGGTCCCTATTTATCTACTTGGAATTTCTTGCTTTCAAACTGCTAGGTTGGCAGGAGCTGGGACAAAGACGGGAGCTCATTCCGTCCTGCAGTACTCGGGAATCGAACTGCTGACCTTCTGCCTCCCCGTCAGTATCTAAATGATGGTGGTGGTGGTGGTGGTGGTGGTAATGATGATAATTTTGTGTCAGAGATTACTCTGAAAGGATTTTTGCTGGAGAAACTCCGCTCAGGGGACACCCAAATGAGGCTTTCATTTCCCCAAGGGCAGCCCTCGGATATTGAAACCCGACCTTCCAGTTTCCAAGTTCAGCATCTTAACCACTAAGCCACCAGAGGAGCTGCATGATAAACAAATGAACCACAAATAGGGAAGGTCTGAGTTCCGATCTCGCTTCAGAGAGGAATTCATGCAGTAGCCTTAGGAGAGCTGCTCCTTCCAAGTCTCATGGGCTCTTTATATTAAGAATAAGCATGCAATTCATTTAATCATTGAAGGAGGAATTAAGAGAATTGGGATTAGGAGAAACCGGAGGCATGACAACCTGTCTGGCCAGGCTATCCTGCTATGGTAATAGACTAGATGCTACTGTCAGCGACTAAGTGCTGAAAGTCAGGTGGTGATTAACTAACCTGACAACCCTGAGGACTAACACCTTGGGTGGCAGAGTCCACAGGGAAGGATGGGCGATGGTCGCCAAGTGGATTAAATCCCACTTGAATCCCTCTTAATGGAGGGAGGGCAGCAGCTTCATCCATCCTGGCCTGGGGCAGAGGAGGACTTTGTGTGCCAAAAGGGCTCAGGACCAGAAAGTGACTTACAGAACTGGATCAGTGGTACTATGGGTGTCACGCATCAATGTAGAAGGCAAATGGAAGATATACAGCATTATATTTTCAGGACAGTCTTCATGGCTGATCGCCACGATAATCGCCAATATTCTGATTCAGATACGGCAGAAGGAGGAGACAGGATGATTCTTCCAAGTGATGAAGCGGGTTGCACTCTAACATTGATTGAAGAGTGTCTATCCCCACCACACACACACACACACACATGCTCTTATGTCAACATTGCTGATTTTAGAGAGGTTTTTTTAAAAACTCAGGAAGTGGTAGAAGCAGAAAGTCTACAAGAGGCGCAGTGTAAGAAAAGAACAGCTCTTTGCTTGAGGGAGTGAAGGAAAAACTAAAAACCCTCTCAGCAAACAGCAAGTGCCTAGACTCTGATGCAGGTTTTTAGAACATGGAACAACTCAACGTATATTGACACTGTTGTAAAGGTTGGGGGGGGGACCTTTTTAAGCCTATCATGGGGGCCTGTCCTTCTGTCCCACGACACCCACACAAACAAGACAATTCTCTGGTGACCTGGAAGCCTTTTTTTCTGGAGACCAGGACTCAAAGAATATCACCACCACCCTGAGAACAACCTTCTTCAGCCATACCTGAATCTGAATATTGGCGACCCTCATGGCGATGAGCCATGAAGACTGTCCTGAGAATATAATGCAATGGCTTTCCATCTGCCTTCTGCATCGCAGCATGACAGCCACAGTACTACTGATCCAGTTCCAAGAGACACTTTCTGGTCCTGAGCCCTTTTGGCACCCAAAGTCCTCCTCAGCCCCAGGCCAGGATGGATGAAGCTGCTGCCCTTCATCAAAATGGATTTAAGTGGGATTCAATGCATTTGGGGACCATCACCCTTCCCTGTGGATTTTGGCACCCAAGCCGTTAGTCCACAGGGTTGTCAGGTTAATTAACCACCGCCTGACACTTGGTGTTGAATCACTGGCAGTATGGTCTACTCCAGGGATTGCCAAACTTTTCCAGCTGTGGGCAGGACCACACCCCCTCAGACAACTGAGTGGGCCAGATACATGGTTCCCCCCCCCCCCCATAAACGCTGCCGTAAAACAGGTCCAAGGCTGTTGTAAATATGTTTACGACAGCCATGGGTGCATTTACATTGCATTTTCAGCTGTTTTCACCGCTTCTGGTGGCAGCAGTGGAAGCAAAGGCAGCAGGCCACATCAAATGGCCCCATGGGCTGGATCCAGCCTGCAGGTCACAGGTTGAGAATCCCTGGTCTACTCTACTACCATAGCAGGATAACCTGGCCAGACAAGATGAGAACAACCAGCATGACAATAATTCACAAGCTGTTCTTCATTCACGACAACATGAGAAAGAACCACACATGGATCGACAACCAAACTTAACTCCCAACAACACAGAAAGGAAAATTCTACATGGACTTCTCTAGAAAGTTGGAACAAGGAATTAGGCTTCTACATTGAGTGCTTCCAACACCGTGCCCGAGGAGAGATCATCAGCCAGGGACATAATTCAACATCCTGAAAAGAAAGACTCGAGGCAAAATGAAGACATAAGGCTCAAGAAGTCCTGCTAGATGGGAATCACATGGGTTGTGTTGAGAAAAACTTGGGATTTTTCTCCTCTCCATCCCTGCCTGGAGCCAGTCTTCCAGAATACCTGGAAGGGAGTGACTTACATTCCAAAAAGCAAGAAGGCTTGAAAAAAATAATAATAATTCCAGAGATCGCTTTGCCTGAGCAAGTTGAGGCCTCCTTCCCTGTAAGGAGCATTTCAGGTTTTCAAACAGCTAGGAAGTGGCCAAATCTAAGCTCAGCTTAATATTTGCACTGCAAGCTGGCCTGTTCAAAAATAAAAAGCCAACAGCGGTTTTCAAATTGCAGTAAACAGATTCTGGGAGGGAGGAGGGGGGAACCACGTCCTTTTCAAGGGGAAATTAATACGCACACCTATGCAGTCCTTCTCTAAGCACAAAATCTTTCTCTAAGACTTTCCATTGTAAAAGAGAAGAAATAAAAACATGGGGGAGGGGCATCCTAGAATTGGGACTGTGGTGGCTTAGTGGTTAAGATACTGAACTTGAAGACTGGAAGGTCGGCAGGTCAGCAGTTCAAGACCTGAATGCTGCCTGATGGAGTGAGCTTCTGTCTCTGTCCCAGCTTCTGCCAACTGGGCAGTTTGAAAGTAAGAAATTGCAAGTAGATAAATAGATACCACTTTGGTGGGAAGGTAAACAGTGTTCCATGCATTTTGGTGGCTAGTCATGCCTGCCACATGTCCACGGAAACGTCTGCAAACGCAAACAGCACTGGTTCTTTGGCTATAAAGAGAGATGAGCACTGAACCCTAGAGTCGGATACAACTGGCTTTTGAGCAATAGCAACCTTTACCTTTACCTTAGTTTCTGTATCCTGTGAGTCTTGAAACAGTGAAAAAGGTCTATAGAGGTGCAAAGCTCTGCTGTTTTGCTTCCAGATAACAGCAGCTAACAGCTGCTAATTATTGAGAGGATGGTTGTGATCCTGGTTACTTGCTCAGTCATCCAATGAGCACATTATCAAGAATATATGCTGTGATTTTGTACTGTTGATCTGTTATATTGTATTGTATTCGATTTTATGTTGTAAGCCGCCCTGAGTTGGTTTTTGCCAAGTAGGGCGGCATATAAATCTAAATAATAATAATAATAATAATAATAATAATAATAATAATAATAATAATAATAATAATAATAATAATAATAATAATAATAATAATAATAATAATAATAATATATGAATGGCATCTCATTCCTTAGCATTGGCTTGGCACATGATGGCCTGTCTGAAGTACCAGCCAATGTGCTCCAGGCCCACAGTCTACACAAAGCTGAGAAATAGTGGGCAATCTTAGCAACACCTTCAGTTTCTGATTATTGTTATTACATGCGCTCATGTCTCTTCTGACTTAGTCAGACCCTATGAATGAGAGACCTTCAAAATGTCCTCTTCCCAAGAGCCCAGCTCAGCTCTTGTAAACTACAAGGCTATGGTTTCCTTAGGGGGTGGGGGTCAATCCATCTCACATTTGAGTGTCCTCTTTTCCTGCTGCCTTTCACCTTTCTGAGATTTACAGGTAAAAAAAGTTCCCCAACAAGTAGCGGGCAAGCCTTCCAAATTTCATTTCCTTTCTTCATGCCAATGGCCTCTCCAGTGAAGCATTATTAAGAGACAGTTAGAGGTGTACAGTATCATGTTATTAAATGAAAGTAAATCTTCATCAGTTGCTTTGCAGAGGCAAATGTATGTAGACGCGCCTACATTGTAAAAGACCAGAGAGGTACATGGTGACAAAACCACAAAAGAGCTGCTTTCTTATACTGTATTTGGAACAGAATCAACAAACCACATCCTCTTTAAGTATTAGTCACTGATCCTGCAAAATCCACCTGTATTTGTGTGTGCATATATCAGTGGTGGCGAACCTATGGCATGTGTGCCAGAGGTGGCACAGAGTTTGCCCCACCTCCTGCCTATCAGACCAATGAGAGAGCTTCCTCCCTCCCCCCAGCACAAAGTTGACCCCACCCCTCTGCCCAGCAGCCCAATGGGAGCGTTTCCTCCCTCCCCTGTTGCTGTGTTGGCCCTTTGCAATAAATAAGTAGGGTTTGGGTTGTAGTTTGGACACTCTGTCTTTAAAAGGTTTGCCATCCCTGGCATATATTGTTTCATCTGATTTGCAAGTGGTTTAAGACATCAAACAAGGGCCATGGTGGCTTAGTGGTTAAGATGCTGAGCTTGACGACCGGAAGGTCAGCAGTTCGAGACCCAAGCGCTGCGTGATGGACTGTTGTCTGCCCCAGCTCCTGCCAACCTAGCAGTTCAAAAGCAAGAAATTGCAAGTCAACAAATAGGTACCAGTTCAGCGGGAAAGGTAACAGTGTCCCCTATGTTCTACTATAGTTAAGCTAGAGGATCTACTATACTTTATTAGACTATCAATTGGATTTAATCCATTCCATCCCTCCCATTTACAAAAGTGTCAATGTGAGTTTTGCATACTGGTACCCACCCCCTTCATCTTCTTGGAACTGCTACTCAGGGAGGTTGCACACACAATCTGCACAACAACACACAAGGGCTACCTGTCCGGTATAATAATAATATCATGTCAGAAATTATTCTGGGCTGAAAGGATTTTTGCTGGAGAAACTCCACTCAGGGGACGCCCAAATGAGGCTTCTTTCATGTCCCCATGATCTTTTTCCCACCAAAATGGTCCCTATTTATCTACTTGCAATGACAGAGTGAGCTCCCGTCTCTGTCCCAGCTCCTGCCAACCTAGCAGTTCGAAAGCAAGAAATTGCAAGTAGATAAATAGGGACCACTTTGGTGGGAAAGGTAACAGTGTTCTATGCACTCAGGCGTCTAGCATGCCTGCCACATGTCCGCAGAAACATCTGAATGTGCAGGCTCTTTGGCTATAAACAGAGATGAGTACTGAACCCTAGAGTCAGATAGGACTGGCTTTTGAACAAGTGTGACCTAAATTACTGCCAGAAACACCCACCAATTAGGACTTAAGTTTCCCCAATAAAGAGGCTTCAGTTTGGCAGTCCAGGGTTTGACGGGGACATGAAAGAAGAAAAATCTCCCACTTATGTTCTGAAAAGTTTCCATCCCCAAAAAAAGTTCACATGGGAAGTTTGGTCAAAGTTTGGGAACTTTCAAGGTTTCCAAACACTCCTTGATAGTACTGTATAACAAATGCTAGAGATGTTTAGCTCCAAAAGGAGGAAGTAGAAATGATCCACAAAAGTTTATATTAAAATGTAGCCGTGCCACAACATTTTGATCATCTTTATTTTAATTTGCTTTGCTTGCACAAACTATCAGGGCTGCCACTCTGATAACTCCAAAAAGTTACTTTTCTGAGCTCAGAGTTTTACTTCCGAGTAACCAGCTTAGCCAAGACAGCCTACCTGCCAATCCGGGACTCCAGGTAAACAAACGCAATGGATCCCGGGCATCCCTCACTGCTGTCAGATCCCAGATCACCTGGAGGTCAAGCCCCCGCGATGGGAGCGGTCCAAAAATAGTCAGCCCGCAAACCTGCGCCCGGCAGCTTTTGGACTACATGTCCCATCAGCCTGAAGAGCCAAAGGCGAGGGAGGATGGGACTCGGAGGACCCAAAATTGCCCGCCGCAAGGAGAGGAGGAAGGGAGGAGCTCAGCCTGAACTGAGCAGGGCTGTGACTCGCGAGTAGACACTCCCAAGCTCCTTCCGAATAGCAGCCAACCCTTCTGGGAAAGAGGGTGAACGGCAAAGGAAGGAAGGAAGGAAGAAGGAAAGGAAGAAAGAAAGAAAGAGAGAGAGAGAAAGAGAAAGAAAGAGAGAGAGAGAGAAAGAGAGAAAGAAAGAGAGAGAGAAAGGAAGGAAGGAAGAAAGGAGGAAAGGAAAGAAAGAAAGAAAGAAAAAGAAAGAAAGAGAGAGAGAGAGAGAGAGAGAGAAAGGAAGGAAGGAAGGAAGGAGGAAAGGAAAGAAAGAAAGAGAAAGAAAGGAAGAAAGAAAAAGAAAGAGAGAGAGAGAGAAAGAAAGAGAAAGAAAGAGAGAGAGAGAGAGAAAGTGAGAGAGAGAGAAAGAAAGAAAGAGAGAGAGAAAGAAAGAAAGAAAGCCGAGATAAAAACGGCGAGTCACGTGTAACGAAGAAGGGAAGGAGAAAGGCACGGGTGGAGGGGAAGGAAAACGTAACTTGTCTTTGAAGCCTTGCTCTGAAGAAGGAAAGACAAGGATGCGCAAGGGAAAGCCACCAACCCCCCCAACCCCGCCTCGTTGGGGTTACCTTGGCAAGATTGGCGCTCCTGCGGCGTCTTCCGCAGGCGCGGACCTTCCGCGACTGGTCCAAAGCAAGGCCCAGGAAGGTGCCAGATCCGCCCTCGTTCCCGGGCCGGCAGTTCAAGCCTCGGCGGGCCCCCGTCGCCCCCTCCGTGAATGCAACGCCTGGTCTTGCTTCTCCAAACTCACGTCGAGCAACCCAAAGGCATCCAAGCTTGAGCCCGGAAAGGATCCAGGAAACCAGACACAACGCCCTCCCCCTTTTCTTCCTGTCCGCGATCCACGTTTCGTGGCTCGCCCGGCCTGCCCCACCCCACCCCCTCTTTCCGAGGGCGCGCACGCGAAACCCGAAAGTTTTGTCCGGAGCGGAAAGTTAGGAAGCGGCCACGTCGGGCTTGCGGAGACACGCCGAGGGAGTCTGGAGCAACTCCCGGGCGAAGCGAATCGTCCCGGCAGGGCGGAGGAAGAGGAGGAGAGATAGCCGCACGTGTGAATGGCGAGAGGACGCGGAAAGCCGAGACGGGGAAGGCGTGTTTCGCAGAGGAGCGAAGCGAGGCAAAGCAATTACGCTTCTATAGACTGTGGCGGTTCAAGTGGTTAAGATGCTGACTGGAAGTCGGCCAGTCAGCAGTTCGAGACCCGAGTACTACACGACAGAGTGAGCTCCCGGCTCTCTGTCCCATCTCCTGCCAACCTAGCAGTCCGAAAGCAAGACATTGCAAGTAGATAAACAGGGACCACTTCGGTGTCTAGACATGCCTGCCATATGACCACTGAAACGTCTGCAGACGCAGACAGCACTGTTCTTCATAGATGAGCACTGAACTGTAGAATCGGATACGACTAGTTTTCGAGCAGGGATGGCCTTCACCTTTACTTTACACTCTCTGGGTGGGCCACGAGATAATTAGCATTTTGCCCCAAACATGCTGGGAACTGACCTTGGAAGGAAGGGAGGAGGCCAAGTCATCTTTGATCACTGGTCAGAATCGAACTCACAATCTTTGGGTTGCAGTACATCAGTTTAACTCCTGCACCACCAGGGCCTACAAAAGGTCAAGGTCTCCCTTGCTTGAAAAGTCCTGTCTGATTCTAGTTGTGATCATCTCTGTCCAAGCATCTTTTCCCCATTTTAGCTAGAGCAAAATGGTAAAAGGGGGGGGGGGGGTGTTCCAACCTTTTCAAGCCAGGGCCTGGGTCACACTCTCCCAGTCAGCTTTGAGGGTCGGCCATTTTGCCCTGCCTGTCTGAACGATGGAGGTGGCCATTTTGTCCCAACAGCTTCAAAGGGGTGGTAATTTTCTCAAATGGAGAGGGGCACATGAGATGCCACTGTGGGCCAAATTCAGCACATGGGCTTTGGGTTGGGAACCCCTGTGGTAAACCAAGGCTCGTGTAAACCCCCCTTGATTCAGTGGGTCTCCTCCAGTGGGGAACTAGGAAGTGGAATTCTCATAGACGTCTGCCACCCCCTTCTGCTTTGAAGGCCTGGACTTGTGTGCTAAACTGGTCCTGGGAGCATGACATGTTGTGATTTCAACACGCTCTTCCGCCTGGATTGGCACAGTTCTGAAACCTGCCTATCTTCTTTCCAACTTTCAGAACTCTTGGCTAAGCTGCACATCCAAAACAAGGATGCCTCCCTTTTCCAAACATTTATTTCCTTGGCCCAGAAAAGTTAGCTCACCAGCTTTGAATCTTTCAACAACCACTGCTTCCTTCTCTCCCTTTTAATTCCTTAGCATTAGGAAAAACACATATGCACAAAGCATACCATTCTCCCTCCGGGATAGGTGTTACATGGCTGTACCTCTCCCAGGCCAACCACACCTCAAAATCAGCCAGTGTGGGAGGGATCAGTTCAAACGAAGCTGAGAAAGAAGTCTAAGTCTAGAAAACATTAGATAAATGCCACAGTTACCATCAAATCAACCCTATAAATCAGTGACCCTTTAACAGCCCAACACAGTTCTTCAGCAAAGTTTTGATCATCAGCTTCTTTGAGTCCTCAGTGATGAGAAAGGCATATAAATAAGAGATTGCTTTTAGCTATGTAGAGAAAATGTATGTCTTTTTTTCACTTCCACATGGCACTTCCTGGTGTGGTGAAGGCAGTGGGGGGCACATGAAATGGTGCTGTGGGCCACAGCCGGCCTGCAGGCCACAGGTTGAGAATCCCTCAGTTAAAGTCTCTCTTGCTCAAAAGCCAGTCATGTCTGACTCTAGGGAGCGGTGTGGATCTTCATTTACAGCCAAAGAGCCAGTGCTGTCTGAGACTCCAGATATTTCCATAGTCATGTGGCAGGCATCGCTGGACCCTGGAGCACACAGAACGCTCTCACTTTCTCTGCCAAAGTGGTACCTGTTCATCTACTTGCAATTTCTTGCTTCCAAACTGGTAGGTTGGCAGGAGCCAGGGCAGACAACAGGAGCTCACTCCATCATGCGGCACTCAGATCTCGAACTGCTGACATTCAGACCTTCCAGTCCTCAAGTTCAGAGTCTTTACCACTAAGCTACCACGATCACACACACACACACCCCAGTACATAGCCTTAAAAAATTAAATTGCTGAGTCTAAGCAAGTATGCAGTGTTGACTTGCCAAAGAGTTTGCGAATCTTTGCTAAGAACTTTGGATTTGAAGGACTCTTCGTCCAATTCTGATTTAAAGGTAAAGCACCACAGAGACACAGAATAGACGTACCAATGTTGCTCTGAAGTTCCAATGTTTGCAAATGTTTTCTTTTTTCTTTTTTAAAAAAGTTTTCCTGAAACAACCACAGGAAAATCACAGCTTAGAAAAGGTTGGATATGACCCAGTTGGAAATGAAAAACAGAGAAAAGATGGGGAAAGGAATGCACTGCTTACACCTGAGTAAAACAGAAGAACCTTTAGGGTTTTAATCAGGTTTGTTCTGCCTCTCCAGAACCCTTATCTAGCTAGACCCGCCATAGGACTTACAAGCACACTCAGGAATTTGAGAACTTGAACATTGCGCTTTCAACCGACACCCCTTTAATTATTTTGATTGCTCCTCTATATTGTTAGGCATGACCTCTTCCACTATTGTGAAGAAAGTAATGAGAAATAACTTATTTCTAAGTTATTAGGGGGAAGAAGATAGACAGCTCCAAAACTGGGCGGCCAACTTTAAAACCTTCCTTTGCAGTTATCTCTCCAAAAGCATCTTGATGTCTTGTTAAGCAATGTGTTTTATTTTTTCAGGTCATCTCCATGCCAACAGGGTAGGGTTTGAAATCCCTCTGTGGCTACCAAGAGAAGGAATAGCTGAGAACCTCCAGCGCATATGTGGCTAACTGGGTTTTGTGTCTGGCCATCTGAGCAGCCATGGTCATCTCCAAGCAGGACCAGAAGATAGGTCACCCGTGCTTGAAAGCCAGTCGTATCTGACTCTAGGGCTCAGTGCTCATCTCTGTTTATAGCCAAAGAGCCAGCGCTCTCTGCATTTGCAGACCTTTCCATGGACATATGGCAGGCATGACTAGACTCATGGAATGCTGTTTACCTACACACCAAAGTGGTACAGTATCTATTTATCTACTTGCTATTTCTTACTTTCAAACTGTTAGGTTGGCAGGAGCTGGGACAGAGATGGGAGCTCCCTCCAACACACAGCACTCAGGTCTTGAACTGCTGACCTTCTGATCATGAAGTTCAGTGTCTTAACCACTAAACCATCACAGACCAGAAGGAAAGGTTGGTAAACCACTTCTGAGAACATCATGTACCTAGGACCCTGGCAGCTAACCTTGGCACTCTAGCTGTTCTTGGATTTCAATTACCAGAAGCCCAAGTCAGCACATCTGCTGATCATGGCTACTGAGAATTGAAGTTCTGGAACAGCTGGAGTGCCAAGGTTAGCCATCACTAACCTAGGACTTAGGTTTGGCCAATGGTAAAGCCAAGAAAGTGCCTTCATTTTGGCAGTTCAGGGTCTCATCAGGACCCAAAAGAGGACAAATCAACCTAGAAAATCCTGGGAGGGTCACCAAAAGTTGGAAGTGCACTGGAAGACACCAGTTTCAACTCTTCTCCCCTTCTTGTTTGGAAGAGTCACTTTCATTTGGGTAATTAAGGCCACCTGTTCTTATCTCCACACTGTTTCACCTGTTGATCCCTGTAAATCAAACAAGTTTCTGTAGGGAGTGACCAGAGAACGGCAAGATAACCAAAGGGAAGCTTCACCAGGTGAGTCAATGGAATATAAACAGATACTTCTGAAGAATTTACAAAACCTTACTGGAAGAAACCCTTGGCAAAAGGCGAATTTGACTATAGCTCTTCTTCTTTTGTATCCAGAGCAAACTTTGGACTGCCAAAATGAAGCCACCTTTTTGGCTTTGCCATTGGCCAAACTTAAATCCTCATTGGTACATGTTTCTGGTGGTAATCAGCAGACTAGTAAATGAGCCAATGGATTCTGCATCTCCCCACATTCACACAATGCATTGTTGTCCACCAGCAGCCCCCACTTGAGCATATTGGTCTTACATTTAGGGACTCCAACCCAGTGGCGTAGCGTGGGTTTCAGCTGCCCGGGGCGGAGGCCAAATTTGCCACCCCCTGGGCCCATGACGCAGACAGTGTCAAATTTTGCCATCCCCAAAAAATTCTGCCTGAGCCTCCCCCCCCCCCAGCCACTGTTTTTGGGAGTGAAGGAGAGCTCAGGGTGCCCCAAAAACAAAACCCTCACTTTTTAGGAGGTTGGTCTCCACCGTGTCCCACACCTGCTTCCAATACACCCACCCCAGGGGGCTTGTAGATGGCGAAAATCCCCTGCAAACCCACTTTAGCTGGCCTCATGGTGGACGAAGTTGCTTGCTGTGGGGGCCTCCTCCTCCTCAAAGCTCCCTCGTGCAGGCAACACCCTCACTGGGTCCGTCACCCAATGCAAGGTCTCCCTTACCCAAAAGCAGGTTATATCTGACTCTAGGGATCAGTGTTCATCTCTGTTTACAACTAAAGAGCCAAGGCTGTCTGTGTTTGCAAACATTTCCATGGTCATGTGGCAGGCATGACTAGACTCGAACTGTTACCTGCCCAATTTCTAGGCATTAAGCTCAGTGCCTTAACCACTAAGCCACTGCAGCTCTCAAATGGTTAGTTAGGTAAAAGCAAAGGTTGCCCTTGCTCCAAAGCCTGTTGTATTCAACTCTAGGGTTCAGTGTTCATCTCTGTTTCAAAGCCGAAGAGCCAGCGCTGTCTGCTTCTGCAGATATTTCTGAGGCCATGTGGCAGGCATGACTAGACACCGGAAGGCACAGAACGCCAAGTGATTACAAAAACATCTGCAGATGCAGACAGGCTCTTTGGCTATACGAGGAGATGAACACCAAACCCTAGAGTTGGATACGACTGGCTTTTGAGCAAGGGTGACCTTTACCTAATTCTTCTCTAAAATTGAAACCCCAACTCTATTTTCTTCTCTGATTGAACATGCTGAATAGTGAAATGAATGTAAATTATTTGTGCTTGTTTTTAATATGTAAATGCATGAACAGGCTGATATGCTGTATATGGTCGGGGCAGAAAGGTTGGCTATGGATGCAATGATCTAGCCATCTAGTAATCAGTTGGACTGCACTAATGAGCTTAGAGAACACTTTTATGAATTCTGCAGTGTTTCACTGATAATTTGGTTAAATCTGTTAGAAATCATTTTAATCAAGCAAAACCTAGACTGCTGCCAAGAGTGAAACACCTACAAGAACACACCTCTGGACATTTTTAGAAACATACAGTATTCCATATAGGCTTTAAAGAGTAAATTCACTACTGCATCAGTGATGGGATGTAACAGGTTCGCACCAGTTCGCTAGAACTGGTAGTAACTTTTCCAAGTGTCCCGGAGAATTGGTAGCAGCTTTTGGGGGGAACCACCTCCGGGGCTTACCTTTTCACTGGTTCCCCCACTGCGCATGCGCACCAAGCCCTTGGTGGGTGTTTGTTTGGGTGTGTGGGTGTATTTTAATGCATCTTTTATTTATTTATTTATTTATTTATTTACGGGTTTGTGTTGTGGGTGGGTGGGTGGGTTGAGGTGTGTGTGTGTGCATGTGTGCTTATTTTTATTTTATTATTTATTATTATTTTTCTTTGGCTCTGCCCATGATGTCATGATGTCATGATGTTAGCTCCGCCCACACTGTGATGACATCATGGTGTGGTAGTAAAATTTTTGACATCCCACCACTGTCTACATGCTGTTTGTTAAATCACCACAAGGTGACTCCAGCCAGTCATGCACTCAATCTAGGAAGAGCTGCCTGGTAAGTGGTGCCCGGGGCAACCTGCCCCCCCCCCAGCCTACCCCACTGCTCCAACCTTCATCCTATTCAGGGTCTTCCATGTGACATAGAGGTCGTTGAGTTCCTCAGATATTAAATAAAGAGGCTAGGCCCCAGGAAATTAAAAAAAATTTGGGAACAGGATTTGAATGTCAGAATCTCAGATGTGGCATGGAGAAAGAAATGGAGAAGGAGAATTATGAGAACACTGTCTATAAGAGTAAAAGAGCATAATTATAAACTGCTCTGGAGGTGGTACCTGACTCCAGTTAGACTCCATCAGGTAGATAGAAGTACAAGTGATACTTGCTGGAGATGTAAACAAGTAAAAGGAACGTATGAACACATGTGGTGGAGTTGTAATGTGGTAAATACATTTTGGAGAAAGGTAGAAGAGGAAATTAAAAGTATAATGAAGATGGAGTTCGAGCTGGGATCGGGTATGGCCTTACTAACTGATGTTGATGGTATAAATGTGGGTGAGGATAAAAAAGAGCTGATATCTATAATGTTAACATCAGCAAGGCAATGTATTGCAAGACAATGGGAAAATGATGTGATTTTAAAGATTGAAGATTGGTATAAAGAGATGTGGGGGCTCGCCTTAAATGATAAGTTAGCACGGGAACTGAATGTATTAAAGGGTATAGTTCAAGAAAATAGATTTTCAAAAATTTGGAGTATATTTGTTGAGGCCTCATTGAGTGATAGCAGAGGATTGAAGCCAGTACGTGAACAAATGCATTTTTGGAAATAAAAAAGAATGTAAGTGGTTTACCTCTAGCCTCCAGGGGAGTGTAAATAGCACGTGGGAGTTTATAATTTATCTTTTTATATTGTATCTTGTTAAGATTAGTATTATACTGTATGTGATTTTTATTTGGCGATGTCGGTCATGTTATTTTGTATGTTTTACACAAATGAGAAGAACCATGAAAATAATTTTGTAAAGCTAAAATTGTATGGGTTGTTTTTTTGTTTGGTTTTTTTTTTTTTTGAAAATTTAATAAAAAGTTTAATTAAAAATAGAAACATACAGTATTCCATATAGGCTTTAAAGAGTAAATTCACTACTGCATGCTGTTTCTTAAATCACCACAAGGTAGCTCCAGCCAGTCATGCACTCAATCTAGGAAGAGCCGCCGGGTAAGTGGTGCCCGGGGCAACCCGCACCCCCCCCCCCCGCCTACGCCACTGGTCCAACCCTCATCCTATTCAGGGTCTTCCATAGAGGTCGTTGAGTTCCTCAGCCATATCCACTTTTAATGTTAACCCTTGTCCAGTGAGCTCCTTCCTCCATTTTCTAATTTGGTTTTGCTCTTGCATACCCACAAGAGTATTAATTCATGCCATAAAGCTCTTCCTGGATCTGAGTTGGAGGATTTGAGGCTCATCTTTGTTCAGAGGATGTCGAGGTCATTGAGAAAGAACCTCCTTGAAGATTGTGGACACATTTTATAATTTTGAACCACAATCGAGTGTACACTGAGAAACTTCAACTTGGTTTTGGCAGCCAATCTTTCTCACACCAGATCAAGCCAATGATAGCCAAATACACCAAAAAAGCAATTGGTACTATGAACTGATACATGACTCATGTCCTAGGCAATTAGTCTCATTAATATAACTTCTCCCTTCCCCGCTCTCATTCAAAGGCTGTTTCCACCCCTGGTTAGTCTGGTTACAAATCCTCCTTAACCAACATTTGCCTACACTAGTCAGCTCTCATAAGCCCCCAATAAGACCCCTCCCTTCTCTTTCTTCTGAATGCAGCATGAAGCTGCTTTTGGCTTCATCAGAATATTTCCCAAAGAAATCATAGCAGAATTATATACGCATCACAGCCATCCTTTGCCTCACAAGCCTTATTATGGCTCTGTGCTTCTCAGCACTGGGTTATTAGAAAGAAAATATATTTTTCCCCCCCCCTCTCCTTTTGACTTATTGCAAATGGGAGCATGGAAACTGCGTTGACTTTTGAACAGATGAGCAACCCCAGGACCACAGGGAACTCACCTCAATTCCTGCTGCTACACGAAATGTGCCCTTAAAATTTTAAAGAAGGCTACTTCTCCATTCCCTGACCAGGAAAGACCTATAAATAAAATATATGCAGTACATTGATATGAATGTATTCCCTTCCAAACGGGTTCCCAAGGACCTTTCCGGCCACCTGCCAAGTTGGACCTTTCCGGCCACCTGCCAAGTTAACATTCCTTTCCCAGTAAAATTTAAATGCTTGTGCAATTTCTCCAGCTAATAACTGTACACTGCCCATTTCGTTATGAATTTTTATCTCCTTTCTCCTACAATGGCTTTCTCTTCCCCCCCAGACAGAAACTGTCTCCAAAAATTCCATTCTAGGAAGTAACTTTCCCCCCCTCTTCTGGCCGTCAAAACACAGTCCCTTTGATATCTCACAAGTGAAAAGAAGATAACTAGAAGATAAACGGGGAATTAGTGGCGCTTGGAAAGCCAAACAAGATTTTCTGAAGAAGATGAAGAGGCGGCGGCAGTCTGAGAGTCTCCAGGTCTAAACACTTTTGCCAGCTTCTTGCTACCAAATCTTCTAGGAAGGAAAAACCACAGTTAGAACATCCCTGCTCAGTCAAAGAAAGTGTTTTATCAGATCTTTAAAATGCTAAGAAGAAAGCTGCCCAGTAACTGAAAGTTACATAAAAGAAGAACGTACTTTACCTGGTACCACATATGCCTAGTGTTGAGAGTTACTTAGCTTTTATGTTTTTGACATCCATCCATCCATCCTTCCCAAGCTGAAACCCAACTTTTACTAACCTTGATAGGGTTTTTGAGATAAGTCAGATTATTTAAGAAATAGTTTTACCAGTTCCACATCCTCAATGATATTCAAGGTTGGTTCCAACTTTAGATGAATAGATGGACAGATTAATGATAATACACAGATTGATCGATCAATCCATTGATCGATCCATTGATCAATCCATTCATCGATCGATCGATCGATCGATCGATCGATCGATCGATCGATCCATCCATCCATCCATCCATCCATCCATCCATCCATCCATACATACATACATACATACATACATACATACATACATACAGTGTGGTGTAGTGGGTTTTGAATCTCTGTTCAGCCATGGAAACTCCCTGGAGGTGTGGATACTTTTTACAATTTCCTTAAATATCTCATGTACCTGAAAACTCCTATCAGGGTTGGTATAATTTGGCTCCAGCTTGGCAGCTTCTTTTCTGTGAGCGAGAGAGAGTGTGTCTAAGGTCAGAACACACAGACAGACACGCACATGCGCACACGCACCCACTCTGCAGTCATTGTATGGCTACCTGGGTGGGCTTCGTCCATGCCAGTCTGCTCCACAATGTCAAAAATCCTTTCCTAGTATAGCTTGGCCAAAAAAGTGTGGAACTGATTGTGGCTTGGCTAACAGATGTGGAGAATGTGCTGACAGAGTAAGCTGTGGACCAAATTAATTGAGTCGGGGTGGGATTATTGGGTGTGTGTGTGTCACACTGAGCCATTTCTCACTGCCAGCCTGTGCAAGACTTCCATCAAGGCAGGAGGTGGCAAGTTGCAAAACTTAGCATCCTTTGCTTATCCCCCCCCCCCCCGCAAAAAAAATCTATTTTCCACTCGTTAAAAAAACCATAATATGGCAGACCAAGAGATAAACTAAAATCTATTCTCCTTTGTAAATTTTGCTTTCTTTCCTCTGTCATGGTAGGGCATTTGACCCTGTGAGGCCCAGCCTTCAGTGGAGAGGTGCATTCAGCCACTACACTGGTTCCCCACTTCTCCTCTGCAAGGAGAACGCCAGAATCTGTTTGTTGAAACAAACCTATTCCCTATTTTTCTTTCACCCTGAAGCAGGAAACCACTCAGAAGCTGAGGTTGTTCCTGGCTAGGAAAACACACAACTTCTTCCTTTAGGGAGCATAAAGCAATTGAGAGTTGTGAGGGTGGGGGGCTCTCTCTCTGTTGTGTGTGTGTGTGTGTGTGTGTGTGTGTGTGTGTGTGTGTGTGTGTGTGTGTGTGTGTGTGTGTGTGTGTGTGTGTGTGTGTGTGTGTGTGTGTGTGTGTGTGTGTGTGTGTGTCCTGAACAGTTCCTTTTCGACACACCCCTGAGCTCTTTAAGTTCCTTTTCCTTCTGTGAAATGTTATTGTAAGGAGAAAGCATAAAAATAGACTTCGCACAATGCTTTCACAAGAGACCAGACTCCAAGCCTAGTTTCTCCACATTTGGTTGGCTGGCTGGCTGAAGACACTTCTATACCTCCTGCGGTGACTCAAGTGGTTAAGACACTGAACTCACTCGCTGACTGGATGGTTGGAGTTCGATTCCTGGGTACTGCATGATGGAGTGAGCTCCTGTTTCTGTCCCAGCTCCTGCCAGCCTAACAGTTTGAGAGCAAGACATTGCTAGTAGACAAATAGGAAGTCACACAACAAGAAAACCTCCCCCCCCCCCCCACACACACACACACAAAATCCAGCAGGGCGTTGTTGTGAAAACTAAAATCATCCCCATCCTGCATTCCGAAACCTCTGGCCTGCCAGCCAAATCCAAGAAGAAAGTTATTGCCAAATAGAGGTGGAAGAAGTTACTTTCTTAGGTCTCCAGGTCTCAGCATGGCCCCCGCCCAGGTGACTGGCGTGGCTCCAGGAGCTGGTTCCAGAAAAGCCTAGTCTCCTCTCCATCTTGCTGAAGGCACTTTGACTGAGTCACCACCAAAGGAAGCAGAAGCTAACCTAGAATGAGATAAACAAACCCAACCATGGCTTGGTACATGGAAAGCCCAACCTTTCTTGTGCTTCTTTTTGTAGGGCATCAGGCTGTCAGAAATCTCACAGCTCACCTTCCACATGATCTTGGGGTGATGCAAGTTGAGGAATGCCTTGCTGGAAACAACAGGGTTTGTTGTAAGCACACGTTGTGTAAGGCGGCAGTGAGCATCCCCATGCACAGACCCCAGAGAAGAGAATACCCTGCATGCAATGGATCGTTAGGTAAAGGCAACCCTTCCTCGAAAGCCAGTCATATCTGACTCTAGGGTTCAGTGCTCATCTCTGTTTATAGCCAAAGAGCCAGCACTGTCTGTGTCTGCAGATGTTTCCATGGACATGTGGCAGGCATGACTAAACATCAGAGTGCACAGAACACTGTTTACCAACCCACCAAAGTAGTACCTGATTATCTACTTGCAGTTTCTTGCTTTTGAACTGCTAGGTTGGCAGGAGCTGGGACAGAGATGGGAGCTCACTCCATCCTGCAGCACTTGGGTATCGAACTACTGACTTTCCAATCTTCCAGTCATCTTAACCACTAAGCCATGGTACTCCCAATGGATAATTCCCCAAGTACTAAAAGGCACTCCTGCCAAACTAGCAGTTCGAAAGCAAGAAATTGCAAGTAGATAAATAGGAACCACTTCGGTGAGAAGGAACAGCATTCCATGCACTCCGGTGTCTAGTCATGCCTGCCACATGACCATGGAAATGTCTGCAGAAGCAGACAGCGCTGGCTCTTCGGCTTTGAAACAGAGATGAGCACTGACCCCTAGAGTCAGATACGACTGGCTTTCGAGCAAGGGAAGCCTACTAAAAGGCAAGGTGGATTCTGGCCCTCGAAACCAAATGCCTTCAAATCACGACCTGTTGCTTCTGAAGCTCTTTTTCCTGCAAGCCAACTGATTAAAATGTTCCTTCCCCATTAATGCTGTTCGTTTAATTTAAAATTTCTGTTGGTTCATTTGCCAATCAAAGCAATATTTTAAAACATGAGACTCTTAACCAGGACGGAGCCATTCTGACTTGCCATGGCTTGAGTCTTCTCCAGCTGGCAGGAGCAAGGAAGAAAATGGTTTGTATGTTTTTTTGATTCCACTTGTTTTCTTAAGATCAAGGTCCCCGCTCCGATAAGGTTACATCCAGTTGATCTTCCACCTGGAAACCATTAATCTAATTCTAGCTGTGCTAGTTGAGACATGCCACTGACTTTCTCAGGTGGATCTCCCAAACTGTTTGAGCAACAAAGCCGATTGGGGTAAAAACTGTCAAACCGGCTTTCCGAAACATGGTGGGTTTAGTTTAGATAATACCAGGCGGACAGGTTTAAAACTATGATACATCGGCAATTTTTCAACACATCTTGACTCTTCTCTTTCATGTTTGGATCCAGGGGATGTGAGCAGTTTCTTATTGTCATTTTTAAAAAGCTTTGGATCACAGATTCCCAACCTGCAGCCCGTGGGCCAGATGCGGCCCACGGTGCCATTTCATGTGCCCCCACCACCACCACACCAGGAAGTACCATGTGGTGGAGGAAAGGCAAAATGTCCATCTGGCCCCCAAAGCTGTCTGAGGGAGCGTGACCCAATGGCCCTCAGCATTAAAAAAGGTTGAGAACTGTTTAGGATAATACAGATAATTCATAGTGAGGCCCTCGTTTGGCTACTGACTGGGTGATGGGGAATAGGCTTGGGTTCTTTCTTGAATCTTGAAACCAAGAGAAAGAATCAACTCAAAGGCATGAACCTCCCTGGAGATAGTGTGAAATATAGACCGATTTCAACATACTTATGATTCCAAAATCACAGCCCCTCGAAATATAAATGTACACTAGATTGCAACAGTGCGCAAAGGTCCAGTTGTCCAAATGTGGCTGAATGCAGACAGGTTTAAGCTATTTGGGTAGAACCACACACTCCAAATGTTGAAAAGGTAAAGGTTGCACTTGCTCAAAAGCCAGTCATATCTGACTTTAGGGATTGGTGCTCATCTCTGTTTATAGCCAAAGAGCCCGCACTGTCTGAGTCTTCAGACGTTTCCATGGACATGTGGCAGGGATGCCTAGACAACAGAGTGCACGGAACAATGTTTACCTTTCCCACTGAAGTGGTACCTATTGATCTACTTGCAATTTCATGCTTTCGAACTGTTAGGTTGGCAGCAGCTGGGACAGAGACAGCAGCTCACGCCATCATGCAGTCAGTACTCAGGCCTCAAACTCCAACCTTCCAGTCTTCAAGTTCAGTGTCTTAACCATTAAGCCCACTGCAGTCCCCTTTACAACCCATACCTGGGGGATTTTAAAGAGACATCGTTCAGAAGAGTCAGAGGGAGTTATTTTTAAATCCCCTGATTTTCCATCGCAAAAAAAATATTAATGTTCCCTTTCACAAACAGTCAGCACAGGCATTCTCAGGGAGACAAAGGGTTGGAAATCTCCTGTCTGTCTCAAAACACACACACACACACCGGGTCTGAATTGTTAGCATTTTTCACAACCCAAAGGTTGGCAACCTTCAATGGAAAGATAGGGAGCCTTTAGAGCAGAGCTAGCCAAACTACAGCATGACCAGCCTGAAAAGTTTGGGCACTCCTGCTTTTGAGATAAGCCCTGGACCGGAGGCGATCTAAAATAAGCCAAAGGTTTGGAGCTTAAAGGGTCTAAAAGAAATCTTTCAGCCCTTCCCAATAATCGGACTATGAGGTTGTATGGCTGATCTTTTCTGATGGGTCTTAAATATTCCTATTCCAGGATATAACCTAATCTATTTTGCATTGAATGAAAGAGAGAGAGAGAGAGAAAAAAAACTGGGCAAAGGCAGCTCTCTCATGGGCCTTCCTCTGACTCATTTCCACTCGACAACAATGGGTCAGAGAAACCACAAAACCCTGTTTTTCGGTTCTGTCTTCTTGACCCCAGCTGAACTCCAGCTCAATGGGTAGACTAGACGCAGATAGCTGGTGCCACCAATAGGTCACTGGTGTCAGGAGATCTGAAACCCCCTAGAGTAGGGGTTACCATCCTTTTCAAACCCTGGGAGGGGTGGGTGGCCACACAAAATGGTGCCGCGGGCTGGATCCGGTCCTCGGGCCCTAGGTTGGGAACCCCTGCATTACAGGGTTGCAACCCTTAGGCTGCCCTAGCCAAGGTAACTACTTGGTAAGGGATTGCACAAATTGTGGTTCGACAAAGCCTCGCAAACTGAGAAGCAAGCAGCCAGGACGAAAGGCAGCCAGCTATTACAATGATGGGCCACAAGATGTCGGCCAAGTACCAAGCAGAAGTTGAATTTTTCCACTCCTAAGCCTAATACAGTAGCTTGCTTTTTAGAGTTCCACAGGGTATGTTTAATAAGCAAAGGCAGCAGTGTGATCTATTTTGTTGTTCAGTCGCACAGTCGACTCCAACCCTCTGCGACCCCATGGACCACTGTCCGCCAGGCACTTCTGTCCTCCACCATCCTCCTCAGCTCGCTCAGCTCTGTGCCCATTGCACGATACCATCTAGCCATCTCATCTTGGGCCACCCCCTTCTTCTTTTGCCCTCGACCCTTCCAAGCATCAAGGCTTTCTCAAGTGAATCCTCTCTTCTCATTTGATGTCCAAAGTACTTTAGCTTCATCTTTATTATTTGACCTTCTAAGGAGCAGTCAGGGATAATTTCTTCTAAGATTGACCTATTTGTTCTCCTTGCTGTCCAGGGGACTCTCAAAACTCTCCTCCAACACCACATCTCAAAGGCGTCTATTCTTCTGCGCTCAGCTTTCCTAATGGTCCAGCCCTCACAACCATACATTTATTTATTATTTATTTATATTTATTTATTAAATTTAATACCCCGCCCCAATCGGGAGGACCCGACTCTGGGCGGCCCACAACCAGAATAAAACAAGAATAAAACCATCACTAAAACGTCAAAGTTAAAACAATCGGAAGATTAAGACAACACAGGGATATATACCAATAAATCCCATGATCCAACCCAGGGGGGACAGTCCTTATATGAGCCACTTGGTATGGGAGCCCATGGTCCCGGGTCCCCAAATCTGTCCCGCCAGCCAGGTTTTCAAGCCCTTTCGGAAGGGCAGGAGCTCCGTCTGAAGGCGCAATTCGGTGGGCAGGAGGTTCCAGAGGGCTGGGGCGAACACGGAGAAGGCTCTCCTCCTAGTACAGGCGAGGTGCGCCTTCCTCGCCGAGGGAATAACAAGGGAGCCTCTCCGATCCGCCCTGGTGGGCCGGGCAGATGTTCTTGGGGTGACGCGGTCTCTTAGGTATCCTGGCCCACTACCATATAGGGCTTTAAAGGTAATAACCAGCACCTTGAATTGCACCCGGAGACATACTAGCAGCCAATGCAGCTCCCGGAGCAGCGGCGAAGCATGAGCATAACGCCCACACCCCACCACTACCCGGGCCGCCGCATTCTGGACCAGCTGGAGTCTCCGGATGGTCATCAGGGGCAGCCCCATGTAGAGCGCGTTACAATAATCAAGTCTGGAGGTGACCAACGCATGTGTGACCATAAGCAGGGCATCCCGATCTAGGAGGGGGCGTAACTGGCGAATTACACGAAGTTGTGCAAAAGCCCTCCTGGCCACGGCTGCCACCTGCTCTTCGAACAGTAGCCGTGAGTCCAGGAGGACCCCCAGATTACGCACCGGGTCTGCTTGGGGCAAGACTGCCCCATCCAGAACCAAAGGTGGAAGCTCCTTTGATAACACAGGACCCCTTACCCACAGCCACTCAGTCTTGCCGGGATTCAGCTGTAGCCCGTTGTCCCCCATCCAGACCATTACAGCCTTCAGGCACCTGGAGAGGACTTCCACCGCACCGCTTGGGTCCCCACGGGCAGAGATGTATAGCTGGGTATCATCAGCATATTGATGATACCTTACCCCGTGGGAACGGATGATCTCACCCAGCGGCTTCATATAGATGTTGAACAGGAGAGGAGAGAGTACCGAACCCTGAGGCACCCCATATTGCAAGGGCCTAGGGCTGGACTTCTCCTTCTCCAGGCACACCGACTGGGTCCTGCCCCTCAGGAATGAGGAAAACCAGGACAACACCGTGCCCTGGATCCCCAGACCCTGGAGCCTTCCCAGAAGGATGCCGTGATCGACCGTATCAAAAGCCGCTGAGAGATCGAGAAGAGCAAGGACAGACGGCTCCCCTCCGTCCTGCTCTCTCCAGAGATCATCCACCAAAGCGACTAGTGCGGTCTCAGTACCATATCCGGGCCTGAATCCTGACTGAAACGGGTCCAGATAATCCGCTTCATCCAGGACCTCCTGCAACTGCTGCACCACAGCCTTCTCCAAAACCTTACCCAAGAAAGGTAGGTTGGACACTGGACGGTAGTTGGAAATTACCGTGGGATCAAGGGACGGCTTCTTCAAGAGGGGAAGCACCAAAGCGTGTTTAAGCGGTGCTGGAAAGTGCCCCTCTTTTAGAGAAGCATTGATTATCGCCCCGATCCAACCACCTGCCCCAGGCTTGGAGGCTTTAATTAACCAAGCGGGGCATGGGTCCAGTGCACAGGTCGTGGCACGAACAGATGCAAGAAGCCTGTCCACTTCCTCAGGGCCAACAGGATCGAACCGATCCCAGGTAACATGGCTAGACTGTGCTATGGTCAACCCCAGCTCTGTATGTTCCACGCCGGGATTAAGCCTCGAGCGGATCTGAGCGATTTTCTCCGCCAGATAATCAGCAAAACCCTCAGCCGAACCCTGCCACCCAGGGCCCGGCCCCCCTCTGCCGAGAAGGGACCTGGTCACCCGGAACAAGGCAGCTGGGCGATTATCTGCGGAGGCAATAAGGGTGGTGAAGTATTGGCGCTTCACCACCCTCATCGCCACTAGGTAGTCTTTAATAGCAGCTCTAACTAGTGTTCGGTCGTACTCACTCCGAGTCTTCACCCAGCGGCGCTCTCGGC
Source organism: Furcifer pardalis (assembly GCA_030440675.1). NCBI lineage: Eukaryota > Metazoa > Chordata > Lepidosauria > Squamata > Chamaeleonidae > Furcifer > Furcifer pardalis. The sequence goes on from CP126899.1 coordinate 15,163,519, forward strand.
GTCTCTTAGCCCGTTTAAGCTCCCTTAGTTCCTCTGAAAACCAAGGGGCAGATCGATCCCCACGGACTCGGAGAGGCCGTAGTGGTGCGATTACATCCAAGGCTGCCGTCGCCCTCCTATCCCATGCATCGACAAGAGCCTCAGATGAAGCGCTTTGCCACAGGGAATACCATTGCTTTGACTATGCGAATCTTTGTTTGCAATTTAATGTCTCTACTTTTCACTATGCTCCCCAGGTTTCTCATCGCTTGCCTCCCAAGAATCAGTCGCCTTTTTATTTCATGGCTGCAATCACCATCTGCAGTGAGTTTTGATCCTAGGAAAGTAAAATCTGTCACTGCTTCTACTTCTTCCCCATCTATTTTCCAGGGACTGATAGGGCCTATTGCCATTACCTTGGTTTTCTTGATATTGAGTCTATACATAAAATGTAAAAAAAATGCAGGAGGAAGGCGATCCTTAAAAAATATTGCCTTTCTCCTACAAGTATGTTTGGCACCCCAGTGCTGTTATTAAATTTTGCAAACCACCTTGAGAAGGCTTGTTAAGACACTGAGCTTGAGGGGCAGAAGGTCGGTAGGCCAGTTGTTCAAGACCCGAGTGCTACGAGATGGCATGAGCCCCCGTCATCTGTCCCAGCTCCGGCCAACCTCGCAGTTCGAAAGTAATAAATTCCAAGTGGATAAACAGGTACCATTTTGGCAAGAAAGGTAACAGCATTCTGTGCACTCTAGTGTCTAGTCCTGCCTGCCACATGGCCACGGATGTGTCTGGAGACTCAGACAGCGCTCGCTCTTTGGCTGTCAACAGAGATGAGCACCAAACCCTGGAGTCAGACGCAACTGGCTTTTGAGCAAGGGCGACCTTTACTCTTTCCCTTGAGGAGGCTTTTCCTTCAAAGCTGGTGTGAGCCCATTTGAAATAAAAGAAATATTCTCCCTTTCCAAGCTGCTTATGTGGGGTCTAACCGCCTTGCTCTACTGTACCAATGGAGTCACCCGGACAGATTTTTGCAAGCGAGTTTTAACAGTGTTAAGCTCCCTTGAGCTCTTTGACTCCAGCAGAAGGCAAGACCCCAATCCCCCCTCACTATAAATAAATCAAATAAAGGCTGAGCAAAACATTCAATATAAATTTGAACTAATAAATAAATAAATAAATAAATAAATAAATAAATAAATAAATAAATAAATAAATAAAACAACGCAGAAAACGGCCACTAGCAGTGAGCCATGGAGCATCGTCTGGTTTGCCCAACCAGAAGCCTAAAAATGGGCAGGAGAGATTTCGGCCCAGTTTGACTTCCTTGCACGGAGCCAGAATCAGTCCTGCCTTGAGCATCTGTCACAAGTTAATTAGATTAACGACAGCACTTAAACAGCTGCTGTAATTTCCCATCACACCAGTGTCTGGCAGGGAGTGGAAGGTCGCTTTTGCAAAGAGGATTTGCACTCGGGGCAATAACCACAGCTGCCTCTGGGCAGGCTGTGGTGCCTTAGTGGTTAAGACTAGGGGTCTTAACTACCCCTGTTTCCCTGAAAATAGGACCTCCTCATATAGTAAGGCACCCCCCTATTTTCTCCACCTTGGAAATATAAGGCCCTCCTTGAAAATAAGGCACTCACCTAAATCTTGCCCTGGCAATCCGCTGTATCAGCAATAAATGTGTACTGTATTCTTTGTTATGGAAAAATAAGACATCCCCTGAAAATAAGAGCTTGTGCATATTTTGGAGTTTTTAAACATATAAGACAGTGTCTTATTTTCAGGGAAACACAGTAGGAGAGCCTTCACCGTATCTGCTCCGGCCCTGTGAAACATCTTACCGATCGAGTTGTGCCTCTAGGCCAAGCTATTGCCATTCAGAAAGGGGTTTAAAACATGGGCAGCTCACCAGGTGTCTGTGTGTGTGTGTGGGGGGGGGGGGGTTGCTGGTGGGGCAGCGCCCCGCTTTGATTGATATAAAGGTTGTCCGGGGGGGGGGGGGTGTATGATAGCTTTTGTACTCTAGTTTTAGTCAGTCCTAATGTTGGAATTGGAGGTAGAGGATGGTCAAAGGTTTTAACGATTTTAAACTTTGGGTTTTTATGATTTTTTTTTATTGTGGCGATGTTTTTATGTTGAGTTTGTAGTGTTTGGTATAAGCTGCCTGGAGTCGCCCTGGTGAGGGGGTGGCGGTACAAATCTAAGAAATTAATTAATAAATAAAGTAAAATGTGCCCATGCGGGTGCATTTTACTCCTGCTTCTGGGAGCAAAGAGGGTGGTGCAGGCCGGATGAATTGGCATCAGGGGCCAGATCCTGCCCACAGGCCATAGTTTGGGCGCACTGGTTTAAGAGAGAACGGCAGCCTAAAATCTATCTCATCCTGCTGCAAAACATATCTGTTGCAAAACAGATTGCAAGGCACGTTTTGCTTCTGCTTCCGGTGGAAGCAACCACGTGTTTGGGCCACGGCCCAAAAAGTTTGGGCACCCTTGCTCTACACAATCCAATTCTGAGCTTCATCTTCAGAGATCCAGTTTCCCTTCTAATCTCTTCCTTCTTTCAGCCTAAGCCACAATGGTTCGTTGGCTGCTTATTCCTCCTGCCACCTTACTAAATTGAATTAAGTCTAATTAGATTGTGCAGCAAAACCCGATGGCTTTTCACCGATATCAGTCCCAGGGGTCATATAGGAAGCTTATCTTCTACGTCCAGCCCCTCTGTTGAGAGGAGCTTTCTTGTTTCCCATCCAGGCCTGGCATCAGGTGCTCACTATATTACAGCCATCCATTTGAAGGGAAATCAGGTCAAAACAGGTTCCACTTGGCTTGTCCTAATGCTTTTAAGGTCTGCTGATCACCATAAGGCTATGATCTTCTTTGTGAGCATCAAGTGTAAATTATGGAACCCATTCAATCTCTGGGGGTGTGTGTGTGTGCATTTGGGAGACAATTTCTTTAAACAATTTCTTGTGGGCTGAGCCAGTGAGATTCATGGGCCATCGGACAGCTGCATGAAGCTTAGAGGCTAAACGTCCACCCTGAATAAAGATACCTTAAAACGGAAAAGTAGGTTCAGTGTGGCAATAGCAAAGCCTTCCAATCCAACATGCTCAAGGTTTGAAACAGCTTGAGCTGGGCTTAGAAAGAAGATAACGGATGTACGTAAAAGGCTTCCTTTCCAGTTGATTGCAATGCCCACTTCCCAGGGTGAACTTTGACGGGAGGCAGCACAGACAGATGGAAGGGTGACAGAGCAGCGGCTGATCCAAATTACACTGATCTGGTTTAACTGGAAGAAGTACCCACACAGATGTCGTCCCTCAAATAACCCCAAGGGCTGGGTTTAACCCAGCCCCTGCTAGAAGGAAGGAAGGAAGGAAAGGAAAGGAAAGGAATGGAATGAAAAGAAAAGAAAAGAAAAGAAAGAAAGGTGACGGGGAGAGAAAGAAAGAAAAGTGAGGGAGAGAGGAAAGGAGGAAAGAATGAAAGGAAAAAGAAAGAAAGGAAAGGAATGAAGGAAAAGAGGTGAGGGACAGAAAGAAAGAAAGAAAGAAAGAAAGAAAGAAAGAAAGAAAGAAAGAAAGAAAGAAAGAAAGAAAGAAAGAAAGAAAGAAAGAAAGAAAGAAAGGGAAATTATAAATGTAAATATCATTAAGCAAGGATTTTCCCATTATCCCACAGCCCGTTTTTAAAAGCCAAGGGACCCCCAAATAAAGAGGAAGGAAATTTTAAAACTCCGAACTTTGTTTATTAGATTCCAGCAAGGAGGACATACATTGTAAAACATAGAGAAGCACATTGGAAGCTTTGGGGACCAGTCAACAACAAACAACAACAGAAAGAAAGAAAAGCAAACTTGACAAAACTTCAGGGAGAACACAAAGTGGGGCGGGGGGGCATGAAGGTAGAGTGAAAAATGAGTCATCTTTCTCCTTCCCTTCCTCTAAAACAACAATAAAGGTGCAGAACAAGATGGTTGAAAATGCAGGTGTGATTAACAGACCCTCCGAAACCCCACTCCCCAAGAAAGTCACTTATTTGGGGAACAATTGATTCCATCTTCTGATTTGATCAGCATTCCTTGCTAATTGCTAAATAAATAAATGTGCTTTAAGTTGATGCAACAGAGTAGGGGATAGCAAACTTGGCTCTCTAGATGTTCTTGGACTTCAATTCCCAGAAGCCATGATCAACAGGTGTGCTGACTTGGGCTTCTGTGAATTGAAGTCCAAGAACATCTGGAGAGCCACATTTTCAGACCCATGCAATAGAGGCCATCCAGCCTATAGTGTGCCTCATGGATTCTCAACCTGCAGCCTACAGGATGGATGCGGCCCACAGTGGCATTTTGTGCTCCCCTCTACCACATCAGGAAGTGCCATGTGGTGGAGTAAGGGCAAAATGGCTGTCCGGCCCCTGGAACTGTCTGAGGAAGTCTGACCCGGCTCCTGACTTTAAAAAGTTGAGAATTCCTGATCTACACAATAAGGGCAGGAGACAGAAGCACCATGAGCAGCTGTTGCACATCTGGCCTGGAGATGAGATGGGAACCTGCCCTAAAATGATTCACTTGATCCAAAGAACAAAAAGCCAAACAAACAAACCAGCCTCAAACAAAACAAAACGGAGCCCCTGGGATGCACAAGGTTATTTCTGCTCAGAATAGCATCAGCCACCTTGAATGTTTTTGGAAGGAAAGATGCAGCTGCTGCAAAATCTTGTCCCTTTTCCTAATCTAAAAGGATCCTCCAGTACAAGGCCTGGAGAACCACAACAGCTTCGATTGCAGGAATGAGACCTTTTCCCGAGAAAATGAATCTTTGGAATGGAGAACGAGGTATTCGGAGAGCGAGAATATTTTGACTGCACTATTTTTATCTCCCTTCAGTTCTTGGAAAACTTTTTAAAAGGATGAAGCATCAAAATCTACGGAGCACATTTGCAGAGCAGGAGAAGAAAACAACAAGCAAGACTGCTCACAAATGAAAAGCAAGGAAATAGAAAAAATATCTCCCCCAGCCTCATTGCCTGGTGCATGCAAGACTCTTCCAAGAGTATGTGACACAGAACTGAAGCTATTAATGAAAACATATAGTTGTGCCTTGCTTAAAGAGCATAATGCGTTCCACAGGATTGCTCTTTAAGCGTGTTTGCTCTTTAAGCGAAACACCATTGTAAATGACCAGTTGTGGAGGGGGGGATTGTGAACCCTGATTTATTTGTTAAGCGAGTTTTTGGTTGGTTTTATTTGTTAAGCAAAGCGAACATTCAGAGAAAATTCTGCTCTTTAAGCGAGTGACTCTTTAAGCGAGGTGCTCTTTATGCGATGTTTGACTGTACAGCATTTGTGTCAGAGAAAGAAGAGGGAGTGGATTTTAAAAATAACAGTGGATTTCAAATTCTCTTACACAGAAATTATTTTAGCAACCACAGTGGAAGCATCACGACATGTCAGCCCCAGGTCTCCATCATCCTCATCATTCTCATTTTCCCTCTCCCATTGCAATGAGTCCAGGAGCAGCCCTTGATTTTTCTTCAGAACTATATAAACTTTTTTTTAATGAATCACCTTTCATTGCATTCAATGAATGGTCCATCAAATACCTCTGCCAAGAAATGCAACGTGGAATGGTGATGACAAGACAAAGGCCCATAAGAAAAATAGAAATCATGGCAGTTCTTGTATGCTTATTTTAAAAAAGAAAACTCAAATGCAACGCAAACACTCTGCCTGGGAAATTCACCTGATGGTGGAGAATGAAATTGCAATGTAGCTTAGCCTTTCTGTCTTACGTTAGGAGCAAGACCAGGACCAGATGCTTAAAGACCCAAATTGAAGAACCGTAGGAGGGTTCTTATCAACATAGCAGAGAAGGTTTGGGAGCCACTATTCATAGTTCTTGAAGACCACGTTACAGTGGTGGTTGTAGTCAAAATGACCACGAATTCCAGCTACAATATTCAACATAGTTGATAAGCCTTAAGTCCTCTGGATAGGCTGCTACATGCAGTCAAGTCTCATCTCATTTATAGCAACTCTAGCAGAGATCCCAAGGTATAGGAGATATTTAAGGAATGGTTTACCAGGATCATCTACCAGGTGAGCTTCCATGGTCAATCTGGGATTCAAACTCACATCCCCTGAGTCCTAGTCCAACACAACATCCACTACACTAAACTGGTCTTCATATTTAAACATATATCAGAACACTGCTTGTTCACAAGATTATGGTACCACCAATTTCCACGCCCAACCACTGATCCTCATCTACCAGTCAACCTCAGCCTGTTTTCTGCAACATATATGGAACAACCACATTCCCTATGCCACTGATGGCCAACCTTGGCTCTCCAGGAGTTCTTGGACTTCAATTCTCAGCAGTTCAAGTCAACACATCTGCTGATCAGGGCTTCTGGGAATTGAAGTTCAAGAACATCTGGAGAGGCAAGGTTAACCATCACTGCCCTAATCTGAACCCAATGGCCCTACAGATGTTCCTCACTTGAGCTCACCAAAACAGACAAAGCTCTACTTTTGTTTGCATCCTCCACTTCTGGGTCCATGCCACCTTGCTGGATCCCAGCCACATCTAGAAGCTTCTAGACTTTAATTCAGAACCTGACAATGTTTGGCCTGGACAATGGTGAGTCACTTTAATGGACGCTTCTTATCTTGTTCCAGAAGACAGCAAAGAGAGGTTCACTCAGATGGAAGATATTGGTAGCAGATGAGGAGTCAAGAGTTCAAGTCAAGCGATCCCAGGAGCCAAGCAAGCCAACAAGGAAAGGGCCAGGAATGTAATCAAGCAGTCCAAAAGGTTCAGGTGCAGCAAGGAATCAGCAACACAACTCAGGGTAACTAGGCAAGAAAACCTAGAAAAGACATTCCCTTCCATGAAAAGAAAATCCCATGCTAAGATTCATATAGTTGGATCACCTGAGCCCACTTCCTAAGCTCAGCTGCAGGATTTGGCCTCCTACACGAAGATGATTTCCCCCTACTCTCGAGGAAACACTTTCTCCAAAGACCTTCCATGCAGTCCAGAATGTCTTGTACAGTAGATGCTCTGCTGATTCATGTCTTTGGCATTCAGTGGCGGGAGATCTTTCCTTGTCTGATTCATCCCTAACTATCTCTACCTGTGGGTTGAGCCTACTGGGTCTCCAAGGATCTTCTGCCTTCTGATGACCTGACCTCTTTGATCTTGCTGGGGTCCAGGATCTGATGGACCCAGCAACCTTTCACCATGGTGGGTTCAGGAAGCCCTGACTTCTCCTTACTCAACCAGGCATCCAGTGATCGGTTGTAGGTTGTGGGGAGTGAGTCATCTTAATCAATGCTTCCTGTCTTATTCCAGGAGTCAATCAACAGAGGTTTCTCCAGACTCAAGGTAAACTACCAGTAGCAGACTTGAAGCCAGCCTTCAGAAAAAAAACAAATCAGGCCAGACCAAGAGTTAAGTAAACAAACAAGTAGAAATCCTTGCCGCTTTCATGCTTTCTCCCATATGCTTTCTCACTTATATTCTGATTTTCTACACAGAGTATGCTTAGAAGTGTGGAGGGTTTTTTTTTTACATAACAGACATGCAAACTCAGCCTGGTCAGGTTATACTGCTATGGTAATAGAGTTCAGTGATGGCCAACCTTGGCACTCTAGGTGTTCTTGGACTTCAATTCCCAGAAGCCCAAGTCAGCATTCCCTAATCCAGGCCTCAGTCTAACCATCTTATTTTGAAACACACGGGACAATATTTTGCAACTTATTATTATGCATCTTTGCTGTAGTCAACCAACCCAACTTCTAGGCTGGGGGTGGATTAGGTAAAAGTAAAGGTCACCCTTGCTCAAAAGCCAGTCATATCCGACTCTAGGGTTCGGTGCTCATCTTTGTTTATAGTCAAAGAGGCAGCACTGTCTGTGTCTGCAGACATTTCTGTGGACATGTAACAGGCATGTCTAGATACCAGAGTGCACGGAACGTTGGTTACCTTCACACTGAAGTGGTCCCTATTTATCTACTTGCAATTTCTTGCTTTTGAACTGCTAGGTTGGCAGGAGCTGGGACAGAGACGGAAGCTCACTCTGTCATGCAGCACTCGGGTCTCAAACTGCTGACCTTCCACCTCCCAGTCAGCATCTTAATAATTTGAGTCACTGCAGTCCGTAGATTACAGGAGTCATAATATTGCTGTCAAGGATTCTGGATTTATTTGAAATCCAAAAATAAGAGAAAGGAACTTTCCAAAGCTCTTTTCAAAACTGCTACAGAGGGAAGGTGGAAATGACGCAGGAGAAAGAAGGGTGAGAAAGAAAAGGGGGAAAGGCAGATGGCAGTAGAGACATAAAACAAAGTTGCTGGTCAATTGTGCATGATTTTATGTGCATGGGTTTATGTGCATTTCTATGTGCCAATTTTTTGCTACTTCTGCACAGAGCAATGCAGATAAAACAAATTAATGCATCATATATAAAATCAAAACAATCTTCAAAAACAGGACAGATTAGCAAAGCAGAACCTAAGTGCTGTGTACACAATTGGTGCATTACAAAATGGTTTCCTTTTACAAAATAATAACAATATTTCCATTAACTATATACAGTCATAATGCTAAGAAACACGCATTGGTAGGTCAATATTCTTCCTAAAGTCCATTCGTTTTCTTTCTTTCTTCTTCTTCTTTTTTTTGTCTTTTCTACACTTTCTTTTCTTTCTTTTCTTTTTACATAGGCTTTTATCCCTCGCCTATAAAGCACCCACATGGGGAAAAAATGAGCAAAAGTTACATCATTTGACAGCAAATTTCACAAGATGTCTTTGGTGATATGTTCAAAAGGAACCAAAAATCTACACATACACACCCACTACTGAACCAACCCAAACCAAAATACATCCCAAACTATGATGCTGGTGGCAGTGTGGTGATTAAGAATCCCTCTTCACGGGATTAATACAAAGCAGAAATTAAATAGGTAAAGGTCTCCCTTGCTCGAAAGCCAGTCGTATCCAACTCTAGGGTTCAGTGCTCATCTCTGTTTACAGCCAAAGAGCCTTCCAATCGTCAAGTTCAGTGTCTTAACCACTTGAGCTACCACAGTCCCTAGTAATTAAACAAGGCAGCCCTATTCCATTTACAACCCCCCCCCCCCCGCCATGAAAAAATGAAGCCCACTGGTCTTTTTGGTAGACCACCCCCTTGACAATCCTAGACAAGACATGAAAAACCACCAGGGTTATTCAGCCTCAAACAATCTGTTCTTCAGACCCATCGGGTCACGAAAGGTCTAAAAATCAAGATAGAAATCCCCTTCCTGGCACCAGCGGATTTTGAATAGTAGACATTTGGTCATTTCTGCCGGACATTCCATCAATCGCTCGTGGCCGAATGGGTACACATTTTCGGCTTAGAGCAAAAAGTCAAATTCAGTGCTTGGAAAGTTACTTTTTTAAAAAAAATTAAAGATGTAATCAGTTCTTATTACTTTCCAGCAAGTTGAAAAACAACAGGCTCCACCCTCTATCACGTGGTTTGTTGCTTTTCCGTCAAGTTACATTAAATCAAAAGGTTAGGATGAGAAAATACCATAAAACTTGGGAATCTCCCATAAAAAAAAAACACAAAACCTGGGGGGGAGAAACACCATTTAAAAGTAATGAGAAAATGTTACTTGTTGCACCAATCAAGTACACATTTGTAACATTTCTTCTGAAATGTAACTTCACCATTCCCTAGTTACCCGGAAAAAATAGTTACAGATAAATGCATTACTTGTAGTGTGTTACTTCCAAGTGGTTTCAAAGAGGATCCTAAATTAAGGATTTTTTAAAACCATTTCGGTAGCATGAAGAGGAATAAATAACTAATATGCAGGTACCACGTCATGTTTTCAGACTGGCAAACCTTAGGTTAATGAATCTAAATGGATCCCAAAACAAATTAAAATGTTCCACCCAGATTAAGTGCCAAATCCCAAAAAAAGCTGTTCTGGCTCATGTAAAAAACAGAGTAAACCCTGCCTCACCCAGGTACCATCAGCCCTAAAGCTGAAGGGGAACCCTAATTTTCTCCCATTGAATGCCTACAATCAAACTAAATGTTAAGGAAAATGCATATATCCTCCAATTAACCAGTTTTCCCTTCCCACAGGGACTATGTACTCCAGCAATCAGACTTGTAAATGAAACTTCTGTTTCCCTTCCAATGATGAATCACAGCAGAGAACACGCTAATTCCAAGATATCTTGGTGAAGAAGTCAAGCAGGAGGCTTTTTCTAATCAAGGGAATATTTCTTCTAAATAGATATGAATGGTGCCAATTTCTAACCTCCCAAAGATTCTGCTGTTAACTCCTTAATGGTTTACAATCCCTTGTACATCCTTTGGACTCAACCCCTTCCAGGGTTCAGAAAACTGGTTTATTTGGACTACAAACCCCATAATCCCTGTAACGGGATACACAGAAAGTGCCTCCTCAAAGACTGTGGTATTTTTGAATCACAATCGGGCTTACCCTGGTAACGGCAACCTTGTTTTGCCAGCTAATCTTTCTCACACTAGGTCAGGTAAAAGGAACTGCAGAATGAACTCACCAAAAGGTGCCTTCATTTTGGCAGTTTCACATCTGGCCTAGACATGGAAGAAGGAAAAAAATCCCTGTAACCTTGGGGAATCTGGGCCTTGTAGTCCAAAGAGGCCACGCCTCCCAAGCTCTGCCCGAACCCTTCCTCGAAACCCTTCTTTACAAGCTATTTGGCTTTTGTTACATTCACGACGGCACTGCAGCAGCTGGCATGGATCCGGCCCAGGGCTCCCCTAAGACTCCATGAGTCAAGAGAGCCCATCATCCTCAGCTTTGCCTTTACAAAGGCCTCTGCTCTCCCTGCTGCGAAGCCGAGATGTTCTTCGCATCAACACCACCAGGTTTACATAGAGCCAGTTTATCAGGGGGATGGACGAAATCAAAGCCGGAGGGCAGTTTGGCCTCTTTCGCTTCCAAGGGGAGAACCCATGGGCATTTCTGAGCCCCACCATCATTCTCACTGGGTCTGTGAGAGGTGCGCCTTTCGTGGGACACAACCGGAGTCTGCAGAGGCAAATCGGAGGGCCGAGCCATTGGCATGACTCCAGGTTTCCCCAGACTGACAACTCCATCGACGCGAGACGTCCCAGAAGGCACCTTATTGGAGTTCGGCACCAGATGCCTCAATGGTGGATCCACCCTCAACTCTTCCAACATGGGCCACTGGCTCGGGAAGTTCGGCGTGCCAAAATCATAGTCCAAGGGCTTCATATCTTGTGAGGAAAACTCCTTCCCATAGGATACATTCTGGGGTCCCGGCCAAGAAAGAGTTTCCCCGTCGCCTTGTTTTTCTTCTGGAGAACACGGAGCACTCACTCGGCCTACATTCAACTGGAGAGAACCTGGACCTTTCTTGTGGCCGGTCCGTTGGGGCCGAGGTTCACAAGGTGTGAGGCCGTTCCTAGAGAGCTGCAAGCTGGCCAGTTCGAACTCCAGACTTTCGGTGTCGAGGGACCGGCTTCTCCGGCAGACAGAGAAGGGTTCCCGCCTGGGTGGGCTGAGCTCTTGAAGGTGAAGACACCGAGGAAGGCTGGCCATGCCCCAGTTGCAGCTTTGGAACGAGCCCTCAGCATACCTGGGAAACATTCTCTTGTCACATTCGGCAAAGGATTCTTTCGGGACGTAGCTCTCATCGAAGGCCTCGAAGGATGCTGTGAAGTCCCCGTCTGTGGTCATCTCTGGGTTCTGCTCACACTCTCCTTCGCCGTCCTGTTCCACATCCACGATGTCAAAGGTGACCATGGTGGGGAGGGCCGGGAGGTTCTGAGTGAATGCAGAGCCTGAGTCGGAGCTGCCAAGACTTTCCGAAAGGCTGGAGAAGAGAGTCCCGCTGCTGGTGAACTCCACCAGGGCTTGGGAGAAGTTGACCGCCTGTTCCAGTTCACAACTACTTTCCGGAAGGGACTCGTCTCGGTTGGGTTGCTCACCTGTCGGAGATCCGTGGGCACTGTGAGTCTGGTAGAAAGTGTAAGACCCAGATTTTTCCAGGGCCAAACCACTTTGGGCACACAGCTCAAGCAATGCCTGCTCTGCATCAACCTCTAACATGGATCCATTTCCCAAGAACGGAGCAAGGAATCCTTCAGGGAGAAGCATCTGTTGGAATTTCTTCCAGTCGTGGCTTTGGGCTGGCATTTCCACTACATTCAGGCCACCATTCTTTGAATGGGGGTCCATCTCCTCATGGCCCAGGCAGTTCGGACTTTTGCCCATCAAACCGCCCATTCTGGCTTCACAATCATGATGCTGCTTTTCCCTCAAAAGTTGGTCCTTGCTGAACATCTCCAGATGTTTCAAGGCTGGCTCCTGCTGCATCTCCCAATACAACAGCTGTTTCTGGATGGCCTCCATCCTCTCCTCCTCAGTCTCCATCACTTTGTTCTTCTGGCCCATCCCCTGGACCAAGTCCTTGTCCTCGGGGGGAATAAGGTCAAAGAACCGGGCAAAGATCTCTGGAGGAGACGCCTTCCTCTCATGCCATGGTTCTTCTCCATGAGAAGGGCTCATCAGGACATCATCAGGTTCATAAAACTCATAGAGTGCATCACCGCTGTAGCTGTCCCTGGGAAGCCGGTCCTTCTTGACCTCCTCATGTCCATCAACAGCTTCATCCTCAGGACCCGGGGTGGCTGAGTCATAATAACCCTCATCGCTGTTGGGAGCAGACTCTTGTTGGTCACTGTGTGGCGTGAGGAGGTCCATCTCATTCCTTGTCCCTTCACGATAGAGGCCAATCTCTCCTTTGACTCCCTGAAGCTCACCTTTCACCACCATCTCGGGCAGGCGCCTCTCATAGGACTCATCCTCTTTTGTGGCACCTTCCCACATCTGCTGGAGATACTCCTCCACCTCATCGGGCATGGCCATCTCCTCTCCTCCACCTTGGTAGGTCACCAGACAGGAGTTCCTCTTGACGGCCTCTTTGCTCCGTTCGGCTGAGGCCGAACTCTCTGCCACATTGTCAATATCTGGCTCTGCGATGATGTCTCCACAGCCGGTGAAGGAGTCAAAGCTCTTAAGGGATGTGACATCTCCAAACAGCATGTCCAGCTGATCATTGCAGGGCACACATGAAGGGCTGTTCTCAAAGGATTCAGGTTTAAGAAGATCGGGAAGTTTCCCATAAGCGGAGTTGTCACTATCGGTGGCCACCTCAACATCTGGAGAACCTTCATTGGCCAACTCCCCATGCAAGCTGTTCCTCTTTGCTCCTGGCTGGTCCATCCCTTTGGGTCCACCTGCTCTTCCAGGTGAAGCATCTCCCTCTACATCCTCCCCACCTTCTGATGGAAGATCCACATGTTCCAAAAATCCCTTCTCAGAGGACGGCAAAGTCTCAATGTCCCCCGGCTCGCCGATTTCAGCCTGCTCTTCTGTAGCCGCCCATTCCTGCATCTCCGTCTTTTCTGGCTCGGCGGACTTGTTCTTCCGGTGCCGACGAATGCTGTTGAAGAAGCCCCTCAACCCTTTCTTTGATCTGGGGAGGAAGAGGGACTTCTCCCGGGTGGTCTTCTTCTCAAAGCCCTCTGAGCTTAAGGAGAGGGATGTTGAGGGCTGGACGAAACCGGCCCTGAGGTTGGTGTCTGCTCCCAGACTTTGAGAACTCGGCAGCTGGGGAGACGGAACATCTGTCCCATTGTCTGGAGGCGCCTTGAGGTGTACCGAAGTGGCCTCTTCATACCCAACGTCGCTGATTCCATCATGTGTCTTGCTCTTGCTTAGGCCCTTTTTGGTGACGCCTTTTCCTTGACCTTTATTCTTCCCTCCAAAGAAGCTTGGTAAGGTGCAAATACTGCGCTTCCCACCGAAAAGCTTGAAGGCCGTCTTCTTCAGCTTGCCGGTAGCCACTGCTGGCGGCTGGCTGGTCTCCACTGTGGCAAACGAAGCATCGCTTTTCTCTGAGAGCCGGTCGGCCGCCCCATTTTCCTCCTGTACCCGCTGAGCACCCTCTCGGGTGGGCGGAGATGTGGCTTTGCCTCTGAGACGAGCGGCTTCTGCGACGTCCATCCTGGCGGGCACATTTAGCCCAAAACAAAGATGCACATGGCTTTGTTTGGCTCAACGTCTTTGGATTGAAGCCTCACAGTTGAGCTTCTTCTTGTTGTTGTTGTTTCGTGTCCAGATCAAACTTTGGATTGCCAAAATGAAGCCATTTTCTTGGCTTGGTCGTTGGCCAAAATTAAGTCTTCATCACTGCCTGTTTCTGGTAAGAACGACTGAGCTAAAATGAGACAAGGGAGAAAAAGGGAAAATATTACAAGAGGTTGATGATAGCAGAACGTTGTTCAGATACCTGGACTTGTCAAACAACAAACAGAGGGGGGAGGGGCTACCCACCTGGCCCCGCCCTTCCAGGGATGAGCACTGGAAGTAGCTCACCTGGGTGTATTAGCTGCCATCAGGTCAAAAGTGACCCATGGCAACCCTAAGGGGACTTTCAATCTAGGATCTTTTATGGAGTGGTACTACTTGTTCAACTCCCTGCCATCAATAAGTGTCCACGGTTGAGTTGGGATTTGAACTCAGATCTCCAGAATCCTTGTTCATCATTTTGTCCACTATCCTCCACTGAATGTGATTGACCTACTTGCCTGTGTTTAGTTGAAGGATGCATTCCTTACTTAGAAAACCCTGGAAAGGGCTGGTGTAAGTCAGAACTTACTTGTTGGGACATTCATTCATTCATTGGATGGATTTCTCAGAAGTTCAGATATCTGGCTGCGGAACTAAAATTGAGGAGTTCTCTTTATTCTCTATCTTTTAAAAAAAAAAAAACCTGGAAGAGGTCACTATAAGTTCACTGAGTTGCTTGTGCGAGTAGGGCGGAATATAAATTTGACTAAATAAATAAATAAATTGCAATTGATTTGACTGCAGACAATTATTATTCCTATTACACTGGTGGGATGGAAGCACAACAACCATTTTGCTACTGGGAATAACACATGTAATTTACATGATATCAAGTGTGCTGGTTCCAAATCTGAACTCAGAATTTGCCTATCACATACAGATTTTAAGTTATAGGTGTGTCAGTCATTGGCTAATGTATTTTTTACATGAGAACATTATAACAGTTGCAGCTACCACTATGCCTGCTGCTGCCTCAGCTGAATCATGTTCCCTGGTGGCATGCATGTTCCAGCAGCGGCCGGGCATGTCAGTGAGCTGACGTCAGTAATAGGTCAGTAATATAAGGCAAGATGGACCAAAGGCTTGTCTCTAGTGCAAAACTAACTTATTGGATAGTACAGTCTGTTTTGAGCTAAAGTTGAGTAGACATGGCTGTGTTAATAAACCAGACAATCATGTCTATACATGTAATTGATTTAAGATCCTTACGTCCTAGGCAGAATCGGGCTATAGATTTGGACTGAGCGCACTTGATTTAATATAGGACACATGGATTATACAAAGTAGCAGACAATTGTTTTGTGTGATGCTGTGTTATTGATTTGTAACTATTTGAAATAGAAGAAAACAAGATGAAACGACGTTACTGCAGTGTCGTAATACTGTACTAATAGCAATTACACTCATATAGCAAATACATTGGTTACGTGTAACATATTCTAGCTACATTTGTAAGTTTCCTTCCCAGGAGATGTTCGATGACATTTTGAGTTTTCATGTCTTATTATGCCACTCTCTTGCCAAATCTCATACTGTTTCTAAAACTTATCAGAGAGTAAACAAAACAAAAAGACAAAAAACAAATAAGTAAAGATGAGATTCTAATGCAAGAGTTCTTGACCTTTTAAAGCCGGGGGCCATTGGGTCACACTCCCTCAGACAGCTTCAGGGGCCGGATGGCCATTTTGCCCTTCCTTCACCACATGGCACCTCCTAGTGTGGTGAAGGCAGTGTGGGTGGCACATGAAATGGTGCCACGGGCCATATCTGACCCACAGGCTGCAAGTTGCAAATCCCTGTTCTAATGTGTTTCTGGGTATCGTCTACTCATTTGCAACTTTCCCATGGTCAAAAATACCCCTTCCGTTTCACCTCCTCTACCGCGACTGTTTCACTGCATGCACAAATTCTACATCAATGAGCTCATATCTCTTTTGCAAAGCCTACTGAAAATGCATGTTGTTTGCATCGAAACAATCCATTTCCTTATTAATAATAATTTCATGTCAGAAATTATTCTGGGTTGAAAGGATTTTTGCAGGAGAAACTCTTCTCATGGGACACCCAAAATGAGGCTCCTTTCATGTCCCCAAGATCTTTCCCCCCACTCAAGTGGTTCCTATTGCTCTACTTGCAATTTCTTGCTTTTCAACTGCTACCAGTAGGTGTGGCTGTGGTGGCTCAGTGGTTAAGAAGCTCACCTTGTTAGCTGGAAGGCCAGCAAGTCAGCAGTTCGAGACCTGGGTACTGCATGATGGTTTGAGCACCTGTCTCCTGCCAACCTAGCAGTTCAGAAGCAAGAAATTGCAAATAAATAAAGAGGGACCACTTCAGTGGGCAAAGATCTTGGGGACATGAAAGGAGCCTCATTTAGGTGTCCCCTGAGCGGAGTTCCTCCAGCAAAAATACTTTCAACCCAGAATAATTTCTGACACAAAAATATTATTATTATTATTATTATTATTATTATTATTATTATTATTATTATTATTATTATTATTATTATTATTATTATTATTATTATTATAACTGCTAGGTTGGCAAGAGCTGGGACAGAGACAGGAGCTCATTCTGTCATGTAGTACTCAGGTCTTGAACTCCCAACTTGCCCACCTTCCAGCCAACAAGGCGAGCTTCTTAACCACTGGCCCACTGCAGCCCCATTTCCTTATTAAAGTAATTTTTAAAAAATAATAATAATAATCCAATGCTGGAAGTTTCACAGGCAGGTAATTACAAGGTAAGCCTGGTTTAAGGAGTTGGTGAAGTTAATTGTTTACTACTCCCACCCAGCCTGCACATCCAGCAACTGTACTTCTAGTAGCGGGGTTGGGAAATTATATTGCAAAAATAAATAAATAAATAAACTTTGAATCATAGGGCTCTTAATACCTGCATAAACCAGTTATCTCAGATTTCTTGGGAGCGGCTGGCAGTTTGCTTTTTGAAACAGGAAATTAGGCACATTCCAGACCACAAAGCCTGCCGGTCAGGTGAACAAAGTCTGGATGTCTGCAAGCAGGTGCGATCCCAGAATGGAGAATGATCAGTTTTGTAGTCCAAAATAACCCTAAATGGTAGACAGATCTGTTGTCACTATAAACTGGAATGCAGCAACTAAGAAGAATGGCTGATGGTTTGTTTGTTTTTGACAGGGTCAAGAAACATCCCAGAAACTGACCAGTGTTACAAAAAAAAATCAAATTACAGTGAAATAACACAAATTAAAAGAACTACTCCATTAACTACTGAAAGATAATCCATGCCTTTGACACTCTGTACTGTATATTTATTCAGGACCTGCAATCCATAGATTACCGGGATTTTTGCACTGGTGGGCAGGGTGGAGAATTATATATTTTGGGGGAAAGGAACGGAAATCCTGGGGGAAAGAGAACTATAGGCCATATTTTCATCTCAAGTGTAAACCTGGTTTGATGCTTTAGCAAAATGATCTGTCATCCACAGTTTAGCACAGAAAAACTATCGGGCCTGTATATTGGATTTTAAAATGTCCAGGCCTTAGTTTTGTACAAATAAAATTGAATTACAGTCTAAGGTTTAGGTTTTTAGGTAGTGTTTGTGTTTTATTGTCATGTTTTTTTAAAATTACTTGTAAACCGCCCTGAGTCACTTTGGTAAGAAAGGCAGTGGAGAAATACGAACAAACAAACAAATAAACAAATAAGGTTTAGGGAGGAAGCAGCAAAAGAAAGGTTGGGTTATTTTGCTTTTCGTAAAAGAGCACAGCCCAGACAAAATGCATCTGGTGGAATTTTGGGAAATATATGTAATGCAAATATGCAATGCATATTTTATTTATTTAAATTTTCTGTCCTCTAATTCTGCAGACTGGCCCATCTCAAACCCTTCCTGAGATCCTGAGCAGTGCCTTAAAAAGCATTTTGTTCAGTTCCAAAAGAGAAAAATATTTAAATGGAGGGCTTCTCCCTTAGCAGTAAAGGTTATTTTCCCTCTGGAAACACTGGTGATTTATTCTTTTCTTTTTTAAAAAAGGCTGCCCACCAGATGTTTGGAGCTTCAGTTTCCATAAGCCACAGCTGGAAGGGCAAGAATGAAGAGAGGGCGGGATGGAAGCAGCCTTGAAGATTCCCCAAACTATTTGACACTAAGTTACATTATTCTCCTTATTCGAATTATTCTTCCAAACCTGCTCCCCTTCCAGGGCCTACATTCCAGAATGAGCCCAAGAAATCCCCTTCCAAGCCCAATGTCCAAACAGCTGCCTATTTCCAAGGCAAGCCACACGTTTGGAGACGTTCCATATTTTAGGAACGACCACTCCTCGGACGTTACATTTGGGAAACTACTCCCCACACACACAACCTGAGCTACCACTCGCTAGTGAGGAATGGGAGGCGTTTCAAACTTTAAAGAAAAAGTAACGTGGATGGACCAAGGCAGTGATGGGATGTAACAGGTTCTCACCGGTTCGCCAGAACTGGTAGTAACTTTCCCCAGTGTCCCAGAGAACTGGTAGCAGCTTTTGGGGGGAACCACCTTTGAGGCTTACCTTTTCACTGGTTCCCCCGCTGCGCATGTGCACCAAACACTTGGTGTGCATGCACACCTACAGTGCTTGGTGCGTATGCACAGCCTCCTTGCTGTCCTCCCAAGCGGGGAGGAGGAAGAGAAGCTGCTAGCCTGAAGCTCCCTGTAGCCTGCTCCCCAGGGTAAGTGACTCACCTTTGGATGTGGTGTGTCTGTGTGTATTTTAATGTGTATTTAATACCTTTACGTATATTGACGGACTACCACAGTTCCTAAAAAGGCCTTGCGGTCGGCAGGCCTAGCGGCCTGGCTTGGGGTTTTTAAGCAAAGTCTTTGAGTTACCTCATCAATAAGCTACACCTGTGCTGTTCCAATTGCTCTTCCAATTGGAGAACCCTTAAGGAGGTACAGCTGTTTTACATTTACATTAAGGCATATTATCCTAGAGAACTGGTTAGGCAAAGACTTAGTACCTAACTTCTTTAACTGTTGAAAAGTTGAAAAGTGCCAAAATGAAGCCATCTTGTGGTGAGCTCATTCTGTAGTTCCTTCCATCTGACCTAGTGTGAGAAAGATTAGCCAGAATAAGCTTTAAGCTCTGGTTTAAAAGCTCTGGTTGATTTGTGTGTGGGGTGGGTATATTTTAATGTATTTTTTATTTTATTTATTTATTTATTTATTTAAGGGTTTGTGTTGTGGGTGGGTGGGTTGGGGTGTGTGTGTGTGTGTGTGTTTATTTTTAGTTTATTTTTTCCTTTGACCCCTCCCACAACATCATGACATCATGATGTTGGCTCCGCCCATGATGTCATGACATCATGACTTTAGTTCCACCCACACAGTGATGATGTCACGGTGGGGTAGTAAATTTTTTGACTTCCCACCACTGTGTGTGTGTGTGTGTGAGAGAGAGAGAGAGTGTACAATATGTGTGTCTTTGTGTGTGTCAAAGAGTGTGTGTATGTTAGGACTCCCAGATGGGGCGTTGTGGGTTTGGCCGAGGAACACAAACCAACAAAACTGGGAGGAGCCGCTGCCGCGCACATCTGGAGGCAACACACAACACACACCATACACAAACACACACACACAACACCGTCCCCAAACCTAGCCCTGTCTGGGAGGGAGGGTGGAAGGGGGGCGCCCCCCAATAAAAAGTCGGAGACAGGCATCTGATCGCATGGGAAACCCACCCACCCACCTCGGTGCACAGCGGCCGGAATCAAGCACGGATTTTCAAGGGTTCGAGACCCGCTCTCCCCATTTAAAAACTACAACAATCAAGCATTCCGATTCTGCAAAGGCCAAAGCTGCAACCGTTAATTTTATTATTATTATTTTGGGGAGGGGGGATTTCATCCAAATCTGCCCCTCCCCCCCCCAAAAAAAAGGGGGTCCAACCCACCATTGGCAAACTAGGGTGCACACACAAAAGAGGCGCATGCCAGGGGGGGGGGATCTCGGAGGGCAGGGATCCACGCTTCCCCCCCAGCTGTCCCGATCGAACGGGGGTTCGAGCCCCGGGGAACCCCGACACTCACCCGCAGATCCCCGGCGCTCCCGGGGAGGGCGGCGATGCCCCGCCTTGTCCAGGTTGGCCTCTTCTTGGCCCGGTACGCCGCCGATCCTCCGCCGAGCAGCCCCGGGGAGGGCGGGAGGGGAGGATGATGGACGGAAGGACGGGGCCAATCGGGAGGACCCGGGGGGAGGGAGTTGGGGGGGGAGGAGGAGGAGGAGGAGGGCGCACCCCCGCCTCTCTCCGCTCCTCCTCCGCCTCGCTACGAGCAAAAGAGGAATTCCCTCCCTCCCTCCCTCCCTCCCTGCGCGCCTCTCCGGGAAAGCGCAAGGCCATCCTAACTGGGCGGGTGGGATGAACTCCCGGACCGAAGCCCACGTCCTGTTTGGATCTATCTATCTATCTGTCTGTCTGTCTGACTGTCTGTCTATCTGTCTGTCTATCTGTCTGTCTGTCTATCTGTCTGTCTGTCTGTCTGTCTATCTATCTATCTATCTGTCTGTCTGTCTGTGTCTCTCTGTCTGTCTGTCTGTCTGTCTGTCTATCTGTCTGTGTGTCTGTCTATCTGTCTATCTATCTGTCTGTCTGTCTGTCTATCTATCTGTCTGTCTGTCTGTCTGTCTGTCTGTATGTATGTATGTATGTATGTATGTATGTCTATCTATCTATCTATCTATCTATCTGTCTGTCTGTCTGTCTGTCTGTCTGTGTGTCTGTCTGTCTATCTATCTATATCTATCTATCTGTCTGTATGTCTATCTATCTATCTATCTATCTATCTATCTGTCTGTCTCTCTGTGTGTCTGTCTATCTGTCTATCTATATCTATCTATCTGTCTGTATGTCTATCTATCTATCTATCTATCTATCTATCTATCTATCTATCTATCTATCTATCTGTCTGTCTGTCTGTCTCTCTGTGTGTCTGTCTATCTGTCTATCTATCTATCTATCTATCCATATCTATCTATCTGTCTGTCTATCTATCTATCTGTCTGTCTGTCTATCTATCTGTCTATCTATCTATCTATCCATCTATCTATCTGTCTGTCTGTCTGTCTGTCTGTCTGTCTGTCTATCTATCTATCTATCTATCTATCTATCTATCTATCTATCTGGCTGTCTTTCTGGCTGTCTGTCTATCTGTCTATCTATCGTACCCTGGACAGCAAGGAGAACGAATAGGTCGGTCTTAAAGACACAACTGGTACCATGCCTGGCTCAGTTCGGTGATGGTTATATAAGACAATCAGCAACGAAAAACATTGAGGGGCGATTCTTCTGCAGAACAGAGCTTCCAAGGAGGCAACTTCCACGATTTTCTTTGTTTCCGGCTAAATATCTCTAGGTCTTTGCTAGGCCGCCTCTTGGCTTCAGCCAAGTGACACCTGGTTATTAAAAGCTTCAGCAGTCAGACAATGATTCATCACTGGCACATTTGTTTCCACTTGTGTCCCTGTAAAGAATAGATTCCCCCCCCCCCCGTTGCTTAGACCCCAGGAGAGTCGAAGGGCAGGACAGACCCGTCCTCATCATGAAAGTTACATGAATGAATATAGATGCACAGCTGTTCTTTGCTCATACCAGCTGGTAATCTTTTTTTTTTTAATCATGTTGAAAATCCGTGCAAGAATTATCCTGGTGTCCATTCATGTATTAACAAATGACATTCCCCTTGGGTTATCTGTTCGAATGAATTTCAGCCCTGGAGTATCTGAACCAGAGAGAAACTCACTCATTCAATATACTGTATTCCTTCCATCCTGCCCAGCCAGACTCTTTTCATACAAATATCCCATGGAGTGAAAAATGCAAAAAACAAACAAACCAACAAGTTACCACTAACTTCTTTAGGTCTCCCTTCCTCAAAAGCCAGTCATATCTGACTCTCGAGGTCAGTGTTCATCTCCATTTACAGCCAAAGAGCCAGTGCTACCTGTATCTGCAGTTGTTTTGATGGTTATGTAGCAGGCATGGCTAGACACAGAATGCTGTTACCTTTCCCACCCAAGTGGTACCTATTTATCCATTTGCAATTTTCAAACTGCTAGGTTGGCAAGAGCTGGGACAGATGATGGGAACTCACTCCATCGTGCAGCACTCAGGTCTTGAGCTGCTGACTTGTCAACCTTTGGGTCGTCAAGTTCAGTGTCTTAACCGCTAAGCCACCACAGTCCCAGCTTCTTAGTTACTCTCTTATGGCGACACATTCTGGCACACCTTTCAGTCTGAGAAATCGGGTCTCGAACTGCTGACTTGTCAACCTTTGGGTCGTCAAGTTCAGTGTCTTAACCACTAAGCCACCACAGTCCCAGCTTCTTAGTTACTCTCTTATGGTGAAACATTCTGTCACACCTTCCAGTCTGAGAAATTAAACCTGTTGACGAAGCCTAAATTGTAAAAACAACCTGGCTAATTCACAATCTGCATGAGGCGTGAACTGCTTCTGCTGTGACCACCAGGAGCTACAGTTTCCTTGTTCAATGATGTGCTCTGTATAATGTGTAGTTTGACCCATAGGCTTTCCTTTGCAATCCTAGCAGGTCTCCCAGGCATACAGCATCTGTTGTCTTCTTAAAGCAAGGGTGCAAAATCTCCAGCTGGTTGGATAGCTCAATGAGTTAGGTGTTTGACTCGAGAGACAGAGGCTGGGTGTTCAATTCCCCACTGTGCCTCTTGGGAGAAGAGTCCAGTAGCTTTTAATTGCTCATTTAAGATTAAACTACCACCTCAAGCTACTCCTTGGCAAACTATGGCCAATCTGGGCATCATAATAAAAAGTAGAGACATCACCGTGCCAACCAAAGTCCGTGATGCTCTTCCTGGAAGTAACATATGGCTGTGAGAGCTGGGCCATAAGGAAGGCTGAATAGATGCCTTCAAAATGTGGTGCTGGAGAAGACTTTTGAGAGTCCCCTGGACTGCAAAGAGATCAAACCAGTAATTCCTAAAGGAGAGGGGTCCCTTCTCCCACAAACCTTTCCTCTTCCATCCACCATAAGTTCAGGGAATTCTTGTTAGGGTTCCTTTTTCTAGGTATTATCTATCTTCCTGGAAGCATTAAAAATATGTAACCCAAGTTCTACCACTTCCTCTTGGCCAAAGTGACAACACACAATGACAAATAACATGGAGCTCAACAGGATTTACTTCTGAGTAGACATGCATGGGACTGTGCTGTAGCACCCCCTGTGAAAATGCCCTACATTTGACTGTTGGTCACGATGTAGGACAATCATGATGTTGGACAAACTACAGGAAGCCAGATATAGGCTGAAAAGCTTCATAACTGTTAGAGCAGTACAACAGTGGAACCAACTGTTTCAAGAGGTGATGAGCACTCCAACACTGGAAACATTCAAGAGAGAATTGGACATCCATATCTATCAGATCTGCTTTGATTTAGAATCTTGTGTTGAGCACAGAGTTGGGCTTTATGGTCTAAAAGGCCTCTTCCAACTCACTGATCCTATGGATTCTATAGGCTAAATATCAGAAAGAAATTTTTGTTAGAGCAGCATGACGATGGAACCAACTGCCACAAGAGGTAGTGAACGCTTCAACACTGGAAGCCTTCAAAAAATAATTGCAAAATAACCACCTGTCAGATCTGCTTTGATTCAGATTCCTGCATTGATTGGACTCGGTGGCCTCAAAGGCCCCCTTCCAACTCAGTGATTCTATGGATTGTGGATCATGATGTAGGACAGTGATGGCTGACCAGCAGGAGTGCTGACTTGGGCTTCTGGGAATTGAAGTCTAAGAACACCTGCAGTTACAAGGGTAGCCATCACTGATGTAGGACAATTAAGGCAGATAATGATACATGCTGACAGTGACAGTAACATTAATGCCAACAACAACAGTGTACTGGTCTTCCCAGTCATCTCCTGGGATGAGAAGATTTCCCTTTTGCTTGGTCAACTGAGTAAGTCACCATGGAGGCAAGTACAGTAATACCTTAACGCTAAGACTTGGTTCCACAAGTCTTGGTGTTCTCCGATTTTTAGTGTTATCCGATGCATGTTAAAATCCTATGGGATGGATCAGATAACAATGCTCCATAGAGATACATTGTAACCACACAGGCTTTAGCGGTTGTTATCCAATCCATCCCATAGGACCTTAACGTTATTCGATCCAATTCTCCTCCCCAGATTACGGTACTTAACGTTATGCAATTTTAGCATTATCCGAGGTAAACATTATCCGAGGTATTACTGTACTGAAATTCTGAGGTGGTGAATGTGTTCCGGCTTTTAGTGTGAACATTACAGCATTATCCAAGATATTGCTCTCTGTCTTCAAATAGGTTCAGCCATTCAGACTAAAATCTGCAATGGATCACTGCCTCCACCCCCAATAAATTTATATTTACAGACACACACACACACACACAGATCCAAACAAGACCACAAAAGTATGACTGTTCCAATTCTTAGAGGTTTTCTTTTGTTTCTTCTTTTCTTATCCCGTTACAATACTCAGTAATCCTGGGCAGTTCCAACGTTGCTCTTCAGTTACAATTGGTGTTTGAGGTAGTTTAGCAGCACCAGCGGGAGATCCAGCCGATCCACGGCGTGCGGCTGGTTAGCCAGTTTTAACAACTTCCGGATTGCCAGTCTGCACTGAGACAGCAAGGATTTGGGGACCACTGGAGATGGGGTGGAAGGAGAGAGAAATGAAACAGTGATTGTCCTATTAAGACTTCAAACTACACGAGGCCTCCAAAGTTTGACACATCAAGTCTAAGCAACGAGAGGAGGCCAAAGTCAAATAAATAAAATGAATGGAAAGGGTTTTAGAGGCTTTAGCTACAGATCATAATTCTGCTCCCTTAACAACAGCTGGAGTTCACAGTAAACAGCAGGTTCAATCCCTATTAACAAACAAGAAGCCTGTCTTTGCTCTGGGCAGGTATGACTAGACATGGGATTACGTGGAACACTGTTACCTTTCCTGCCAAAACAGTACCTATTTATTTGCTTGCAAATTCTTGCTTTCTAACTGCCAGGTTGGTGGGAATTAGGAGAGATTATGGGAGCTCACTCTGTCATGCAGCAGGTCATGCAGGTCTTGAGCTACTGACCTGCCAGCCTTCCAGTCATCAAGTTCAGTGTCATAATTGCTAAGCCTATACATGTACTGTTCAAATCCTATGTACAAGTAACCCATTTTCTATTTGTGCATCAGTTAATAGCTGCCTAAATATAGAATTTCACTGTTATCCCTGCAGAAATAAATTTTCTTTGGGGGGGGGGGCAAATGTGTCATTAATCTATATTAATCAGTGTTATTATTTATATTCCTGAATCAAATGGGGGCAAACCTGATCAATAATATGGCAGGAGCTGGGACAGACAATGGGAGCTCATTCTGTCATGCAGTACTCGGGTCTCAAACTAGTGATCTGCTAACCTTCCAGTCGTCAAGGCCAGTGTCTTAACCACAAAGCCACTGCAGGGCCCCTTAAGCTCTGGACCAGTGGTGGCCAAACTTGGCACTCCAGGGGTTCTGGAATTTCGATTCCCGGAAGCTGGTGTGCTGACTCTGGCTTCTGGGCATTGGTGAACACCTGGAGTGTTAAGGTTGGCTACTGTGACTGGACTGATGTTATAAAGATTTTTCTTTTTAAAAAAGAGAGAAAATTAAAAGCCCACAAATTACCTCTTTCTCTGGTCAACAGATCTAGCGCCATGGAATTTGCTGAATTTACATGTAAGGCAATACCAGGCAAGTATACGTTGGCTCCAAAATCAAAGAGAATTTGGACAAATTCCGGCCCACAGCCATGCCTCAAGCAGACTTCGAGGAGAGTCTTTGGCGATTTGATCCTGGTGATCATGTTCTCGTCGTTGCAGTTGTAGTCCGGATCTGCGCCGTGGAGGAGGAGGAGCTTGAAACACTCCAGGTGGCCATAGACGGCAGACAGGTAGAGTGGACCCGAGCAGGCCACAGAACTGGCAGCCCACTCGGGAAGCCTTGCCTTGACGTTGACCTCAGCCCCGTGGTCCAGCAGTTCTTTAAGGATCTCGACGTCCCCATCTCTGGCGGCCGTCAGCAGGGGCGTGCAGTTGTTGTGGATGCTTCCGGAAGGGTCAGCCCCGGCTTCCAAGAGGGCTCTGACGCAATTGAGGTGGCCATTGTTGACGGCGGTGAACAGTGGCGTCTGGGCCTTCACATCCAGACTGTCGACTTCTGCTCCGTGGGCCAGGAGGACCTCAACGCATCTGATGTAGCCTTTGGAGGCCGCCAGACGGAGGGGAGTCCCTGGCACCCCCCAGCCGCTCCGACTGTTGATGAACCGTTTGTATCTCGCTTGGCGTAGCAGCTCGTCAAGAAGTTGATGATTATCTTGAGACACCGCGAGATTCAGCTCTTGTCGTTCCGCCTCTCCTTCTTCGTCTTCTTTGGGCTGAAGGAGGGAGAAGATCTTGGTTATATCCAGCAGGCTCATCTTTCTGGGTCTCTTGGATGTGATTTTCATCATGAACGGTCCAATGATGGAAAACTAGGAAGCAAAGAAACAGAAGACTCAACCCCACCGTTCACTACGCAGTGAGTCTCACAAAAAAAGCCTTAGATGGGGGCATGTATGTGATAGGGTCCTGTGGGTGGGTGGAAGAAGTTGGAGCTTCAAGTAACCTTAGGATTGTTGAACAATAAGAGTTGGAAGGAAGCTTATAGGTCATTAACTCCAACCCCCCTGCTCAATAGAGGAATCCCAATCAAAGCAAATCTGATAAGTGGTTGTCCAATTCTCCTCTTTAATAATAATAATAATAATAATAATAATAATAATAATAATAATAATAATAATAATAATAATAATAATAATAATAATAATAATAATAATAATAATAATAATAATAATTTTGTGTCAGAGATTACTCTGGGTTGAAGTGAACTTCTAGGGGACACTTGAATCCTTTCATGTCCCCAAGTGCAGCTCTTGGGTATCGAACCCGTCTCCAGCTCAGCAACTTAACCACTAAGCCACCAGGGAGCTGCTAGTGATAAGTCCAGCCTGAAGAGTCAATGTTCTTTCAATGATATGTATGAAAATGGGAGGGAGGTCATGATGTTTAACTTTAGGGTTCCTACAAAAGACACGTGTCAGTCCAGGTTCTATGGGTTGGGGGCCCAGTGGCATCCAGTGCTACTGGGAAAGTACACGATTGTGTTGTTATAGTGTTGCTCCCGAGGAAGAGAAAACCCAGTGGAAGTGAATTGCTAAAATTTTTCACCAGAAGGAATGCCAACTTTCCACCTGCTTGGAGATGAATCTCTCAAGGCTTGGAGGAAGGGTGTCCAAAGAATGTCCAACACATTCCATCTTGGAAGCATCCAAAGATATCCCCACCCCTCCTTCCACTTTCTATTTTCTATTTCCAGCTGCCATTCTCCAAGTGTGAGAGGAAGAGTCTGTCTTGCCAAAGCTCGGCCTTGATTTAGGCTCCGAACTTTGGAGACCTGCAACCTCCTTGGTAACCCCCAGCCTGGTTCGTCCACTTGTAAAGGTCAAGGTCAAGGGCACCCTTGCTCGAAAGCCAGTCGTATCCAACTCTAGGGTTCAGTGCTCATATCAGTTTTTTATAGCCTATGAGCCAGCGTTGTCTGCATCTGCAGACATTTCCATGGACACGTGGCAGGTATTCCTCAGCACCAGAGTGCACAGAACGCTGTTTACCTTCCCACCCAAGTGGTCCCTATTGATCTACTTGCAATTTTTTTGCTATTCTACTGCTAGGTTGCCAGGAGCTGAGACAGAGACAGGGGAGCTCACTCCGTCGTGCAGTACTCGGGAATCGAACTCCGACCTTCCAGTCATCGAGTTCAGTGTCTTAACCACTTGAGCCACCGCAGTCCCTCCTCCACTTGACTTTCCCCATTAAGCATCCATCCATGTATCCAAACACAGCCAGCCAGCAAGGTGTATGATGGGAGCTGGAGTCCATCAAAGTTCCTTCCCTCTGCTTTCCTGCTTTCTCTCTCATGCAATACCTAAGGGGTGTTGATGCCTCCACTTGAAGACTAGTCTTGAGGTATTTCGGCTTGCAGGCATGTTGTCATGACATCTATCTCCACTTCTAAATTTATCCCACATCCCTTGTTAACTTTGAAACCGTCCTTGGCTCACTGGGCATCTACTGTGAGCCACAGTGACTTCCAGGTTTCAGAACAGTGGTTTCTAATGTGGTGCTCAGGCCCCACAGGGGGGTTTCCATTCCCAGAAGCCTAAGTTAGTACACTGGCTGTTCAGTGCTTTGGGGAAATTGACTTAGGCTTCTGGGAATTGAAGCCCAAACGCCAAAGGTTGAGAAACACTGGCTTAGAAACTCAAGTATTGGGATTATGGCTTTTTCCTTAATTTGGGGCTTTTCAGCATTCCGAAACTCATAAACTGTTTTTGCCTATAGTAAAAGTAAAGGTCACCCTTGCTGGAATACCAGTTGTATACGACTCTAGGGTTCAGTGCTCATCTGTTTCATAGCCGAAGAGCCAACACTGTCTGCTTCTACAGATGTTTCCGTGGTCATGTGGCAGGCATGACTAGACACCAAAGTGCACGGAACCAGTGGTGGGATGTCAAAAATTTTACTACCCCACCGTGACGTCATCACGGTGTGGGCGGAGCTAACATCATGATGTCATGATGTCATGGGCTGGGCCAAATAAAAAATACTAAAAAAATAATAAAATAAAAATAAGCGCACCCACACACCTCAACCCACCCACAACACAAACCAGTAAATAAAATAAATAAATAAATACATTAAAATACTCTTTTTTTGCTGCTTGGCACGCATGCGCAGTGGGGGAACCAGTGAAAAGGTAAGCCCCGAAGGTTGTCCCCCCCCCCCAAAAAAAAGTTGCTACTGGTTCTCTGGGACACTGGGAAAAGTTACTACCGGTTCTAGAGAACTGGTGAGAACCTATCACATCCCATCACTGCACAGAACGCTGTTTACCTTCCCACTGAAGTGATCCCTATTTATCTACTTGCAATTTCTTGCTTTCGAACTGCTAGGTTGGAGCTGGGAGCCCTTTCTGTCCTGCAGTATTCGGGTATCGAACTGCTGACCTGCTGCCTTCCAGTCAGCGTCTTAGCCACTTAAGCCATTGCAGTCCTGTTTTTGCCTATAATTTGCCTTTAATCATATACTCTATACCAGACTGTAGACTGTAATCTTGGAGATCTTTGAAGTGGTAGCCGTGTGTTAGTCTGTGCTAGCATATCAGAGAGCAAATAAAACAAAACGGAATGAAACAAAACAAAAAAGCAAAAAACGCTGTGGCACCTTAAAGACTAGCTCCTGTATTTTAATGTTAGCTTTTGTGGATCAAGTCCACCTCATCAGACATCAGAGTGGATATCATGGTATACATTTTATAAATATCTGGTACAGAGACCAAGAGTAGCTGGGATTGGTTCAGGAGATGCACATACAAATCAATGTGCTATTTACAGCTGATAATAAAATGCAATCAGTTTGTCAGGCAAGTCTCTAATGGGAATCAGTTTGAGGAATAAACATTCTGGCATATACCTGTATATCCTAATGAGTTGATTGATGAAGTTTTATGGGATAAGGCACAGTCAGAGGTCAGCTGCCCTGAGAAACAACCTCCTCCCTTCCCACATTTTTGGGTCCACTCTGCAAGATGAATTTAACCCTTTAGTTGTGGCATTTTTAAATTAGATAATGTCCCAGAAACCCCTGGCTAATATTCAAACCTTTTTGGTGAGTGTCCAGCATGTGTATATATTTTATCTCCGCTGCTTCTCTCTGAATTCTAGTCTTGTAATTTCCCTGTTCCAGAATGGCAACTTTTAGATCAATGTCCAGGAGAACTAAAATGTTTTGAAACAGGTTTCAGTGTGTTAGAATTTCTGATGTCTGGTTTGTGTCCATTAATTCTTTTGCAAAGAGATTGTCCTGTTTGACCTACGTAGAGGGCAACAGAGGGGCATTTTTGGTGGAAGATGGCATAGATCCCATTAGTAGAGGCACGAGTGAAACTACAGTCAAACCTCGCATAAAGAGCGCCTCGCTTAAAGAGCAGAATTTTCTCTGAATGTTCGCTTCACATAACAAATAAAACCAACCAAAAACTCGTTTAACAAATAAATTGGGGTTCGCAATCCCTCCCACAATTGGTCATTTACAATGGTGTTTCGCTTAAAGAGCAAACTCGCTTAAAGAGCAATCCTGTGGAACACATTATGCTCTTTAAGCGAGGCACCACTGTAGTATATTCACTCCAGGAATTCAGAACAAAAGTCTAGGCTCAGAATTGTTAGTTCAGAGGGAGGGAGGGAAGGAAGGAAGGAAGGAAGGAAGGAAGGAAGGAAGGAAGGAAGGAAGAAAGAAAGAAAGAAAGAAAGAAATTCTTTTTTTGGGTGGGGGGATGCTGTGTTTTTTGCTTACTTAATAATCTGGAGATTATTATGGTTAGATTTATGATGTTAGTTTCTTTGTTACACTATTGACACTGTTATATTGTGTATTTTAGCTCGAAAATTAAGTTTAAAAGTTATATAAAATCTGGGAGGGATCGCTAACCATGACCTCCACGGGGGTGGGGCGGCGATCCATCGCTCCAGTCCACTCCCCCACCCCAGTCCCCCCCGCGCGCGGGCGGGTGCTTCGCGTGCCGGGGCCGCCCGCACGTGCGAACGCGTTCCAAAGCCACCCTTCTGCGGGCACGGGAGCCTCCTGGGAGGGAGGGTAGGGTAGGGATCGGGCCCACCCAGTTGCGCTACTCACGAGCTGCTGGCTTGGCTTGGCTTGGCTGGGGTGACCCTCGTTGGAGACCCCCCCAGAGACAGGCTTACGTCGCAGGGCGGCCACTGTGAGGTCGTCGATGTGGCGGACGGAGGGGGTGGTGGTGATGGTTGAGATGGACGGCTAGGCGAGGGCAGGGGGTCGAGCCCCCAAATCCCCCCAAATCTGGGAAAGGTGGAGTCAGGGGGGAGAGAGAAGCGGGGTGTGTGTGTGTCCCGTCAAAGCTGCGACTGGCCAAGATCTTCCAAGACTGGACGGGGCAGCTGCTGCGCTAAGGCTCAAATAGGGTCTCTCGGGCTAAATTTAGCCCCCCAACCCCACCCCCTGGACGCAGGACTTCCATTCTGGGCAAGTCCCTCCTGCCAAGGGGCTTGGGACTCAGCACCCGTGACGGGTGGGGCACGGCCCCCTCCTTCTTCAAGCCCCTCTACTTCCTTCCTTGGACCCAGGGGCTCTTCTATAGGGGCGATGGGGGCATATGTGTCTCAACGCACCATGGAGGACCTGGGGCACAAGAGACCCCCCCCCCCCCAAGGGAAAGGAGGACAGGTTTAGTGGTCAAGAGAGCAAACTTGACTGGAAGGTTGGCAGGTCAAGAGTTCAAGACACTGTCTTGCCAACCTATTTATTTATTTATTTATTTATTAGTTCAAATTTATATTGCCACCCACTCGCCGTGGCAACTCAGGGTGGCTTACAAACAATACATTACACATGTCCCCATTGATTGTCTACATCTCCAACATTTATCACTTATCCCGTTGTCAATCTGATGCAGCCTAATTGGGGTCAGATACCATCTCCAGAGTAACTTATAGTTATGTTCTTTCACTCTTACATAGTTCTCATAATTCTTCTTTTCCATTTTTTTCTGCCACATTTCTTCTGTAATTGTCACCTTCAAATCTTGCTCCCAAGTGTTTTTCAAGACCTCCTGTATTTTTCCTCTTTTGTTCAAAATCTTATAAATCTTGCTTACAATCCCTTTAATTCTAATACAGTGGTGCCTCGCCTTCCACAGGACTGTTCTTTAAGCGAGTTTGCTCCTTAAGCGAAACACCATTGTAAATGACCAATCGTGGGGGTTACTGCAAACCCCGATTTATTTGTTAAGCGAGTTTTTGGTTGGTTTTATTTGTTAAGCGAAGTGAACATTCAGAGAAAATTCTGCTCTTTAAGCGAGTTACTCTTTAAGCGAAACGCTCTTTATGACTGTATCTCCCTTTCTTACTTTGATCAGGAGTTCTTCAAATACTGTAATCTGCCTTTCTAAACCAATATCGTGTAGGTATCTTTTGTTCCAATTATTTATCTGGAGAGTCTTAAACCAATTTAATTCCAATTGTGAAAAAAGCTCCCCCCCCCCCGTCTCTACATATCTTAATCCAATCTTTCAACATTATGGCCCCCTTTTCCATTAAAATTCCCTTAACCCTTCTATCAATTTTATTGGAAAATTATTAAAATCTTCCAATTCTATAATAGGTGAAATCCCTGGAGTAAGGTCCTTCTTCATTCTTCTATAGTTGTTTTTATCATCTTATTCTGAATATCTTTTTTTTTATTTCTTCACTTAAAAACATTGCTTTGCCGATTTGTAAGAATTCCCTCCTTTCAATTTTTCCCCAAACAGATTCCTCCTTAATCAATATTTTAACTACATTTCTTACTTGAAAGACTCTATAGTAGTCATGTATACTTGGTATTCCCAATCCGCCTTCCTTTTGATGTAAATACCACAATTTTTTTTATTATTCTTGCTCTACGCATTCCATTACAAAATTTATAATATTCTGATATTCTTCCAATTCTTTGTCATTATGCTTTATTGGTAAAACATCAAATAAAACATTTAGTTTAGGTAATAACATCATTTTACTTAAAGCTACTCGGCCAAACCAAGATAAATTCAATTTATTATATTGTACTATTTTCCTTTCAATTTCTTTCTTTTGTTCACCATAACTTAAACTTTTTAACTCTCCGAATTTACTTGAAATTACTACCCCCCAATATTTTATATTAGTTTTTACCTATATCTTTCCTTTATTCTCTCCCGTTCTTCCCTCTCTCCATTGCAAAATATCATTTGTTTTATCCCAGTTAACTCTCAAATTGTAAATATATTCTCTCTAATACCTTTATAGGTTGTTTTACAATTATAAGTGTATCATCTGCATAAAGGTTTATTTTATTATCTTCTATTCCACTTAATTCCTCATCCTGACGTATACTTAGCTAGAAATTCCATTGCCATTATAAACAACATTGGAGATAGTGGTCAGCCTTGTCTTGTGCCTGCTTCTAATCTTATATCATCTGTGTAATTATCATTGACCTTAACTCTTGCTATTCCTTGTTGATACAGCTTTTCAATTATTCCCTGAAATTTGCTTCCAAATCCATACAGTCTAATCATTTCATGGATTGCTGCCCATTGTAACGAATCAAATGCCTTAAAGATGTCAAGTGATAAAAATCCTACCTTTTCTTTTTTACGTTCAGTCAAATCTATTAAATTCACTACTCTTCTTACTAAATCTGACATATGCCTATTCTTCACAAATCCTGCCTGGTCCTTGTTTATATATTCGGCTATGCAACGTGTTAAAGGAATTCTGGGGAAAAATAGAAAGGGAAATTAAGAATATATTTGAGATGCAGCTGGAATTGGGACCGGATACTGTACTGTTAACAGATGTGGATAAATTTAAATTGAGTAATGATGGTAAAGAATTAATAGCTGTAATGTTGTCAGCAGCCAGACAATGTATTGCGAAAAATTGGAAAAATGATGTGCAGTTAAGTATACAAGACTGGTACAAGGAAATGTGGGAGTTAGCACTTAACGATAAGCTGACGTGGGAAATAAACATTAGAAAAGGCATAGTTCAAGTAAATAGGTTCTGAAGAATCTGGAGACAATTTGTGGAATATGTGATTGTTAAAAAGAAAGGCACTAATCCTGTACCGGATCAGGTTAGCTTTTGGAAAATATAATTTGTTGTAACCCTCCGGACATTGTATATAGCACAGAGGTGATATTGAATTTTTTGTAGAGTAGGAAGCAAAGACAATATATGCAGATGATGTAACAATTGTATTAGTGGAACAATTTGAAAAGTGTTGACTTCAAAGATGTATTTCCTAATTCTGATGGTATCTATATATTATGTGTAATTTCTTGTGTTGTTTTGGATTGTATTTGTTTTTCTTTTTGTGTTATTTTGAAAAGTTTATAAATAAAATTTATAAAATAACCAATACATTACAATTACAATATACAGTATTGGTGTGGGCTCAGGGGGAGGAGCAGAGAAGCCCCCAACCTGCCCTGGCCTCTTCCTCCCCAGCAGTTGGTGTGGGCACAGAGGGAAGGGTGGCAAGGTCCTCAACCTGCCCTGGCTTCTTCTTCCCCTAGTACAGTGGAACCTCCGTTTACATAATTAATGCATTCTCTGGGACATTTCTTACAGCAAAAATTACTTTAACCAAGTTCTCCATAGGAATGCATTGAATGCAATTTCTCCATAGGAATGCATTGAAAAACAAACTACATTAACCAAAACACGGCTTCCCGTAGGAATGCATTGAAAACCAATTAACCTGTTTCTAGAGGAACAATCTGTAAACCGAGCTACTATTTTCTATGGATTTCCTTTCGTTATGCAATTTTTATGCTAACTGAGCCATTTGTTAACCAAGGTTCTACTGCAGTTTGAAAGCAAGAAATTGCAAGTAGATATGGTAAATAGGTACCGCTTCGGCAGGAAAGGTAATAGTGTTCCGTGCATTTCAGCATCTAGTCATGCTGGCCGCATGACCACAGAAATGTCTGCAAATCTGCAGATAGCGCTGGCAATTCGCCTAGTCGGAGATGACTGGACTTTGACCAAGGATGACCTTGGCCTAAATAGGTCCTCAAAATGAGACACTATTAATATGACTAAAAATAACTACTCAAAGTTTTTATTCAAGAAGCCAAATGACAGAGATTGTGTGTTAAAAAGGCAAAGACTTTATTCATTTTTTCATAATTAAAAAAAAAGTAATACAAATTAAGCTGCCCATGAGACCTGCAACCATAGGTATAAAGAACACAAGACTTCCTTCTAAGAAGAAATAAAATGGGTTCCCAAACTAAGGCCTGTGGGCCAGATCCAGTCAACAGCGTCATTTCATGTGGCTCCCTCACCCCTCCATGGGTGAAGCTGTTGGGACAAAATGGCCACCCTATCATGCAGGTAGGGCAAAATGGCCATCTGTCCCTCAAAGCTGACTGGGAGAGCGTGACCCGGCCCCCGGCTTGAATGCTTTCTTCACTGTCTCTTTTAGCAGTGAATCCAGAGTGAGGCCAGATACTTAAGGAGATCTATAGGGAATCATTAATCACAGTTTGAGACAGCTATATTTTCAAGACAAAAGAGCCAACCAACTTACAAAAACTTTTAATATATTAGACACAATTTTACGTTTTAGCAAAAGGAGAACTGGTGAGCACTTCTGTGCTCATTTCAATATACTGTGAGGTCCAGTGCGACAAAAACACAACACCACACAACCCAGTTATACACTGCTTTGCTGCCAAGACAGACAAACACATGCATCTATGCATACACAAAGACCTATTAGGATCGGAAAGCTACCATCAGCATTCAGGCCACTGCAGAAGGCATTTGCTGGATTAATCACAATTTTATAAATTATTGGACCTCTGGAGAAACTCAACCAATGCTGATGGTGAGAAGCAGTTTCACTAGAGCAGGAGTCTGCAAACTTGGCTCTCCAGATGTTCTTGGACTTCAATTCCCAGAAGCCCTGATCACCAGGAGTGCTGACTTGGGCTTCTGGGAACTGAAGCCCAAGAACATCTGGGTGCCCAAGGTTGAAAAACATTGCTATAGACCAGGGATCCTCAAACCTGGCTCTCCAGATGTTCTTGGCCAGGAGTGCTGACTTGGGCTTCTTGGAATTGAAAGTTCAAGAATACCAGGAGAGCCAAGTTTGCTGACCCCTGTATTAGAGAATCCGAGTGTCACTGGAAGAGCGGAAATGGAAATACAGATGTCTGTGAAAGCTATCTTGTCCATCCTTAAGTTAAGAAGGTTGTGAGAAGTTGGTGGTTCTCACCTTTTGCCCTTCTGATGGTAAGGACTTCCAACTCCTTAGACCAGGCTTTCTCAACCTTGGGTCCCCAGATGTTCTTGGACCTCAACTGCCAGAAGTCCAAGTCAGCACCTCTGCTGATTAGGGCTTCTAGGAATTGAAGTTCAAGAACATCTGGGGGCCAAAGATTGAGAAACCCTGCCTTAGACAATTCAGCCAATATGGCCAACTGGTCATGGGTATTGGGAGCTGAATTCTAAACCATTTGGAAGGCCAAAGACTAAGCAGCACTCTTTGGAAGTCACACTCTTGGTTTATGTGCGTTGATAGCATCAACAGCCCACTGGGCCAAACATGTTTCATGACAGAACCCAGGAGATTTTGTGGCACCAATGTTGACCCTTGGGATTCCCTGCAGGTTGATTATTTCCAGACCAGAGCTTCTCCAAACCTTCAAGACTCAGGGCCTCCAGGTTCTCTAATAATCTCCCAACATTTTTGCTGAAGGGGGAAGATTATCCCATTCAGAGGAATGTTGACAGTAAGTTCTCAGGTTTCATGCCACTCCCTTATTGTTAATTTAAAAAGCAACAAAAAAGTTAACAAGCATCATGTCAAGTACGGTTCAACAGTGCAACAAATAACAGATAATAATACTCTTCAAAAACTACAATGAGTAACAGGAGCTAATTACTTTTGACAAGTAACTTCTAAGCTTTGGTCCTACCTGACAACAGCAAGGAAGTTGGCTAGAATTCACTGTGCTACATTGGGAGCCTTCTGCATCTGATTAGGGTTTATGATGAGGAATTAAGCCACACTATGACCCAACCATCTCTTGTCTTTGTGGGACAAGTAGGGACGTGATTAAAATTTGCTTCGCCAGTCCCTTCTAAAGATGAAGGGCTCAAGGAATGCCATGCAAGCTTATAAGTACAACTCTTTTGGCAAGTTGGGTCACCAGAATCCACCAGCTGGCAGTGGACAATAGACCTCCTTTGTTAATCTTGCATTAACCCGGAGGACAATGCAAACGTTGGACTTGTGTTTAATCATAATGCATAATATAGACCAGGCAGTTCTAGAAAGAGCGGTTCGCCGAGAAGGTCTTGAAAGAAGTCAAGCAGCATTGAAGTATACACTCTAGTATCCTTTTCAGCAAGAGCTTCTGAGAAGATGTTGAGATAAAGGAGGCATTAAAAACCACTGATCTTGGAGGTCAACAGCTCATAGATCTTGGCTTTGTTTTCAAACCTGAGTTTGGATTTTCCTTTCCTTTCCTTCATGTTTTCTACCTTTGAACAAGAGCAATGGGCTCAAATTGCTATTTCTAGCAGCAGGTAAGAGAGCTTGAACAAAACGAGGCTCTGCTGGGCATCACAAGAGGGAGCCAATTATATCTGATACAGGAAGCCCAAGGACACAAGGTGGCCCTTTCAAACACAATTTGATTTTTGTTGGTTTTGCCATGGAAAACAACAGCGCATTGTAAGGTATTCTGCAAAAGTCTAGGAACAGAATTGAACTGCAGTCCAAAGAAGTCATTCTTCTCACGGCTAACATGTTGTGCATCAGACCAAGGGACCAGACATCTTCACACATCGAAATGTACATTTAGCACAGTTCTCGCTTGCGGACATTAAGCAGAAACTGTGCGGTTGACAATGGACCAATTCCAACCGCTCATTCAATGGAGAGTTGACCAATTCAATCAATGAGACCTAACTTAGCAACTGATTTACCAAGTCAACTCTAGTTGGGACTGGCCAATGGATTGAGGCCATCGAAAGCAATTCCTTCTTCAGCCGTAGCACTTTTTAGGGCTTTGCAGCATAGAAAACCATTAATTCTAGCCACTGGTCAAGAAGTCCGGATGAATGGATAGGGGCTAAACCCACAGAAGAAAGGAATGTTTGTTCCTATGCAAAGAACATTTCAGTTTGAAGATGGGGTTGGCCACTTCTTTCAACAGTAGACCGGCATTTGCAGAATCCATTATCAGAGATTCTCCGCTCAACAGTTTCTCAAAGAAAGAGGAATGTTTTCTCTCAAAGAACATCAAATTGCTCAGACCAACACAGTGTCATTATTAAGGACTTAGTAACACAAAAGCGGCACATATTGATACTGAGGAGTTTGGAGTTAGACGTGCATGTGCTTCAAATTTTGCAATCTTTGTTCAGGAAAGGGGCTTCTTTGTTGACTTGGTTCCACTCGCCAGGACATGGAACTCAATTTCATTTTCATTTTCACCAGGAACAAAACATTTCTTCCCAGCTGAGATGTTTGCTGGACCAATGAAACACTTTTTTTGGTAGAACACCCAAGTCTGAATTGTGCCCATTGGTCCATATTGGCTGGAAGGAATTCTGAGAGCTAGAATAATAACCACAAAAACTTTTCCAAGTATTGGTAAAACTCTGGAACCATGATGGTGAACCTTGGCACTCTTGAACTTCAATTTCCAGAAGACCAAGTCTCTGTGAATCCACACGGATGGGTTTACTGTGCTTCTCTGTGGATTCCCAGAGACTCGGGCTTCTGGGAATTGAAGTTCAAGAACACGTGGAGTGCCAAGGTTCTCCATCACAGCTACAGAACTACTGAGCTTCTCCATTTCATGCTGGTGTCAAAGGGGACACACATGGATGTCCCAACTCATGCGGTTCCTATCCATCAAAGAAGAGCAGGAAGATTTCAACATTTATAAAATTTGGATTTTCAGTACAGTAATACCTTGGATAATGCTAAGACTTGGTTCCATAAGTCTTGGTGTTATCCGATTTTTAGTGTTATCCGATGCATGTTAAAATCCTGTGGGGTGGATTGGATAACTTTAAACCTCCATGGAGATACATTGTAACCGCACAGGCTTTAGCGGTTGTTATCCGATCCATCCCATAGGACCTTAACGTTATTTGATCCAATTCTCCACCCCAGATTACTTAACGTTATGCGATTTTAGCGTTATCCGAAGTAAACATTATTGGAAGTATTACTGTACTTCCTGGTATCCTGAAGCCAGAAATTTCCCTGGTTCTCTGGATCATGCATGATCTACCTGAGCAAAAGCAAACTTGAACAATGCTGAATACTTAAGTTGGCAGGTAGGCGTTTGAAAATCTGAGACCGGTGTCTTTATGGCCCCCTTCGTTTTATGTGCCACCAGACTATTCAAAACCTTTTTAACACTGACAAAGAGCTAACAACCCACAAGATAACAATTAGGTTCAGAACAATTTAAAAAACAAAATAAGGTTAAGACAGTGATGGCGAACCTTGGCACTCCAGCTGCTCTTAGACTTCAATTCCCAGAAGACCAAGTCTCTGTGAAGCCACATGAATGGGTTTACTGTGTGTATGTGCAGTAAACCCATTCGTGTGGATTCACAGAGACTTGGGCTTCATGGAATTGAAGTCGAAGAGCAGCTGGAGTGCCAAGGTTCTCCATCACTGGGTTAAGATTTCAAAACACAATCTTCACATACTCGGCTCCCAGTTTATGACGTTGCCAAGGGATGGTGCATAATGCTAAGCAATGCTATTAAAAAAATTCATAAAAGGCACGGCTACATAAGGGTAAAATAGCAAAATGGTGTCCCCACACAAGGCAGTGCAAGTCAGCTGCAAAAAGGCATATTTTACAACAGGCTGACTTTCATTCCCTTTGCTGTTCCCTTCTGCATTTTCCATTCCAGGAATCAGCCCCTGTGTGTAGTTGGCAAAAACAATTCTCTCTCTCATAATAAAGTCACCCTCCTCGGATGCTACAGAGATGGGCGACCGAAGGAGGAAGTAAGCGCCAGCAGCCAATGGGTGACTCGGATCTCAATTTGTGGCCATCACAAAGCCAGTCCCACTTCTGCCATCTTAGACTTGCTCCGGAAAACCCTCCAAAATGTAAACTCCCTCCTTCTCCTCCTCCATTTTCGAAACACAGAATGCAACACTTAGTCCAACGTGGGAACCTGGCCCGGCCCAGCGCAGGAGTACAGCTCTTGCAAGCCTGGTCGCCTTAAAAACCAAGGAGATGTTCAATGGCCTTAGAGATCTCCGTCTGGAATATCAGGCTGGACGTCCCCACTGGGGGCATGGAGGTCGCCCTCGGGAATGTCAACAAGGGAATTGACAGGGCTTTCTTTGCACTTCAGCAGCTGATCCAGGCCGTCTCCTTCTTTCCCAGCTAGGGTGCCATTGGCCAACAGGATCGGGGCCTCTTCGTCTGCGTAGTCCTGGGGTGTGTTGAGCATGGGGGATTTTGAACAGCTGGTGGCTGCCGTGGCCCTTCTGGACAGGGTGGACATCTCACCCGGCAGGTGTCCATCTAACGGAGGCAATTTCTATATGGGCAGAGAAGAATTCATTATGAGAACACCAAACTGGCAATCACACTTTCATACCGCCTCCATAGGTGCACTCTCTGGGCACTAAGCGCTAGAAGTGTGATTGCTTTGCTTTCCCTTTCTGAATGTTTACTTGGTATTTTCCACTACTCACATTTTCTAGCTCGGCAGCCACGTCTTCCAACTCCAATTTCTGGCTGATGCAGCCCAGGAGGTGGTCCAAAATGCTCTGCTTCGGGTGCATCCCTTTATCGAAACGGTTGTACATCCCACACCAGAACCTCAAGGAGAAAGAACAGTGGAGATGGTTTAGTAGTTGGAAGACATTTACTTCAGGATGGATCGCTTTGTTTTACCTTTGCTTTTAAAGATTACAAACGCTTACAAAAGCATTTAAGACAGGAATTCTCAACCTTTTAAAGCCAGGGGCCACTGGGTCACGCCCCCTCAGGCAGCTTCAGGGGCCGGACAGCCATTTTGCCCTTCCTCCATCACATGTCGCTTCCTGGTGTGGTGGAAGTGGTGCTGGGGCCAAATCAGGCCCACAGGCAGGAGGTTGAGAATCCCTGATTTAAGATTTATATTTTGTCATCTTTATAAAGCCTTGTGAAGTTAACACCATATCTACTTGGGTATCTCCATATTAACTCATGCTTACGTAAATGGAAAAAAGGAACTTTTGTCATGTTCATTGCTTCTCAACTGTCACAGTTAATAGGGTGTGCACCTTAAGGTCACCCTTTCTTGAAAGCCAGTCATATATGACTCTGGGGCTCAGTGCTCATCTCTGTTTCATAGCTGAAAGGCCAGTGCTGTCTGCAACTGCAGACATTGGCGTGGACATATGGCAGACATGCCTAGTCATATGGCAAACACGCCTAGTACACGGAACGCTGTTTACCTTCCCACCAAAGTGATACCTACCTATCTACTTGCAATGTCTTGCTTTTGAACTGTTAGGTTGGCAGGAGCTGGGACAGAGACAGGAGCTCACTCTGTCCAGCAGTACTCAGGTCTCGAACGGCTGACCTGCCACCTTCCAGTCAGTTTAACCATAGAGCCACTGCAGTTCCTTGAGCGCCTAATTGTTAATTGAGCACCTAATCTGCACCTAGAGATCAGCTTATGCAGAGATGCTGGGATTATAATAAATTTTTCTTGGGGAACTTTGAATTTTTGCAAAAGAACGGAGAATTGGGTCTTTGGGGTTGAAAGCAGGTGTCTGCTGTGTGCCTGACATAAGAGGATACAGAGACAGCCTTTGGCCTTGGCCCCAACTCTCACACTTCCAATCTCCTAAAACCCACTTCCTTTCCAGGAAGATCTGGGTAGGGAGGGCAAATGGGGCTGGTCAGCAATCCCCCCCCCCCTCCTGTCTCCTTTGGGCTACCTGAGTGACTTACTGGAAACTGAAGGGCAAAGTGTTGGGCCAGAGTTCCTTGTAAGCCGTGAACCCCTTATAGAGTGGGTTCCTGAACTCCTGTTTCTTCTGGAGGAGGAACGGCCAGAGGGAATGGGTCTTCTCAAAGATTCTGCACATGGAAAACACACACACACACACAAGGACAGACAGAGCTCAGTTCACACAGTTGCTGCGCATACACTGATGAAGAACACAAAAATCTGCTTGGCACATTGGATCCAACCCAACACAGCCCCTGCCTGATCAAAATTAATAGGGTGCCCCTAAAATAGAAGAAAACCCCTACAGCCATAGACGGTGAACCTTGGCACTCCAGCGGCTCTTGGACTTCAATTCTGGAGCCACACAAATGGGTGTTCTTGGACTTCAATTCCCAGAAGCTGAAGTCTCAGTGAATACACATGTGGATTCACAGACTTGGGCTTCTGGGAACTGAAGTCCAAGAAGAGCTGGAGTGCCAAGGTTTGCCATCACAGTCCTCTCCCCCTCCCCCGGGAATGCCAACTCACTTGAGATCTTCCCGGTCCTTGTGGCAGGAGCCCAGGAAATTCCCAAACTGGCAAGAATAGATGTGGTCATGGATCTCGAGAAGAAAGCGCTCGTTGAAATCGAAGGCGCAGGGAAACTGCTGCATGAGTTGCCAGGTGGACTCTATAAACTGGGTGAAGACCGGGGAGATTTCCTTGGGGTCTCCTTCCAGGTGGCCACACCTGCAAAACAACAGAAAAGGGGGTCGGCGCATCAAGATTGACTGGCGCATGAATGTAGGATGGATTTTCACCTCTTCTTCTCTGTTTGGCTCAAGCGGGAAATGTCAGCTTAACCTTTTAGATTGCAGTTAAAAACAAGACACACCTTTAGATCTTAAAAAGATCCAACCGAAACAACAGAAGCTGCACAAGGCTAACTGCTGCTCCCACCTTGAAAGCAGATCATTTCAAACTTAGAATTGTTCCTTATAATTTTATTTGGCTTATTTATTTGTTATGCTTAATATTTTATTGTTATGATAACGGTGTCCCCCCCCCCCCCAATGTGTTGCAAGCTGCCCTGAGTGGGAAAATATCCCGGATGGGTGGGATATAAATACAAAAAATGAATGAATGAGTGGATGATGAGTGGATGGAACAATCAACAGAAACGTGACTAGTCAACACTTCAGTAAATCCCACCAGCTTAATGATAATGATGATGATGATAATAATAATAATTTAGTGTCAGAAATTATTCTGGGTTGAGAGGATTTTTGCTGGAGAAACTCTGCTCAGGGGATGCTCAAATGAGGCTCCTTTCATGTCCACAAAATCTTTTCCTACTGAAGTGGTCCCTATTGATCTACTTGCAATTTCTTGCTTTCCAACTGCCAGGTTGGCAGGAGCTGGGGCAGAGACGGGCACTCAAACTGTCATTTAGTATCCGGGTCTTTAACTGATGACTTGCTGGCCTTCTAGCTAACAAAGTGAGCTTAACCACTGAGCCATCGCAGCACCCAACTCAATAGGCAGATGCTAGTGGTGAATAGCACTGGCTGGCTGACTCTATATGAGTTTGGACGCTATGGTTGGTGAGCCAGAGGTTCAATTCCTGATTGCCCCTCCTGGGAGAAGAGCCAGCCTTGGAAAGAGTCATTTTGTTGTTGTTGTTCAGTCACACAGTCGATTCCAACCCTTTGCGACAACCCCATGGACCACTGTCCGCCAGGCACGTCTGTCCTCCACCATCCTCCTCAGCCCACCCAGCTCTGTTCCCACTGCATCCACAATACCATCTAGCCATCTCATTTTGGGCCGCCCCCTTTTTCTTTTGCCCTCCACCTTTCCCAGCATCAAGGCTTTCTCAAGTGAATCTTCTCTTCTCATTTGATGTCCAAAGTACCTTAGTTTCATCTTTACTATTTGACCTTCTAAGGAGCAGTCAGGTTTGATTTCTGCTAAGATTGACCTATTTGTAGGCTGGAATTATTTCGACAGCATGCAAAAAACACAACAGTATACATCTCAGCAGTAAATAAATAATTGGACAGCCGTTAATTAACAAGTTTCTACTTGCATCCCACCTGATACACGAGTGGAATTCACGCCTGTGTCTACGTAATTTTCACACGCATGCCTGATTTTTACCTGTGTGAGAATTTGTGGCCCATTGCGATCCATTCCTTTTCAATCAGGACCTTCCGAGGTAAAAGCCAGGAAGAGGGGGGGGGGGGAGAAGAGGAAATGATATTAGTAAAGGTCGCCCTTGCTTGAAAGCCAGTCGTATCCAACTCTAGGGTCCAGTGCTCATC
Organism: Furcifer pardalis; assembly: GCA_030440675.1. Lineage (NCBI taxonomy): Eukaryota > Metazoa > Chordata > Lepidosauria > Squamata > Chamaeleonidae > Furcifer > Furcifer pardalis. The sequence goes on from CP126899.1 coordinate 15,207,694, forward strand.
TCCATTTATAGCCAAAGAGCCAGTGCTTGTCTGCATCTGCAGATGTTTCCATGAACCTGTAGCAGGCATGACTAGACATTGGAATGCACAGAATATTGTTACCTTTCCCAACGCAGTAGTATCTTTTTATTTACTTGCAATGTCTTGCTTCAGGTTGGCAGGAGCCAGGACAGAGATGGGAGCTCACGCCGTCGTGTAGTGCTCAGGTCTCGAACTGCTGACCTTCCAGTCATCAATTTAGCATCTTACCCACTAATCACCACAGTTCCACACATCTTATTTCGGTCAATGCAATTAGAGTTTCAGTGTATTAGTATTTACCAGCTTAACAGAAATAATTAAGATCTGGCTAGTTTGAGGATTTCTATTTCAAGTAATTAAAAAAAAGTCCCAATGCGTCTCTGCTCTTACCATAAACCCTTTAAATGTCCGATAAAAGGGGTCCAGGAGCAGGCAAGCTACAGAGCACACCTGGGCTGTGCGGTCCCAGCCATCTGAGCAGTGCACTAAAACGCTGGCCTTTTCTTCCTTCATTGCCTGCAGAACATTCAGAATATGCTCACTTGGGGGAAACAGACAAACAAGGTATCCCACAAACCTTTATGGTCACTGTTGCTTCAGATGAAGTACTACATTTAAGCAGTAACAAGAGGGGAAAATAGCAGGAAACACAAAGACAAAAGATACAGGTAGAACCGAAAGAAACCCTTCCAGGTCCTCAGACTCACAGTTTTACTGTTGAGAATGCTGTCTTTTGAGATTTTGTTCTACTGCATTAGATGCCCTGAGTCGCTCTGCGAGTAGGGCGGCATACAAATATGAACAATAAACAAACAAACAAACAAATAAATAAATAAATGTGTCCAAAGTAGGACAATCTTAATTTCCTGAGACCTAGGATCTGGAAATTCAAAGTGTGGCATTTACCTTTGCAAGAAAGACGCCGGCGTCCATGACGGCTTTAATGTGCCGTAACCAGCCAGAGTTCTCCAGACCAGTAAGGAAGTCACTCATTGAAGGAGACTTCATTTCACACACTGAGGGAAGGAAAACAGATGCGTTGGTGAAATTCAGTTCTCCACTTGCACTTCATAACGCCTTTGGCAAGTACAGGGAGGCACTTCACACAAAGAACACTCAGAGATTGTGACCTGTTCTTGTATATTTGAAGGGGCGGATTTGCAGAGCTCTGTGGCTTAAAGCAACTTGGGCAACTTAAGCTCTAAGAGCCACACATCTAACTCGTCTGCCTTCCTGCCCACCACAAACTCCTGGAGCACGAAAGTACCAGGGTCAGCCAATGGCCGATCAATTGGGTAGGTCTACCTCTGGCCAGGTGATCCTGCTATGATCAGATAGCCATGATGGCGAACCTTAGCACTCCAGATATTCTTGGACTTCAATTCCCAGAAGCCCAAGCCCCCTGTGAATCCACACAAATGGGTTTACTGTGATTCATCCGACCTGCGCTGTCCTCATTACTCAAAGTAAAACATGGCTGATGGCCACGAGGATCGCCAATATTCAGAATCGGGTACTGCGCAATAAGGTCTAAGGCAGTGATGGCGAACTTTGGCACTCCAGGTGTTCCTGGACTTTAATTCCCAGAAGCCCAAGTCTCTGCGACACCACATGAATGGGTTTACTGGAGATTTCACAGAGACTCGGGCTTCTGGGAACTGAAGTCCAAGAACACCTGGAGTGCCAAAGAGACCCAAACACTCACCTTCTAAGAGTTTCTGCAGGCTGCTCCTCATGACATGGATGTTTTCGATCCCGATGAACTTAAAGCGGATGCTGTCGTAATTATCGACATTCTCATAGCCCTTTCCAGCAGCGCGGTTGGCCATGGCATTCAGCTGGAAAAACCGAACAGAAAAGATGACAGCTCTTAATACTTACATTCTCAAGAGTCACACGAGCGGCAGGGGCATTTTACAGGATTTCCCTATTTGGGTGCTCGGGGTGGCGTGTGTGTGAGGGTCAACGGGTCATTGGAGGAATGAATCGGTCACATAGAAAGCAAGCTGGCAGGTGAATTTAAAAAGCCAGTGGAAGCAACAAGCATTCTTTGACAAAAGTCAGTTTAAAAGGAAATCTTTGGCATCACATGCTAGGTGGCTTGAAATTGGGTGAGGAAGCCATTCTTGGCAGAGGAGTAAAATTGCAGTTGTAAAGGTTGCCCTTGCTTGAAACCTCCTTCCAACTCAGTAATGTGATGATTCTGTATCCCTTCTTGAGACCCAGGCTGCATGTTGCAAATGCCAAACTCCTCCACCGGCTCAAAGCCGCAGTAGAGGGGTGCAGGCGTGTGCTGGTATGTCAGGCAATCGGGTTTTCTCCCACCCCACCCTTACCTCTGGAGCCCTGGGGCGCCAACAGCAATGTATGGGATTCCCCCCCCCCTCACCCAAAATAGGTGCCCCCACCACTCCCTGTCCAGCGCCTTCCCATGGTCCCTGCACAGCTCTGGAGGGGTGACGAACCCCACAAGTCCCTGCGGACCCCGTGAAGTGATACCTTTGGCCTCGTGTCTACAACATACATGAACGGGCTGCCAGGGTTGGCTTCGCGAATGGCTTGCAGCAGCTGTTCATCCTCCAGGCAGCGAGCGTTTAACCCGGACAAGGGTTGGCTACATCGGCATAAGGCAGCCTGGAAGGGGGGAAAGAGAGCAGCACGTAAGAGAGGTGAAAGGATCCTCCGCCAAGACATTTTCTAGATAGAAAGTCACCTGGCCCTGAAGGTGGAAACCCAACCCGTAAAGAGCGGAACATGCAAGACTAACATTATTTTCTTTGTAGAAGTAGGAAAGCACTGGGATCCGACCTCGGCTTCGAAACTTCGAGCTGCCCAGCACCATCTCCTTGGTCGCGGCTTTAGGCACCACTAGTTCCGGGGAGTAGGTGCTGCAGACCTAAGGCACGGAGAGGGAGAGAACCAGGAGCTTATGTTATCCAGTACTGCAAGATGAATAGGCTCAAACACCTTGGGTGCAAGTTTGCAACAGAGCACCTGCTGGCTGTGCCAAGGCTAAACGCAGATATTAAAGCAAAATTAGCAACAGAGGAAGAGCATCACAAATGTTTGCTCTCACTCAGCATTACAGCCCGTGTGGGAAATAAATATCTTTGCACTACTTCTTCTTGTGCTGCATCCGATTCCGAATACTGGCTCTCATCCTAGTGTTCAGCTCTGAAGATTGTACTGAGAACCATATAATGCAGCGGCCTTCCGTTTGTCTTCTGCATATAATCCCAAACTGGATCAGCCTACCAAATTAGAGTCAATGAAAGGTAGTAGAAGAGAAAAATGTAGGAGTCTGACTCCACTTAAAGGGAGTTCACTTGTTTAACATTGTCCTCAGTGTGTTTTTAACAAATTCTTTCATTGTCATGTCTCAACTTTTCTCCCTGACTGCAGGGCCAAAGATGTTCAATTATTAAAATAAATAGGTGCAAAGGTCCTAATTAAAAACTAGCAGGTTGTTGGGATTTTTCACCTCATTTCCTAAATGGATTGCCGGTAGCTTAAGACCTTTTTCTTCTGCTGCTGCCATATATGAGTCTTGGCGATCCTCATGGCGATCAGCCATGAAGACTCCTGAGAATATAATGCAGAGGCCTTTCATCTCCTTTCCTCACAGTACCACAGATCCAGTTCCATGAGTCACCTTCTGCTACTGAGCCCTTTTGGCACACAAAGTCTTCATCATCATCATCATCATCCCCAGGCCAGGATGGATGAAGCTGCTGCTTTGAGGGCCGGATGGCCATTTCCCCCTGCCTGCATGATGAGGGCAGCCATATTGTCCCAACAGTTTCAAAGGGGCAGCCATTTTGTTTCTCAAATGCCCTTGGAAGGGGGTGCATATGAAATGCATCATGGGCTGGTTCCAGCCTACGGGCCTTAAGTTGGGAACCCCTACTTTATCTCCTTAGGTAAAGGTTTCCCTTGCTCGAAAGCCAGTCATATCCGACTCTAAGGGTCAGTGCTCATCTCTGTTTCTAAGCTGAAGAGCCAGCGTGTCTGCTTCTGTAGACGTTTCCATGGTCATGTGGCAGGCATGACTAGACACCGGAGTGCATGGAACGCTGTTACCTTCCATGGTCCCTATTTATCTACTTGCAATTTCTTGCTTTCGAACTGCTTTCGAACTGCTTTTGAACAGCTTTCGAACTGCTAGGTTGGCAGTTAATTTCTTTCCCAGGAACTATGTAAAATTAAAATTTTAAAATGCAAATAGAATCATGAATTGGAATTTGGAACAATATAAAATAATAGCATTACATCAGAACTATAGGCTACCCCTTCCAGTAGCCATTTGGGCCAGTAATTACCTCGTAGTCTTTATTGGTATCAGTCACTTCCCAGTAGTCGTTGGGTATCCCCATTCGCTGGTAGTCTACTCTGACGTCTACGAGTTTCCAGCCCATTTCTTGGTGATCCTTGAGCATTTTAGGGTTGTAAGAAAAGGCATAGAATTCCTCAGGTTTCCCTAAAGCAAACAAACAATTTTAAAAGAGGGCAAAAATTCAATCACATGCAAATAAATGAATTCATCTCTTGAACCAATCAACTTTGCCCATCTACTCTGGGCCTCTAAGCAGATCTATAAATGTATACCACGAAAATCCACTCTTATGTCTGATGAAGTGGACTTGATCCATGAAAGCTAACACTAAAATACAGTGCATTTTTTGGTTTACTCTCTGAGATTTCAGCATACTCAGCCCCTTTTAAAGAAAACACACTTGCTTACCTCCATCTGGACAAAATGCAAGCTATTTCCACTCTTAACAGAGAGAGGAAGAGAAAGGTCAATTTCAGTCTAAGAGGAATTGCAAGGTCAATGGCCAGACTTTCCGGACTTTATTGGGCAAGAGAGCCGCGAGGCTCTGAAAACTGAGCAAAACTCAGCAAACTACCTGGCTGGGACAGTTTCAGCAAAGAGATGTACACTTCGTGGCAATCTCGCTCCTGCCCAATAACAAAATGAGCCACGCGGAAGTTCTTGCAATGAATCAGCAGCGGGCATCCCGAGGCAGTCAGCGGCAGCTTCTCCACAGAAGCAATATGGTGATGAAGAATCTGTAGAAAACAGGAAGAGAAAGTGGATGGAAGGGATCCTGGCATTTCTCCTCCCACCAATGGTCTTCTCGAAAGATAGTGCGGGAGACAATCTGGAGGAAGCAGTGTGACTGTTGAAGCGTGAGAGGAAACTCTTAACTGAAAGTCGTTAACTATGGGTAGTTTAGAGCCCACAAAGCAGCCAAAGGCTTATTCCTGACAATTGCAGCTCAGCTCGGCATGAAAGATGTTGTAATTTGACTTCTAGGAAGCGAAACCTCACAGCGAGGCTATCAAATTGTTTTTATTAAGATGATACATTCTGAAATCTTGCGTTGACTCAGGAAGGATGCAGAAACTCTGGATCAAAGCTTAGAGACGCCCCCCCCCCCTCTGGAGCAAGTCAGGGGTGCCCAAACTTTTCGGGCTGTGAGCCGATCATGTGGTTCAGCAGGCTGGTCATGTGGTGCCTCCCACCGGAAGCAGAAGTAAGACACGCCTTGTAATCTGTTTTGCAATAGGATGAGATAGATTTTAAGTTGCCATTTTCTCTGCTTAGAGCAGGGGTGGCCAAACTACAGCCCATGGGCTGGATCTGGGCTCCAATGCCAATTCACCCAGCCTGTGCCACCCTCGTCACTCCTGGAAGCGGAAGTAAAATGCGCTTTGTATGTGTACATTGTCTGTTCTAGTGCACAGAAACCATCTGGAACGGGTGTGCTTTACTTCCGCTTCCGGGAGTGACAAAGGTGGCACAGGGTGGATGAACTGGCGTCAGGGGCTTCTTTCCTGCCGTTCCCAAAGCATCGGCTGCCAGAGAAAACCCTTCTAAGGACCACTCCCAGCCTGGCTATAACCAACAAAGATATAGGACAGTTATGATGAACCTTGGCACTCTAGATGTTCTTGGACTTCAGTTCCCAGAAGCCCAAGTCTCTGTGAATCCACACGAATGGGTTTACTGCGCATCTGTGTGGATTCACAGAGACTTGGGCTTCTGGGAATTGACGTCCAAAAACACCTGGAGTGCCAAGGTTTGCCCTCACAGATACAGAAGCAAAAGAGCCAGGAAACAAACTCATCTACTCTCCAGAAAGCACAATCTGTCCTTTTCTTTCCCCATTTCCTTCTCTTCACATTTAGTCTCCTTAGCCTGGAAGCCTCTAGGCAGGGTCTTCCCTGCCTTTCCTGGTCACCTACAAACCCCTTCAGGACCCTTGTCTGGCTGAGTGGGGCAAAAAGGCTTAAAATAAAATAAGGCATTTAACTTGAGTTTCAAAATGCAATCGTGGCCCTGGAAAAGAGGAGACACTTTGAATCGCAGCTGCCAAAGAGTGACAGAAAACAGCTTTGTCTTCCAAACCCCATTTATGGGCTCTCTTTCACAGAGCATGGATGAGGACAGGGAACCGGATAATTAATCCAATCCACGAGGACTCTTCTGACATCCGAACGCTCATGATGTGATTATCGATAGGGTACAAATACATCTTTGTGCACTAATGAGACGCAGCGAGCAAGTTAAGCACAGAAATATGGACTCAGTACAGATGCCTGGATTATCAGATGTCCTCACTGTTCGTGGATTTGGCTAGTATTATGTTCAGACATTACCCAAGTTTCTTTCCGGACGTCAGCCGAAGCGTCGACGTAGATCAGATGGGTTGCTGTCAAGTACAACGTTCCGTTGGCTGACTTTCTGTGCGTATAACGATCCAGTAACTTGACATTCTCTACCTGCAGGTCAGGGAGGGAAAAAAGGGGGAAAGAAGAAGGGAAGAATGATTTAGAAAAGGGGTTCCCCAAACTTTTTAGGCCGTGGGCTGGTCATGTGGTTCAGGGGGCTGGTACTACGGCCTGGGGCCCAGCTCCAGCTCCTGATGTCAATTCATCTGGCCTGCGAAGCCCTCGTCATTCCCGGAAGCAGAAGCAAAATGCACCCATATGGTGGATTTAATCCATTTGGGGACCATCACCCTTCCCTGTGGACTTTGCCACCAAAGGTCCTTAGTGCTGTCAGGCTAGTTAACAGCTGCCTTTGTGGAAAGGAATACAACACTTTTAATGAATTAATACTGGCTGAAATCCTTCTCCTGTCTGAAATTACAGCTCAGATGTGGTGCAATAAATCTGCATGAACCCAAAAATTGCAAAATTTTGTCCTTTCACCAGAAAGGACAAACTAAATTGGCAGTTGTTGACAACTCAAGCGGCCTGATCTTACAAAGGGCTATTCATGGATCATCAACAGTCCCAACTCATAGTGGTATCTGTCCATCATCTCCCTTCACCACAATGCATTCAGCTGGGGTCAGACAAAACCAACATTCACATCATGGAATGCTTAGTCTGAATAAAAACTTCACTGCAGGCAAAAATGACTTTTACAATGTCCAGAAAGCAACCAGTTCCACCCTGGTGAAAACTTGTGATGTCTACTAGAGCCATGGATTTTATCCTACAGGTCTTAAACTCCCAGTCTAGGCAGGTTGTCCTGCTATGGTACTAGAGTAGACCCTACTGCCAGCAACTCAACACTGAGTGTCAGGCAGCAGTCAACTAACCTGACCACCCTGGGGACTAATGGCCTTCGGGGGCCGAAGTCCACAGGGAAGGGTGATGGTCCCAAAGTGGATTAAATCCCCCTTGAATCCCTCTTGATGGAGGGGAGCAGCTTCATCCATCCTGGCCTAGGGCCAATGAGGACTTTAGGGGCCAAAAGGGCTCAGGAGCAGAAAGTGACTCATGGAACTGGATCCGTGGTACGGGTGTCACATTGATGCAGAAAGCAGATGAAAGGGCACTGCATTATATTCTCAGGACAGTCTTCATGGCTGATCACCATGATGATCACCAAGATTTGGATTCGGATACAGCAGCAGAAGAAGAAGGTCTTAAACTAATCCATTTAGGAAAGGAGGAGAAAAATCCCAACAACATGCTAGTTTTTAATTAGGACCTTTGCACCTATTTATTTTAAAAATTGAACATCTTTGGCCCTGCAGTCACGGAGAAAAGTTGGGACATGGCAATGAAAGAATTTGATAAGAACACAGTGAGGACAATGTTAAACAAGTGAACTCCCTTTAAGTGGAGTCAGACTACTAGATTTTTCTCTTCTACTACCTGCCATTGACTCTAAATTGGTAGCTTGATCCAGTTTGGGGTTAGAACAGGTTGGAACAGCCAGAATCATATGAGCCTGCTCAAAAGTCATCACTTAAACTTTTCAAAATCAAAATAAAATTAGCAACTGGTTGTCACTCCTTATTTTTGGAAACGAGGCTACAGGCTATCTGTGTCCTTTTTCACATCATCCCTTTAATAAATAACACATTCCAGCAATGCTAATAAGCTATTTATTTCTGAAAGTTAATTATTTTTGAAGTGGTAGCCATGTTAAGTCTGGGTTTCAAGCATATCAGAGAGTGAACAAAATGAGACAACAAAAAAAGAGAGAAAAGTTGTGGTGCCTTAAAGACTAACTCATGCACAAGCCATGAATTCTGAAATCTTCTGTGCTTTTCTCGTCCCCTAATTTTAATATCCTCTTGACTGACAAAGAACCCTAGAAAATCTGACAGCTCACATAAAATTTCTGCCACTTCTGGCACATGTTAGGAAAGGCATGGATGTACAAACACAGATCACCCATAGTTGGAAGGGGGAATTCCTTAACTGGTGAAAAGCATCTGAGTGCACAGCAAAAGATTGTTGACATGCAATGTGCAAATTAGCATGGTTTGTTTTCCCCATCAGTTTTGCAGGATTCCTTCAAAGTGTGATTTCTCAAACACAGAAGAGGACTGTGTGAATTATTTGTGCTTCCAAATCTAATCACAGACTTCCCATCTAATCTTTACTTAATGGTGCTAATAAAATGGAATTAACCCAACTCTGAACTTTTTACATGTCCATTTACCTTTCAAATTAGCTTTAAATACTTCATTTCAAGGAGGTAAAAGGCAGCTTGAAATCTACTCAGAGGAGAGGTGAAAGCTTAGAGAGGGTCAATTAGGTTCTGGACTGAGAGGGGAAACAAAACATACAGAGGAGCACTGACTTTCCATGCAGAGTCTCTGAGGCCGTTTTGGCAGCATGATGGGACGTGTAGTCCCAGGAAAGAAAACCCGTTTTATTTTCTTAACAAAATTGCAATTGGGTAGTGCAACATGGACTGGGTATAAGAATGAGCTCTACAAAGTGCTGATCGGGGCTTCTGGGAATTGAAGTCCAAGAACACCTGGAGTGCCAAGGTTGGCCATCACTAGACTAGAGAGACCAACCTTGGCGCTCCAGATGTTCTTGAACTTCAATTCCCAGAAGCCCTGATCAGCAGACTTGGGCTTCTGGGAATTGTAGTCCAAGAACACCTGGCGTGCCAAGGTTGGCCATCACTAGACTAGACCAACCTTCGCGCTCCAGATGTTCTTGAACTTCAATTCCCAGAAGCCCTGATCAGCAAACTTGGGCTTCTGGGAATTGTAGTCCAAGAACACCTGGCGTGCCAAGGTTGGCCATCACTAGACTAGAGAGACCAACCCTTGGCGCTCCAGGTGTTCTTGAACTTCAATTCCCAGAAGCCCTGATCAGCAGACTTGGGCTTCTGGGAATTGTAGTCCAAGAACACCTGGCATGCCAAGGTTGGCCATCACTAGACTAGACCAACCTTGGTGCTCCAGATGTTCTTGAACTTCAATTCCCAGAAGCCCTGATCAGCAGACTTGGGTTTCTGGGAATTGTAGTCCAAGAACACCTGGCGTGCCAAGGTTGGCCATCACTAGACTAGAGAGACCAACCTTGGCGCTCCAGGTGTTCTTGAACTTCAATTCCCAGAAGCCCTGATCAGCAGACTTGGGCTTCTGGGAATTGTAGTCCAAGAACACCTGGCGTGCCAAGGTTGGCCATCACTAGACTAGACCAACCTTGGTGCTCCAGATGTTCTTGAACTTCAATTCCCAGAAGCCCTGATCAGCAGACTTGGGCTTCTGGGAATTGTAGTCCAAGAACACCTGGCGTGCCAAGGTTGGCCATCACTAGACTAGACCAAGCAGAGTGCATAAGCAGAGTGCCCCCTTTCAGTGATGGCCAACCTTGGCACGCCAGGTGTTCTTGGACTTCAATTCCCAGAAGCCCAAGTCTGCTGATCAGGGCTTCTGGGAATTGAAGTTCAAGAACATCTGGAGCGCCAAGGGTTGGTGTCTCTAGTCTAGTGATGGCCAACCTTGGCACTCCAGGTGTTCTTGGACTACAATTCCCAGAAGCCCTGATCAGCAGACTTGGGCTTCTGGGAATTGTAGTCCAACTGACGTGCCAAGGTTGGCCATCACTGAAAGGGGGCACTCTGCTTATGCCCAGAGACTGGGGGGGGGGGGGAAGGCTCTTGCAGGGCATTTCCTAGGGCCCAAATAACCTCACACAGACACAACTACACAAACAAACAGACACAACTACACACATATATATATATCCCTTGGCATCCCATAATAAGTCAGGGGGGGAAACACCCCCCCACCCCCCTCCTTTCCTTTACCTTGGGCGTCGTGATGTGCTCCATGGCTGAGACGAGGGACGGGACCTGCCCAGCCCCTCCTGCGGGACACCCTCCGTCGCCCGCCCGCCTCCCTTTACGCCCAGCCTGGCGGCTCGCCTGGCCGCTTCCAGGCCTCACTCCCTCCTCCCTCTCGCTTTGCCCCGCCCAACCCTCGCGAGACTCCCGCGGAGAACGGGGGTTGGGGCGACGGCTGCGGACGCCATCTTGCTTGAGGGCATCTTGGTAATGGAACGCCGCCGCCGCACACCCCGCCGCCGCAGCGCGCTTCGCAAAGTGAAAGCAGGCTCTTTCAATGGGGGGGGGAGAAGGAGGGGGGGAAATCTCGGGACGGAACAAGAGCGACACAAAATAAATACCAGAGTGGACTCTATTTGTGTGTGTGTGTTCCTTGCGTCTTTTTAAAATCCAAAGGGGTCGGGTGGGAATTCTCTGAAATAAGGAAGATTTTTCAGGTGAAGTTGGGGAAAGCCAAAGGGTCCAAATGAACTTTTTTGAGCCCTCTTGTACTGGATAGGTTATTCCTCCATCAATCCATTCCTTTTGTTACATAAAATTTGAAAATCACCCTTTAGTTTAAGACATATTCATTTATTTTTATTTATTTATTTATTTACTTAGATTTGTATCTCGCTCTCCTCGGTAGTAACCAACTCAGTGCAGCTCACAAAGTCCCCTAATATCAAAGTGCAGACAAAAATACAATAACATACAACATAACAAAACAGTATATAGTACAGTAAATATCATATAGTAGGTCAGTTTGATCAAAAAATGCAGATAAGTCGTTGTAATTAAAGTTCATTTGGCACACTAAATAATTAAAATGTTTGTGAAATATTCTTACAAGTAGGTCATATGATAAATTTCTCTCAAAGACTCTTGGCATCTTTCATTCATTTTTATTAAATCTGGTGATGTAAAGCTATAGAGTCAAACCTCATATAACACTAAAACCTGGTTCCACAAGTCTTGATGTTATATGATTTTTAGTGTTATCCGATGCATGTTAAAATCCTATGGGAGCCATAGAGATACATTGTAACCACACGGTTGTTATCTGATGCATCCCATAGGATCTTAATGTTATCCGATGCAATTCTTCCCCCCAGATTGCTTAATGTTATGCGATTTTAGTGTTATTCGATACTAATGTTATATGAGGTATTACTTGTATATGTTTTTCATTTTTGTAATCTTAGTAAATTCTGAAGGAAGCTGACCATTGTGTATTGCTGCACATTCAGCATTCATCTGAATAAAAAAAATCCTCGAGCTGAACTAAAACTTCTCTTCAAAGGAAGGTTATACTTTTCTGCCAGCTGTGTTATCAGTCCTGCAACATCATCCACAATCTCAGTGTATGTTCTCCGTGCAATGTCAAGAAATTCATTGACATTAGGCTTCACTGCATAGCATTTCTGAGTTCTCATTTTTAAATAAAGTTGTTTGAACCTCTTTGGTTTCCCTTGAGATGGCCCTGTTACCTGAATGTCAGACTCCCAAGGCCTTAAAAAGTCTGAAATCATATTATTTTTTAATATTTAAGAACCTTTTCACAGGCGGAAGCTTTAAAAATGAGCCATAGACCAATTGTTTGATACATAATAAAGTTTACTTGAAAATCAAATTAAAATTTTAAAAAGCAACAATAATTAGTACAGATTTAAACAGGGAAAGAGCCTGTAGTTTTGACCTACCTCTAGGCAGATGGTAAAGCCAGGAGAATAGGCAAAGTCTACTGACTGCAGAGTTGTTTTATATGTTTCAGGGGCTCCAAACTAACTCTTACAATTGCAGTAAAACAAAGGAAGATCATGACTATTCAATTAAAATAAGTACACAGATTAAAGAGTAAATGTTACAGTTTTACAATCACAAAAGAAACGACAACTTTTGGAATTCACAGGTCTCTGCGTTCCTTTCTTGATGAGTTCTCATAGAATGGTGTTAATCCAACAATAGCAGGTCATCAGCAAACATCTGGAGAGGAAGTATTCAGCTCCTTTCCTTAGGCAAATTAACAGATGTTCTCCTTAGCAGTGCAGGGAGACAGTGTTGTATTCTGTATTGATTTAATATCAAAATTAACCTGTTAGTTATAATTTTCCCTCCGATTGTCCTTTGGAATGAGGAGACACAAATTCCAGCATTAATATCATTGTCAAATACAAACAGAAAGTATTCCATAGAGGTTCCCTATATATTCCTATTTTAAAGGAATCAAACTTCAGTTGACCAAAAAAGTCCTAAGCTTCAAACATTTGTATTGTCTAGCACAGTGGTCTGCAAATAGTGGCTCTCCAGGTGTTTTGGACTTCAATTCCCAGAAGCCCAAGTCAGCACTACTGTTGATCGAGGCTTCTGGGAATTGAAGTCCAAAACACCTGGAGAGCCACTATTTGCAGGAAAGATGAGATTAACATTTTAGCATTATCTCAAAGGTTGAGTAACTGCACGTCATTACCTGGTCAATTTCGGGGGTGGGGGTATAAAGGAAATCTTTATTGATTACAAGGAAATTTCTATTGATGTTAGATTAAAGTATGACCAGGACATGGGTGTTAATTGATGTCTGCCATCAAGGTCTGTGTCCTGGAGAACATGAACGTGTGATGATCACTTCAGGGGCCATCTCATGGGAAACCAAAGGGGTCAAACAACTTTATTTAAAAATAAATGGATATGTTTTAAACTAAATGGTGAATTTCAAATTTTATGTAACATCCCTTCCTTTTTTCTCTCTGAGGGTTGCTTCTGGGAAAATTTTCTGCAATTTTTCCCAGAAGCAACCCTCGCTTTGTGAAATCCCGGGACCCGGGACGATACCAATTCCTTCTAAAAAGGACTTCCAGCCTAATATCATAGATGGCATTCTCGGGCTACCAAAAGACAGCAAAACCCTTTGGAGTTGGGCCATGCTATTCAGAAGCTCCACAGATTCTAGATCAACATGGTCCACATGGACACCAAATAGGGTGCTTAGGATGGTGCCTTTGGCGGTTGCCTTTGACCTCCATGACGTTAATACCATCAAGCATATCCTTCTGGCTTGCCAAATCAACTCCCAAGAGCCATCCACCACCTGAACCGGGCGGTGAAAGGCCGAGGAATAGAGTCTGGTATGGGTATCCGATCCATGTAAGGCAGATGGATGTAAACTTGGTGTAAAACCTCTTCCAGCCGGAGCTGGGCACCGATCGTGATGCAAACTGGACACCAAATCATAAAGATCTTCCATTTTAGATTGTAATAGCTTTAGGTCCCTAAATATAAAGTTCACAGTACTGTATCTGCGGTAAGCAGAAGCAAGTCTGTGGTAGGGTCACTTGCCTCTTTAACATCCTTGATGAGGGAGGCTGGGGATGTGATTTCCAAAAAAAGGCCATTCTCAGAGTGGAAGGTGGAGTGATTGAAGCCGAGACACATGGCAGGGTGTCATTACGTAGAAATAGATTAACTTCAAGGCCACTGGTGTAGGAGAGACCAGCATCAAATTGCAAAACAGCAAAGCTGGAAAGGGTCAACTCAATTTAAAACTGTGAAGTTGTAGCATTTAAAAAACTAAGATAAAAGGGTTAAAATAACAAGTTAAAATAACAAGTTAAACGTTAATTTGATTTTCAAGTAAACGTATTTAATATGTATCAGACAATTGGTCTATGGGTCACTTTTAAAGCTTCTTGTGAAAAGGTTCTTAATATTAAAAATAAAATTATTTCAGACTTTTTGGCCTGGATGTCTGCAGCTCTAAGGCACTGAAGTCTGAAATTCAGGTAACACCTTTATTATGTATTTATTTATTCATCCATCCATTCCTTTATTATTTATTCATCCATCCATTCCTTTATTATTTACTCATTCATTCATTCCTTTATTTATTTATTTATTTATTCATCTATCCATTCAGTCCTTTATTCCAACGATTCTCAACTTGTGGCCCGCAGGACAAATGTGGCCTGTGACACCATTTCATGTACACCACCCTCCATGACACCAGGAAGTACCATGTGGTAGAGAAAGGGCAAAATGGCCGTCCTGCCCCCGAAGCTGTCTGAGGGAGCATGACCCGACCCCTGGCTTTAAAAGTTTGAGAACTCCTTTTTATTTATTCCTTCCTTCTTTCCATGTACCACCAAGTTTCACATCTGGCCTAAAAACGAAAGAAGCAGCAGCATAAAACTACTCTGGGTAGTTTGCAACATGGAATAAAAACAATATTCTGTACAAAGCCTAAGTAAAAATAAACATTACATAATAAAACCAAGAAAATAATATATATCTACAAGTCACCAAAATAAAAAGGGAGACGTCACATTAAATAGTGAAAAAGTAGACATTAATGCAGAATACAGTGTGAAATGAAACATCACTTAATGTGTTAAATAGGATGCAGGTGAAAACAGGAGAGTTTTGCCACTTTAAAGACTAGCAGGCAGATTGACAGATTAATTGGTTAAATGATTAATTAATTGCATTTTCAGATCCCTGGACATAAAGTGTTTAGCTACATTGTGTGTTTGTGTGGGTTACTTTCCCCCTTTAAATCAAGTTTTTCAACCTTGCTTTTCTCCAGATAGGGAGTTTAAGGCCAGGCTACTCTTGGCAGCATGATGGGACCTGTAGTCCCAGGCAAGAAGACCCGTTTCATTTTCTTGTTAACAAAGTCACATTCAACTCCTCCCTGCCCACTTTATATCAAGTTTCCCCAAACCAACTTCTCTCTAAATGATACAGAGCCCAGGACCAGGCTACTGTTTGGGCAGCATAATGGAACATGTAGTCCCAGGCAAGAAAACTTGCTTTAAGTTATTTTCTTTTTTGGGGATCCAGGTCAATTTGTAGCACACTTGATGTCTGTTAAGGAAAAACTTGAATAGGGTGGGGATTACTTTGGGTTGTTTGTTTGTTTCAGCTTCAGTAACTCAACTAAGCAAGCATTTCCCGAGAGGTTAATACTGACATTAAAATAATACAGAGAGGATTTAGGTTCTTATCTGTGATGCCAGTTTATGGCTTGGATTTGGCAGAGAGGAAGGACGGGCTATTTTCTTAGCTCTCAAAGCACAAACTAAAATATCACTTCTGAGAAGCAGCAGGGAACTCAGCTTTCTAAAGGTCTGCAGCTAAAATTAACTTCAACCCCCAAATCAACCACAAAGCTTTTCTCAGGTTGAGAACCTACAAGCTCTCATTAGGGGTTTACTTCCAAGTAGACATGTATGGTGATCTGTGAATGGGCAAGATTCTTTCTAGGTTTTTCAGCCATTTTTCACAGCAGGAAAGACCCCTGTATCTTTACGACACCTTTGTTATTATAAAGGAATTTTAATCGAGTTGTGGAGAGAGGGTTAATTTTATCACCTCTATACCCATTTTTCATTATTCCATTTGTTTTTCCAGCTGGGAAAAGTGTAATATTGTATTACTTCATGTGGTACCTTATGAACTACTTATCAATTTCTCCCATCTGTGGCCTGACCTGGCCAGAGCCTGCTTAGCTTCTGAGATCAGTTTGGCATGTTCAGTGTGGTATGGCTGTAAATTAATTGAATTTAGTTAGAGCAGGGATTCTCAACCTGTGGCCCCCGGCCCCATTTCATGTGTCACCCCCAGTGATGGGATGTAACAGGTTCTCACCAGTTTGCCAGATCCGGTAGTAACTTTTCCCAGTGTCCCGGAGAACCGGTAGCAGCTTTTGGGGGGAACCACCTTGGGGGCTTACCTTTTCACCAATTCCCCCACTGTTCATGCACGCCAAGCACATGGTGTGCATGCACACCTGCAGGTGTGTGTGTGTGGTGTGTGTGTGTTTGTGTGTGTGTGCTTATTTTTATTTTATTTTATTATTTTTTATTTGGCCCTGCCCATGACGTCATGACGTTAGCTCCGCCCACACTGTGATGACATCACGGTGGGGTAGTAAAATTTTTGGCATCCCACCACTGATCACCCCCCAAAGCCTCCACCACACCACGAAGTGCTGTGTGGTAGAGGAAGGGTAAAATGGCCGTCCGACCCCTGAAGCTGTCTGAGGGAGCATGACCGGGCCCCTGGCTTTAAAAAGTTGAGGATTCCTAAGCTAGAGCATTCTACAATTTGTTTTATAATCCCACCACAACACACCCTAACCTTAACCCTAACCCTTTTAAGTTTAGGACACTGGAGTGCATGGAACGCTGTTACATTTCCCACTGAAGAGGTACCTATTTATCTACTTGCAAATTTCTTGCTTCCACACTGCTAGGTTGGCAGGAGTTGGAGCAGACGACGGGAACTCACTCCAATTGTGCAGCAGTTGGGTCTCGAACTGCTGACCTGCCAACCTTTGAGTCATCAAGCTCAGTGTCTTAACCACTAACCCACATCAACCCTTTTTTTTTTTACTGATGTAAATCCCTTTTAGGGATTGTGGTGGCTTAATGGTTAAGATGCTGAACTTGACAACTAGAAGGTGGGCAGGTCAGCAGTTTGAGCCCTGAGTGCTGCACGACGGAATGAGCTCCCATCTCTGTCCCGGCTTCTGCCAACCTAGCAGTTGGAAAGCAAGAAATTGCAGTAGATAAATAGGTACCATTTCAGGGGGAAGGTTAACAGTGTTCCATGCAAACATATCTAGCCATGCCTGCCACATGTCCACGGAAATGTCTGCAAACGCAGACATTGACTATAAACAAATGAGCACTGAACCCTACAGTCAGCTACGACTCTACCTTTTACCTATAACCCTTTAAAACAACCAGGTCGAAGAGAGAGGCTGTTAAAGAGGATGAACCAGGATCACTAAGCCAGGCAGGTTTGGCTTCACAGGTGAAGGTGGTTTGATCCATCGGGAAGAAGAGAGAACATGGTGTGAATGTCCTAGTAAGTCATGGTGAGGATTGGGGCCCGGCCCGGCAGGAGAGGCTAAAAGAACAGGAATTCTGGCCTCCTGGACATTGGGGTCAACCCAAGCAAGGGTGCACAAGGTACAGCTCAAATTGTAACTCAACAGAGCCAGGTGGTGGTTGAACCAAAGGTGCAATGGAGAGTGTTTGGCTGTGTGGCCTAGTAGTCCTGCTCTGGACTCCAGGAGGTGCCTCCGTGGACTACGAGCGGACAACCTACCCAGATGAGTTGAATTCCACGGTTAGCCCAAGAACCACCAAGGCTCTGCCCTTCCAACACGGTAACGAAAATGGGTTTTGCTTCCTACTCCAAGGGAGTCTGGCTTCTCCTAGTGGGATCTTGTTGAAATGTCTCCTTTTGGGTTCTGGGATTTTTAGTTGTGTGTTTGCGTAGAGCGCAGCCAGATCTTCTTGTGCTTTGCTCCGTATCCCTTCTGTTCAATCCCTCTCTCAACCACTGCATTGCAACGTTTGCCGCTGGAATAGGAGGGTACAGTATTGGATTGTGATGGGCCTAACTGGGAGCATAGTACAGTAAAACCTCATATAACACTAAAACCTGGTTCCACAAGTCTTGGTGTTATATGATTTTTAGTGTTATCTGATGCATGTTAAAATCCTATGGGATCCATAGAGATACATTGTAACCACACAGGCTTTAGCGGTTGTTATCTGAAGCATCCCATAGGATCTTAATGTTATGTGATGCAATTCTTCCCCCCAGATTCCTTAATGTTATGCGATTTTAGTGTTATTCGATACTAATGTTATATGAGGTATTACTGTACTGTACTTTCTCTAAACTGTGGTGGCTTAGTGGTTAAGATGGTGAACTTGGTGACTTCTGTGTTGTGAAACACTGATTTAGGGACTCTGACCGTCACCCAGTGGTGGGCACCAGCAGGTTCGCACCAGTAGTAGAAATTATGGCTGGCCCCTCTGCCCATCCAAGTTTTGAAATAAAGTAGTCCTAATTCCGGTGCAAGGCAGGGCTTCCCCCCTGGGCACACCCACCAGATCACGCCCACAGTGTGGCAGTAAAAAATTTGGAGCCCACCACTGCCATCAGCCAAATCAGGGTCTTCCAAGTGACATAGGGGAGGTTGAGTTCCTCAGCCATCTCCTCCTTTCACGTTATTTCTTGTCCACTGAGCTCCTTCCTCCATCTTCTAATTGCTCTTCTGTACCCTCAAGAATGTGTGTTCTTGCCATAAAGCTCTTTTTAGATCTGAGTCTGTAGATTTGAGGCTCACATCCAGTCAGAGGATGTTGAGGGTCCTTTTCTTGCTTAGTTCTCTCGGTGTCTGCTGCTATTTCTCTCCTGATCTTAGGTGGAGTGATACCCACATGAACAGGGGTTTCCAACCTTTTCAAGCCTGGGACCGGGTCATGCTCTCTCAGTCAGCTTCAAGGGCCGGACAACCATTTTGCCCTGCCTGCACAATGGGGGTGGCCATTTTGTCCCAACAGTTTCAAAGGGGGTGGCCATTTTGTTTCTTGAATGCCCTTGGAGGGGTGGGGTGGGATTCTTTGCACAAGAGGGTCTATTTTGCAATAACGGCACACTGTTTCTTCTCTCTGCAGGAAAGACAATCGCTCTGACTTTGCCGATGGTATTTTCCTTTCTCTTCATTTGTTTCCTCATCTTCCGATGCATATATTGCCCCTCCAAATCAACACCTCCAGAGCCACGTCCAAATGAGGAGTTAATTGAAATGGAAGCTCTGGAGCCCTCCCAAAGCTCCCCCACCTCATTACGATCTCACCTCTCTCTTTCTGTGGGGGACCTTCAAGGCCATTTAGACGTTCCCCCATCTACCCCTTTGGTGCAGTTCCACCGCACCTACGCTGATGATGTGGAAGAAGAAGTCACCACGAGTTCGCCTGCCTCCCACCGGAGTGTCCCTCAGGAAAGCTCCTCCACATCATTACCATCTCACCCCTCTGTTTCTGTGGGGGACTCTCAAGGCCATTTAGATGCTCCCCCACCTACCCCTGAGGAGCAGTTCCACCGCACCAACGCTGATGACGTGGAAGAGGAAGTCACCACGAGTTCGTCTGTCTCCCACCGGAGTGTCCCTCAGGAAAGCTCCTCCACATCATTACCATCTCACCCCTCTGTTTCTGTGGGGGACTCTCAAGGCCATTTAGATGCTCCCCCACCTACCCCTGAGGAGCAGTTCCACCACACCTACCCTGGTGACGTGGAAGAGGAAGTCACCACGAGTTCGTCTGTCTCCCACCGGAGTGTCCCTCAGGAAAGCTCCTCCACATCATTACCATCTCACCCCTCTGTTTCTGTGGGGGACTCTCAAGGCCATTTAGACGCTCCCCCACCTACCCCTGAGGAGCAGTTCCACCACACCTACCCTGGTGACGTGGAAGAGGAAGTCACCACGAGTTCGTCTGTCTCCCACCGGAGTGTCCCTCAGGAAAGCTCCTCCACATCATTACCATCTCACCCCTCTGTTTCTGTGGGGGACTCTCAAGGCCATTTAGACGCTCCCCCACCTACCCCTGAGGAGCAGTTCCACCACACCTACCCTGGTGACGTGGAAGAGGAAGTCACCACGAGTTCGTCTGTCTCCCACCGGAGTGTCCCTCAGGAAAGCTCCTCCACATCATTACCATCTCACCCCTCTGTTTCTGTGGGGGACTCTCAAGGCCATTTAGACGCTCCCCCACCTACCCCTGAGGAGCAGTTCCACACTGATGATGCGGATGACGCGGATGACGAGGGTGACATGAATGACATGGATGACGTGGAAGAGGAAGTCACAACGAGTTCGTCTACCTCCCACCAGAGTGTCCCTCACCACGTTTCACTGGCGAGCTTAGAAACTGAACCATCCCCGGAGCTCTGATGGAGAGCGAAAGAAGAGACTTGTGATGCCCAAAGGAACACAATCCTGTTTTCTCCAAGATAGTTTGTTTTTAGAGTTCCTGGAAATGAATTGTGCCTGTATTGTAGGATGCTTTTAAGACTATATATTTTATTGATACGAATGTGGAAGTCCTCTTTTAAAAATCCTCTATAAAATTGCAGCACAAGACACTGGAGGGTTCTTTCCCACTCTTAATATATTCAAGAACAAGAGAGAATATGCTAAAAAAAAAATAATACAATTATGGGGACTTTGTCTTGTCTTTTAAAGGAAGGGATAGCTTAAAGTGGAGTAGGGCAAGGTGCAGAGTGCCAAATGTTCTCGTCCTACAAGATCAAAAGAAATAATCAGCATTACCGGAAATAATGAACGCTGGGAGTTGCAGGCCAACAATATCCAGAGAGTTCATCTTCACCTTCCACTGACTTAAACAAATGATGAAGGCATTTCTCTTCTTCCTCTTTGTCTTTCCTCACTGGACTGGACTTGATTATCATCTTGTTGGTTTGGACTTTGTTTAGGAACTGCCTTGCAGACTGTCCATTTCTTTGCCTTTAGGCACAAATGCATAAAAGGAAACAGGTAAAGGGTGTCTTCTTTAGAGTGTTTTTTTTTTGACTGCAGGTTACAGTCCATAACTCTAAAGAGCACATCCTCGTGACCTATATGCTGTCCAAAATATTAGTACAGGGGTGGGGGAGGAACAAAGATAAAACAACTGCCAAAAGCATAGCATTGTCCATGAAACTTTTCCTTGTTCTATGCTGCTATTTTCCAAACCTCTTGGAAAGGTGAAGCGTGGAAGCTGTCTTCCTTTATCAATCTTGTTGGGAAGTCGGACCATATTTTGAATGGCCTTGTTTCATATATGCAACATCTGGGCTGACAGTGCGTGTGTATCTTTGGGGGTGGGTGTAATCTAGACAAGGGGTCAGCAAATATGGGGCTCTCCAGGTGTTCTTGGACTTCAGTTCCCAGAAGCCCAGGTCAGCACATCTGCTGATCAGGGCTTCTGGGAATTGAAGTCCAAGAACATCTGGAGATCCAAGTTTGCTGGCCCCTGTCCTAGATCAATTTGTCACTGAGTAATTTTCTTTATCTGGCTGCCCAGGTGGGCATTTTCTGAACCTTTGTTAGCATAGCACAGTGATGGTGAACCTTGGCACTCCAGTGGTTCTTGAACTTCACTTCCCAGAACCCCTGGTCAGTGTTGACTTGGACTTCTGGGAATTGAAGTTCAAGAACACTGGCATGCCAAGGTTCGTCATCACTAGCATAGCATGTAACCACATGGGGGGTGTATATACAATTCTTGACACGCTATCATTTTGCTTTTAAAATCGGAATTGTATGGCATATTCAGTCCAGAACCCAAAGTGACAAGAGAGACGGCCGTGATTCCTGCTTCTTACACGAAACGCTTCATTCTTTGGATGTGGAAGCCATTTTTAGCAGATACTTGTCAATTTTATGCTTCTCAATTGCTACATCCAGCCTTTAATAAAAACTGTGGAACAGACTGGCTTGGTCTTGGTTTTATTTTCCAGCACTGGGGGTGGAGGGTGGGGAGAGATAGGATGATTATGGAAGGGATGACTAAAACTCTAGGTTTCAGTGCTCTTCTCTATTTAAAAAGCTTGTTAGGTAAGGTAAAGGTCACCCTTGCTCAAAAACCAGTTGTATCCAACTCTAGGGTTCAGTGCTCATCTCTATTTATAGCCAAAGAACCAGCGCTATCTGCATATGTTTCTGTGGGCATGTGGCAGGCATGCCTAGACATCAGAGTGCATGGAATGCTGTTTACCTTTCCCACCGAAGTGATCCCTATTTATCTACTTGCAATTTCTTACTTTTGAACTGCTAGGTTGGCAGGAACTGGGACAGAGATGGGAGCTCATTCCGTCATGCAGTATTTGGGTTTTGAACTGCTGACCTTCCACGTCCCAGTCAGTGTCTTAACCACATAAGCCACTAGAAATTTAGTTTTTACCTACTTTTAAAAAGTCACCTTCATGGTGTGTATTCTGTAAAACTTAGATGTGCAGCAGAGACCAAAGAACCCGTGCTTGTAATTCTTGGAAGTGGGGTATTGCATTTCACCCCTTTGGTTATGATGATGGGACCAAAATAGGTGAGATGGGGCAAACAGTCTTGAGATTGGAAGTAAGTCAAGGTCACCCTTGCTTGAAAGCCAGGTTGTATCCAACTCTAGGGTTCACTGCTCATCTCTGTTTATTAGCCATAGAGATTGGAGGTACCAGTAGCATAAAGATATCAAAAGACAGTTGCCAGAGCAGACAATTTGAGGTGAACAGATTATCTGGACCCTTTCCAGTCAGGATTCAGGCCCGGATATGGTACTGAAACTGCATTGGTCGTATTGGTGGATGATCTCTGGCGAGAACAGGATGGAGGTCATCCATCCGTCCTGGCTCTTCTTGACCTCTCAGCGGCTTTCGATACTGTCGACCACAGTATCCTTCTGGGAAGGCTCCAAGGATTGGGGATTCAAGGCACTGTGTTGGCCTGGTTCTCTTCATTTCTGAGGGGCCGGACCCAGTTGGTGTGGCTGGAAGGCGAGAGGTTCAGCCCTAGGCCGCTGCAATATGGGGTGCCTCAGGGCTCGGTACTCTCACCTCTCCTATTTAACATCTACATGAAGCCACTGGGTTAGATCATCCGTTCCCATGGGGTGAGGTATCACCAATATGCAGATGACACCCAGCTGTATATCTCAGCCCGTGGAGATCCAATTGATGCAGAAGAAGTCCTATACAGGTGCCTGGAGCCTGTCAGGGTCTGGATGGGAGACAACGGGGTACAACTGAATCCTAGATAATAAATCTAAATAAATAAATAAATAAATGTGTAGTTTTGAGTGAGTGGGTGGGACAACAGATTCCATACTTCTGCCCACAGAAGCCTTGGATGTGTAGTACAAAACCCCCACAGATTTGCACACCTCTACGAAAAGGCGGTGGCTTAGTGGTTAAGATGCTGAACTTGACAACTGGAAGGTCAGAATTCGAGACCTGCGTGCTGCACGATGGAGTGAGTGCCTGTCCTCTGTTCCAACTCCTGCCAAATTAGCAGTTGGTCTTGTTGTTGCTTGATATGTACCATTGCATGGGAGGATCTAAGTCTGTGGTTGATAACGTGGGGCCTACACCCCACCAAGGGGGGGGGGATTTGAGACCAAATTACACCAAGTTAATGGCCTTTTAGGCTTCTTCCATGTGAATAGGAGCTCACTTTTTGAATAATAAGAATTATATGCCACCGAGGGGAGGGGGCATCAGGATTTTAGAGCTGCTTAGAAGATAAAAGTAAAGGTCACCCTTGCTCATAAGCCAGTCCTATCCAACTCTAGGGTTCAGTGCTCATCTCTGTTTATAGTCAAAGATCTAGCAGTGTCTGTGTCTGCAGACTTTTCTGTGGACATGTGGCAGGCATGCCTAGGCAATGGGGTGTATGGAACACTGTTTACCTTCCCACCAAAGTGGTACCTATTTATCTACTTGCAGTTTCTTGCTTTCTAACTGCTAGGTTGACAGGAGACTTAGAAGTGGCATGGCCAAAAAAAAAAAAGTTGGGAACCAGTGATTTAAGTCTAAAATCAAATTAAGAAACATTTTGATGGCAATTCTAAATAAATAAATAAATCAGAAATTGTTACAACTGAGATTGCACCAATGAGATTGCAAAGGGAGAAGGCTTTCAAGAGGCCGTGAAATATCTGCAACTTGTTGATTTTTATTTGTTTATTCATATTTATCATTTAGCTTTATTTTCGTTCTGACCAAGAGGAATTCAGGACCAGAGAAACCAGGAGGAATACAATCTTCTCATCCGCTAGATGTAGTGTGTTTTGTGTTTTTAGAATCCTAGGAACAAATCCTTCTTCTTTGATTTTAAGACTATGTATTAACACTTTTGCGATTCTGTCCACATTTTTTAAACATGCTTGAAGTGTAGCTTATTAAATCAGAATTAAAACGTTGACTTGCCTAGTCTGGAGCTATATTAGGTTAGCTCAGCGCTTAATTGTTAGAGAGTTCTTGTAATCCTCACTAACAGCTGATTAAATTTATCACTTTCCTGCTAATTTTTTAGTCCCTGGCTTGGCTTTTCCGCCCACTAACACAACCGTTGTTAAGAGAGACACATGTGGTGCTGGCACCAATTGGGGTGGGCTATAAAATAAAATAAACCTCTTAGCTCCTAGGATGATCTTGAAAAGTTGGTTCCCAAAAAGTAACCTTTTCCCGGCTCGGGAGAAAATCTGCTTTCGAGTAGAGGCGGGTAGGGTGAAGCCCCATTTCAAACAGGGAACAGCCTAGGGCCAGGGTTCCTCAAACTTGGCTCCCCAGATGTTCTTGGACTTCAGTTCCCAGATGCCCTGATCAGCAGGTGTGCTGACCTGGGCTTCTGGGAATTGAAGTCCAAGAACACCTGGAGAGCCAAGTTTGAGGAACCCTGGACTAGGCTGTCAATGGGCGCGGACCGGGGCCACCGGTGGGGAGTCTGTGTTTTCTACCTGTCCAGGTGGAATCGATTTAGGATCGACTCCGGGTGGGGGAAGGAGGAGATTGCGATGGGTGTGAGGAAGCCCTGAACAACCCAGGTGCGCCGAATCGCGCCCTCCCTGCCTAACCCCCCGAAACTTTTCTAAAGGAAGATATTGGTCTACTTGGGCGAGTAAAGCAGGTGACGAGGCTATATAACAAAACCTGCAGGCTGGGCTGGACTACTGCTCCTCCTCCCCCCCTGCCAAAAAACTCTTGCCACTGCGGGACTCGCCATGACCATCCCAAGGATGTTCGTCCTAGCACTCTTACTATGGACTCCAGGAGATGCCTTTGAGGCCACCAGCAGACGCACGACGACAACTTACATATGCCCTATCGAGCCTTTGGAGACCATGAACCCCATACCTATGTATTACGGTAAGTAAGCCCCCTTCTCGTCCCTACTCTGGAGTAGTTCCCATGCTTTGGACGACGCCGGGATGTGGAGAGAGGCGCTTTTTTGAGAGCTCTCTGTTGCGATTTTGGATAGGGAGGGAGGGGGCTCGTCGTCTGCCCTTTTCTCCTGCTAACCGGGCAGTTCGAAAGCAAGAAGTTGCAAGTAGATAGATAGGTAACTCTTCGGAGGGGGAGGTAACAGCGTTCCGTGCACTCCGGCGTCTATTCATGCCTGCCACATGTCCACGGAAACGTCTGCACACGCAGACCTCTTTGGCTGTAAAAACAGAGATGAGCAGCGCCCCTTAAAGTCGGATATGACTGGCTTTCGAGCAAGGGCGACTTTGCGACGTGAGCCATTTTTGTCAAGTATACTTCTGTCCTGGTTTTGTGGGAGAGAATTATGGCAACTTTGGGTACCCGGGGTCTCGAACTGCCGACTTGCCTGCCTTACCGCTAGCAAGGCGAGGTTCTTAAAAACTGAGCAGTGGCAGCCCCACAAATCCAGCTGTGATGATGAGTAACTAATGGTCCTTCTCTCTTTCTTCCAGTCTGGGTGATTATTCTGTGTTGTATCTTGCTGTTGTGTGCCTTCATGCTTTCCATCAGCATCTGTCTTTTAAACATCTATTTTGGGAGACTCCACCTTGAGTCCGTCAGGGCTTCGCAAGACGAAGTTGAGCCCCTGGCTCAGTCCATGGAGTCCCTAGAGTTGCTGCGCCCTTCCCCTTCTCCAGATGTTGAGCCCCAGCAAGACGAAATCCAGGAACGTCCCTCATCTCCCATCGTGCTGGTCCACCGGGCCCAGGAGGTCAGTTCAGAGGACGAAGCGGCCCCTGGGGCACTTGTGCACCGCAACATCACACAACGACCTCTGCAGCCTGACTCAGACCAAGAGAATCAGTGATTCAGGACCAGAGAAGAGATATGTGGAACCAGGAGGCATACAATCGTCTTTTCGTTAGATGTAGCGTGTTTTGTGTTTTTTAGAATCCTAGGAATAAATCTTTCTTCTTTGATTTTAAGACAATGTATTAATACTTTCGCGATTTAGTGCACATTTTTTATATGCTCGAAGTGTAGCCTATTAAATTAGAATTAAAATGTTGACTTGCCTAGTCTGGAACCATATTAGGTTAACTCAGTGCTTAATTGTTAGAGCGTTCTTGTAATCCTCACTAACAGCTGATTAAAGTTTATCACTTTCCTGCTGATTTTCTCGTCCTTGGCTTGGCTTTCCTGCGCACTAACACAACCGTTGTTAAAAGAGACACACATGGTACTCCCCCCCCACAACACAACCATTGTTATTATTTATTTATTATTAGTTCAAATTTATATTGTCGCCCACTCACTGTGGCGACTCAGGGCGGCTTACAAACAATACATTACATTACAGTACAATATGTTGATGTGGGCACAGGGGGAGGGGCGGCAAGGTCCTCATCCTGCCCTGGCCTCTTCCTCCCCTGGCAGTTGGTGTAGGCACAGGGGGAGGGGTGTTAAGAGACACACACATGGTGCATTAACCATTTGTGACGATGGGATATATTTCAGCATTTTAAAGGGAAGAACTGCTCAAACCTGGGGCCAGAGAACAAAATGTGGCCCTCTGGGCACTATTTGACTACAACTCCTATCATTCCATGTTTCTGGGGCTGATGAGAATTGTAGTCTGATGGCTGCTAGAATGTCACCTTTTTGCTTCCCCTAGTTAAACAAAAAGCCACAGAGGTTCTTTCTTAAACTAGGATTAGAGTAGACCAGACACACCTTGAAGATCACCCATCCAATGCTTGGCCATTCAAAGCCTTCCTAGAAGGAAACCTAGGAGACTTAACACAGCGTCTTTATTCCCTGATGACACCAGAGAGCTTTCCCACCTCTGAGTTGTTTGGCTCTGCGTCCCTAGAGAGAGTAACGGCAGCCTTGCACATGATCGCTCCACTACGGTCTCTCCATTCCCGCGGGCATCGATCATCCCTTTGGTTCACAATAGAGCTGAGGGAGCTTAAACGGGCAAAGAGACGCCGAGAGTGCCGCTGGGTGAAGACCCGGAGTCGAACACTTGTTAGAGCTGCCATTAAAGCCTACCTAGCGATGGGGGGCGGTGAAACAACAACATTTCACTGCCCTTATTGCCTCCGGATAATCGCCCAGCGACCTTTATCCGGGTGACCAGGTCCTTCCTAGGTAGAGGGGGGTCTGGCCCTGGTTGGCAGGGATCGGCATGGCAGCTACAGGAAGTCCTGGATGAAGCAGATTATCTGGACCCTTTCCAGTCAGGATTCAGGCCCGGATATGGTACTGAAACTGCATTGGTCACATTGGTGGATGGTCTCTGGTGAGAACGGGATGGAGGTCATCCATCTGTCCTGGCTCTTCTTGACCTCTCAGCGGCTTTCGATACCATCGACCACGGTATCTTTCTGGGAAGGCCCCAAGGATTGGGGATCCAAGGCACTGTGTTGGCCTGGTTTTCCTCATTTCTGAGGGGCCGGACCCAGTCGGTGTGGCTGGAAGGCGAGAGGTCCAGCCCTAGACCCCTGCAATATGGGGTGCCTCAGGGCTCGGTACTCTCACGTCTCCTATTTAACATCTACATGAAGCCACTGGGTGAGATCATCCGTTCCCACGGTGTGAGGTATCATCAATATGCAGATGAACCCAGCTGTATATCTCAGCCCGTGGAGATCCAATTGATGCAGGAGAAGTCCTATCCAGGTGCCTGGAGACTCTCAGACTGGGCTACAACTGAATCCTGGCAAGACTGAGTGGCTATGGGTAAGGGGTCCTGCGTTATCTCGGAAGTTGCCATCTTTGCTTCTGGATGGGACAGCTTTGCTCCAAACAGACGCGTAATCTGGGGGTTCTCTTGGACTCGCGGCAGCCGTGGCCAGGAGGGCTTTTGCACAACTTCGTATAATACGCCAGCTACGCCCGCTCCTAGATCGGGACTCCTTGCTCATGATCACACATGCTTTGGTCACCTCCAGACTTGATTACTGTAATGCGCTCTACATGGGGCTGCCCTTGGTGACCATTCGGAGGCTGCAGCTGGTCCAGAATGCGGCTGCTCGGGTAGTGATGGGGTGCGGGCGTTATGCTCATGCCTCACCGCTGCTTCAGGAGCTACACTGGTTGCCAGTATGTCTCCGGGTGCAATTTAAGGTGCTGGTTATTACCTTTAAAGCCCTACATGGTAGTGGGCCAGGATACCTTAGAGACCGCATCGTCCCAAGGACATCTGTCCGTCCCACCAGGGCGGATCGGAGAGGCTCTCTTATCATTCCATCAGCTAGAGAGGTGCATCTCTCTAGCACCAGAAGGAGGGCCTTCTCTGTGTCCGCCCCGACCCTTTGGTCGGAACCTCCTGCCAACTGAGTTATGTCTACAGACAGAGCTCCTGCCCTTTTGGAAGGGCCTAAAAACCTGGCTGGCAGGACAGGTGTGGGGCTCCAGGAACATGGGGTCCCATGTTGGGTGGTTGATCTGATGGGACAGCCACCCCTCCCTCGCTCTTTTAAACGTTTTAACCTTGTTAAACCTTTTTAAACCTTTTAACTTTCTAAATCTTTTAGATTTTTTTAAATTCATAGTTTAATTATTTTTAATTGATTTTTAAGTGATTATGAACCTTGAGGTTTTAATTTGTGAATTTGTGGGGGGATTGTTTAATTGTATTGCATTGTGTATAGTCTCTCCCCCTTTTCTGTAAGCCGCCTAGAGTCAGGTTCACCTGATTGGGGTGGGATAATAAATCTAAATAAATAAAATAAAAAAGTGGTATCCTATCTGTGTGTACATGTAGGATGGTGTGTATAGAGTCTCTAATACTGATAGGGAGAAAGGGGTTTTAAGTCAGCAAACTGTTAGCCACAAGTGTTGTATAACCACAATGCTTTTCCCACACTGGGAAGAGCTAGTTTTGTGTTGTCAGATCTAGGATGCGACCCTTGGATGGGTAAAGCCAGTAGACTATAATCTTAACCCTGACATATGGAAACAAAAGTTGGGAACATAACTATCTATTGTATGCAAAATACCATCAGGGTAAGAAATGTCATGACAATTTTCAATCTTGGCTCCTGGAAACTTTCTTCTTAAGGTCTTCTACTCTGAATTTAGTTTATTTGTGGATTGTTCTGATGGTTCCTTCTGAAATTTCATCCCATCTTGGAATAAGGCAGGGACGAATTTGCATAAGACACAATTTCCTACCTGTTATTCTAAAGCTTTAAAAACCATTTCTGTGATTGTTTTCTGTGCACTACCCCGAAGAAGCAAAAAGAGAGGCAGGTGTGTAAGGATTTCCCCCAAATGATGTATTTCATCATGGTTTGCAGGAAGGTATTTTGTTCAGAGAGAATTGTTGTGTTTTCCCACATGTCGGCTGTTAATAAAAACAGAATAATAAACAGAGACCTGATTTCCTTGTGGTTTGTTCGACTGGAAATCTAAATTGCACCACACTGAACATACCTAGTTTTAAAATATCTGGCAGGAGATGTTTTTTGGTGGGTTTCAATGGAAGTTCCTAGAATTATTTATTTATTTATTTACAATAGATTTATATACAGCCCCGATCAATAGACTCTGGGCAGAATTGCAGCCCATCAAACCTGCACACCTGTAGGCTTTGACCCACAAGGAAGGGGTTTTGACTTTTTTCATTGACTTCTTCAGCTTTTTATTTCCTGTTGTAAAGAAAAGGAAGAAAAGTTGCTGTAGTGTTTCAGTTCTTTTCAAATGTAATGAGCCAGGATTCTTTTGTGTTCATGTCATTTAACCTCCTTTTATATTCCTTTTGTTAAGAAAGATTAGTTTCAATGTGAAATTGGAAAGTTGTGAATAAATCTGACAGCAGCAGTTAAATTCAGGGACTAGGATCCTATGGGGGAATTCCAGCAAGAGTAGATCCATTGACAACACTTAAGTAAATCCCCTTAGTTTAATGGGCCTACTCTAGCTAGGAATAGTCAGTGGGTTTTTGATCACAGCGGTTGACTTTTGTGTAATTAACACTGATGTAAATCATATGGGTCTTTACTCTAGCTAGGAATTATCCACAAGTTTCTGATTATAGTGTTTGCCCTTAGAAGGTCAAATAATAAAGATGAAGCTAAAGTACTTTGGACATCAAATGAGAAGAGAAGATTCACTTGAGAAAGCCTTGATGCTTGGAAAGGTTGAGGGCAAAAGAAAAGGGGAAGGTGGCCAAAAATGAGATGGCTAGATGGTATTGTAGAGACAATGGGCACAGAGCTGAGCGAGTTGAGGGGGATGGTGGAGGACAGAAGTGCCTGGCAGACAGTGGTCCATGGGGTCACATGGGGTCAGAATCAACTGTGCGACTGAACAACAAAACTTTAGCATCACTTGAGCCTTAGCATGTGTGTTAGTTGAGACCAGTGGTTCCCAACATGGGGCCCACGCCCCACAGGGGGACTTCAACTCCCAGAAGCCTCAGTCTATTGGCTAATCAGTGATTTGGGGAATTGACTTCGCCTTTTTGGAATTGACGTCCAAAAACCAAAGGTTGCAATAAAGGTAAAGGTTGCCCTTGCTTGAAAGCTAGTCATACCTGACTCTAGGGTTCAGTGCTCATCTCTGTTTAGAGCCAAAGAGCCAGCACTGTCTACATTTTCAGACGTTTCCATGGACATGTGGCAGGCAGTGCCTATACACTGAAGTGCACGGAATGCAGTTTACCTTCCCACTAAAGTGGTCCCTATTTATCTACTAGTAATTTCTTGCTTTCAGACTGCTAGGTTGGCAGGAGCTGGGACAGAGACAGGCTCTCATTCCTTCATGCAGTACTCGGGTTTTGAACTGCTGACCTTCCGCCTCCCAGTCAGTGTCTTAACCACTTGAGTTACTGCAGTCACTGCGAGTCTAAACCAAGAGCTACCAGTCCGTCAGTCAACTGGGAGCAGCAGAAGCACCTTGGAGCATGGCAACAACCTCCTCAGAAATGCTGGAGGTTGGCAAGCAGAGGGCCCTTGGTTGGATGGATGGAGTCCTGCCTCAGGTGAGGCAAGTTGATCTGGCCGGCCTCGCCCCAGAGAGGCCATTCTGGAGGGATTTAAAGAGGAGAGGCTGCAGTAGTTTCAAAGCAAGTGCTTGGGGAAGGAGAAATATCATGAAGGCCAGGCAGGCCGTAGTTTTGTGCTGCTGCTTCCTCCTCCTCCTCCTCCTTTGGAGTGGGGAACAGGTCTCTGCTGTGAAAGGGGTCAACCTCTGCCCAGTCTGGAAATACAGCAAAGAGGCCTTCCAGTGTCCGCAGTGGTGTGCCAGGGAAGATGCCAGGTACTGCTGCCACACCTGCCACCTGCCCTTCTGCTGCCCGAGGACAGAGACCCACCTGGACTGGCACCGGGGCCGTCGTGCCCTTCCCAAAGAGGCCAGTGCTATCCCTGCCCCACCAACCACCTCATCGGTGACCAATCCAAACTCTGACAGTAAGTGCCATTCCTGGTCCTGGGGAAATGTCTAGGGCAGACGTCTGTTCCTTGAGTTGTGAAAGGAGGCTGTTGGTCTGTTGAGTTGCAAATTTGGCTCACCTGGGGACTTCTCTTCAGCATGCTGGTTGGGGAGGATGGGTATTGTAGTCTAACAGAGCAGGAGGACTTGAGTTTGGGAGGGCGTGGGGGGGGGGGTTTTGGCCAATACAATATTGCCTGTGGCCAAGCCATCATGGCTCACCAGAGAGAAAAAGTCCTAAATTGGAAGAGTTTGAGGTTTAGCTGGGCTCAGTGTCACCTGTCTACCTGTTCAGGTAAGAAAGTGGTTGAGTAGAGATAGGGAATTTGATTCCCAACTGGGCCACTTGGGAGATGATCCAGCCAAAGTAGCCTTGTGGAAGCTACACAATCCCAGGACACCCCCTAGAAAAATGGAAGGGTACTTCTGAATACTCCTTGTTTAGAAAACCCTGAAAAGGGTTGCTGTCAGTCAGCTGTTTGAGACCCATATGTGGTGAAACTGGGTGAGCTCCTGTCATCTGCCCCAGCTTCTGCCAACCCAGCAGTTCAAAGCAAGAAATTGCAAGTAGATAACCATGTACTGCTAGGGCGGGAGAGGTAACAGTGTTCTAGTCATGCCTGCCATATGATCACGGAAACATATGCAGACGGAGATAGTGCTGGTCCTTTGGCTTTCAACAGAGATGAGCACCAAACACTAGAGCTTGACGTGACTGGCTTTTGAGCAAAGAAAACCTTGATGAAGTTATGTAGAGCTCCCAGAATGGGGAACTTTGGGATGTCGAGTCCTCGTGGCACACTAGGTGGAAAATGCTTTGCTGCTTCCCCTTATTTTCATGTCTGTTTTCTGTTTCCAGGGTGGACCACTTTTCTCCCTCTCATTGTTATTCTCTTCACCATCATCACCTTTGGGTTACTCTTCAGCTGTTGCAAGAAGAGGTACCAGCGTTGGCGAAGGGCTCTCCGGATGGCAGACGTATACAGGAACTGGAATGCTGCTCCTTACCCGCCTCTTCGCCAGCAGCAGTATCTCTTCCTTGGTTCCTCTCCTCCTCCCTACGCTGAAGATCCACCCCAATACACTGCAGAGGACCCACAGAGGGACATCACTCTACCCACTCCGTCCCCAGCAGTGGGCTTTCATTGCGTAAGAGTCGAGGAGGACCAGGAAGGTGAAGTCACCCTCCACCATCTGGTCCACCACCAAGATGTTCCTGGTCTACCTTCAGAGGCTCCCTTGGGAAGGGAAACATCGGTATAACTGTGATATGAAGGAGAGATCCATTTCCGAGACTTGATTGGAGGGAAATAGCAACTTGATGCTACAGCTGCATCTTATGGCACCTTGGGAATAGTGGTTTGAGAAGGCAATGTGGCTTTCTTAGATAAGCAGGGTTTTTCAAACATGGCTCTCCAGGTGTCCGTGGACTTCAATTCCCAGAAGCCCAAGTCTCCACACCTACTGATCAAGGCTTCTGAGAATTGAAGTCCATGGACATCTGGAGAGCCATGTTTCCTGACACCTGTCCCAGACCTAGAACACTGATGGCCAACTTTGGCACTCCAAGTGTTCTTGGATTTCAATGATGAGAAGCCCAAATCAGTACACCTGCAGAACAGGATTTCTGAAGACTGAAGTCCACAAACATCAGGAGTGCCCAGGTTGGCTATTGCTGACCTAGAGGAATAGAAAAGAGATCTCTACAGTGAAATCTAAGTCCCTCCCCAAACTACAAATCCCATGATTCCCTTGAACGGAGCCAAAGCCACTAAACTGACTAAATGTTGTAGTGTGGATCCATTCCAAGAATGGTAGTTGTCCTTAGTTCCATGGTCCTTGAATCCAGGAGGTATGCAAAATTGTTTTTGTTGACGCTTTTAAAGAGTATTCATGGGCAATACTGACTACTTGAGTGAGCATGTTGATTGCATCCCACCTGGACATTTTGAAAGATTCGAAAGAGTACATAAATGCTCACTGGCCCCTTTCCACGTTCCAGTTGATGTAGTTGTGCGGGATATAGTTATCCAGCTGCACTGTAGCTTGTTGGGGATTTTCAGGCAATGTGATGCTTTACTTTCAAACAAGAAAATGCACCAGGACCACCTGTTCTCCAATTGAGATTGCAAGCAATGAGTCTAAAGCCCGGTGGGTTGGACAGACAGTCCACCTGGCATCGGGAACAAAGTTTCTCCCAGTCCAGTGATGGCCAAGCTTGGCCCTCCAAGTGTTCTTGGACTTCAATTCCCAGAAGCCCAAATCAGTACTCCTGCTGATCAAGGCTTCTGTGAATTGAAGTTTAAGAATATCTGTAGTGCCAAGTGTTGCCATTACTGTGGACTGAGTCCATGAAGAAGACATCAGCTTGAAAATTGAAGTGAACAGGCCCAAATCCCTAGACCTGCCATAGGCATGATGTTAACCCCTTTACTGCAAGGTCTCCTTTACCTGTGAGTAATTTTTATCTGAGCACCTGTTCTTCCTTCCACTGGCATATATGACAAAGGCACAGAAGTCTACATACACATTTGACCCTAATTCACTTTTGATGTTGTAAATAAAATTTAAATATTGTATTACCTGACTCCAAAGCCCTAAAAAATGCCCCACTTTTTTTTTTTAAAAGACCTGTCATATTTGGCGTCTCAATGAAATATTTCTTGGATACGAGGTACTGGGTTTTTAAATATATATTTTTAAAGATGTGGTAATAAGTGTATGTTTCTACTCATTAATAAAGATTATATACATGGTCAATCTTTGGTGATGTTGCCTTTAAGAGTGTACATTAATGCAATTGACTGCGTGTCCAACATATTGATTGCTTCTCATAATGGACATCTGTAACAATATGGAACAATACAGAGGTATTCACAACCCTTGGTAAACATGTGTAAAGGTAAAGGTCACCCTTGCTCAAAAGTCAGCCATATCTGACTCTAGGGCTCAGTGCTCATCTCCATTTATAGCCAAACAGCCAGTGCTGTCTGCATTTGCTAATGTTTCCATTGACATGTGGCAGGTATGACTAGACACCAGAGTGCAATGAATGCTGTTTACCTTCCCACCAAAGTAGCACCTATTTATCTATTTGCAAACTCTTGCTTTCAAACTGCTAGGTTGGCAGGAGCTGGGACAGACAGTGGGACATCACTCCATTGTGCAGCACTCAGGCCTCGAACTGCTGACCTGCCGACTTTCTGGTTGTCAAGCTCAGCATCTTAACCACTAAGCCACCACAGTCCCATGCATACCTAATTATGAATAAACTATATTGTAGGTTAGTAAGTGGTGGATTGTGACACTGCAATGCAGAAGCCCAATGGAAGACCACTGCATTATATTGTCCCCAGGGCACTCTTCATGGCTGATCGTCATGAGGAGTGCCAATATTTGGAATCGGATATGGCACACGAAGAAGAACTGAGCTCCTAAACAAATCCTGTGAATTCTGTACTGTTAGAGGTCAAAGAACAAGAGTTCTGCATGAATTCTGTTTCAATAAGTCCCCCAGTATCCAAGTATCTCTCTAGACTAATAGCCAAGAAGATTCCACTGGGTTGATGGAGCAGAAACTCTACATTGCTTCATTGGTGCATGAAGTTGCTTCTGTTGTCTCTAGCATCCTGAAACATAACCTTGCCATGCATCTGGTTGCACATACAGTTGTGACCCCAGATGTGCAACAGCTGCACTATATTCTTCATTGGCATGGTATTTCATAATAGGGTTGCGACTCTCAAGTCAGCTGGCTCAGAGCCAGGAAGAGCTTTATGGAAAGAACAAACCCAACCAAGGTAGTAAAGTTAAAGGTCGCCCTAGCTCGAAAGCCAGTCGTATCCAATTCTATGGTTCAGTGCTCCTCTATGTTTATAGCCAAAGAGCCAGCACTCTTTGCATCTACAGACATTTCTATGGACACGTGGCAGGCATGCCTCAACACAGGAGTGCACGGAACACTGTTTACCTTCCCACCGAAGATGTCTCTGTTTATCTACTTGCAATTTCTTGCCTTCAGACTGCTAAGTTGGCAGGAGCTATGTCAAAGATGGGAGCTCACTCTATCATGCTGTATCCAGGAATCAAACTCCAACCTTCCAGTCAGTGAGTTCAGCGTCTTAACCACTTGAGCCACCTCAGTCCCTTCTTGAAGGTACACAAGAGCAAAAGCAAATTAGAAGTTGGAGGAAGGAACTCAATGGGCAAGGAACAACATTAAAGGAGGGAACTCAACCTCCCTTACGTCACTCGTAGGACCCTGAATAGGCTGAGAGTCAGAGTCTCTAAATGCAAGACCAACAGGCTCAAGTGGGGGTTCTTGGCAGACTACAACACACTGTGCAAATGTGGAGAGATACGGGATCAGGCGCATTTACTGGTCTGCTGATTGTTGCTAGAAACCTGCACCAAGGAGGACTTGAGTTTGGGCAATGACAAAGCCAAGAAAGTGGTTTCATTTTGGCAGTCCAGAGTTTGATTTGGACATAAAAGAAGAAGAACTGGACAGTTAGCAGCTCTTGGATCTGGCTTGTAATGTGGCAAAAGAAGAAAAACTGATGGTACAAAATCTACACTATAGGAAGTTTCCCCCCTATTGAAATACAAACCCAGTGTGTTGTGATGGAAAGAGTGATGGAATAAGGTCTCAGGAAACCTGGGTTCGAATCCCACCCACTCCTAGGGAAGAGGAACTGATAAAACCACCACTTCAATACCTCACTTATCTTGAAAGCACTGTTGAGGTTGCTCAGAAGCGTAGCGTGCCTTGGCGGGGCCCCTTATAAAAAATTTTTGGGGGG
This sequence comes from Furcifer pardalis, assembly GCA_030440675.1. NCBI lineage: Eukaryota > Metazoa > Chordata > Lepidosauria > Squamata > Chamaeleonidae > Furcifer > Furcifer pardalis. Next base: position 15,244,336 of record CP126899.1, read on the forward strand.
CCCTTAGGAAGGGTAAAGATTTCTCACAAAAGAAAAAAAATTGCATAAAATTAAAAGAAATATTTTTTCATCATAATTAAAATTTGGGAAGTTTTTATTAATTTTTGCTTACGCACGTTGGGGACCCCCATGCCCCCCCCCCCGTATAATTGATATGGCAGATACGGCGGTAGCTACACCCCTGCTATAAATTGACTTGCAGGAACATAATCCTAAAATACAGTTTTCCTGCACTAGAAAGAAATTCCACATAAGGAATATATTTTCTTATTCTGTGACATATTTATTCAGTTTTCTTCACACCCTTTTGAGTAAATTATAGGCTATGATCCAGCAGGAATTTCTGCCTCAATGTGGCTCAATTGGATCATTACAGGTGAAGCTATTTGGGCCTACTGCCAGGAGAAGGAGAATATGCATGTCTGGCCAGTTTATCCTGCTATTGTCATAGAGTAGACCCTACTGCCAGCGACTCAGTGCCAAGTGTGAGGAAGTGGTTAACTAACCTGAGAAACCTGAGGACTAATGACCTTGGGTGCCAAAGTCCACAGGGAAGGGTGATGATGGGCCCCAAGTGGATTAAATGGTCCCCTTTGAATCCATCTTGATGGAAGGCAGCAGCTTCATCCATCCTGGCCTGGGGCTGAAGAGGGCTTTACATGTCAAAAGGGCTCAGGACCAGAAAGGGGCTCACGGAACTGGATCAGTGGTACTATGGGGGTCATGCTACAATGTGGATGGCAGATGGAAAGCCACTGCATTATATTCTCAGGACAGTCTTCATGTCTGATCACCACCATGAAGATCCCCAATATCCAGAATCAGATACAGCACAAGAAGTAGAAGAACAGATGAAGCTATTTGGGTCTATACCTGAGAGAAGAAAATCCTTGTTGCTAGATGGGTGGGGATGGGGGCAGAGCAGCTGCAGCTAATTGCCTTCTGTGGCTTTATCAAGAAAATTATAGCATTCTCCTGTGTTTGTTTAGAAGGGAGAGATATTGGGTCTGGTCTTGCATTTAAGAGCTGCTTAGAGGCTGGGTTAGTAGTGGAACAGGAGTATGCTTTGACATAGTTTAACTGGACAAAGCAAGGACCACATTGGTGGGGATCCATTGTTTAACATGCGTGTTCCAGAGTGGGTTGTGCTATGGGGTCTGATCCTGCTGTGGACTCACGGACACACTTCTTGGAGCGAGGAGGAGAAGGGCGATTGGTGTGCCTACTGGCCCCATGGCAGGGAGTCTCCGATCAGGATATTCCGGTGTCCTTTCCCCCATGATGCTGCGGATGACAAGTTTTGTTGTGGAACCTGTTCCTTGCCCTACTGTTGTCCTGTCAAGAGTGCCCGTGTGACTGAGGACTGGTGCCACCACTTGGACCCATGGAAAGCCAGCTTCAGCCCTGCCCCCAAATCCATTAATGGTAATATGCTTTGCTTTTAGCACATCAACATCCAGGAATTGAACTTGGGGGTGTCTGGGAGTGTTGGTACTTCTATTTGCCCCCCTATCTCGTTAAGCTTGTGGACTGTTATTATTTGTGTTGAGAATCAATAGCCTGGCATTTAATTAGTTCTATCAACAGTTGGAGAGCCCAAAGGTTGAGGCATCTGGCTACACAATCAGTTTGAAGTTTGATTCCCCATTGGGCTCCCTTATCATGGGTTGGACTGGATGATTCCTAGGATCCCTTCCAGATCTATATTTTGTTATTGTTGTTGTAGGGACCACAGGGGATTTATAACTGTAATTTAGCTCTAAGTTGTTTCCCTTGCCTATAGTTGGTTTTGATAGGGTGGGTTGGAGAGTCCTGGAAGTTGTAGCCTCCAAACTTCAATTATTATCAGATGTTTGTCTTCGGCTTTTCTGGCATTTGGATATCACAAAGTTCCCTTTCTGGAGCACCAGCTCTCATTGCCTGCAGTGGTTAAGGGGTTCTGGGTTGCTGGTTGGGTGAGGTATAAATAAAATAAATCAAAACTGATTAGTCCAATGAAGTGAAATTCCACCGGCCCTTTAGCACAGGAGTTCTCAACCTTTTAAAGCCAGGGGCCATTAGGTCACTCTCCCTCAGACAGCTTCAGGGGCCGGACAGCCATTTTGCCCTTCTTCCACCATGTGGCACTTCTGGGTATGCTGGATGTGGTGGCGGGTCATTTGGATCAAAGGGACTGAAGGAAACAAGACATCAAATCAAATTTTATTTACACATGAAATGGCCTATGGGACACAGGTTGAGAGTCCCAGCTTTAGCATGATCCCTTCCTCCTATGGAGGCTCCTTTGCAAAGTGTCTTTCCCCACCTGCACCCCACCCCATATTTCAAAATGATTTTTTCTAAATGCCTGGTGTACTTCCTGGGATTCTTTTTACTTTGGTTTTCTTCTTCTTCAAGTGCTGCATCAGATTCCGAATATTGGCGGTCCTCATGGGGATCAGCCATGAAGATTGTCCCGGGAACCATATAATGCAGGGGCTTTCCATTTGCTTTCTGCATTGTAGCATGACCCTTGTACCACTGATCCAGTTCTGTGAGTCAGTTTCTGGCCCTGAGTCCTTTTGGTGCACAAAGACCATCTCAGCCCCAGGCCAGGATGGATGAAGCTGCTGCCCTCCATCAAGATGGATTCAAGGGGGACCATTTAATCCACTTGGGGACCATCACCCACCCCTGTGGATTTCTCCACCCAAGGCTGTTAGTCCTCAGGGTTGTCAGGTTACTTAACCACCACCTGACAACTGGCATTGTGTCACTGGCAGTAGGGTCTACTCTATGATCATAGAAAGATAACCTGGCCAGGCTTGCACTTTGGTATATAGGGGGTGCAAATGAATTGGGATAGGGGAAGTAACTGCTGTTTAAGTAAACTCAGAAAGAGCCTCCTCAAAGATTGTGTTATTTTTGAACCACAATTGGGTTCAAGGTGTTGCTACCTTGTGTTGCCGGTTAATCTTTCTCACACTAGGTCAGGCGAAAGGAACTGCAGAACGAACTCCCCAAAAGGTGCCTTCATTTTGGCAGTTTCATTTCTGGCCTAGACACAGAAGAAGAAATAAACAGACGATGAGGTCTACTCTTGCGCAGGTATAGGAGGAAGTTGATGCATTACTCAATAGAAAGACAGGAAAAAGAGAGGACACAGATTCATGTTAGAAGGTCTGTAACCATTACTGATGGGACTGTGGTGGTTCAAGTGGTTTAGATGCTGAACTTGAAGACTGGAAGGTTGATAGGTCAGCAATTTGAGACCCAAGTACTGCATGACAGAGTGAGCTCCTCTGTCCCAGCTCCTGACAACTTAGCAGTTCAAAAGCAAGGAATTGCTAGTAGATGAATAGGGACCACTTTGGTGGGAAAGTAAACAGCATTCCATGTCTAAACATGTCTTCAATAAGATCATGGAAACGTCTGCAGACACAGCTCTTTGGCTATAAATGGAGATGAGCACTGCACTCTAGAGTCGGATATGACTGGCTTTTGAGCAAGGGCAGCCTTGACCTTTAACCTTTACTGTCTGTCCTTCTGTTTCTAGATTTTCAATCCCTGGTTTTGACCATCTTTTTGGTGTCCGGATGTGGGTTCCTTTTGATGTTTATCTTCTGCTGGAGAAGGAATTCCAACTACCATTGGCATCCAGAAATGCTCAACAGTGGAAACATGGATTGGCTGCACTGGAGGGGGATTCACCCCCCTTCTCCACCACTCCCCGCACGACCTCTTCCACCCACACCCCCACGACCTCCTCCGCCACCCCCCATGCGACCTCTTCCACCTTACAATGGGGAGCCGCCACCACCTTACAGAGCCCAGGCATCACCTACTCCATCTCCTGTACATATCCATTATATGAATTGTGGAAACTTAGAAGAAATTGAGATGGGACCTCTTGTGCACAGAAATGTATCCACTCATGGTTTGGATCCTGCCTTGGAAGCAGAGACCATAGACCTGTGATTGGCAGAGAAGAAGAGCTTCACCAGTAATAGCCCAAATGCTGTGATGGCCAACCTGGACACTCCAAATGTTCTTGGACTTCAATTCCCAGAAGCCCAAGTCAACACACCTGCTGAACAGGGCTACTGGGAATTGAAATCCAAGAACATTTGGAGTGTCCAGGTTGGCCATCATTGCCTTAATGCATGAAAGTCTGGAATCTGGGAAAGTCTCTGGAATTACTTTTAGTAGTGCCTTTTTAATTAAATTGACTACTTATCTGACATGGAAGCCCCACCAATAGGATCTTGACCAACTGTGACCATGCACAATGCAGATGATGGTGGTGGCCAACCTTGGCACTCCAACTGTTCTTGAACTTCAATTCCCAGAAGCCCTGATCAGGAGTGCTGGCTTGGGCTTCTGGGAATTGAACTCCAAGAACATCTGGAGTGCCAAGGTTCACCATCACTGCTCTAGAAGCTACTGATTCTGCAAAAAGTACAGCAGGAACTTCTCCAAACTCAAGTCTGCAGTATTTGCTGACCACAGGACCTCTCAGCCCTTCTGAGGTTCTGACTTCCATTGTCTCCAACTTTCTCCATGTTGGTTTGTGGGCAAAGACAGTTCAATGTCCAGATCCTTTATAGGCCATTGACTTTGTTCTAAGGGACGGGACTTTGTCATGGAGTTACTTAGGCCTTTTTAAATGTGAGAATTGTGTATTGGCTTATGTATGTTACCCAAAGAGGCAAAAGGATGCTTCGGGAATGTAATGGTTCTTGAGTTGCTTGAAGCTGTCTCTCTTTTTAAAAAGAACACATTGCTATTTCATGTTTCTAAATGTCTGGATCAAATCGTTAATAAAGATGGCATATTAAGTTGGTATCTTGGCCGCATTCAGAAATTTGATCAACATCTTTTGAGGTTCTGTCTTCGGATCGATCTGGAAAGACTGCATGACCAGGGTATGGGGCCTGATTGTTGTTGTTCAGTCATACAGTCGATTCTGACCCTTTGCAACCCCATGGACCATTCCCCACCTCCAGGCACCTCTGTCCTCCACCTTCCTCCTACTACTTCTTCCCCATCTATTTTCCAGGGACTGATAGGGCCTGTTACCATTATCTTGGTTTTCTTGATGTTGAGTCTCAAGCCAGCTTTTGCCCTCTCCTCTTTCAACCTAAGCAGGATTTTCTTTAGGTCTGTGTAATTTGATACAACCAAGAGTTGCATTCCCTGATCTCTAAAGATCTGGCATCACATAAACACACTTATATGGACTTGAGGAAGGATTTGGTTAGATGGGTTCAAAATTGTATGGGGACAGGTGGAGCACCAGTCTGTGTGCCCTTATTAAGACACAGAGCAGAGTGAGATTGGGAAAGCTAGACATGGAATGCAATAAGTCTCCTTAATTATTTTTGTCCACTTGAAGCATGGAATACCAGTCTTTTAGCTGCCAGATTAATTTTGATTTCACCTCCAGAACCGCTGAAAATTGTCTGTAGTTGTTGACGCTCCTAGGAACTGAAATCCAAACTATTGGGCTTTCGAGCAAGGGAAACCTTGATCTTTACTATGGCTGAAGGGCTCAGTGGTTTACCTTTTTGTTGTTGTTGTTCAGTTGCACAGTCAATTCCGACCCTCTGCGACCCCATGGGCCACTGTCCGCCAGGCACTCCTGTCCTCCACCATCCCCCTCATCTCACTCAGCTCTGTGCCCATTCTGTCTACAATAACATCTAGCCATCTCATCTTGGGCCAGCCCCTTCTTCTTTTACCCTCGACCTTTCCAAGCATCAAGGCTTTCTCAAGTGAATCCTCTCTTCTCATTTGATGTCCAAAGTACTTTAGCTTCATCTTTATTATTTGACCTTCTAAGGAGCAGTCAGGGGTGATTTCTTCTAAGATTGACCTATTTGTTCTCCTCGCTGTCCAGGGGACTCTCAAAACCCTTCTCCAACACCACATCTCAAAGGCGTCTATTCTTCTGCGCTCAGCTTTCCTAATGGTCCAGGTCTCACAACCATACATTGTCACAGGGAATACCATTGCTTTGACTATGCGAATTTTTGTTTTCAATGTGATGTCTCTACTTTTCACTATGCTCCCCAGGTTTCTCATCAGAGTTCGATTCTCCACTGTGCCTCCTAAGAGAAAAGCCAGAGAAGACACTGGGTTAGCGACAGAGGGACGGGTAAGCCACATCTGTATAATACAGAACTGAGTGCCTGCAATGATTAAGTGGCTAAGACACTGACTGGAAGGCAGGAGGTCAGCAGGTTTGAAACCCGAGTACTGCAGGACAGAATGAGCTCCTGTCTTTGTCCCAGCTCCTGCCAACCTAGCAGTTCAAAAGCAAGAAATTGCAAGTAGATAAATAGGGACCACTTTGGTGGGAAGTTAAACAGCATTCCATGAGCTCCAGTGTCTAGTCATACCTGCCACATGACCACAGAAACATCTGCAGAAGCAGACAGTACTGGCTCTTTGGCTTTGAAACAGAGAGGAGCACTGAACCTAGAGTCAGATACAACTGGCTTTTGAGCAAAGATGACCTTTACCTTTAATGATTATCTAGAGTTCAGGAACCAGGATAGCTGCTTTAGAAATGATTGGAAACCTGAGGGTGAATTCCTAGCACTTCTTCTTCCATGTCTAGGTCAGACGTAAAACTGCCAAAATGAAGGCACCCTTTGGTGAATTCATTCCCCAGTTCCTTTTGCCTGACCTAGTGTGAGAAAGGCAACCTGGCAACACAATGTAGCTATTGCCAAGGCACCTCTGATAGTGGTTCAAAAAAAAAAAAATTGCCACAGTGTTCCAGGAGGCCTTTTCTGTGCTACTAAAAGACTTTCCCTGTCTTTTGGGTAAGGGAAGGTGAGTTTTCCCATTTCTCCAGCCCCATTTCTTTCCCCTTTGGCATAGTTTCCAGCCCATCTCACTTGCACAGAGAAATCACCTACTGACATTGGCAAGAACATCCTCTCTGCATCTCTCTGTCCCAAAGGCCAGGAAAGATTTTGCAGCAGAGGTCAACAAAGCCTATACTCTGCCTTTTCCAATCTCTGCTCCCTCCTCCTTTCTTGTCCCAGACTGCTATTCTCAAGGCCACCTTTACCCCACCTTCAACTTCCTTTCTTGTCTCCTTAAAGAGCCAGCCTCTCCCTCAACAGTCTACCCACTTCAACTATCCATTTATTTCTTCTTCAAGTGCCATTGCATTCCAAATATGGGCCATCCTAGTGGCAATCAGCCATGAAGATTGCCTTGGGAACCATATAATGTAGTGACCTTCCATTGGTCTTCCGCTTTGCAGTGATCCAGTACTGTGAGTCACCTTCTGGTCCTGAGCCCTTTTGGTACACAAAGTCCTCCTCAGCCCCAGGCCAGGATGGATGAAGCTGCTGCCCTCCATCAAGGTGGATTCAAGGGGGACCATTTAATCCACTTGGGGACCATCACCCACCTCTGTGGATTTCACCACTCAAGGCCCTTAGACCTCAGGTTGGTCAGGTTAGTTAACCTTAACCACTGCCTGATGTTAAGTCAATGTCAGTGGCAGTAGGTTCTCCTTTATTACCATAGCAGGATAACCTGGCCAGACTTTCCCAGCTTTCTTTAGAGTCAGTTTTCCTGGCATGCCCTGGCATGCCCCAATAATGCTGTGTACTTAAAGCTAAGGGGAATCATCTGAAGCCATCAGCCTAGATGGGGTGGGGCCATAAAAAACCACTGGTTTCACCCCTGTCTAGCAGGTAAAGAATTTTCCCCAGGTGTAGCAAAGTACCTGGTCAGGTCATCCACCTGGTCAGCACCTGGCCAGATCATCTTGCTATGGTAATAGAGTAGACCCTACTGCTAGTGTCTCAATGCTGAGTATCACACATTAACCAGACCACCCTGAGGACTAATGGCTTTGGGTGATGAATTCCACACGGAAGGGTGACAATGGTCTCCAAGTGGATTAAATGGTCCCACTTGAATCCATCATGAAGGAGGGCAGCAGCTTCATCCATCCTAGCCTGGGGCTGAGGAGGACTTTGTGTGGATGGTATGATGGGAGTCACGGTTCAATTGGGAAGGCAGATGTAAGGCCACTACATTATATTCTCAGGACCGTCTTCATGGCTGAAGGCCATGAGGATCGCCAATATTTGGATTCTGATATGGCAGAAGCAGAAGAGTAGCAAGCAAGCTTCCTGATCTCACGTCCATCCTGCTCCAGGTTTCAGGTGAGCTCAAGAGCACCCAGCTACGGTTGGAGAGGGGGTGGGTTGCGTTTCCCACCCACAATATAGTGTCATGTGTGTAACTCCACTCTGCTAGGCAATCGACTCAGCATTGCGGTGCAGGGCCATCGAAGTACACATACACACCTGTTGGAGATGTTAGACTTGACCTACAAACTCTCAGATAAATATAGCAATAAAAGGGCCAGAATGTTTTTCTTTTCTTCCTTTATTTAGCAATAGCAATTCCACTTCTATACAGTTTGAAAGCAAGAAATTGCAAGTAGATAAACAGGGACCACTTCATTGGGAAGGTAAAAAGAGTTCTGTGCTCTCCGGTGTCTAGCCATGCTTGTCACATGACCTTGGAAAGGTCTTCAGAAGAAGACAGCACTGGCTCTTCGGCTTTGAAACAGAGATGAGTATTGAACCCTAGAGTTGGATACGACAGGCTTCTGAGCAAGGGAAACCTTTACCTATTCCTTTACCCTCTCTCCATACCTCTTATTAGTGGCCTCTCTGGGAGGTTCACAAATTAATGAGCATTTTGTTGTCGTCCCCCCCCCCAACATGCTGGGTCTTCATTTTACCAACCTCGGAAGGATGGAAGAGGATGAGTCAACCTTGAGTCCCGGTTAGGACCACCTTTTGGTTGAAGGACAGCGGTTTAACCCTTTGCACCACCAAAGTTCAACGAGGATAGGTTGCTTATCTGTAACTGTAGTTCTTCTTCGGCTTCTTTTGCAGGATCGGGGCCAAGCCAGCCCCGATCCAGGAGAGATCCTCTTCCCTGGAGTATAAAAACCAGCCGCTGGGGACTCTCCGGGGTGGCTCCTATCCCGAAAGCTGGGCAGGTACCCTCGAACAGATCGGGATCGCGGGCTCCCATGGGCGCCACTGTGAGGACTCTTCTTCTGGGTCTCTTCTGCCTCCTCTTGGCCCCGGCGGGGGCTTCGCAGGAAAGCGAAATCTGTCTGGGCTTCCCTCCTTTCCACTGCCCGCAGGAGTCCGGCGGGACGGGCGGACGGTTTTGCTGCGGGTCTTGCCTGGCGCCCTACTGCTGCGACTCCGAGGAGGCCCGCCTGGATCTGAACAAATGCCTCCGTGCCTGGAGGATGCTGGAATCCTGCGTCCGAATCTTCACGAACCTTCGTGTCTTGCAAGACCTGGAGACCATCCCCACCATCGAGTCCCATATCCGAAAAGGGAGGGCCAGGACTGGAGACACCACGCCGCCTCCTCGCGGACCTGGGCCAAGTATGAGAGAGCGATCGGTGGGGGGTAGGTGGGTGGGTGCAGGAGTTAAAGTGCTGTCCTGAAACCAAAAGGGCGTGAGTTCGATCCTGACCAGGAATCAGGGTTGACTCAGCCTTCCGCCCTTCCTAGGTCGGCAAATTGAGTCCCAAGCCTGTTGGGGCAAAATGCTAATTAATTTGTGAACCGCCCAGAGGCCACTAAACGCTATGGATAAAGTGTCTTTTTTGGGGGGGGGGGAGTATAAACACTATGGATAAAGTGTTCTCAAAGGAGGCCAGATAAGCCTGATTTGGGGAACGCCAGTGGCTTAACTTTTCATTTCTGGTTTCATAACGGGTTTGGGTGGGGTGGGTGGAGCCTGAAATTAAGGAGCGGAAATCTTCTTTCTCCGCAACTTCTTCCAAACTGGATCCCGGCAGAGACCTTGGGAGCATAGCGTTAGAAGCGAGACGGTTCAGCGAGCTGCATTGCAGGTAGAAACTAATGATGGTTTTTGGGGCTTAAACTATATCAATTCCTCCAGCACCCGATGAGGTAATGGATGAAGTGAAGGAGAAACTAGATTAATAGCAATTACACGTTCATACCGCCCCATACAGGACTGCAGTGGCTTAGCCAGTGGTTAAGACGCTGAACTTGACGACCGGAAGGTTGGAAGATCAGCAGTTTGAGACGTGAGTGCTGCATGATGGTGTGAGCATCTGTCTAGCAGCTTGAAACCAAGAAATTGCGAGTAGATAAATAAGTACCACTTTGATGGGAAAGGTAAACAGAGTTCCACACCCCGCAATGCCCATGGAAACACCTTCAGGCGGCGCAGGCTCTTTGGCTGTGACCAGAGATGAGCACCAAACCCAAGAGTTGGATATGACTGGCTTTCTAGCAAGGGTGACCTTTACTGCCCCATAACGTTTAGTGCGCACTCTGGTCAGTTCACAATGTAGATAACATTTCTGTCTGCAACATGTTGGGTCCTCAAAGTGACCAACCTCTGAAGGATGGGAGAGGCTGGGTCAAATTTACACCGTTTCGGCTGCAGGACAGCCGTTGAACCGCTCTGCCACAAGGACTGTCTGATAATGTAAAACAGGGGAGGTTTGAGGAGAGGGGGGGTTGGTTGGTCTGTCTGTCTGTCTTGAAGAGGCAACTAAGAGCCCTTGGCTTTACAAAAGCCCTGCTCTTTCTTTATTGCTATGGGGAGCTCCAGCTGAACTGGTTCTGGGCAGGGCCTTGACCAATGCCTGCCCTTAGAAATGTCTGGTTGCTTTATTGAGATGGTGGGTAGAAAAGTCAGATCTGTGTCTCTGGATGTGGAGAAATTAATGGCAGCACTTTCTTTTCTTTCTAGCTCTGGACTCTCTGGGAGGTTCACAAGTTGGGTTAGCCGTCCTTCTCCATGTGCTAATAGTTACCCTAATTCTCCTTATCATCGTGTGTTGTCGTTACTGCTGCCGTTACTTTGGGAATGGTGCCCCAGCCTCCTTTCCTATGGTGGTGCTCTCTGACCCTGAGACTTCAGACTCTAGCTCTCTGTTAAAGGTCTATAACCCTGCTCAGCCTTACGAAGAAGGGCCCCCTCTACCCCTTTGCAATCAAGAGGATCCTTCCAACATCTCTCGCCGAGAGGACCGGGCTACTGCACTGACACGGAAACGGGTACATTGGTTGGATGAGGCAGTTACACAATCTCCCACGACTTCTGGGGCTACATCAGGTACTGCCTCGTGTGTGTTTTAAGCTCTTCCTAGAAAATACACAGGAATTGTATGGCTGTTTTTGCTTGTGAAACCAATGTATGATTCCCTGTGCCCCATTCTTTTAGGATTCAAGAAGCTGCTTCCAACACCGACACTTATCAAGTGCATATTTTTCAAATAAATGTATGTGTATCACTGAGATGGTAATAAAAGTCCTGCATTCATGAAGTGGTTCTCTTTGTCTGTCACTCTACCACTATAGTCTAAAGCAGACCAATTAGAACATACAGTACTCAGAAATACATCAGCGGTAGCTTTGGCCAAAGCATCAGATCTTTCCCAGCTCAACTCTGCTCTCCAATAACAGACACATGGGTTCTGTATACCAAACATACTTTAGTTCAGTGATGGCAAACCTTTTAGAGACCGAGTGCCCAAACTGCAACCCCAAACCCACTTATCTATTGCAAAGTGCCAACATAGCAACAGGAAAGGAAGGAAACACTCCCATTGGGCTGCTGGGCAGAGGGGCAGGTGAACTCTGTGCTGGGGTGACTGCACAGGTGCCCACAGAGAGGGCTCCAAGTGCCACCTCTGCCATGCATGCCATAGGTATGCTACCACTGGTATAGTAAATTTATAGTTTGTAGGTTTCAAAGATTATAGCATAGGAACCTGATTTGCAATCTAGGCATTTCACACATGGAAAAAAAACCATTACTAGTTTACAGGCTTGGCTGTTTCTATACAATTAGAGAACTACGTCTTGACTTTATTATACTCACAATTACCTCTGATGTAAAACAATCCAAAGCATGGAGGAAATATAGCCCTTCTTCCTCTTTTCTTTCCTCAGATAATTTGCCATCTCTGGACCTTCCTCTGAAGGATTCCAGCCAATCACTACACAGTATTAAATGCCCATCAAAACTTAAGTGTTGTTTTCCCCAGAACACAGGATTATTATGACCACAACACAATCTTTCCCCCAGCAACAACGTTGGCCACATTCCTAACCTCTGCAGTGAACAACACTGAGAAATCTGTGTTACTATTTAAAAAAAAACCCACCCACCCCCATATCTATTCCTTACACCTGATCAGCAGGAGTGCTGGCTCAGGCATCTGGGAATTAGTCCAAGAACACCTAGAGTGCCAAGAGTGGCCATCTTGGGAGGATAACCTGGACAGACATAGAAATCCCTGGAAAGGGTCATCATGAGTTAGAACTGAGTGCCAGTCATTATTATATAGTGTTCAGGACCCTGGATAGCGCCTGTAAAGACGATAGAAAAGCTGAAGGGGGATTCCTAGAACTCAATGTTGGCTGGACCAGCTGCCACTAAAAGAATTTCCCTGTCTTTTGGGTAAAGGGGTGATGGTGAGTTATCTTGTTTCCCCAGCCATCTTTCCTTGATGCAATTCTCCCCTCATTTCTACAGAGAGGTCACCCACTGACGTTGGCATGAACATCATCTTTGCATCTCTGTGTCCCAAATGGCAGGAAGGTTTTGGAGCAGAGGTCAGCAAAGCTTATACCCCAGTGATGTCAAACCTTTGCTCTCCAGCTATTCTTGGACTTTAATTCCCAGAAGCCCTGATCAGCAGGATCACTGCCTTGGGTTTCTGGGAATTGAAGTCCAAGAACACCTGGAGGGCCAAGGTTGGCCATCATGGCTATACTCTGTCCTTTCCTATCTCTGCTCTCTCCTCCTTCCTTATCCCAGATTGCTATTCTCAGGTGAGGCTACCACCTTTTCCTCACCTTTGACTTCCTTTCTTGTCTCCTTAAAGAGCCAACCTCTTGTCTCTATTTCAGCAGCCTGCCCACTCAAAGCCATCATCCATTTATTTCTTCTTCAAATGCCATATTTGATTACACAGACAGTACATATTGGCATTCATCCATTAAGAGATTATCGTAGCTGGTAGAAAGGCCACCCTTGCTTGAAAGCCAGTCATATCTAACTCTAGGGTTCAGTGCTTATCTCTGTTTCATAGCTAAAAAGCCAATGATGTTTCCATGGTCATGTGACAGGCATGACTAGACACCAGGGCACATGGAACATTGTTTATGTTCCCAGGGAAGTAGTCCCTGTTTATCTACTTGCCATGTCTTGATTTCAAACTACTAGGTTGGCAGGAGCTGGGACAAAGACTGGAGTTCATTCTGTCATGCAGTATTTGGGTATCCAACTGCTGACCTGCCACCTTCCAATCAGCATCTTAGCCAATTGAGCCACTGCAGTCCCAGATAGCTGGTTGAGAGGGGTATAAATCAAATCAAATCAAATCAAATCAAACCTGAATAGGCCAATGAAGGGAAATTTCACTGTCCATTAAACACAGTGATTGTGAACTTTGGCAGTCTAGCTGTTCTTGGACTTCAATTCCCAGAAACCCAAGTCTCTGTGAATCAGCAAGAATGGGTTTACTGTGAACTTGGAGTATATCAAGGTTTGCCATCATGGGTTTAGCATGATACCTTCCTCCTATGAAGGAAGAAATTGCAAGTAGATCAATAGGTACCCCATATATTTCTAAATGGAAAAGAGAGTCAAGGAGATTTTTTTAAACCTTGTGACCTTCCTGGGATCGTCCACTTTGGTATTCTTCTTGCTCAAGTGTTGTATCTTATTTCAAATATTGGTGATCCTCATGTTGATCAGCCATGAAGATTGTCTTGAGAACCATATATTGTAGTGGCCTAACATTTGTCTTCTGTATTGCAGTGTGACACCCATACCAGTGATCCAGTACTGCGAGTCCCTTTTTGGCTCTGACCCCTTTTGGCACACACTGTCCCCTTCAGCCCCAGGCCAGGATGGATGAAGTTGCTGTCCTCCATCGAAATGGATTCAAGTGGGATTTAATCCAGTTGGAGACCATCACCCTTTTTTGTGGACTTCGCCATCCAAGGCCATTAGTCCTCAGCGTTATTAGGTTACTAAGTCACCGCCTGACACTCGGCATTGAGTAGGGTCTACTCTATGACCAGACTTTACAGGTTTTCTTTAGAGTCAGCTTTCCTGGGAGTGACGTGACATCTTTTTCCTAATGTTCTCAAGGCTTGAGGTTATAGTTTTACCTCGAAACATCTTTTGTTCTCGTGTCACGAGACAGTTTGTTTTCAGCTAGTGTTCCAGTATTCCTTATCTCTCTAGCTAGCTGAGTTTCATGTTTTGTCTACATGCTAGAACACTCACTGTTTTTCCATGAACTATACTATGCTATATGAACCTGAAGAATAAAGCAGCTGTTTTTCTCTGAAGATTATTGTTCTTTTCATTGGCACACGCACACACAGCTACGTTGCTCTATTGCCTGAGCTTAGTAAGAGTTCTTTTTTACGTAGCCCGGCTCTCCTAAGGTTCTAAAGTAAGGGTTAAGTTCCAGGAATGAGCTCAGCCTCAGGAACATGATGGGAGGTGCCCTTACAAGGACGGCCAGTTTGCTGAGAGGGCCATAAACCCTGCCTAGGAGGTAAAGAAATTTCCCCAGGTGTAGCGTAGCAAGCAAGCTCCCTGATCTCATGTCCATCCTGCTCCAGGTTTCAGCTGAGCTCAAGAGCGCCCAGCTATGGTTGGAGGGGTGTGTGTGTTGTGTTTCCTACCCACAATATAGTGTCATGTGTGCAACTACACTCCTAGGCAATCTACTCACCGTTGCTGTGGATTCAATGGAGGTCCATTAAAATATATCCCTCCACAGTTGGAAAAGTTAGACTTGACCCACGAAAGCCCCGATAAAATATAGCAATTAAAGGGCCAGAATGTTCCCCCCTCTTTTTTTATTTAGCAATAGCAATTCCACTTCAATACCCTCTCTCCATAGCGCTTATGAGTGCCAGATCTGGACGGTTCACAAGTTAATGAACATTTTGCCCTCACCCCCAAACATGCTGGGTCGTCATTTTACCAACCTCTCAGGATCAAAGTCACAACCTTTTGGTTTCAGGACAGCAATTTAACCCCTGTACCACAGATTGATTACCTGCAACTGTTGTTCTTCTTCTTGGCCCTATGTGAATCCACATGCAGTAAACCATTCATGAGGATTCACAGAGACTACGAAGAAGAAGAACTCGATGGAGCATAGGGGCAGAAGTAAACATTGTAGACAGCACGTATTTAGAACTTTGTTATATTTCTACCAATAGAAATGACACTTCTGTACCGCCCCATAGGGCTGAGGGCTCTCTCTGGGCGGTTCACACGTTACTTTGCAACCTCGGAAGAAGGGAAGCGCACGTGTCAGCTCTGCAGGGTATAGGGACCCTCAGTTAAGGGAGACGAGGGGCAGTTTTGGAGAGATGGGGTCCACGTGGCTGTCGGTTTTCTTTGCAGGATGGGGCCAAGCCAGCCCCATCAAGGAGAGATCCTCTTCGCTGGGGTATAAAAAGCAGCCCCGGGGACTGTGCGCTTTCAAGGGCGCGCCTCTCTTGCGTGCTCGTCTGCGGGGTGAAGAAACCCGGAACGCGGGCTCCCATGGGTCCCACTGTGAGGACTCTTCTTCTGGGTCTCCTCTGCCTCCTCTTGGCCCCGGCGGGGGCTTCGCAGGAAGGCGAAATCTGTCTGGGCTTCCCTCCTTTCCACTGCCCGCAGCGCCCCGACGGGACGGACGGAAGGTTTTGCTGCGGGTCTTGCCTGGCGCCCTACTGCTGCGATTCCGAGGAGGCCCGCACGGACCAGAACAAATGCCTGCATGTCTGGAAGATGCTGGAATCCTGTGATGGAGTCTTCACGAACCCCCTTGTCTTGCAATTCCTGGAGACCAACCCCACCAGCGACCCCAAAATCCGAAGAGGGAAATCCAGCGGTGGAGACACCACGCCGGCCCCATGGACCTGGGACAACTTAACACCAAGTACGAGAGAGAAAACCGTGGTGGTGGCACTGGTGGAGCAGGGGTTAAACCGATGCCCTGTAACCAAGAGGTTGTGAGTTCGGTCCTCACCAGGGATCAAGGCTGACTCAGCCGTCCGTCCTTCCGAGGTCGGCAAATTGAGTCCCATGCATGCTGGGGGCAAAATGCTAATTAAGGAGTTCAGATAAGCCTGATTTGAGGGACGCCCGTGGGTTAACTTTCCTCACCAGGTATCAAGACTGACTCAGCCGTCCGTGGCAAATTGAGTCCCATGCATGCTGGGGGCAAAATGCTGATTAACTTTTGAACCGCCGAGAGCGTCCACTAAGGGCTATGGGGCGGTATATATAAATGGGATTATTGCTTTGCTTTGGAACTGGTTTAAGCGCCTCGGGCTGTTCTAAAAGGAGTTCAGATAAGCCTGATTTGAGGGACGCCCGTGGGTTAACTTTCCATATCTGGTTTTACTTAGGGTGATTGGGGGGGGGGGGGGAGAGACTCAGATCAGCAGGAGTGCTGACTTGAGCCAGAGGGTGGCCAGGGGGGGGATCAGATCCCCTGAGCTAACAAACCCCCCCCCATCCCGTTCAAAGCTAAACGTGACGACCGGAAGGTTGGAATATCCGCCATTTGAGATCCGAGTGCTGTGCAACCGAGTGAGCTCCTGTCCCAGCTCTGTCTACTCCTAGCATTTCGAAAGCAACAGATTGCAAGTAGCTAAATAGGTACCGCTTCGATGGGTAGAAAAGGCAGTTATTGTCTCCCGCCCCGTCTCCCCCCCCCCATGCCCACGGAAACGCCTGCAGATGCAGACAGCACTGGCTTTTGGGTTGTAAGTAAAGATGAGCACCGAACCCTAGAGTTGGATACGACAGGCTTTGGAACAAGGGCGACCTTTACCTTTTACTGCCCCATAACCTTTAGTGCACTCCCTGGGCGGTTCACAATGTAATTAATATTTCTGTCCTCCAACATGCGGGGTCCTCATTTTACAACCTCTGAAGGATGGGAGAGGTTGGGTCGAACTTACAACGTTTCGACTGCAGGACAGCTGTTTAACCGCTCTGCCACGAGGTCTGTCTGACAGTGCAAAACACGGGAGGTCTGCGGGGAGGGGGATTGGTTGGTCTGTCTGTCTGTCTTGAAGAGGCAACTAAGAGCCCATGGCTTTACAAAAGCCCTGCTCTTTCTTTATTGCTATGGGCAGCTCCAGCTGACCTGGTTCTGGGCGGGGCCTTGACCAATGCCCGCCCTTAGAAATATCTGGTTGCTTTATTGCGATGGTGGGTAGAAAAGGCAAGGATTGTCTCTCAACCGACGTGGAGAAATTAATGGCAGCGCTTTCTTTTCTTTCTAGCTGAAGTTGCGGCAATCGTGCTCTCCTTTGCGCTAATTGTTCCCCCAGTTCTCCTTATTTGCAAGTGCTGTGGCTGCAGTCTTCGTCCTGGAAAGGATGCCCCGTCCAACCTTCCCATGGTGGTGCAATGTGACCATTCCGACTCTTCCGACTCCATCCCTCCTCTAGAGGTCTATGACTCTTCTCCACCTTACGAAGACAGGCCCGAAGAAAGCCCCCCGCTACCTTCTTGCAGCCAGGCGAATCCTTCCACTTGCTCTAGCGATCAGCACAGGGTTGCTGTGTGGCCGAAAAGATTGCCCTTTACTGTACTTTGGCCGGAGGAGGCCACATTTGTACTCCCACCGCTTCCTGGGGCTACATCAACTAATGGCTCCACAGGTGAGAGTGCCTCATCTGGAGAGGAGTCCCATGAACTGGAAGCGTCCGTTGATACCTGCACAGGGAACTGCTGCCGGAGGAAAGGCACTCCACATTGACTGTACAGTGTTAGGAATTAATCTGTTTTTAGAATATGGGCAATGCCCGTTTTGATTCTGCTTTTAATCGTGTAGGTGGGTGAGAGGGACTCTTCTTCTTTTAAACCTGTAGATCTGTAATTGTGCGAGAGACTTGTTGCTCAAGACGGGACTCCGTCTTTTTTTAAAAAAAAAAAATCCCACACAACCACAGTCTGACATGAGGCACCTCTTTTGACACACATTCCCCATCTATGCAGTAGTTTAGAGGCGCCCATCTGTTGGCGATGTTTCATTTTCATCTCCTTCCTCTCTGGTCAGAGCAGGTTGGATTGGTCACGTGATGCTCTTGGCCAAGAAGGGGAGGGTGGATACATCTCCCCCCCTCCCAATAGAAATGTACAATGTTCATGCAGTAAATCCTCCAAAATGCTCGCTATCTCTTTTGTAGAACTAGGTGTATTTTTAATTTAAGAAAGGATACATAATCTGTGGACAGTGGCGGATCACAGGCCCCATCGCCCCATCCTCTCCAGCCAGCGATGGACTTGGGGATCTACCTGGGACAATCACATGCAACCCAAGTAGTGATGTACATATGTTGTATTTGAAGCTTTGCCTAGAAAACACAGATGCAGAGATGGAAGTTAAAGCAGTCCTTTCCCAAAAGGGATTAGAATCAGTGATGGCAAACTTTGGCACTCCAGGTGTTTATGAACTTCAAATCCTAGAAGCCCTGACCAGCAGGAGTGCTGTCTTGAGCTTCTGGGAACTGAAGGCCAAGGACACCTGGAGTGTCAAGGTTCACCATCACAGGATTAGATACTCCTTGTATCACCTCTTGAGCTGCCACAGTTTGGGAAACAACTGAGTTTTTTCACCTCTGGATTCTACATGGTTGGTTGGCAGCTCAACAGAGAGACCATTTAAGAAGGCAAAAAAATAGAGGTTGCTCTAAAATGTGTCCAACATTTCATGTGAAGATGTACTGTAGGAAACATTTGGGTGACTTGGGACATTTATCCCCAAGAGTAGAGGCTCTTCTCAATCTTTGATCGGATGAATTTTTCTGCTTTTTTAAACTGGTCTTCAAGAAGTCAATGTCTAGACTTCTGCATAAAATAGGGGAATGCCTACACAGTTAACATAGGTTTATATGTCCTAGGATCTTAAACCACAGGAATTGTACGGCTGAACCACACTCTTCCAGGATTCAAGAAGCTGCTTTCAACACTGACACTTATCAAGTGCATATTTTTCAACTAAGTGTACTGTACGTGCATTACTGAGACACTAATAAAAGCC
This sequence comes from Furcifer pardalis, assembly GCA_030440675.1. Classification (NCBI taxonomy): domain Eukaryota; kingdom Metazoa; phylum Chordata; class Lepidosauria; order Squamata; family Chamaeleonidae; genus Furcifer; species Furcifer pardalis. Next base: position 15,263,447 of record CP126899.1, read on the forward strand.
CATCTTATCTTATGCCTGGCTTCTTGAGGTGGTTCTCTTCAGCTTTCACTCAGCCACTATAGTCTAAAGCTGACCAATTAGAACATATTCTAAAATTCATCAGTGGTAGCTTTGGCCAAAGCCCCAGATCTTTCCCAGCTCAACTCTGCTCTCCAATAACAGACACATGGGTTCTGTGTTCCAAACATACTTTAGTAAATGTATAGTTCACAAGTTTCAGAGATTATACCATAGGAAACTGATTTGCAGTCTAGCCATTTCACACATGAAAATAAAAAACCATTATTATCTTACAGGCTTTGGCCAATTTTTATCTAGTTAGAGAACTACATCTTGACTTTTTTTTTACTCACAATTCCCTCTAATGTCAAGCAATACAAAGCATGCAGGAAGAGAGCCCTCCTTTCTCTTTACCTTTTATTTCCTCAGACAATTTCCCATCTCTGGCCCTTCCTCTGAAGGATTCCAGCCAATCACTACACAGTATTAAATGCCCATCAAAACTTAAGTGTTGTTTTCCCCAGAACACAGGATTATTATGACTACAACACAATCTTTCGCCAGCAACAACGTTGGCTACATTCCTAGCCTCTGCAGTGAACAACACTGAGAAATCTATGTTACTGTTAAAAAAAAGGCAAGCCCCCATTTCTATTCCTTACACCTGTTCAGCAGGAGTGCTGGTTTAGGCTTCTGGGGATTATAATCCATGAACTGTTTCTCCAACCACTTCCCCCCTCCCCTTGGCACAGCGGCCTCCCCTCATTTCTACAGAGAGGTCACCTACTGACATTGGCACAAACCTCATATCCGCATCTCTGTGTCCCAAATAGCAGGAAGGTTTTGGAGCAGAGGTCAACAAAGCTTTTACTCCAGTGATGTCAAACATTGGCTCTCCAGCTGTTCTTGAACTTCAATTCCCTGAAGCCCTGATCAGCAGGGGTACTGCCTTGGGCTTCTGGGAATTGGAGTCCAAGAACACCTGGAGGGCCAAGGTTGGCCATCATGGCTATACTCTATCCTTTCCTATCTCTGCTCTCTCCTCCTTCCTTACCCCAGACTGCTATTCTCAGGGGAGGCTACCACCTTTTCCCCACTTTTGACTTCCTTTCTTGTCTCCTTAAAGAGCCAACCTCTTGTCTCTCCTTCAGCAGCCTGCCCACTTGAAGCAACCATCCATTTATTTCTTCTTCAAGTGCTCTATCCGATTCCAAATATTGGAAGGATGGAAGATGTTGAGTCAACCTTGAGTCCTGGTTAGGATCAAACTCACAACCTTCTGGCTGCAGGACAGCAATGTAACCCCTTTGTGACCTGGGCTTCATAAGGACAGGTTTACTAGTAACTGGGCGGGTATGTGGTTCAGAGGGCCAGTTACGTGGTTCCTCCAACCCACCAAAAGCAAAACACGTCTTGCAATCTCTTTTGCAACAGAATGAGATAGATTCTAGGCTGCCATTTTCTCTGCTTAAACCAGGGGTGCCCAAAGTATGAACCACAGGCCCGTGGGCTGGACTTTGGGCACCCTTGTGATAGAGCACAGGGGCAGAAACTGACATTGTAGATATCCCATAATTAGAACATTGTTCTATTTAACAAGGATGTGGCAATTAGCAATTAGACCACCCCATAGTGCTTAGTGCACTCTCTGGGTAGTTTACAGGTCATTAGCATTTTGCCCCCATTATATATTGTCAACCTTAGAGGAGTGGAAGAGGTGGTGTCAACCTTGATCAGGATCGAATGCACAGCCTTTTTGGCTGCAGGACAGCAGTTTAACCCCTGCACTACCAGAGCTCTCTAAGGACAGGTGGATTACCTGGAAATGTTGTTCTTCTTCGTGGTCACCTGTGAAGGCACGTGAATGGGTTTACTGCACAGAGGCTACGTAGAACTTGACAGCAGTGTAGGGACAGAATTTCTGTCACAGAAATAGACATTGTAAATAGCCCGTAATTAGAACGTTGTTATATGTATTTCACAAGGATTTAGTAATGACATTTCTATACCACCCCATAGGGCTTAGGAACCTCTCTGGGCGGTTCACACTTACTTAACATCGCCCCCCAAACTTGCTGGGTCCTCATGGAGGGAAGCGCTCCTGTTGTCTCTGCAGGGTACAGGGGCCCTCAGTTATAGGAGACGAGGGGTAGTTTAGGAGAGATGGGGCTGGCCGTGGCTGTTGGTTTCCTTTGCAGGATCGGGGCCAAGCCAGCCTCATCCAGGAGAGATCTTCTTCCTTGGGGTATAAAATCCAGCCCCCGGGGACGGTGAGCTTTCAAGGACATGCTCGTGTGGGGGATGACTTCCGTCCCGATAGTTGGGCAGCTGCCGTCGAACAAACAGGGATCGCGGGCTCCAATGAGCGCCATGGTGAGGACTCTTCTGGGTCTCCTTTGCCTCCTCTTGGCCCCGGCGGGGGCTTCGGAGGAAGGCGAAGTCTGCCTGGGCTGGGTTCCCATCCCCGTCGAGGGCTTCCAGCCTTTCCACTGCCCGCAACGCCTCGACGGGAAGGACGGACATTTTTGCTGCGGGACTTGCATCGCGCCCTACTGCTGCGACTCCGAGGAGGCTCGCCTGGATCAGGATCAGTGCCTGTATGTCTGGAAAATCCTGCAATTCTTGGTCCCTGCCCTCATGGTCCAAAGAGAAAGGGCGACCCTCCCCGCCTTCCAGGACCTGGAGACCACCCCCACCAGCCAGCCCAAAATCCGAAAAGTGAGGTCCAGCGCCGGAGAGACCACGCCGGCTCCGTTTGGGCAGCCGCGGAACGACAAGGAAAGACTAAGTAAGAGAGGGTGATCTGTGGTGGCCCAGGGGTTAAACTGCTGTCCTGCAACCAAAAGGTTGTGAGTTCGAGTCTGACCGGGGCTCAAGGTTGACTCAGCCGAGGTCGGTAAATTAAGCCCCCAAGCATGTTGGGGGCAAAATACTAATTAACTTGTGAACCTCCCAGAGAGTCCACTGAGTACTACGGGACTGTATATATAAGTGTCATTGCTGGGCATGGTGGTGGGGAGGCTGAAGTTAAGGGGTGGAAATCTTCTTTCCCCGCAACTTTCCCCAAATTTCATTTACTGTACAGTATTGGGACCAAGCGGGATTGGACCTCTGTAACCCCTGGAAGTGCTGGCTGAGGGCCTGAGTTTAACCGCTCTGGCACTAGTGCTGTCTGTTAGTGTAAAACAAGGGAGATTTGCGGCGGGGGGTGGGGTGGTGGTGATCAGTCTTGGATAGGCAACTAAGGGCCCTTGGCTTTACAAAAGCCTGGCTCTTGGATTTATCGATATAGGCAGCTCCAGCTGAGCTGGTTCTGGGCGGGGCCATGACCAATGCCTGCCTTTCCCATCTAAATAGCTTGATCCTTTATTGAGATGTTTTGTGTCGACGTGGGGAAATTAATTGGCAGCTCTTTCGTTTCTTTCTAGTTGAAATTCTGATAGTCGTGTTTTCCTTCGTGGTCATGTGTGTCGTCGTTCTCATCGAGTTGATTTGGAAGTGTTGCCCCGAGCGATGCCCTCCCTGCTTACGCCCCCGCCAACATGGTGCACAACTCTACTTCCCCATGGGGGCAATCCGTGGCCCTCTGCCTCCCGACTCTAGCCCTCCGGTAGAGGTCTTTGACCCTCCGCCGCCTTACGAAGAAAGGCCCCTTCTACCCCCTTACAGTCAGGAGGACCCTTCCAACCGCTCTCGTGGTGAGGACGAGGCTCAGGCAGGGCCACTGAGACCGGCCCATACTGTACCTGGATCGGAGGAGGCAGTTACCCAAGCTCCCATGGCTTCTGTGGCTACATCAGCTACTGGTGAGCCTGCCTCCGCAGGAGAGGTGACTCCAGCTTCGGGAGCTGCCGTCAAAGGAAAAGTGACACCTGAGTCTGAGGCTGGCGCTCTGCAGGAAGCTGCGGGTGGAGGAAAGCCTGAGTGGGAGTCTGCTGGCCTAAGTGAGGTGACACCTGTGCAGGAAGCTGCCGGCGGAGGAAAGGCTACTGCCGGGTGGGATGCTGCCGGCGGAGGAGAGGGTGCGACTCCTCCCGTGTCCCCTGCCCCAGGCGAGACCTCAACCCAGCCTGCGCCTGTGGAGAAGACAATCCATGGCTCTTCTGGAGTCAGTTGGGAAATCAAAGAGTCAGAGGTGTGACCAAAGACTGGAGGACTCCCCAAACCTTCACCCAAGAGAAACACCCCCCCCCCCCCAATTGTAATAGGAATTAGTCTGTTTTTAGCATCTGGGAAGAGGGCAATGCCCGGTTTGATTCTGCTTTTAATCGTGTAGGTGGGTGAAAGGGACTCTTCTTCTTTAAAACTTGTAGAACTGAATTTGTTCGAGAGACATTTTGCTCAATACTTTGCTCTGTCGTTTTTTAAAAAGGATCCCACACAACCACAGTCTGACATGAGAAGTTTCTCACAAGGCACCTCTTTTGCCACACCTTCCCCGTCTATGCAGTCTTCTGGAGGGACCCATCTTGGCGACGAAGCAAGTCCCCAGCTGTTGGGTTTCATTTCCGTCTACATCCTCTCTGGTCACCAGACAGAAGCCGGCTAGATTGGTCATGTGGTGCTCTTGGTCAGTTTTCTAGGGAGGGTGGAGGGTGGATACATCTTTTTTTCCCCAGCAGAAATGTACAGTTTCCAATCAGTGAATCATCCAGTCCATAAAGTTACCTGAAGGGAACCTCTTTTGGAGAATGTGGTTTATTTGCCACTTAAGAAAGGATACATAATCTGTGGTGGATCCCAGATCCCTTCACCCCAGTCCTGTCCAGTCACAGATGATGGGACTTGAGGCCTATCTAGAAAAATCACATGCAGCCCAGCTTGTGATGTATGTGTGAGTGTATTTGAAGCTCTGCCTAGAAAACACATATGTACAAACAGAGATGGAAGTTAAAGCAAGCCTTTGGCAGAAGAGATTATCAGTGATGACAAACCTTGGCATTCCAGGTGTTCTTGAATTTCAATTCCCAGAAGCCCTAGTCAGCTGAAGAAGTGCTGGCTTGGGCATCTGGGAATTGAATGGCAAGAACATCTGGAGTGCCAAGGTTCACCATCACTGGATTAGATGCTCCTTCTATCGCCTCTTGAGCTGCCAAAGTTTGGGAGACAACTGAGTTTTTTTTTACCTCTGGATTCTGTATGGCTGGTTGACAGCTCCATAGAGAGACCATTTAAAAAGGCAAAAATTTAGAGGCCCCCCTAAACAAACTGATTCCAACATTCCTTGCGAAGAAGTGCTGTAGGATATGTTTAGCTGGCTTGGAATGTATACTGTAAAGGGTAGAGACTCTTCCCAAGCCTTGATCAGATGAATTTTTCTTCTATTTTCAAATGCTCTTCAAGATGTCAACCTCTCTAGACTTCTGCATAAGATAAGGGAATACCTACACAGCTATCATAGGAATGTAGACCTCAGGAATTGTATGACAGCTTCTGTTTGTGAAACCAATGAGTAATAGGAATGAATGATTCCCTGAACCACATTCCTCCAGGATTCAAGACACTGCTTTCAACAATGACAAGCGTCAAATGCATGTTTTCCAATTAAATGTTTGTGTATCACTGAGACACTAATAAAAGTCCATCTTATCTTATGTCTGGGTTTTTGAAGTGGTTCGGTTCAGTTTTCCCTCTGCCACTACGCTCTAAAGGGGTTATAGAATATCAGCAGTTAAAAGGGGACAGAAAGTATCAATTAAAGTGGCTTTTAAAAACCTCATAATTCTCCATTTTGGAGGTTCTCTATGACAGATACCTAAAAGTGGTTTGTACGGGAGAAAGGTCTAAACAAGAAGGGGTTGAAGCCTGAGTTAGGCCTTAGCTTTCCCTTCAGAAACCTCAGTGTTTTTTCTTGTTTAGGTTAGGAGAGCCCCATTTAGGTGTCTGTAAGGTGTCTGTCTAGGGACCATGATAAAGTGATTCTTAAGACACTGTGCTTAATGACTAAGGATAGCAGTTCAAAGTCCCAAGTGTTGCACAACTGAGTGAGATCCTGTCGCCTGTCCCAACTCCTGCCAACCTAGCAATTTGAAAGCAAGAACTTGCAAGTAGATAAATGGGTACTGCTTTGGCAGGGAAAGTAACATCATTCCCTACACTTCAGCACTTAAACTTTAAGCTGTCTGTCACTTAAAACTCTGAGAATTATGGTGTTTGTAGTCTAAAAATCCCATCCTTACAGAGGTTAATACTTGCATTCAATACGTTTCCACAGAAATGTCTATAGATACAGACAGCGCTGGCTCTTTGGCTATAAACAGAGATGAACACCAAAGTCTAGAGTTGGATTTGACTGGCTTTTGAGCAAGATAAACAACGTTCCATGTATTTACTCAAATGAAGACCCAACATGTTGGGGCGGTGGCAAAATGCTCATTAACTTGTTAACCGCTTAGATGCGGAACAAAACTATATGGAGAGAGGATAGTATAGAAGTGGAATTGCTCTTGCTAAATAAACAAAGAGGAGAAAAACATCCTGGCCCTTTAATTGCTTTATTTTCTTGAAGCTTTCGTAGGTCAAGACTAGCTTCTCCGACAAAGGAGGGATGTATTTTAATGGCCCTGCATTAGGTCTATGCTGAGTCGACTGTCTAGCAGAGCGGAGTTGTATCTATGATACTATATTGTGGGTGGGAATCACATGCATGTCTGGCCAGGTTATCTTGCTATGGTCATAGAGTAGACCCTACTGCCAGAGACTCAACGCCGAGTGTCAAGTGGCTGTTAACTAATCTGACAACCATGAGGACTCATGGCCTTGCTTGGTGATGATGTTCCCTAAGTGGATTAAATGAACCCACTTGAACACTTCTTGATGGAGGGCAACAGCTTCATCCAATCCTGGCCTGGGGTTGGGGAGGACTTTGTGTGACAAAAAGGCTCAGGACCAGAAAGTGACTCACGGAGAGCTGGATCAGTGGTACAGGTGTAATGCTGCAATGGAGAATTGGATAAGGAGAAAGAAGGAGGAGGAGGGAATTGCATCCAACCGCTTCAATCTCTCCAACCATAGCTGGGCACCTTTGAGCTCAGCTGAATCCTGGAACAGTATAGAAGTGAGATCTGGAAGCCTGCTTGCTACACTGCTGCTTCTTCTGCTATATCCGAATAAGAAAACTGGTGATCCTCATGGTGATCAGCCATGAAGACTGTCCCAAGAATATAATGCCTTTCATCTGCCTTCCACATCGCAGCGTGGCACCATAGTACTACTGATCTAGTTCCGTGAAAGTCACTTTCTGGTCCACACAAAGTTCTCTAGAACCACAGGGCAGGATGGATGAAGCTGCTGCCTTCCATCAAGATGGATCCAAATAGGACTTAATCCTTCCCTGGGGACATCGCCACCCAAGAGTCTTAGTCCTCAGCCTTGACCTATAACCATTGACTGCCACCTGATACTCAGCATTGAGACGCTGGCAGGATTGAGACTCTATTACCATAGCAGGATAACTTTGCCTGCCTGGATGATGTGGCCAAGTGCTATGCTTGTTGTTCAGTCTGTTGTTCAGTTGCACAGTCGATTACGACCCTTTGCGACCCCATGGACCACTGTCCACCAGGCACTTCTGTCCTCCACCATCTTCCTCAACTCTTTCAGCTCTGTGCCCATTGTGTCTACAATACCATCTAGCCATCTCGTTTTTGGCAAACCCCCTTCTTCTTTTGCCCTCCACCTTTCCCAGCATCAAGGCTTTCTCAAGTGAATTCTCTCTTCTCATTTGATGTCCAAGGTACTTTAGCTTCATCTTTACTATTTGACCTTCTAAGGAGCAGTCAGGGTTGACTGCTAAACTACACCTGGAGCAATTTCCCATCTAGGCTGATGGTTTTAGCTGATTCCTCTTGGAATTGGGGTGTGACAGGCTGAGCCCAGGAAAGCTGACTCTAAAGAAATCTGGGAATGTCTGGCCAGGGGATCCTGCTATGGTAATAAAGGAGACCCTACTGCCAGTGACTCAATGTTAGTCTAACTAACCTGAGGTCCTTGGGTGGCAAAGTCCACATGGAAGGGTGATGATGGTCCCCAAGTGAATTAAATGGTCCCACTTGAATCCCTCTTGATGGAGGAGAGCAGATTCATCCATCCTGGCCTGGGGCTAAGGAGGACTTTGTGTGCCAAAAGGGCTCAGTAACAGAAAGTGACACCTGGAACGGGATCAATGATACTATGGGTGTAACACACCACCCAAGAGGAATGGTGGAAATGTCAACAGAGTCACTGCAGAGGAGCCTCCATAGGAGGAAGGCATCCTGCTAAAGGGCCAGTGAAATTTCCCTTCATTGGATTATTTAATTTTAATTCATTTGCTTTATACCCCAATCAACCAACTACAGTACCTGGATAGTAACTTTAAAGATGATCGGAAAGCAGAGGGGGAATTCCTAGCACCTAATGTTAGCTTGACTAGCTGCCACTAAAAGATTTTCCCTGTCTTTTGGGAAAGGGCGTCTGAGTTGTCCAGTTTCTCCAGCCATCTTTCTCCCTTGACACAGACCGCCCCTTCATTTGTACAGAAAGGTCACCCAGTGACAATGGCAAGAACATCATCTCTGCATCTCTGTCCCAAATGTCAGGAAAGTTTTTGTTAATTTCTCCACGTTCTCCTTAACTTCAGCCTCCCTCCCACCCCTAAGTAGAAGCAGAAATGAAAAAATAGGCCACTTGGGTACCCAAAGACTAACAACAGTCAGAGGCGCTTAAAGCGCTTCCAAAAAGGAGCAAAGCAATTACACTTGTGTGTCACTTCATAGCACTTAGTGCACTCTCTGGACCCTTCACGACCTGTCAATTTACCAACCACACTGTATCTGATGTAGCCTCAGAAGCATGACAGCGCTTTAATCCCTGTGCCACCACATATCACCCTCTCATACATAGCTAAGTCTTCAATGGGGACCTTGCAGTGGTTAATTGTTAAAGGTCAAAGCTGAGGACTAGCAGCCTCGGGTGGCGAAGTCAACAGGGAAGGGTGATGGTCCCCAAGTGGATCAAGTCCCGTTTGAATGCATCGTGATGGAGGGCAGCAGTTTTATCAATTCGGGCCTGGGGCTGAGGAAGGCTGTAATTCTTCAGAGGAAAGGCCAGAGATGGGAAATTGTCAGAGGAAAGAGAAAGGAGGGGATCTCTTTCTGCCATGCTTTGGATTGTTGGACATCAGAGGGAATTGTGATTATAATGAAGTCAAGACGTAGTTCCCTAACTAGATAGAAACAGGCCAAAGTCTGTAAGCTAGTAATGATTTTTGTTTTCACGTGTGAAATGGCTGGATTGCAAATCCGGTTCCTATGTTGTAATCCTTGAAACATAATGAACCATGCATTTACTAAAGGATGTTTGGAACCCAGAACCCTCGTGTCTGTTATTGGAGAGCAGAGTTGAGCTGGGAAAGGTCTGGTGCCTTGGCCAAAGCGACCACTGATGTATTCCTAAGTGCTGTATGTTCTAATTGGTCTGCTCTAGACTATAGTGGCAGAGTGGAAGCTGAAGAGAACCACCTCAAGAAGCATCAGACAAAAGGGACTTTTATTAGTGTCTCAGTGATGCACATACAGGAAATTTATTTGAAAAATATGCACTTGATAAGTGTCAGTGTTGAAAGCAACTTCTTGAATCCTGGAACAAGGGGGTTCAGGGTATCATATATTGCGATTATTCATGGGTTTCACGTACAGATGCAGTCATACCATCCCTGAGGTTTAAGATCCCAGGACATATAAACCTATATTAGCTGTCTGGACCTTCCCCTACCTTATGCAGAAGTTTAGACATGGACCTCTTGAAGACCAGCTCACTTCATGGCCAAGATGGCTGACTGCTGCATAGACGGAGCAGGTGCAACAAAAGAGGTGCCGTGAGAAACTTCTCATGTCAGACTGTGGTTGCAGGGGATGTTTAAAATAAGACGGAGCCCCGCCTGGAGCAAAAAGTCTCTTGAGCGACTACAGTTCTACAGGGGCAGAGGACGAAAGTGGGGTCGCACCCTTTCCTCCGCTGGCAGCTCCCTCCACAGGGGGATTCTCCCCTCCAGCGGCAGTATCTGATGTAGCCTCAGAAGTCACGGGAGCTCGGGTAGAGGCCTTCTCTGGTCCACATAAAGCATGGGACTGTCCCCGAATCCGTGGCCTCCCAGTAGCCCCGGCAATGGCACGAGAGACAGCCGAGAGGTTGGCAAGAGTCTCCTCAATGACATGGAGAAGAGCAGCTCGTGTTTTTTCGCTAAGAGGACAGTGACAGGGCGTTTGCGGAGGGTTGGGAGACCAGGTACCTGCCCCGGGCCTGATCCATCGGCAGATCTCGTAATACTCCACACGGAGACAACATTTGCAGAGGATCAAGGAGAGACTTAGAAAAGCTGCTACCGCACAGGCTATCACGCTTAACACAGCTCCAGCTAGGAAGAAAAGAAAGAACTGCCGTTAATTTCTCCACGTCCACCGAGAGAGCAAGCAAGAGAGAGAGAGAGACCCTATTCCCCTACCTTTTGGACCCAACATCTCAATAAGGCAACAAAACACTAAGGGAGGCATTTGTCACGACACCGCCCAAACCCGCCCAGGTGAATCTGCCCATAGCGATAAGCAAAGAGCAGGGCTTTTGTAAAGCCAAAGGCTCTTAGTTACCTGTCAAGACCAACCCCAAAACCTCCCTGTTTTGCAATATCAGACACCCCTGGGGTGTAGCGGTAAAACTACAGCCCCGCAGCCCAAACGTTGTGAATTTGATCCCGACTGGACGTAAGTTTGACCCAACCTCTCCAGTGGTGGGATGTCAATATTTTTACTACCCCACCGTGATGTCATCACAGTGTGGGTGGAGCTAATGTCATGATGCCATGATGTTGTGGGCAGGGCCAAAGAAAAAATAAAAATAATTATAAAATAAAAATAAGCACACACACACACACCCCTCAACCCACCCACCCACAGCACAAACCCATAACATAAATAAATAAATAAATAAATAAAAATTACATTAAAATACACCCACCCACCTACCCCAAACATAAATCAACCCCCCCACACACACACACACACACCAAACACAAAACCTTCACTTATCTGTTAGTATAAGTGCCTGGGCAGCACCATGTTGCAAGATGGATATGGTCATCGTACCAGTTCTCTAGGATAATAGGCATGGATGCACACCAAGTGCTTGGCGTGCATGCGCAGTGCGGGAACCAGTGAAAAGGTAAGCCCCGAAGGTGGTTCCCCCCAAAAGCTGCTACCGGTTCTCCAGGCCACTGGGAAAAGTTACTACCGGTTCTGGCGAACTGGTGAGAACCTGTTACATCCCATCACTGATACCTCTCCCATGTTTCACAAGTGGGTAAAATGAGGACCCAGATTGTTGGGGGCAGAAATGCTAATTACATTTTGAACTGCCCAGAGAGTTCACTAAACATTATGGGGCGGTAGAAGGTAATGGCCGTCTTTCCTCGAAAGCTAGTCGTATCCAACTCTAGGATTCGGTACTCATCTCCGTTTACAGTCGAAACGCCAGCACTGTCTGCTTCTGCAGATGTGAACCTGGCCATGTACATGCCAGGGGTGTGGAAATCTGTTTACTTTTCCCAGCGAAGGCGTACCTATTGAACTGCTTGCAATTTCTTGCTTTCACACTGCCAGTCCTCTCCTTAACTTCAGCCTCCCTCCCTCCCTCCCACCCCTAAATAAAAGCAGAAATGAAAAGATAAGCCACTTGGGTTCTCCAAAGACTAACAACAGCCGGAGGCGCATAAGGCGCTTCCAAAACAGAGCAAAGCAAAACAGAGCAAAGTGACTTGTGTGTCACTTCATAGGGCTTAGTGCACTCTCTGGACCCTTCACGACCCTGTCCCCCATCCCCCAACATGCTGGGGACTCAATTTATCTGCCTCGGAAGGATGGAAGGCTGAGTCAACCTTGAGTCCTGCCCAGGATCGAACTCACAACCTTTTGGTTGCATGACAGCGCTTCAACCCCTGCGCCACCACAGATCGCCCTCTCGTACTTAGCTCCATCTTCAATGGGGACCAGGCGGACTTCACTCCTTGCATTTGGGGGTCACTGGTGGGGAGGGTGGTCCTTTCCCTTTGGGCCAGCATGGTACTGAAGAAGAAATGCAGCATCCTCCAGGCTTCCAGGCACTGCTCCTGATCCAGGCGATCCTCCTCGGAGTCGCAGCAGTAGGGGTCAGTGCAAGTCCCGCAGCACAAAGGGCCGTCCGACCCGTCGGGGCGCTGCGGGCAGCGGAAGGGCAGCAACCCCTCATTGGGGGTGGGAAGCCAACCCAGACAAAGTTCGCCCTCCTGCAAAGCTCCCATCGGGGCCAAGAGGAGGGAGAGGAGCCCCAAAAGTGTCTTCACCATGGAGCCCATCGGTGCCTGGGATCCTGGTTTGTTCAACAACTTTTGCCCAGCTTTCAGGATGGGAATCATCCAGCAGTTGAGCACACCAGAGAGGCACCCACTTGAAAGCCAACTGTTCTCGGGGAGGTGGTTTTTATACCCCAGGTGGGGCTGGCTTGGCCCCGATCCTGCAAAGGAAGCTGACAGTCAGGGCCAAACCCCATCTCTCCTAAACTACCCCTCTTTTCCCATAACTGGGGGACTACACCCTGCAGAGATGACACTTGCGCTTCTCTCCTTCAACCAGCAGTTGAGGGGGGGGGGATGATAAATAACGTGTGAACCGCCCAGAGAGGGCCTTAAGACCTATGGGGTGGTGTAGAGGTGTCATTTCTATTGCTAAATCCTAGTGAAATACAACAAAGTTCTATCTACGGGTTATCTACAATGTCTAGTTCTGCCCCTGTGCTTCATTGAGTTCTTCTTCTTCTTCGTGGTCTCTTTGAATCCACATGAATGGGTTTACTGCGTGTGACTTCACAGAGGACCACAAAGAAGAAGAACAGTTACAGGTAAGCATCCTATCCTTATAGGTGGCGCAGGGGCTAAATTGCTGCAATGCAACCCAAAGGTTGTCGGTTTGATCCTGACCTGGACACAGCCTCTTCTACCCTTCCGAGGTTGGTTAAATGAAGAGCTAGCATGTAGGGGGCAAAATGCTCATTAAATTGTGAACTGCCAAGATTGGGCACTCATAAGCACTATGGAGAGAGGGTAGAGAAGTGGAATTGCTACTGCTAACTAAACAAAGAAGAGAAAAAACAGTTCTGCCCCTTTAATTGCTATACAGTATTTTACCAGAACTTTCTTGGGTCAAGTCTAACTCCTATGTATTTTAATGGCCCTGCATTGGGTCAATGCAGCATCTGGTGTCTAGCCCAGAGTGGTTGGACCCATGATAATATATTGTGGATGGGAATCGCATGAAAATCTGGCCGGGTTATCCTACTATGGTCATAGAGTAGACCCTACTGCCAGCGACTCAACACCAAGCACCAGGCAATCCTGAGGACTAACAGCCTTGGGTCCCGAAATTCACAGGGAAGGTTGATGGTCCCCTAGTGGATTTAATGAACCCACTTGAATCCATCTTGATGGAGGGCGGCAGGTTCATCCATCCTGGCCTGGGGATGATGATGAGCTCTTTGTGTGCCAAAAGGGCTCAGGACTAGAAAGTGACCCAAGGAGAGATAGATCAGTGGTACCATCAGGGTCATGTGGATGGCAGAAAAGGGCCATGGCATTATATTCGCAGGACAGACTTCATGGCAGATCACCACGATGAGCGCCAATATTCAGAATTGGATAAGAAACAGGACGAAGAAGAAGAGAATCCTACTTCTCTGACAATGGCTATACCCCCTTGAGTTCAGTTGAAACATGGAGCAGGAGAGAAGTGAGATCAGAAAGCTTGCTACACTACTTCTTCTTCTGCTCTATCGGAAGTCTGAGCTGAGAATATAGCGCAGTGACCTCCTGCATGACACCCATAGTACCACCGATCCAGCTACACAAGGCACTTTCTGGTCCACACTTCTGCATCCAAGGCCTTTAAGTCCTCAGGTCAGTCAGGTTACTTAACTGCCCCCTGACAACCAGTGTTGAATCACTGGCAGTAGGGTATCAGCTTTCCTGGGCCCCAATTAAAGCCAAAGGGAATCAGCTGAAGCCATCAGCCTAGATGGGGTCGGGGGCCATAAACCACTGGTTTCACCTCTGCCTAGGAGGTAAAGAAATTTCCACAGAGGTAGTGTATCACATGGGCAGGTCGTTCTGTCGGGCCAAGTTATCCTGCTATGCTAATAGAGTAGACCCTCCTGCCAGTGTCTCAATGCCGAGTATCTGGCAGTGGTTAATGTTTAAAGGTCACAGCTGAGGACTAGCAGCCTCGGGTGGCGAAGTCAACAGGGAAGGGTGATGGTCCCCAAGTGGATCAAGTCCCATTTGAATGCCTCGTGATGGAGGGCAGCAGTTTTATCAATTCGGGCCTGGGGCTGAGGAAGGCTGTAATTCTTCAGAGGAAAGGCCAGAAATGGGAAATTGTCAGAGGAAAGAGAACGGAGGGGATCTCTTTCTGCCATGCTTTGGTTTGTTTGACATCCGAGGGAATTGTGATTATAATGAAGTCAAGACGTAGTTCCCTAACTAGATGGAAACAGGCCAAAGCTATGTTGTAATCCTTGAAACTTAATGAACCATACATTTACTAAAGCATGTTTGGAACCCAGAACCCTCGTGTCTGTTATTGGAGAGCAGAGTTGAGCTGGGAAAGGTCTGGTGCCTTGGCCAAAGTGACCACTGATGTATTCCTAAGTGCTGTATGTTCTCATTGGTCTGCTTTAGACTATAGTGGCAGAGTGAAAGCTGAAGAGAACCACCTCAAGAAGCATCAGACAAAAGGGACTTTTATTAGTGTCTCAGTGATGCACATACAGTAAAGTTATTTGAAAAATATGCACTTGATAAGTGTCGGTGTTGAAAGCAACTTCTTGAATCCTGGGACAATGGGGTTCAGGGTATCATATATTGCTATTATTCATGGGCTTCATGTACAGATGCAGTCGTACCATAGAGGCGTTCGCGCTTAACACAGCTCCAGCTAGGAACAAAAGAAAGAGCTGCCGTTAATTTCTCCACGTCCACCGAGAGAGCAAGAGAGAGAGAGAGAGAAACCCCATTCCCCTACCTTTTGGACCCAACATCTCAATAAGGCAACAAGGCATTAGGGGAGGAATTTGTTACGACACCGTCCAAACCAGCCCAGCTGAAGCTGCCCATAGCAATAAGCAAAGAGCAGGGCTTTTGTAAAGCCAAGGGCTCTAAGTTACCTGTTCAAGACCAACCCCCCAACCTCCCCTGTTTTGCAATATCAGACATCCCTGGGGTGTAGCGGTAAAAATACAACCCTGCAGCCCAAACATTGTGAGTTTGATCTCGACTGGATGTAAGTTTGACCCAACCTCTCCCATGCTTCACAGGTTGGTAAAATGAGGACCCAGATTGTTGGGGGCAGAAATGTTAATTACATTTTGAACTGTCCAGAGCAAAGCAATTACACTTGTGTGCCTCTTCATAGCGCTTAGTGCATGCTCTGGATCCTTCATGACCCCGTCCCTCTCCCCAAACATGATGGGGACTCAATTTACCTGCCTCCGAATAATAGAAGGCTGAGTCAAACTGAGTCAAGCACAGGATCGAACTCACAACCTTTTGGTTGCATGACAGCGCTTTAACCCCGTGCCACCACAGATCGCCCTCTCGTACTTAGCTCCGTCTTCAATGGGGACCAGGCAGACTTCATTCCTTGTGTCTGGGGGTCGCTGGTGGGGAGGGTGGCCCTTTTCCTTAGGGCCATCATGACACTGATGTTGTAATCCAGCATCCTCCAGGCTTCCAGGCACTGCTCCTGATCCAGACGATCCTCCTCGGAGTGGCAGCAGTAGGGGTCAGTGCAAGTCCCGCAGCACAACGGGCCATCCGACCTGTCGAGGTGCTGCGGGCAGCGGAAGGGCAGCAACCCCTCAACAGGGGTGGGAAGCCAACCCAGACAAAGTTCGCCCTCCTGCAAAGCCCCCACCGGGGCCAAGAGGAGGCAGAGGAGCCCCAAAAGGGTCCTCACCTGCGATCCAGGTTTCTTCGACAGCATCTGCCCAACTTTCGGGATGGGAATCATCCACTAGATAGGCACGCACTTGAAAGTGCTCTGTCCCCCGCGGGCTGGTTTTTATACCCCAGGTGAGGCTGGTTTGGCCCCAGTCCTGCAAAGGAAGCTGACAGTCAGGGCCAGGCCCCATCTCTCCTAAACTACCCCTTGTTTGCCATAACTGATGGCCTACCCCTTGCAGAGACACAGGTGTGCTTTGGTAAAACGTGGAACCAGCATTTGGGGGTCAAAATGCAAAATAATGTGTAAACCACCTGGAGAGGGCCTTAAGTCCTATGGGGCGGTATAGAAGTATCATTTCTATTTCTAAATCCTAGTGAAATATAACAAAGTTCTAATTACTGGCTCTCTACAATGTTTACTTCTGCCCCTGTGCTTCATCGAGTTCTCCTTCGTATTCTCTGTGAATCCACATGAATGGGTTTCTGCCTGTGGATTCACAAAGAAGACCACAAAGAAGAAGAAGAACAGTTGCAAATAACCAACCTGTCGTTATAGAGCTCTGGTGGTGGATGGGATTAAACTACTGTCCAGCAACCAAAAGTTTGTGAGTTTGATCCTGACCAGAGCTCAAGGCTGAGTCAGCATCTTCCATCCTTCCAATGTTGGTCAATTAAGGACGGGGGGGGGGGGCAAAATGCTCATTAACTTGTGACCTGCTTAGATCAGCCCAAAGCACTATGGAGAGAGGATAGTATCAAAGTGGAATTGCTATTGCTCAATTCAAAAAAGAGGATAAAACATTCTGGCCCTTTAGTTGCTATATTTTCTTTGAGCTCTGCTGGGTCAAGTCTACCTCCTGGGAGAAAAGAGGGATGTATTTTAATGGCCCTGCATTGGGTCTATGCTGAGTCAGTTGCCTAGCCAAGCAGAGTTGGACTCATGACAATATATTGTGAGTGGGCATCGCATGCAAGTCTGGCCAGGTTATCCTGCTAGGGTCATACTGCCAGAGACCAGAGCATCAGGCACCAGTTAACTAACCTGACAACTCGGAGGACTAATGGCCTTGAGGGGCAAAGTCCACAGGGAAGAGATATGATGGTCCCCAAGTGGATTAAATGAACCCACTTGAATCCATCTTGATGGAGGGCAGCAGCTTCATCTATCCTGGCCTGGGGATGATGGTGAGGACTTTGTTTGCCAAAAGGGTTCAGGACCAGAAAGTAACTCATGGAGAACTAAATCAGTAGTTAAAGCCAAGAGGGATCAGCTGAAGCCATCAGCCTAGATTGGATCCGGAGCCATAAACCACTGGCTTTACCCCTGCCTAGTAGGTAACAAAATCTCCCCAGGTTTAGTGTATCACCTGGACAGGTCATCCAGTCTGGCCAGGTTGCCCTGCTATGCTAATAGACTAATGCCAGTGTCTCAATGCTGAGTATCAGGCAATGGTTGAAGGTCAAGGTGGAGGACTAAGACCAGAAGAGTAGCGTGCCTTGGCAGGGCTCCGTATAAAAATTTGTTTGGGGGCCCTTAGGAAGGGTAAAGATTTGTTTTGCTTACGCACGTTGGGGGCCCCTGTAGCCCGGGGGCCCCGTATAATTGATACGGCAGATACGGCAGTAGCTACGCCTCTGACTAAGACCCTTGGGTGGGGAAGTCCACAGGGTAGGGTGATGGTCCCTAAGTGGATTAAGTCCCAATTTGATCCATCTTGATGGAAGGCAGCAGCTTTGTCCATCCAGGCCTGGGGTTAATGATGAGCACTTTGTGTGCCAAAAGGGCTCAAGCCCAGAAAGTGATACCTGGAATTGGATCAGTGGTTTGGGTGTCACGCTGCAATGCGGAAGGCAAGCGGAAGGCCACTGCATTATATCTTTTCCAAGACAACCTTCATGGCTGATTCCCATGAGGATTGCCAATATTCAGAATCTGATACATCACTTGAAGAAGAAGAAAACCAAAGTGGAGAATCCCAGGAAGGGCACCAGGTTAAAATTCTCCTGAACCCTCTTTTATATTTTTAAATGAAATGGAGGTAGGGGTGGGAGATAACTTTCACGGGGCACAATTCCCAAGAGGAAAGGTCAAAACTTCATCAGAGTCACTCTGCAAAGGAGCCAACCTTGGAAGAAGGCATCCTGCTAAAGGGCCAGTGAAATGTCCCTTCATTGGACTATTTCATTTTAATTCATTTGATTTATACCCCACACAACCAGCTTCCAGAATCCCTTAAGGGATGAGCTACGATCTTCAGAACACAATGGCACTCGAAGAAGCAATAAATGGATGGTGGGTCGAAGTTGCCAGCCTACAGAAGGTGAGACAAGAGGCTGGCTCTTTAAAGAGACAAGAAAGGAAGTCACAGGTGGGGAGAAGGTGGTAGCTTCACCTGGGAATAGTGATCTGGGGAGAAATAGAGAAAGGTGGAGGGAGCAGAGATTGGAAAAGACAGAGTATAGCAGTGATGGCCAACCTTGGCACTCCAGGTGTTCTTGGACTCCAATTCCCAGGAGCCCAAGCCAGCATTCCTGCTGATCAGGTGTAAGGAAAAGAAATGGGAGCTTGCTTGCTTTTTAAAAACAGTAACTAGATTCCAGAGGTTATGAATGTGGCCTTCAAAGTTGTTGGTGAGGAAAGATTGTGTTGTAGTCATAACAATCCTGTGTTCTAGGGGAAACAAGTTTTGGTGGACATTTAATACTGTGTAGTGAATCCTTTGCTGTAATCCTTCAGAGGAAGGGCCAGAGAAGGGAAATTATCTGAGGAGATAAAAGGAAAAGAAACAGAAAGGAGGGCCTTCTGTCCCCCATGTTTTGTATTGCTTTACATCAGAGGGAATTGTATAATAAAGTCAAGACGTAGTTCTCTAACTAGATAGAAAGAGGCCAAAGCCTGTAAGATAGTAATGGTTTTTTATTTTCATGTGTGAAATGGCTAGACTGCACATCAGTTTCCTATGCTATAATCTTTGAAACCTATGAAATATACATTTAATAAAGTATGCTTGGAACACAGAACCCATGTGTCTGTTGTTAGAGAGCAGAGTTTTGCTGGGAAAGACCTGGTGCTTGGGCCAAAGATACCACTGATGTATTTTTGGATATGTTCTAATTGGTCTGCTTTAGACTATAGTGGCAGAGTGAAAGCTGAAGAGAACCATCTCAAGAAGCCAGACATAAGATAAGATGGACTTTTATTAGTGTCACAGTGATACTCATACAGCACATTTAGTTGAAAAATATGCATTTGAAAAGTGTCAGTGTTGAAAGCAGCTTCTTGAATCCTTGAAGAATGTGGTTCAGGGAAACATACATTGCTATTACTCATAACCCTCACATACAGAAGCAGTCGTACAATTCCTGTGGTTTAAGATCCTAGGACGTATAAACCTACGTTAGCTGTGTAGGAGGCATTCCCCAACCTTATGCAGAAGTCTAGACGTGGACTCCTTGAAGTCCAGTTTAAAAAAGCAGAAAAATTTATCTGATCAAGGCTTGGGAAGAGCTTTTCTCCTTTAGAGAAAACATACCAAGCCAGCTAAACTTTCCTTTTTCACAAGGAATGTTGGACACCTTTCGGGGGGCATCTAACCTTTTTGCCTTTTTAAATGGTCTCTCTATTGAGCTGTCAACTGACCATGCAGAATCCAGAGCTGAAAAGCCTGTGTTATTTCCCAAACTTTGACAGCTCAAAAGGTGATACAAGGACCATCTAATCTCTTTTGTGAATGCCTTGCATGTGTGTTTTCTACACTGAGCTTCAAATACATGCACGTGACACGTATATCACAAGCTGGGCCACATGTGATTTTCCCAGTTAGACCCTAAATCCCATAT
This sequence comes from Furcifer pardalis, assembly GCA_030440675.1. NCBI lineage: Eukaryota > Metazoa > Chordata > Lepidosauria > Squamata > Chamaeleonidae > Furcifer > Furcifer pardalis. Next base: position 15,283,287 of record CP126899.1, read on the forward strand.
CCCTGGCTGGATAGAATGGTGAAGATGGGACACATAATCCATCACTGTCCATTATGTATCCTTTCTTAATTGGCAAGTGCACAAAGTTCTATAAAAGAGATTATCTTTGGGTATCGTTCTGAAGGAGTTACTGCATGGAAAGCATAAATTTCTGCTCGGAAAAAGATGTCTCCCTCCTTCCCTCCCTGACCAAGAGCATCACATGACCAATCTTGCTGGCTTCTCTGTCCCGTGACCAGAGGGGAAAGAGATGAAAACCAAACTTGACAGCTGGGGGCTACCTTCATCGCCAAGATGGCTGTCTCTAAACTACTGCATAGATGGGGAAGGTGTGGCGAAAGAGGTGCCGTGAGAAACTTCTCATGTTAGACTGTGGTTGAGTTGTTTAAAAGAAAAAGACAGAGTCCCATGTGGAGCAAAAATTCTCTTGAGCAACTATAATTCTACATGTTTAAAACAAGAGTCCATCTCACACACATGATTAAAAGCAGAATCAAACCGGGCACTGCACATTTATCAGATTCTAAAAACAGACTAATTCCTAATACAATCAAGGGGGGGGGGTTCCGGCCTGGGCGAGGAGTCCTCCAGTCTTCAGTTACACCTCTGACCCTTCGATTTCCCAATTGACTTCAGAAGAGCCATGGATTGTCTTCTCCACAGGCGCAGGCTGGTTTGAGATCTCACCTTGGGCAGGGGATATTACACAGGACGCACACTCTCCTCCTCCGGAAGCATCCCACGGGCAGGAGCCTTTCTTCCGCAGGCAGCTTCCTGGACAGGTGAAATCTCTCATCCAGCGGCAGCTCCCTGCACAGATGTCACTGATGTAGCCCCAGAAGTGGTGGGAGCTTGGGTAGCTGCCTCCTCCGATCCACCCTGTCCCCGTGGCCCCGCAGGACCCCCATCCTCAGGGCGAGAGGGTTGTGAGGATTCTCCTGACTGTAAGGGGGTAGAGGGGGGCTTACGAAGAATGGAGGGCGAGGGTCTACCGGAGGGGGGACGACGACGAGGGTCGGAAGGCCGGGGGTCGATGTGCGCCACCATGGGAATATAGACGGGTCCGGCATCGCTCTCACCACGGAGGCGGCTTGGAAGGGAGCACATCGCTCAGGACAACAGTTTCAAATCAACACGAGGTTCGTTAGGACAACGGAGAGCAGAGAGGCAACCACGGCTAACGCAACGTCAGCTAGAAATAAAAGAAAGAGCTGCCATGAATTCGATTTACGTAATGATTAATTTTTTTTTGCACTAAAACCATGCCCCAGTTTACAAAATGTCCCGATTTACACAACACAATTTACAATGGGTTTGCTTCGAGTTACGTAAAACTAGTTTTCCTATGGGGTTGCTTTGATTTACATAAATGTCATTTTCCTATGGGTTTGCTTCAAGTTAAGTAAAAAAGTTGGGGAGAAAGAAGATTTCCTCTCCTTAAGTTCAGCCAACCAACCACGGCCCTTATTAAAAGCAGAAATGAAAGGTAAGATTTATCTGGTCTCCTTTGAGAAGAGCTCGAGGAACTTACCCCGGTTCCAAAGCAAAGCATTGACACTTATATACAGTATATACCACCCCATAGCGGTTAGTGGAGGGACTGCAGTGGCTCAAGTCACTAAGACGCTGACTGGGAAGCGGAAGGTCAGCAGTTCGATTCCCGAGTACTGCAGGATGGAATGAGCTCCCGTCTCTGTCCCAGCTCCTGCCAACCTAGCAGTTCGAAAGCAAAAAATTGCAAGTAGATAAATAGGGACCACTTCGGTGGGAAGGTAAAAGCGTTCCGTGGGCTCTGGTGTCTAGTCATGCCTGCCACATGACCACGGAAACGTCTGCAGAAGCAGACACTGCTGGCTCTTCGGCTTAGAAACAGAGAAGAGCACTGACCCCTAGAGTCGGATACGACTGGCTTTCGAGCAAGGGATACCTTTACCTTAGCGGTTAGTGGACTTTCTTGCCGGTTCACAAGGTAAAAGCATTTTGCCCCCAACATGAACATGCATGGCACTCAATTTGCCAACCTCGGAAGGATGGAAGGCTGAGTCAGCCTTGAGCCCTGATCAAGATCTAACTCACAACCTTTTGGTTGCAGGACAGCGGTTTTACCCCTGTGCAACCCCACAGATTGCCCTCTCGTACTTGGCAATATCTTGGGCTGGGGCCGCAGACAGCGAGTCGGCGTGGTGGTGGTCTCTAGGTCTTGCATGACGGAGAGGGCCATCCTTTCCTTTGGGGCCTTGGAGGTGCCGAGGAAGACTTCCAGCATCCTCCAGGCACGCAGGCATTGGCCCTGATCCAGACGATCCTCCTCGGAGTCGCAGCAGTAAGGCGCGGTGCAAGACCCGCAGCAAAACTGTCCGTAGGTCCCTCCCAGGCGCTGAGGACAGTGGAAAAGCAGCAACCCCGAGATTTGGCCGTGAATCCAGACCACACAGACTTCGCCCTCCCCCGGACCCCCCACCGAGGCCAAGAGGAGGGAGGCGAGGCACAAAAGAGTCTTCACCAGGGCGCCCATCAGAGTAACGTCTGAACCGCTAAATAACATGTGAACTGCTCCCTGCCCAACTTTCGGGACCGGAGTCACTCCGCAGGCGAGCATCCAAGAGAAGCGCGCCTTTGAAAGCGCACCGTCCCGGGGGCTGGATTTTATAACCCAGGGAAGAGGATCTCTCCTGGGTGGGGCTGACTTGGCCCCAATGCTGCAAAGGAACAGCCAACCCCATCTCTCTCAGCCTACCCCTCGTTTCACCATACCTGGGGGCAGTGGTGGGCATCAACAGGTTCACACCAGTTCGCCAAAACCGGCAGCAGAAATTCTGGCTGGCCCCTCTGCCCATCCGAGTTTTGAAATAAAGTAGTCCTAATTCGGATGGACGCAGGGCTTCCCCCCATGCCATATCCACCTTACCACGCCCACAGTGTGGTAGTAAAATTTTTTTTGCGCTCATCGCTGCCTAGGGGCCTACACCCTGCAGAGAAGACATGTGCGCTTCCCTCCTTCTAACTTCGGTAAAAGAAAGGCCCAGCAAATTTGGGGCAAAATACTAAGTAAGGCTGAACTGCTCCTTCCACACACCCCACACCGCTATTCTTAGATGAGGCTATCACCTTTCTCCCACCTTTTCCCCAGTCTCTTGTCTCTCCTTCAACAGCCTGCCCACTTCAAGCCACCACCCATTTATTTTTTATTATTATTTATTTATTAGTTCAAATTTATATTGCCGCCCACTTGCCATGGCGACTCAGGGCGGCTTACAGACAATACATTACATTACATTACAATACAAAATGTTGGGGTGGGCAGAGGGGTAGGCATATCCAATTCCAAATAATGGCTGTCATCTGTTAAGGGGTTCTGGTAGCTGGCGGGGTATAAATCAAATGAATTAAAATTAAATAGTCCAGTGAAGGGAAATTTAACTGACCCTTTAGCAGGATGCCATCCTCCTATGGAGGCTCCTCTGCAGAGTGACTCTGTTGACATTTCCACAATTCCTCTTGTGACTTGTGCCCCGTGAAAGTTGTCTCCCACCCCCATCACATTTCAAAATGGAAAAGAGGGTTAATCAGATATCTTAACCTGGTGTCTTTCCTGGGATTCTCCACTTTGGTTTTCTTCTTCTTCAGATTCCAAATACTGGCGATCTTCATGTGGATCAGCAATCAAGATTGACTTGAGAACCCTATAATGTAGTAGCCTCCATTTGACTTCTGCATCACAGTTTGGCACCCATAGTACCACTGATCCAAATCTAGGTGTCACTTTCTGGTCCTCAGCCCTTTTGGCACACAAAGTCCTCCTCAGCCCCAGGCCAGGATGAATGAAGCTGCTGCCCTCCATCAAGATGGATCCAAGTGGGACCATTTAATCCACTTGTTAATATGATCATCACCCTTTTAACCCACTTGTTAATATGATCATTACCCTTCCATTTGGACTTTGCCACCCAAGGCCCTTAGTCCTCAGGTTAGTTAGATTGGTAATGGGTCACTGGCAGTAGGGTCTCCTTTGTCACCATAGAAGGATAACCTGGCTAGATAATCGGCCTGTCATGTCTCAATAATGCTGTGTAGTTAAAGCCAAGAGGAATCACCTGAAGCCATCATCCTAGATGGGGTGGGGCCATAAACCACTGGTTTCACCCCTGCCTAGGAAGTAAAGAAATTTCCACAGGTGTAGTGTAGCACCTGGACAGGTCATCCAGTCTGGCTAGGTTATCCTGCTATGCTAATAGAGTAGACCAGTGGTTCCCAACAAGGGGTACACAGCCCACTAGTGGACTTCAATTCCCAGAAGCCTAAGTCAGTACATTGGCTGATCAGTGCTTTGGGGAAATGACTTGGGCTTCTGGGAATTGAAGTCCAAAAACCAGCATTTGGGAAACACTGGGTAGCAAGTGGGTAGCACTGGGTAGCATATTAACAAGTGGATTAAATGGTCCCACTTGTCAGAGTCTCCATGCTGAGTATCATGTTGCAGTTAATGGCTATAGGTCAAGGATGGGGACTAAAACCCTTGGGTGGGGAAGTCCACAGGGAAGGGTGATGGTCCCCAAGTGGATCAAGTCCCATTTGGCTCCATCTTGATGGAAGGCAGCAGCTTTATCCATCCTGACCTGGGGCTGAGGAGGACGTTGTGTGCCAAAAGGGGTCAGGACCAGAAAGTGACTCATGGAACTGGATCAGTAGTTCATGTGTGACACTGTGATAAGGAAAGCATTCTATTCTCAGGACAGTTTTCATAGATGAACGAGGAAAAAGATGTTGTAGATAGCCCGTAATTAGAACTTTGTCATATTTATCTAGGATTTAGCAATAGAAATAACACTTCTACACCACCACATAGCTCTTGGGGCCCTCTCTGGGTGGTTCACACGTTACTTTGCATTTTGCCCACGACTTGTTGGGTCCTCATTTCCCCGAAGGAGGGAAGTACACCTGTCGTCTCTGCAGGGTGTAGGCCCCCAGTTATGGATGAGGAGTAGTAGTTTAGGAGAGACGGGCCGGTTTCCTTTGCAGGATTGGGGCCAAGCCAGACCCTTCCAGGAGTGGTCCTCTTCCTTGGGGTATAAAAACCAGCCCCCGGGGACGGTGAGCTTTCAAGGGCGCGCCTCTCTTGTTTGCGGGTTGAATCCTGTCCGGAAAGTTGGGCAGGTGCTGTGGAAGAAATCAGGGTTGGACGCCATGATGAGGTGGACTCTTTTGAGTCTCCTGTGCCTCCTCTTGGTCTTGGCGAGGGCTTGGGAGGAAGGCGAAGTCTGTCACGAGGGCTTCCGCTGCCCGCAGCGTCCTGACGGGACGGACGGACGGTTTTGCTGCGGGACTTGCTTGGCGCCCTATTGCTGCGACTCCACGGAGGACCGCCTGGATCGGGACCAATGCCTGAATGTCTGGAGGACGCTGGGGCTCTTCGCCCGCTCCCTCATGACCCAAGGTGGAAGAGCGACCCTTCCCTTCCAGCAAGACCTGCGGACCTCCCCCGCCAGCCATCCCCAAACCCAAGGAGTGACGTCCGAAGCCAAAGACGACCCGCAGGGTGTTCCTTGGTCTCAGAATATGCCAAGTACGAGAGGGTTATCCGGGGTGGCACAGGGGTTAAACTGCTGTCCTGCAACCAAAAGATTGTGAGTTCGATCTTGGCTAGAGGACTTGAGGTTGAGTCAGCCTTCCATCCTTCCAGGGTTGGTAAAATGAATCCCGTGCATGTTGCGGGCAAAATGGTATTTAGCTTGTGAACCGCCCAGGTAAAGGTAAAGGTAAAGGTAAAGGTAAAGGTAAAGGTAAAGGTAAAGGTAAAGGTTTCCCTTGCTCGAAAGCCAGTCGTATCCGACTCTAGGGGTCAGTGCTCCTCTCTGTTTCTAAGCCGAAGAGGCAGCGCTGTCTGCTTCTGCCGACGGTTCCATGGTCATGTGGCAGGCATGACTAGACACCGGACCGCATGGAACGCTTTTACCTTCCCACCGAAGTGGTCCCTATTTATCTACTTGCAATTTCTTGCTTTCGAACTGCTAGGTTGGCAGGAGCTGGGACAGAGACGGGAGCTCATTCCGTCCTGCAGTACTTGGGAATCGAACTGCTGACCTTTCACCTCCCAGTCAGCGTCTTAGTGACTTGTGTCACTACAGTCCCTGAACCGCCCAGAGAGTCCACTAAACGCAACGTGGCGGGACAGTATACTATATATGTCATTGCCTAGCTTTGGAACTGGCTTAAGCGCCTCGGGTTGTTCTCAAAGGAGGCCAGAGAAGTCGGTTTTGGAGAACCCCTGTGGCTTATCTTTTCATTTCTGGTTTTACTTAGGGGTGGGGGAGAGGGAAGGCTGGAGTGAAGGAAATGAATTTTTTTCCCCCCAGAGTTTTTCCCAAGTTGCAAATATTCAGATCCCGGCAGAGACTGTCGGGGCATTAGAAGCAGGACGGGACCGCTGTAACCCTGCGAAGTGCAGATAGGCACCTTTGAGGCAGAAATTTGGTGGGTGGTTGGGAGGGAGGCAAGGAGGGAGGGGCGTTGTTAAACTATATCAATAGCAATTACACTTATATACCACCCCACAGGGCACTGCGGAGGCTTAGTGGTTAAGACGGGAAATTTGGTGACTGAAAGGTTGGCAGGTCAGCAGCTCGATTCCCGAGTGCTGCACGACGGAGTGAGCTCCCGTCTTCCGTCCCAGCTCCTGCCAACCTAGCAGTTCAAAAGCAAGAAATTGCAAGTAGATCAATAGACACCGCTTCACCTGGTAATGTAAACTGAGTTCCACACTCCGGCATCTACATGACCTGGTAAATGTCTGCAGAGGCAGACAGCGCTGGCAATTTGACTGTAACCGGAGATGAGCACCGGAGCCTAGAGTTGGATACGACTGGCTTTGGATCAAGGGCGAGCTTTACCTTTTACCGCCCCATACCGTCTAGTGCACTTTCTGGGCAGTTCAAAATGTAATTAGCATTTCTGCCCCCCCCCCACATGCTGGGTCCTCATTTTGCCAACCTGTTCAGTGATTATGTAAGCTGCCCTGAGTCGGGTTCTCCTGATTGGGCGGTATATAAATTCGAAAATTAAATTAAATTAAGCCTCTGAAGGATGGGAGAGGCTGGGCCAAACTTATGTCCTGTCAGGATCAAATTCACAACGTTTGGGTTTTATTACAGCAGTTTCACTGCTGCACCCCTTGGGGTGTCTGATATTGCAAAACAGGGGAGGTTGGTCTTGAACAGGTAACTAAGAGCCCTTGGCTTGACAAAAGCCCTGCTCTTTGCTTATTGCTATAGGCAGCTCCAGCTGGGCGGCCTCTGGGCGAGGTCTTGACAAAGGCCTCCCTTAATGTCTTGTTGCCTTCTTGAGATGAGGGGGCCAAAAGGCAGGTGATGGGTCTCTCTAGACTCTCTCTCTCTTTCTCGATGGACGTGGAGAAATTAACAGCAGCTCTTTCTTTTGTGCCTAGCTTCAGTTTTGGTCGGCGGGATTGTCTGTGGCTTAATGCTCATCCTGGTTCTCCTCTTGGTAATCTGCGACTGCTGTATCCAGGGGCTTGCCCCCTTCCCCTACCACCGCCCTGGGGATGCTTACCCACAGGTTCCTGCCGCGGCGGGGTCCTCCGAATCTGGGCCTTCCGACTCTCCGCCTCCCAGCCCTCCGCGACGGGCCTTTGAAACTCCCAATCGGGTGGCTCCTTCCAACCCTCCGGCTGCCTCTCGTGGCAAGGACGAGGCTGCCTCGGGGTCACAGATACCGAGCCTTGCTATACGTGGGGCAGAGGAGGCAGCCGCCCAAGCTTCCACCGCTCCTGCGCCTACACCTGACACCAGTCCCCCTGGGGAGCTTGCCGTCGCAGAAGAGGTGGCACCTGTGCAGGGAGCTGCCGTCGGAGGAGAGAATCCACCTGAGCAAGGAACTGATGGCATCGGAGGGAAGGCTACTGCTGAGGGGGATCCTGCCGGTGGAGGAGAGAGAGCATCCCCAGGCGAGATGTCAGCCTAGCCTGGGCCTGTGCAGAAGACAATCCAAGGCTCTTCTATAGTCAGAGGGGAAAATCAGAGAGTCGGAGGTGTAACTGCAAACTGAAGGACTCTCCAAACCTCCCCCCAGGTGAATCCTCCCCCCAATTGATTGTATTAAGAATTAGTCTGTTTTTAGAATCTGGGCAATGCCCGGTTTAATTCTGCTTTTAATCGTGTAGGTGGGTGAGAGGGACTCTTCTTCTTTTAAACCTGTAGATCTGTACTTGCTCGAGAGACTTGTTGCTCAAGATGGGGCTCCATCTATTTTTTTAAAAATCCCACACAACCACAGTCTGACATGAGGCACCTCTTTTGACACACCTTCCCTGTCTATGCAGTCGTTTAGAGGCACCCATCTGTTGGCGATGAAGTCAGTCCCCAGCTGTCCAGTTTTGTTCTCATCTCTTTCCCCTTTGGTCACCAGACAGAAGCCGGATGGATTGGTCATGTGATGCTCTTGGTCAGTTGGCCAAGGAGGGGGAGGGTGGATAATATCTCTCCCCCCCCCCCAGCAGAAATGTATAGTTTACATGCAGTAACACCTCCAGAACAATACACAAAGAGAATCTCTTTTGTAGAACTAGGTGAATTGGCCACTTTGCTAATCTGTGGCTCTCTCGACATTGGTGGATCACAGGTCCCATCGCCCCTATCCTCTCCAGCCAGGGATGATGGGACTTGGAGATCTACCTGGGGAAAATCAGACACAGCCCAACTTGTGATGTACATGTGTCTATTTGAAGCTCTGCCTAGAAAACACATATACACAGAGAGAGATGGAAGTTAAAGCAATCCTTTCGCAAAAGAGATTAGAATCAGTGATGGCAAACCTTGGCACTCCATGCATTCTTGAACTTCAATTCCCAGAAGCCCTGATCAGCAGGAGTGGTGACTTGGGCTTCTGGGAACTGAAGGCCAAGAACACCTGGAATGCCAACGTTCACCATCACTGGATTAGATGCTCCTTTATCACATCATGAGCTGCCAAAATTTGGGGGACAACTGAGGTTTCTCACCTCTGGATTCTGCATGGTCAGTTGACAGCTCAATAGAGAGACCATTTAAAAAGGCAAAAAGGTTAGATGCCCCCCTGAAATGTGTCCAACATTCCTTGTGAAAAAGGAATGTTTAGCTGGCTTGGTATGTTTTCTCTAAAGGAAAAAAGCTCTTCCCAAGCCTTGATCAGATAAATTTTCCTGTTTTTTTAAACTGGTCTTCAAGGAGTCCACGTCTAGACTTCTGCATAAGGTTGGGGAATGCCTCCTACACAGCTAACATAGGTTTATACGTCCTAGGATCTTAAACCACAGGAAATGTACGACTGCTTCTGTATGTGAGGGTTATGAGTAATAGCAATGTATGTTTCCCTGAACCACATTCTTCAAGGATTCAAGAAGCTGCTTTCAACACTGACACTTTTCAAATGCATATTTTTCAACTAAATGTATGAGTATCACTGTGACACTAATAAAAGTCCATCTTATCTTATGTCTGGCTTCTTGAGGTGGTTCTCTTCAGCTTTCACTCTGCCACTATAGTCTAAAGCAGACCAATTAGAACATATCCAAAAATACATCAGTGGTATCTTTGGCCAAAGCACCAGGTCTTTCCCAGCAAAACTCTGCTCTCCAACAACAGACACATGGGTTCTGTGTTCCAAGCATACTTTATTAAATATATGTTTCATAGGTTTCAAAGATTATAGCATAGGAAACTGATTTGCAGTCTAGCCATTTCACACCTGAAAATAAAAAAACATTACTATCTTACAGGCTTTGGTCTCTTTCTATCTAGTTAGAGAACTACTTCTTGACTTTATTATACAATTCCCTCTGATGTAAAGCACTACAAAACATGGGGGACAGAAGGCCCTCCTTTCTGTTTCTTTTCCTTTTATCTCCTCAGATAATTTCCCTTCTCTGGCCCTTCCTCTGAAGGATTACAGCAAAGGATTCACTACACAGTATTAAATGTCCACCAAAACTTGTTTCCCCTAGAACACAGGATTGTTATGACTACAACACAATCTTTCCTCACCAACAACTTTGAAGGCCACATTCATAACCTCTGGAATCTAGTTACTGTTTTTAAAAAGCAAGCAAACTCCCATTTCTTTTCCTTACACCTGATCAGCAGGAGTGCTGCCTTGGGCTTCTGGGAATTGGAGTCCAAGAACACCTGGAGTGCCAAGGTTGGCCATCATTGCTATACTCTGTCTTTTCCAATCTCTGCTCCCTCCACCTTTCTCTATTTCTCCCCAGATCACTATTCCCAGGTGAAGCTACCACCTTCTCCCCACCTGTGACTTCCTTTCTTGTCTCCTTAAAGAGCCAGCCTCTTGTCTCACCTTCTGTAGGCTGGCAACTTCAACCCCCCCATCCATTTATTGCTTCTTCGAGTGCCAGTGTGTTCTGAAGATCTTAGCTCATCCCTTAAGGGATTCTGGAAGCTGGTTGTGTGGGGTATAAATCAAATGAATTAAAATGAAATAGTCCAATGAAGGGACATTTCACTGGCCCTTTAGCAGGATGCCTTCTTCCAAGGTTGGCTTCTTTGCAGAGTGACTCTGATGAAGTTTTGACCTTTCCTCTTGGGAATTGTGTCCCGTGAAAGTTATCTCCCACCCCCACCTCCATTTCATTTAAAAATAGAAAAGAGGGTTCAGGAGAATTTTAACCTGGTGCCCTTCCTGGGATTCTCCACTTTGGCTTTTGCTGATGTATCAGATTATGAATATTGGCAAGCGATGTATCAGATTATGAATATTGGCAATCCTCATTGGAATCAGCCATGAAGGTTGTCTTGGAAAAGATATAATGCAGTGGCCTTCCGCATTGCAGCGTGACACCCAAACCACTGATCCAATTCCAGGTATCACTTTCTGGGCTTGAGCCCTTTTGGCACACAAAGTGCTCATCATCAACCCCAGGCCCAGATGGACAAAACTGCTGCCTTCCATCAAAATGGATCTAATTGGGACTTAATCCACTTGGGGACCATCACCCTTCCCTGTGGACTTCCCCACCCAAGGGTCTTAGTCCTCCACCTTGACCTTTAACCATTGCCTGATACTCAGCATTGAGACACTGGCGTTAGTCTATTAGCATAGCAGGACAACCTGGCCAGACTGGATGACCTGTCCAGGTGGTACACTACACCTTGGGAGATTTCGTTACCTCCTAGGCAGGGGTGAAGCCAGTGGTTTATGGCTCCGGATCCAATCTAGACTGATGGCTTCAGCTGATCCCTCTTGGCTTTAACTACACAGCGTTATTGGGGCATGATAGACCATCCCAGAAAAGCTGACTCTAAAGAAAGCTGGAAAAGTCTGGCCAGGTTAACCTGTTATGGTGATAAAGGAGATCCTAATGCCAGTGAGTCAAGGCTGGTTGTCAAGGGGTGGTTAACTAAACTGACAACCCTGAGGACTGAAAGGCCTTGAATGTAGAAGTATGGACTAGAAAACTGGATCAGTGGTACTATGGGTGATGCTGTGGTGTGGAAGGCCACTGCATTATGTTCTCAGGACAGACTTCATGGCTGATCGACAGGAAGATCTCATATATTCAGATTCAGATAGGGCAGAAGAAGAAGTAGTATAGCAAGCTTCCCGATCTCACTTCTCTCCTGCTCCAAGTGTCAGCTGAGCTCGAGGGAGCCTACCCATTGTAAGAGAGGAGGGATTCTCTTCTTCTTCATCCTGTGCCTTATCCGATTCTGAATATTGGTGGTCATCATGGTGATCAGCCATGAAGACTGTCCTGTGAATTTAATACCATGGCCTTTATCTGCCTTTCACATGACGACGATGGTACCACTGATTTAGTTCTCCATGAGTCACTTTATGGTCCTGAGCCCTTTTGGCACACAAAAGTCCTCACCATCATCCCCAGGCCAGGATAGATTAAGCTGCTGCCCTCCATCAAGATGGATTCAAGTGGGTTCATTTAATCCACTTGGGGACCATCATATCTCTTCCCTGTGGACTTTGCCCCTCAAGGCCATTAGTCCTCCAAGTTGTCAGGTTAGTTAACTGGCACCTGATGCTCTGGTCTCTGGCAGTATGACCATAGCAGGATAACCTGGCCAGACTTGCATGCGATGCCCACTCACAATATATTGTCATGAGTCCAACCCTGCTTGGCTAGGCAACTGACTCAGCGTAGACCCAATGCAGGGCCATTAAAATTCATCCCTCTTTTCTCCCAGAAGTTAGACTTGACCCAGCAACTAAAGGGCCAGAATGTTTTATCCTCTTTTTTGAATTGAGCAATAGCAATTCCACTTTGATACTATCCTCTCTCCATAGTGCTTTGGGCTGATCTAAGCAGGTCACAAGTTAATGAGCATTTTGGCCCCTCACCCCAGTCCTTAATTGACCAATATTGGAAGGATGGAAGATGCTGACTCAGCCTTGAGCTCTGGTCAGGATCAAACTCACAACCTTTTGGTTGCTGGACAGTAGTTTAATCCCATCCACCACCAGAGCTCTATAATGACAGGTTGGTTATTTGCAACTGTTCTTCTTCTTCTTTGTGGACCTCTGTGAATCCACACACAGTAAACCCATGTGGATTCACAGAGAATATGAAGGAGAACTCAATGAAGCACAGGAGCAGAAGTAAACGTTGTAGAGAGCCAGTAATTAGAACTTTGTTATATTTCACTAGGATTTAGCAATAGAAATGATACTTCTATACCACCCCATAGCACTTAAGGCCCTCTCCAGGTGGTTCACACGTTATTTAGCATTTTGACCCCCAAATGCTGGTTCCTCATTTTACCAAAGCACACCTGTGTCTCTGCAAGGAGTAGGCCACCAGTTATGGCAAACAAGGGGTAGTTTAGGAGAGATGGGGCCCAGCCCTGACTGTCAGCTTCCTTTGCAGGCCAGCCTCACCTGGGGTATAAAAACCAACTCCACGACAACAGTTTGCTTTCAAGGGCGTGCTTCACTGGTGTGCCCATGTGGAAAGTTGGGCAAATGCTGTCAAAGAAACCAGGATCGTGGGCTCCGATGGGCGCCATGGTGAGGACCATTTTGGGGCTCCTCTGCCTCCTCTTGGACCCGGTGGGGGCTTTGCAGGAGGGTGAACTTTGTCTTGGTTGGCCTCCCGCCCCCGTTGAGGGGTTCCTGCCTTTCCGCTGCCCACAGCGCCTCGACAGGTCGGATGGCCCGTTGTGCTGCGGGACTTGCACTAACTCCTACTGCTGCCACTCCGAGAAGGATCGTCTGGATCAGGAGCAGTGCCTGAAAGCCTGGAGGGTGCTGGATTACATCGTCAATGCCATGATGGCCCTAAGAAAAAGGGCCAAACTCCCCACCAGCGACCCCCAGACGCAAGGAATGAAGTCTGCCTGGTCCCCATTGAAGACGGAGCTAAGTATGAGAGGGCGATCTGTGGTGGCACAGGGGTTAAAGCGCTGTCATGCAACCAAAAGGTTGTGAGTTCGATCCTGTACTTGACTCAGGTTGACTCAGCCTTCCATTATTCGGAGGCAGGTAAATTGAGTCCCCAGTATGTTTGGGGAGAGGAACGGGGTCATGAAGGGTCCAGAGCATGCACTAAGCGCTATGAAGAGGCACACAAGTGTAATTGCTTTGCTCTGGACAGTTCAAAATGTAATTAACATTTCTGCCCCCAACAATCTGGGTCCTCATTTTACCAACCTGTGAAGCATGGGAGAGGCTGTGTCAAACTTACGTCCAGTCAGGATCAAACTCATAAAGTTTGGGCTGCAGGGCTGTATTTTTACCGCTACACCCCAGGGGTGTCTGATATTGCAAAACAGGGGAGGTTGGGGGGTTGGTCTTGAACAGGTAACTAAGAGTCCTTGGCGTTACAAAAGCCCTTTGCTTATTGCTATGGGCATCTTCAGCTAGGCTGGTTTGGGCGGTGTCGTAACAAATTCCTCCCTTAATGCCGTGTTGCCTTATTGAGATGTTGGGTTCAAAAGGTAGGGGAATGGGGTCTCTCTCTCTCTCTCTCACTTGCTCTCTCTGTGGACGTGGAGAAATTAACGGCAGCTCTTTCTTTTGTTCCTAGCTGGAGCTGTGTTAAGCACGAACGCCTCTGTGGTACGACTGCATCTGTACATGAAGCCCATGAATAATAGCAATATATGATACCCTGAACCCCATTGTCCTAGGATTCAAGAAGTAGCTTTCAACACTTACCAAGTGCATTTTTAAAAAAAATGTATTTGTATCACTGAGACACTAATAAAAGTCCATCTTGTTTTATGTCTGGCTTCTTGAGATGGTTCTCTTCAGCTTTCACTCTGCCACTATAGTCTAAAGCAGACCAATTAGAACATACAGCACTTAGGAATACATCAGTGGTCACTTTGGCCAAGGCACCAGACCTTTCCCAGCTCATTGGTGCTCATCGTGGTGATCTGCCATGAAGTCTGCCCTGAGAATATAATGCCATGGCCCTTTTGTGGCATCCACATGACCCTGATGGTACCACTGATCTATCTCTCCATGGGTCACTTTCGGGTCCTGAGCCCTTTTGGCACACAAAGAGCTCATCATCATCCCCAGGCCAGGATGGATGAACCTGCAGCCCTCCATCAAGATGGATTCAAGTGGGTTCATTAAATCCACTAGGGGACCATCAACCTTCCCTGTGAATTTCGGAACCCAAGGCTGTTAGTCCTCAGGATTGCCTGGTGCTTGGTGTTGAGTCGCTGGCAGTAGGGTCTACTCTATGACTATAGTAGGATAACCAGGCCAGACTTGCATGCGATTCCCATCCACAATATATTGTCATGGGTCCAACCCCTCTGGGAAAGACACCAGATTCGGCGTAGACCCAATGCAGGGCCATTAAAATACATAGGAGTTAGACTTGACCCAAGAAAGTTCTGGTAAAATATAACAATTAAAGGGGCAGAAATGTTTCTTCTCTTCTTCGTTTAGTTAGCAGTAGCAATTCCACTTCTCTACCCTCTCTCCATAGTGCTTATGAGTGCCCAATCTTGGCAGTTCACAATTTAATGAGCATTTTGCCCCCTACATGTTAGCTCTTCATTTAACCAACCTCGGAAGGGTAGAAGAGGCTGTGTCCAGGTCAGGATCAAACCCACAACCTTTGGGTTGCATTGCAGCAATTTAACCCCTGTGCCAACTATAAGGAAAGGATGCTTACCTGTAACTGTTCTTCTTCTTTGTGGTCCTCTGTGAAGTCACACGCAGTAAACCCATTCATGTGGATTCAAAGAGACCACGAAGAAGATGAAGAACTCAATGAAGCACAGGGGCAGAACTAGACATTGTAGATAACCCGTAGATAGAACTTTGTTGTATTTCACTAGGATTTAGCAATAGAAATGACACCTCTACATCACCCCATAGGTCTTAAGGCCCTCTCTGGGCGGTTCACACGTTATTTATCATTCCCCCCCCCCCTCAACTGCTGGTTGAAGGAGAGAAGCGCAAGTGTCATCTCTGCAGGGTGTAGTCCCCCAGTTATGGGAAAAGAGGAGTAGTTTAGGAGAGATGGGGCCTGGCCCTGACTGTCAGCTTGCTTTGCAGGATCGGGGCCAAGCCATCCCCACCTCGGGTATAAAAACCAGCTCCCTGGAAACAGTTGGCTTTCACGGGGGTGCCTCTCTGGTGTGCTCAACTGCTGGATGATTCCCATCCTGAAAGCTGGGCAAAAGTTGTTGAACAAACCAGGATCGCAGGCTCTGATGGGCGCCATGGTGAAGACACTTTTGGGGCTCCTCGGCCTCCTCTTGGCCCCGATGGGAGCTTTGCAGGAGGGCGAACTTTGTCTGGGTTGGCTTCCTGCCCCCGTTGAGGGGTTGCTGCCCTTCCGCTGCCCGCAGCGCCCCGACGGGTCGGACGGCCCTTTGTGCTGCGGGACTTGCACTGACCCCTACTGCTGCGACTCCGAGGAGGATCGCCTGGATCAGGAGCAGTGCCTGGATGCCTGGAGGGTGCTGCATTTCTTCTTCCGTATCATGATGGCCCAAAGGGAAAGGACCACCCTCCCCACCAGCGACCCTCAAACGCAAGGAGTGAAGTCCGCCTGGTCCCCATTGAAGACGGAGCTAAGTACGAGAGGGCGATCTGTGGTGGCGCAGGGGTTGAAGCGCTGTCATGCAACCAAAAGGTTGTGACTTCAATTCTGGGCAGGACTCAAGGTTGACTCAGCCTTCCATCTTTCCGAGGCAGTTAAATTGAGTCCCCAGCATGTTGGGGGACGGGGACGTGAAGGGTCCAGAGAGTGCACTAAGCGCTATGAAGTGGCACACAAGTGTCATTGCTTTGCTCTGTTTGGAAGCGCCTTATGCGCCTCCGGCTGTTGTTAGTCTTTGGAGAACCCAAGTGGCCTATTTTTTCATTTCTGCTTTTCTTAGGGGTGGGAGGGAGGGAGGCTGAATTTAAGGAGAGGACTAGCAGTGTGAAAGCAAGAAATTGCAAGCAGGTCAATAGGTACGGCTTCGCTGGGAAAAGTAAACAGAATTCTACACACCCCTGCATGTACATGACCAGGTTCACATCTGCAGAAGCAGACAGTGCCGGCGTTTTGGCTCTAAACGAGATGAGTACCAAATCCTAGAGCTGGATACGACTGGCTTTCGAGCAAAGGTGGCCATTACCTTCTACCGCCCCATAATGTTTAGTGAACTCTCTGGGCAGTTCAAAATGTAATTAGCATTTCTGCCCCCAACAATCTGGGTCCTCCTTTTACCAACCTGTGAAGCATGAACCCAGTCGGGATCAAGCGCCTCCAGCTGTTGTTAGTCTTTGGAGAACCCAAGTGGCTTACCTTTTCATTTCTGCTTTTAATAAGGGGGGGCTGAAGTTAAGGAGCGGATCTCTTTCCCAGTAATTTCCCCCAAATTTCAAATGTAATGATTCCAAAGAGACCGTCGGGGCATTAGAAGCAGGACGGGACCGCTGTAACCCCTCGAAGTGTAGCTAGGCACCCTGGAGGTAGAAATTACAGAGGGTTATGGAGGTTAAACTTTATCAACTCCTTCGACACCTGATGGGGTAAAGGATGAAGAGAGGAAGAAACTAGATCAATAGCAATTAAACTTATATACCGCTCCATAAGGGACTGTGGTGGCTTTGTGGTTAAGACACTGAACTAGACAACTGGAAGGTTTGAAAATCAGTTGTTTGAGTCCCGAGTGCTGTGGGAGGGAGGGAGCTCCTGTCTCCTGTCCCAGCTCCTAGAAGTTTGAAGGCAACAAATTGCAAGTAGAAAGGTAAACAGAGTTCCACACCCCATCCTCTACATGGAGGGGGAGATTTCTGCAGAGGCACACAACGCTGGCTGTTTGGCTGCAAACGGAGATGAGCACCAAACCCTAGAGTTGGATACACTGGCTTTGGAGCAAGGGCGACCTTTACCTTTTACTGCGCCATAATGTTTAGTGCTCTTTCTGGGGAGTTCACAGTGTAATTAGCACTTCTGCCCCCCACATGCAGGATGGGAGAAGGATGGGAGAGGCTGGGTCGAACTTACAACGTTTCGGTTGCAAGACAGCAGTTTAACCACTGTGCCGCGAGGGCTGTCTGATAGTGTAAAACACGGGAGGTCTGCGGAGGGGGTGGGTGGGTTTGGTTGGTCAGTCTGTCTGGAACAGGCAACTATGAGCCCTTGGTTTTACAAAAGCCCTGCTCTTTCTTTGTTGCTATGGGCAGCTCCAGCTGAACTGGTTCTAGGCGGGGCCTTGACCAATAACCGCCCTTTGGTCGAGGTGGAGAAATTAATGGCAGCTCTTTCTTTTGTTTCTAGTTAACATTGTGTTAATCGTGATTGCCTCGGTGCTAGCAGTTATCCTAATTATCCTCGTGAGCATTTGCAAATGTCCCCAGCTTTGGGCTACCTGCCTAGGCCTCAGCCGAGGTGAGAATGATGCCCTGCCTGAGTTTCCCACGGCGGTTCCTTCCATCCCTTGGCATTTGAACCCTTCGCTAGAGGTCTATGACCCTCCTCCGCCTTATGAAGAAAGGCCCCATCTACCCCCTTACAGCCAGGTGGCTCCTTCCAACTGCTCTCACGGTGAGGATGAGGCAGCTGCAGGGTCACGGAGACCAGCCCTTGCTGTACGTGGACCGGAGGAGGCAGCTACCCAAACTCCCACCACTTCTGGGACTACATCAGCTACTGGTCTCACTGGGGCACCTGCTGCCACAGGAGAGGTAACACCTGAGTCCAGAGCTGCTGCCGCAGGACAGGTGATACCTGAGTCAGGAGATGCCTTAGCAGGAGAGGTGACACCTGAACTGGGAGCTGCCACTGGAGGGGAGAATCCACCTGTGCAGGGAGCTGCCGGTGGAAGAAAGGCTAAGGCCATGTGGGATTTTGCCAAAAGGAGAAAAGGTGCATCCTGTGTAATATCCTCTGCCCAAGGTGAGATCTCAACCCAGCCTGTGCCTGTGCTGAAGACAATCCATGGGTCTTCTACAGTCAGTTGGAAAACAGATGAATCAGAGGTGTAACTCAAGACTGGAGGACTCCCCACACCTTTGCACCCCCCCCCCAAATTGATTGTACAGTATTAGTAATTAGTCTCTTCTTAGCATCTGGGAAGTGGGCAATGCCAGGTGAGAAGGACTCTTCTTTTTTTTTAAACCCTTAGAACTTTAGTTGCTCGAGAGATGAGAGCCATCTTTTTTTTTTAACCTACACAACCACAGTCTGATATGAGTAGTTTCTCACAACTCCTCTTTCGCCACACCTTCTCCTTCTATGCAGCCATTTAGAGGCCGCCATTTTGGCGATGAAGGCAGCCCCCAGATGTCTAGATTCAGTTTCATCTCCATCCTCTCTAGTCACCAGACAGAAGCCCTTGGGCATGTGATGCTCTTGATCAGTTGGCAAAGGAGGAGAAGGAGGATACATCTTTTCCCCAGCAGAAACGTACACTTTCCATGCAGTAAAACTCCTCCAGAATGATGATACCCAAAGAGAATCTCTTTTGTACAACTGGGTGCATTTGCCACTTTTGCTAATCTGTGGTTCTCTGGACACTGGTGGATCACAGGTCCCATCGTCCCCATCCTCTCCAGTCAGGGATGATGGAACTTGGGGTCGATCTTCAATTCCCAGAAGCCCTGGTCAGCTGGGGTGCTGACTTGGGCTTTTGGTAACTGAAGGCCATGAGCACCTGGTGTGCCAAGGTTCACCATCACTGGGTTAGATGCCCCTTGAATCACCTCTTGAGCTGCCAAAGTTTGAAAGACAACAGAGGTTACTCACCTCTGGATTCTGCATGGTTGGTTGACTGCTCAATAGAGAGACCACTTAAAAAGACAACATTGAAAAAGGCAAGAATTTAGAGGCTCTAAAATGTGTCCACCATTCCTTGCGAAGAAGTACTGTAGGAAATGTTTAGCTCCCTTGGTACATTTGTTCCCAAGGGTAGAGGCTCTTTGTAAGCCTTGATCAGAGCAATTTTGCTGCTTTTTAAAACTGGTCTTCAAGAAGTCAGTGTCTAGACTTCTGCATAAGGTAGGGAAATGCCTATATACCTAACATAGGTTTATATGTCCTACGGGGGTCTGCAAACTTGGCTCTCCAGGTGTTCTTGGACTTCAATTCCCAGAAGCCCAAGTCAGCACTCCTGCTGATCAAGGCTTCTGGGAACTGAAGTCCAAGAACAGCTGGAGAGCCAAGTTTGCTGACCACAGGATATTAAAGCACAGGAATTGTACAGCTGCTTCTGTAATAAATAATAGCAATGCATGATTCCCTGAACACCATTCTTCGAGGTTACAAGAAGCTGCTTTCAACAATGACAAGTGTCAAATGCATGTTTTTCAATTAACTGTTTGTGTAGCACTGAGACACTAATAATAGTCCATCTTATGTCTGGCTTCTTGAGGTGGTTCTGCTCAGCTTTCCCTCTGCCACTATACTCTAAAGGGGTTATAGAATACCAGCAGTAAAACTTTAAGCTTCAGCACCTAAACTTCAAGCTGTCTGTCACTTAGAACTCTAAGAATTATGGTGTTTGTAGTCTAAAAATCCCATCCTTACAGAGGTTAATACCTGGCCTTCAATACGTGTCCACAGGAACATCTGCTGACACAGACAGCACTGGCTCTTTGGCTATAAACAGAGATGAGCACCGAAGCCTAGAGTTGTATACGACTGGCTTTCAAGCAACATAAAGAGTGTTCCTTGTATTAGCTCAAACAAGGACCCAAAATGTTGGGGCGGGGGGGGGGGAGAATGCTCATTAATTTCTGAACCATTTAGATCTGGAACGAAGCACTATGGAGAGAGGATAATATAGAAGTGGAATTGCTCTTGCTAAATAACAACAAGAAGAAAAATATTCTAGCCCTTTAAATGCTATATTTTATCAGAGCCTTCGTGGTTCAAGTCTAACTCACAGGACAAAGGAGGGACGTATTTTAATGGCCCTGTATTGGGTCTACGCTGAGTGAGTCAGCTGTCTAGCCAAGTGGAGGGAGTGAGAATCATATGGGAGTTTGGCCAGGTTTTCCTGCTATGTGGTCATAGAGTAGACCCCCCTACTGCCAGCGACTCAATGCCGAGCGTCAGGCGGCGGTTAACTAATCTGACCATCCTGAGGAGGAAGGCCCTTTGGAACTAGAAGAAGAAGAATCCCAGGAAGGACACCAGTTTTAAAAAATCTCCTTCATCCACTTTTCCATTTTGAAAGAGGGGGGGGGGAGGGACGAGAGAAATTTCACAGTTCAGTTCTCCCAAGAGGAAAGGAGGAAACTTCACCAGAGTCACTTTGCAGAGGAGCCTCCATAGGAAGAAGGCATCCTGCTAAAGGGTCAGTGAAATTTGGACTATATAATTTTAATTCATTTGATTTTGACACCACCCAAACAGCTACCAGACTCCCTTAACGGATGAGAGCCAATACTATACAGTAAAACCTCAGATAACACTAAAACCTGGTTCCACAAGTCTTGGTGTTATACGATTTTTAGTGTTATCCGATGAATGTTAAAATCCTATGGGACCCATAGAGATACATTGTAACCACACAGGCTTTAGCGGTTGTTATCTGATGCATCTCATAGGATCTTAATGTTATCCGATGCAATTCTTCCCCCCAGATTGCTTAATGTTATGCGATTTTAGTGTTATTCGATACTAATGTTATCTGAGGCATTACTGTACTTAACAAATAAATCAGGGTTCACAAACACCCCCCAAATTGGTCACCTACAATGGTGTTTTGCTTAAAGAGCAAACTCGCTTGCTTAAAGAGCAATCCTGTGGAACGCATTATGCTCTTTAAGCGAGGTACAACTGTATGTGGAATCGGATATGGCACTTGAAAAAGAAAGAAATGGACGATGGATTGGAGTGGGCAGGCTGCTGAAGGTGAGACAAGAGGCTGGCTCTTTAAAGAGACAAGAAAGGTGAGGGGGAGGTGGTAGCCTCACGTGAGAATGGGGGGGGGAAGTAAGGCGGAGGGAGCGGTTCACACGTTACTTAGCATTTTGCCCACAACTTTCACAGACCTCGGAAAGAGGGAACTGCACGTGTCGTCTCTGCGGGGTGTCGTAGGCCCCAAGTTATGGGAGACGAGGGGGAGTCTCGGTTTCCTTTGCAGGATCGGGGCCAAGCCAGCCCCATCCAGGTGAGATCCTCTTCTCGGGGGTATAAAAACCAGCCACCAGGGATGGTGCCCTTTCAAGGGCGCGCCTCTCTTGCGGGGTGGCTCCCATCTCGGAAGTGGGGCAGGTGCCCTCGAAAAGATCAGGGTCGCGGCCCCCATGGGAGAGGACTCTTTTGGGTCTCCTCTGCCTCCTCTTGGCCCTGGCGGGGGCTTCGCAGGGTCTGCCTGGTGTGGCTTCACGGCCCCATTATGGGCTCTTCCCGCTCTTCCGCTGCCCGCAGCGCCCCAACGGGGACGGATGGACGGTTTTGCTGCGGGTCTTGCCTGGCATCCTCATGCTGCGACTCCGAGGAGGCTCGCCTGGATCAGGATCTGTACCTGTGCCTGCATGCCTTGAAGATGCTGAAAGTCTTCGTCGGCGCTGCCCTGGCCCAAAAGGAAGGGGCGGCAGTCTCCGTCTGGCAAGACCTGGGGACCACCACACCGACGACGTCGGCAAATTGAGTCCCCAGCAAGGGGGGGGGTGCTATTTAACTTGTGAATCGCCAAGAGAGTCCAGGAGGTGCTAAAGGTAAAGGCCACCCTTGCTGGAATGCCAGTCGTATCCGACTCTAGGGGTCAGTGCTCATCTCTGTTTCATAGCCGAAGAGCCAGCAGTGTCTGCTTCTGCAGACGTTTCCGTGGTCATGTGGCAGGCATGAGTAGACACCAGAGCGCACGGAACACTGTTTATCTTCCCACCGAAGTGGTCCCTATTTATCTACTTGCAATGTCTTGCTTTCAAACTCCTAGGCTGGCAGGAGCTGCGACAGAGGCGGGGGTTCATTCCGTCCTGAACTGCTGGCCTGCCACCTTCCAGCCGGCGTCTTAGCCACTTGAGCCACTACAGTCTCCCCACTAAGCGCTATGAGGCGGTATATATAAGTGTCATAGCCTTGTTTTGAAACCGGTATAAGCGCCTCAGGCTGTTCTCAAGGAAGGCGAGATAAGTCTGCTTTGGGAGACGCCAGTGGCTTAACTATTCATTTCTGCTTTTAATTGCAAATATTTGGATCCCGGAAGAGGCCGTAGGAGTATTAGAAGCGGGAGGTGACCACTGTAACCCTTGAAATGCAGCTAAGCACCTTGGAGGTAGAAAATACAGTACTGAGGGTTGGCTGTGTGTGTGTGTGTTACTCTCTCAATTCCAGTTTGAAAGCAAGAAATTGCAAGTAGAAAGGTAAATGGAGTTCCACACATCTGGACTCTACATGACCTGGTAGATTTCTGCATAAGCACACAATGTTGGCTGTTTGACTGTAAACGGAGATGAGCACCGAATCCTAGAGTTGGATACGCCTGGCTTTGGAACAAGGGCGACCTTTACAATTTACCGCCCCATAAGGTTTAGTGCACACTCTTGGTGGTTCACAATATAATTAGCATTTCTGGCCTCCAACATGCGGGGTCCTCAGATCACCAACTCCGCTTGGCTAGGCAACTGACTCAGCGTAGACCCAATGCAGGGCCATTAAAATACATCCCTCTTTTCTCCCAGGAGGTAGACTTGACCCAGCAGAGCACAAATAAAATATAGCAACGAAAGGGCCAGAATGTTTTATCCTCTTTTTTGAATTCAGCAATAGCAATTCCACTTTGATACTATCCTCCCTCCATAGTGCTTGGGTTGATCTAAGCAGATCACAAGTTAATGAGCATTTTGGTCCCCCACCCCCCACCCCCGGTCCTTAATTGACCAACATTGGAAGGATGGAAGATGCTGACTCAGCCTTGAGCTCTGGTCAGAATCAAACTCACAACCTTTTGGTTGCTGGACAGTAGTTTAATCCCATCCACCACCAGAGCTCTATAATGACAGGTTGTTTATTTGCAACTGTTCTTCTTCTTCTTTGTGGTCCTCTGTGAATCCACAGGCAGTAAACCCATTCATGTGGATTCACAGAGAATATGAAGGAGAACTCGATGGAGCACAGGAGCAGAAGTAAACATTGTAGAGAGCCAGTAATTAGAACTTTGTTATATTTCACTAGGATTTAGCAATAGAAATGATACTTCTGTACTGCCCCATAGGACTTAAGGCCCTCTACAGGTGGTTTACACGTTATTTAGCATTTTGACCCCAAAATGCTGGTTCCACATTTTACCAAAGCACACCTGTGTCTCTGCAAGGGGTAGGCCACCAGTTATGGCAAACATGGGGTAGTTTAGGGGAGATGGGGCCCGGCCCTGACTGTCAGCTTCCTTTGCAGGACTGGGGCCAAACCAGCCTCACCTGGGTATAAAAACCAGCCCGCGGGGGACAGCACACTTTCAAGTGCGTGCCTTTCTAGTGGATGATTCCCATCCCGAAAGTTGGGCAGATGCTGTTGATGAAACCAGGATCACGGATGAGGACCCTTTTGGGGCTCCTCTGCCTCCTCTTGGCCCCGGTGGGGGCTATGCAGGAGGGCGAACTTTGTCTGGGTTGGCTTCCCACCCCCGTTGAGGGATTGCTGCCCTTCCGCTGCCCGCAGCGCCTCGACGGATCGGACGGCCCTTTGTGCTGCGGGACTTGCACTGACCCCTACTGCTGCGACTCCGAGGAGGATCGTCTGGATCAGGAGCAGTGCCTGGAAGCCTGGAGGATGCTGGATTACTTTCTCAATTCCATGTTGGCCCTAAGGAAAAGGGCCAAACTCCCCAACAGCCACCCCCAGACGCAAGGAATGAAGACCATAAAGATGGAGCTAAGTACGAGAGGGCGATCTGTGGTGGCGCAGGGGTTAAAGTGCTGTACTACAACCAAAAGGTTGTGAGTTCAATCCTGGGCAGGGCTCAAGGTTGACTCAGCCTTCCGTCCTTCCGAGGCCGGTAAATTGAGTCCCCAGCATGTTGGGGGACGGGGTCGTGAAGGGTCCAAAGAGTGCACTAAGCCCTATGAAGCGGCACACAAGTGTCATTGCTTTGCTCTGTTTTGGTAGTGCCTTATGCGCCTCCGACTGTTGTTAGTTTTTGGAGAACCCAAATGGCTTATCTTTTCATTTCTGCTTTTATTTAGGGGTGGGTGGGAGGGAGGGAGGCTGAAGTTAAGGAGAGGACTGGCAGTGTGAAAGCAAGAAATTGCCAGCAGTTCAATAGGTATGCCTTCGCTGGGAAAAGTAAACAGAATTCCACACCCCCAGCATGTACATGGCCAGGTTCACATCTGCAGAAGCAGACAGTGCTGGCGTTTCGGCTATAAACGGAGATGAGTACCGAATCCTAGGAAAGGCGGCCATTACTTTCTACCGCCTCATAATGTTTAGTGAACTCTCTGGCATTTCAAAATGTAATTAGCATTTCTGCCCCCAACAATCTGGGTCCTCATTTTACCAACCTGTGAAGCATGGGAGAGGATGGGTCAAACTTACACCCAGTCGGGATCAAACTCACGATGTTTGGGCTGCAGGGCTGTAGTTTTACCGCTATATGCCAGGGGTGTCTGATATTGCAAAACAGGGGAGGTTTGGGGGTTGGTCTTGAACAGGTAACTAAGAGCCCTTGGCTTTACAAAAGCCCTGCTCTTTGCTTATTGCTATGGGCAGCTTCAGCTGGGCGGGTTTGGGGGGGGTGTCGTGACAAATGCCTCCCTCAATGTCTTGTTGTCTTATTGAGATGTTGGGTCCAAAAGGTAGGGGAAGGGGGTCTCTCTCTCTCTCTCTCTGTTGCTCTCTCGGTGGACGTTGAGAAATTAACGGCAGCTCTTTCTTTTGTTGCTAGCTGGAGCTGTGTTAAGCAAGATCGCCTCTGTGGTATGACTGCATCTCTACGTGAAGCCCATGAATAATCGCAATATATGATACCCTGAACCCCATTGTTCCAGGATTCAAGAAGTTGCTTTCAACACCGACACTTATCAAGTGCATATTTTTCAAATAACTTTACTGTATGTGCATCACTGAGACACTAATAAAAGTCCCTTTTGTCTGATGCTTCTTGAGGTGGTTCTCTTCAGCTTTCACTCTGCCACTATAGTCTAAAGCAGACCAATGAGAACATACAGCACTTAGGAATACATCAGTGGTCACTTTGGCCAAGGCACCAGACCTTTCCCAGCTCAACTCTGCTCTCCAATAACAGACACGAGGGTTCTGGGTTCCAAACATGCTTTAGTAAATGCATGGTTCATTAAGTTTCAAGGATTACAACATAGGAACATGATTTGCAATCCAACCATTTCGCACATGAAAAGAAAAGTCATTACTAGCTTACAGGCTTTGGCTTGTTTCTATCTAGTTAGGGAACTACGTCTTGACTTCATTATAATCGCAATTCCCTCTGATGTTAAACAATCCAAAGCATGGCAGAAAGAGACCCCCGCCTTTCTCTTTCCTCTGACAATTTCCCATCTCTGGCCTTTCCTCTGAAGAATGACAGCCTTCCTCAGCCCCAGGCCTGAATTGATAAAATTGCTGCCCTCCATCACGATGCATTCAAATGGGACTTGATCCACTTGGGGACCA
The DNA here is from genome assembly GCA_030440675.1 of Furcifer pardalis. NCBI lineage: Eukaryota > Metazoa > Chordata > Lepidosauria > Squamata > Chamaeleonidae > Furcifer > Furcifer pardalis. The sequence goes on from CP126899.1 coordinate 15,309,343, forward strand.
TCACCCTTCCCTGTTGACTTCGCCACCCGAGGCTGCTAGTCCTCAGCCGTGACCTTTAAACATTAACCACTGCCAGATACTCGGCAGTGAGACACTGGCAGGAGGGTCTACTCTATTAGCATAGCAGGATAACTTGGCCCGACAGAACGACCTGCCCATGTGATACACTACCTCTGTGGAAATTTCTTTACCCCCTAGGCAGAGGTGAAACCAATGGTTTATGGCCCCCGACCCCATCTAGGCTGATGGCTTCAGCTGATTCCCCTTGGCTTTAATTGGGGCCCAGGAAAGCTGATACCCTACTGCCAGTGATTCAACACTGGTTGTCAGGGGGCAGTTAAGTAACCTGACTGACCTGAGGAAATAAAGGCCTTGGATGCAGAAGTGTGGACCAGAAAGTGCCTTGTGTAGCTGGATCGGTGGTACTATGGGTGTCATGCAGGAGGTCACTGCGCTATATTCTCAGCTCAGACTTCCGATAGAGCAGAAGAAGAAGTAGTGTAGCAAGCTTCCCGATGGGCTCCATGGTGAAGTCACTTTTGGGGCTCCTCTGCCTCCTCTCGGCCCCGATGGGAGCTTTACAGGAGGGTGAACTTTGTCTGGGTTGGCTTCCCACCCCCAATGAGGGGTTGCTGCCTTTCCGCTGCACGCAGCGCCCCGACGGGCCAGACGGGCTGTTGTGCTGCGGGACTTGCACTGACCCCTACTGCTGCGACTCCGAGGAGGATTGTCTGGATCAGCAGCAGTGCCTGTATGCCTGGAGGGTGCTGCAGTCTCTAAAAGTTTCACTGTTCTATACCAATGATGGTGAATCTCAGCACTCTAGATGTTCTTTTATTTCAATTCCCAGAAGAACAAGTCCCTGTGAATCCAGACAAATGTGTGGATTCACAGGGGCTTGGGATTCTGGGAACTGATGTCCAAGAACACCTGGAGTGCCAAAGTTCACCGTCACCAGCCTACACTCCGTCTTTTCCCAGACTTTCTGGTCCTGAGCACAAAAACTTCTCCTCTGCCCCAGGCCAGGATAGATGAAATTGCTGCCCTCCATCAAAAGGGATTCAAGCGGGACCATCTAAACCACTTGGAGACTAAAATCGCCCTCCCCTCTGGACCTCTGCACCCAATGGTGTTAGTTGTCAGGTTTGTCAGATTAGTTAACCACTGCTTGACAACTGGCATTAGGGTCTCCTTTATTACCATAGCAGGATCCCCTGGCCAGACTTTTCCTGCTTTCTTTAGAGTCAGCTTTCCTGGGATTGGCCTGTCATGCCCCAATAACCATGTGTAGTTAAAGCCAAAAGGAATCAACTGAAGACAACAGCCTGGATGGGGTGGGGTCATAAACCACTGGCTTCACCCCTGCCTAGGAGGTAAAGAAATCTCCCCAGGTGTAGTGTATCACCTGGACAGGTCAACCAGTGTGACCAGGTTATCCTGCTATGCTAACAGAGTATACCCTACTGTCAGCATCTCCATGCTGAGTATCAGGCTGTGGTTAATGGTTATAGGTCAAGGCTGGGGACTAAGACCCTTGGGTGCCAAAGTCCACAGGGGAGGGTGATGGTCCCCAAGTGGATCAAGTCCCGTTTGGATCCATCTTGATGGAAGGCAGCAGCTTCATCCATCTTTCCCTGGGGCTCAGGAGGACATTGCATAAAGGGCTTAGGCCCAGGAAGTGACTTACACGGAACTGGAGCAGTGGTTCAAGTGTCATACTGGCTGATCGCCATGAGCATCGCCAATATTCGGATGATGAAGAAGGAGAAGAGGTAGCATAGCAAACAAGCTTCCCGATCTCACATCTGTCCTTGTCCAGATTTCACTGTCCTCGGAAGGAGGGAAAGTGCACGCTGGTCTCTGCAGGGTGTAGGCCCCCAGTTAAGGGAAACGAGAGGTAAATTAGGAGAAACAGGGCTGGTTTACTTTACAGGATCGGGGCCAAAACAGCCCCACCCAGGAGAGATCCTCTTCCCTGGGGCATAAAATCCAGCCCTAGCGGGCAATGGGTTTTCAAGGGCGCGCCTCTCTTGCGTGTTTGTCTTTGGGATGCCTCCAGTTCCGAAAGTTGGGCAGGTGCTGTGGACTAAACCAGGATCGCGTGCTCTGATGGGCGCCATGGTGGGGACTCTTTTGGGGTTCCTCTACCTCCTCTTGGCTGCGGCGGGGGCTTCGCAGGAAGGCCAATTCTGCCTGGGCTGGTTTCTCGACCCGGACGTGGGCTTCCGCTGCCCGCAGCGGCCCGACGGAAGCGACGGCCGGTTTTGCTGCGGGTCTTGCTTCCTGCCCTCCTGCTGCGACTCCGAGGAGGCTCGGCTGGATCATGACCAGTGCGTGCGTGAATTGAAGCCGTTGGAGCCCCTGATCCGCGCCTTCACGCCCCTACGGTTGAGGCCGACCCTCCCTGTCTTGCAAGACCCGCAGACCACCCCCACCAGCGACCCCCAAACGCGAGCAGTAGCGCCCGCCTCCGGAGACACCAAGCTGACTCCCCAGCCCCCGTCCAGTAAAGTGCTAAGTACGAGAGGGCGATCTGTGGTGGCTGCGGCGGCGCAGGAGTTAAACTGCTGGCTGTATTGCAACCAAAAGATGGTGAGTTCGATCTTGACAAGGACTCAAAGTTGACTCAGTTGACTCAGGTTTCCATCCTTCCGAGTTCGGTCAATTGTGGATCCAGCATGATTTGGGGCAAAATGCTAATTACCTTGTGAAGCTCCCAGAGAGGCCACTATGGGCTCCGGGACGGTACATAGAAGTGTCATTGCTTTGGAACCGGATTAAGCGCCTCAAAAGGTTTAGTGCACTCTTTGTGCGGTTCACAATGTAATGAGCATTCCTGCGCCAACTCCAAAACATGTCGGGTCCTCACTTTACCAACCTCCGAAGGGTGGAAGAGGCCGAGTCAACCTTGAATCCCGTCTGGATCGAACTCACAGCGTTTGGGCTGCAGGAGAGCAGTTTCACCGCTGCGCCCCTCAGGGCTGTCTGCTATCGTAAAAACACAGAAGGTTGGTCGGGAAGAGGCAAGTAAGAGCCTTTGGCTTTACAAAAGCCCTGCTCTTTGCTTATTGCTATGGGCAGCTCCAGTTGGGCGGGGTCGTGACAAATGCTTCCCTTTCTCAATGCCTTGTTGCCTTCTTGAGACTGAGGATGGGTCCAAAGGCAGGGGGTTGGATGGACGTGGAGAAGTTAACGCCAGCTCTTTCTTTTGTCCCTAGCTGCATTTGTGATCGCTGGGGGTTCCTTTGCGGTATTGCTTCTGGTCGCCTTGCTCCTCTGCAGATGTTGTTCCAGTATCCACAGATGCGCTGCCTACCTCCACCGCCGCTGGCCTCCGGCCTCTCCGCCTCTCCCGCTGCAGGACTTTGACATTCCTGACGAAGAAGTCCCTTACAGTAAGGCGGATCCTTCTGACGGCGAGGACGGGGCTATTACTGCGGGGAAACGGGACCTTACTGGACATGGATCGGAGAAGACTGAGCCCCATCCTCCCATGACTTCTGGGGCTACATCAGCTACTGCTCTACCTGGTGAGCCTGCCACCAGAGGAGATCCGGTACCTGTGCAGGGCGTTACCAGCGGAGGAAAGGCTATTGCCGCGTGGGTTCCTGCCGGCGGAAGAGAGGGGGTGTCCCCTCTGGTGTCCCCTGCCCCAGGGGAGATCGCAGTCCAGTCCGAGCCTGAGCAGAAGACAATCCATGGCTCAAAGAGACTGAGGCGTAACTAAAGACAGGAGGACTCCCCAAACCTCCGCCCAAGAGGAAACAACACACACCCAATTGTATTAGGAATTCGTCTGTTTTTAGAATCTGTGACACGGGCAATGCCCGGTTTGATTCTGCTTTTAACTGTGTAGGTGGGTGAGATGGACTCTTCTTCTTTTAAACTTGTAGAACTGTAGTTGCTGGAGAGACATTTTGCTCAAGGCAGGGCTCCGTCTTTTTAGAAAACCACACTACCACCACCAACAGTCTGACACGAGCAGTTTCTCACGGCACCCCTTTCGCCACACCTGTCCCCGTCTAAGCAGTCATTTGTAGGGACCCATCTGGGCGGGCTTCGTTTTGTCTCCTTCCTCGCTGGTCACCAGACAGAATCCGGCTGGATTGGTCTTGTGATGCTCCAGGGTTGTAGGAAGCGTTTCGTTGGCTTAGTATGTTTACTCATCTTTGTAAGCCTTGATCCGATGAATTGGGCTGCTTTTTAAAACTGGCCTTCAAGGAGTTGGCCTCTCTCTCGACTTCTGCATAAGTCAGGGCAATGCCTCCTACACAGCTAACATAAGTTTATATGTCCCTGGATCATAAAACACAGGAATTGTACGAGTAAGAGCAATGTATAATTCCCTCAACCACATTTTTCCAGGATGCAAGAAGCTATTTTCAACACCTACACTTGTCAAATGCATATTTTTCAAATAAATGTATGTGTATCACTAAGACACTAATAAAAGTCAATTTTATCTTATCTGTATCATCTGTGGTGGTTCTGTTCAGTTTTTAAAAATTCTCTGCCACTCCAGTCTAAAGGAGTTATAGAATACCAGCAGTAAAAAGAGGATAATTTTCCATTTGGGAGGTCCTCCATGATAAGAAAATGTGGTCTAAACCGGAAGGGGTTTAAAGGTAGACCTAGCTCACTCTTTCTATTAGAACCTCTAACAACTATCTTAAATCCCTTTAAAGATTCACAAATTCACACTACCTTTTCGACTATACAGAATTTCACCAGGAAGGGCACTGCTTCTCTGTGCATGGCTGCAGAGGGTGGGGATTCCAGAAAATTCCAGAAATCTTGGATAAATGCATGTGCCAGGTCTTTTTCATAAAAATGAGTCTTAAAAGTAAAGGCCACCCTTGTTCAAAAGCCAGCTGCACCTGACTCCAGAGTTCAATGTTCTTCTGTTTTTAGCCAAAAAGCCAGTGCTGTCTATGCCTGCAGATGTGTACCATCCCACTGAAGTGGTCGCTATTTATCTACTTGGTTGGCAGGAGCTGGGACAGAGATGGAAGCTCACTCCATCATGCAGTACCCGGGAATCAAACTCTGGCCTTCCAGTCAATGAGTTCAGCATCTGAAGCATTTGAGCCACTGCTTTAAATTCCACCTGGCTTCCCTGCTTGTTGTGTTTGGGACAATTCAAATGCAGCATTGCTTGAGGTGGAATTTGTAACCTGAATGGGCTGAAAGCTAATGTGCACTAGTAACTTTTGTTAGTGGTATTATAGAAGTATCACCTATTTATACCTTTGGATTAGACATATATCTTCTAAAATGCAAAACAAGGAATAAGTTTGCCAAAAAAAAAAACACCACCACCCTTCCAAAGAATGGCCTGTGAGAGATCTGCAAATAATTATTTCCACATCTGGGCAATATCTTCATGTCTTCAAGTTAATTCTGACTTATGGTGACCCTTCCAAGGGTTGGAAGAATCAAACTCCCTCCTTCTAAACCACTGAGCCATGCAACCAATTAATACCTTCTTATGAGGGAAATGCAAGAAGAATGAAATCCAATTAATCCAGATGCAGTGACTTGGAGATTTGCCGTTCAACTCCAATCCAAAATGAAGAACGAATCATGCACTTATGGGTGTGCAGTCCTCTGGTTATGGGTAGGGTGACTATGGTGGCTTAGTGATTAAAATGCTGAACTTGCAACTGGATGGTTGGCAGGTTAGCAGCTTGAGACCCAAGTGTAGCTCGATGGAGTGAGTCCCCATCATCTGTCTCAGCTCTTGCCAACCTAACAGTTTAAAATCAAGAAATTGCAAGTAGATGAACAGGTACCATCACACAATTTTCTATCTCTGGCCCTTCCTCTGAAGGATTCCAGCCAGTATTAAATGTCCATTAAAACCAAAGTTTCATCCCCCCCAAAAAGCAGGATTATTATGACTACAAAACAATCTTTCCCCAGCAACAACTTTGAAGACTACATTCCCAGCCTCCACAATGAACAAAACTCAGAAGTATCCTGTACTGTACTGGTTTTTTTTTAATGCAAGCCCGCATTTCTATTCCTTACAGCTGATCAGCAGGAGTTCTGACTTAGGATTCTGGGAACTGGAGTGCAAGAACACCTGGAGTGTCAAGGTTGGCCATTGCAGGAGGATAACCTGGACAGTACCTATAATATATAGAGTTCAGGATCCTAGATAGCAACTTTAAAGACAATTGGAAAACTGAGGGCTAATTCCTAACATTCAATGTTAGCTTGACCAGCTGCCTTGAAAATATTTTCCCTGTCTTTTGTGTAAGGGAGGGTGACTCTCCTGTCCACTTCCTACCTTGGCACAGTGCTCCCCCCTCATTTGTACAGAGAGGTTACCCACTGACATTGGCATGAACATCATCTTTCTGTCACAAATGGCAGAAAGAATTTGGACCAAAGTTCAATAAAGCCTATACCAGTGGTGGTGAACCTATGACACGCGTAACAGAGGTGGCACTCAGAACCAACTCTGTGGGTACCTGTGCAGTTACTCCAGCACGAAGTTCACCCCGCCCTTCTGTCCAGAAGCCCAATGGGAGCACCTCCTCCCTATCCCCAGCACAGAGTCACCATGCCCCCTCTGCTATCTAGCCCAATGGGAGCATTTCCTTCCACCTCTATTGCTGTGTTTGCACTTTGCGATAAATAAACGAGTTTTGGGTTGCATTTTGGGCACTCAGTCTCTAAAAGGTTCACCATCACTGTCCAAAATCAATTATGGTCCTTGGCATTCTTGGACTTCAATTCCCAAAAGCCTAAATCCCTGTGAATCCAGACAAATGGGTTTACTACCTGTATGTGTGGATTAACAGGGGCTTGGGCTTCTGGGAACTGAAGTCCAAGAACACCTGGAGTGCCAAAGTTCACCATCACCAGCCTACACTCTGTCTTTTCCCAGACTTTCTGGTCCTGAGCACAAAAACTTCTCCTCTGCCCCAGGCCAGGATAGATGAAACTGCTGCCCTCCATCAAAAGGGATTCAAGCAGGACCTTCTAAACCACTTGGGGACTAAAATCGCCCTTCCCTCTGGACTTCTGCACCCAATGCTGTTAGTTGACAACTGGCATTAGGGTCTCCTTTATCACTAGAGAAGGATCCCCTGGCCAGACTTTTCCTGCTTTCTTTAGAGTCAGCTTTCCTGGGATTGGCCTGTCACGCCCCAATAACCATGTGTAGTTAAAGCCAAGAGGAATCAGCTGAAGACATCAGCCAGGATGGGATGGGGCCATAAACCACTGGTTTCACCCCTGCCTAGGAGATAAAGAAATCTCCCCAGGTGTAGTGTATCATCTGTCCAGGTTATCCTGCTATGCTAAGATATCCAGCTCTAAGATATCTAAGCTATCCAGCTCTCAAATTACTCTGTCACTCCAGTCTAAAGGGGTTATGGAATACTAGCAGTAAAAAGGGGACAGAAAAGAACCATTTAATTGGCTAACAATCCCATAATTTTCCATTTGGGAGGTTCTCCTTGAGAACAAAATGTGCTTCACAAGGGAGAGAAAGGACTAAACAGTAAGGAATGTAAGCCTTAGCTAAACCTAACTCACACTTCAGAAACCTCAAGGTTTTTCTTCTATAGGCCAGGTAGGCCCCATTAAGGTGTCTGTAAGGTCTCTGTCAAGGCCATGGCAATTTGGTGGTTAAGATGCTGAGCTTGACCACTTGGAAGGACAGCAGTTCAAGCCCTGAATGCTGCACAATGGAATGTCTCGGCTCCTGCCAACCTAACAGTTTGAAAGCATGTAATTATGAGTAGGTAAATAGGTACTGCTTTGGCAGGGAAGGTAACAGTGTTCTGTAGGCTTTGGCCCTTAAACTTAAGCTGTCTGTCATTTAGAACTCTGAGAATTGAGAAATATGGGTTTTGTAGTCTGAAAATTCCATCCTTAGAGAGGTTATTACCTGCCTCTCCAGTTACATCTTCTACTGTACTTGTTTTTGAGATGCCACATCTCAAATTTAGAGTATTTTTGCACTGAGTTACAGCCAGATGATATAATGACTATTTTATAATGTAAGAGAAGAACTGTGTTGGCTTAGGGGTTAAGAAGCTCACCTTGTTAGCTGGAAGCCCAGCACGTTGGCAGTTCAAGACCTGGGTACTGCATGACGGAATGAGTGCCCATCTCTGTCACAGCTCCTGCCAACCTTGCAGTTTGAAAGCAAGAAAATGGAAGTAGATAAATAGGTACCCTCCAATAATTTCTCATCTCTGACCCTTTCTCTGAAGGATTCTGCCAATCACTACACAGTATTAAATTCCCAGAAGCTCAAGTCTTTGTGAATCCACATGAATGGCTTTTACTGCATGTGTGGATTCACAGAGACTTGGGATTCTGGTAATTGGAGTCCAAGAACACCTGGAGTGCCAAAGTTCACCATCACTGGCCTATTGTTTGCCTTTTCCAATCTCTGATCTCTGCTTCCTCCCCCTTACTTACCAAAGACCACTATTCTCAGGTGAGGCTACCACCTCCTCACCTCCCCCTTTGACTTCCTTTCTTGTCTCCTTAAAGAGCCAGTCTCTTGTCTCTCCTTCAACAGCCTGCCCACTTTAAGCCATCACCTATTTATTTCTTCTTCAAGTGACATATCCAATTCCAAATAATGGCTGTCATCCGTTAAGGGGTTCTGGTAGCTGGTGGGGTATAAATCAAATGAATTAAAATTAAATAGTCAAATGGAGGGAAATTCCACTGGCCCTTTAGCAGGATGCCTTCCTCCTATGGAGGCTCCTTTCAATGACTCTGTTGAAGTTTCCACCTTTCCTCTTGGGTGCCCTGTGAAAATTGTCTTCCTCCCCAGGTTTCAAAATGGAAAAGAGGGTTAAGAAGAGTTTTAAACTAGTGTCCTTCTTGGGATTCTCCAGTTTGGTATTTTTCTTCTTCTTCAAGTCTTGCATTAGATTCAGAATCTTGACAATCCTCATGGACATCAGCCATGAAGATTGTCTTGGGAGCAATATAAGGCAGAGGTCATTTATCTGCCTTCCACACCACAGCGGGACATCCATAGTACCACTGATCTAACTCCAGATGTCACTTTCTGGTCCTGAGCCCTTTTGGCAAACAAAGTCCTCACAATCATCCCCAGGCTAGGACGGATGAAGCTGCTGCCCTCCTTCATGATGGATTCCAGTGGGACCATTTAATCCACTTGGAGACCATCATCACCCTTCCCTGTGGAATTTGTCACCCAAAGCCAGGTTAGTTAGGCTGGTATTGAGTCACTCCCAATAGGGTCTCCTTTATCACCATAACAGGATAACCTGGACAGACTTTCTCAGCTGTCTTCAGAGGCAGCTTTCCTAGATTGGGCCTGTCACGCCCAATAACTGTGTGTAGTTAAAGCCAAGAGGGATCAGCTGAAATCACCATCCTAGATGGGATGGGGCCATAAACCACTGGTTTCACCCCTGCCTAGGAGATAAAGAAATCTCCCCAGGTGTAGTGTATCATCTGGCCAGGTTATCCTGCTATGCTAAGAGAGTAGACCCTACTGTCAGCATCTCCATGCTGAGTATCAGGCTGTGGTTAATGGTCAAGGCTGGGGACTTAGACCCTTGGGTGGTGAAGTGCACAGGGGAGGGTGATGGTCCCCAAGTGGATCAAGTCCCATTTGGATCCATCTTGATTGGAGGCAGCAGCTTCATCCATCTTTCCCTGGGGCTCAGGAGGACATTGCATAAAGGGCTCAGACCCAGGAAGTGACTTACACGGAACTGGAGCAGTGGTTCAGGTGTCATAGTGGCTGATCGCCATGAGGATCGCCAATATTCAGATGATGAAGAAGAAGAAGAGGTAGCGTAGCAAGCAAGCTTCCCGATCTCACATCTATCCTCTTCCAGATTTCACCGATCTCGGAAGGAGGGAAAGTGCACGTGGGTCTCTGCAGGGTGTAGGCCCCCAGTTACGGGAAATGAGAGGTAGTTTAGGAAAAATAGGGCTGGTTGACTTTACAGGATCGGGGCCAAAACAGCCCCACCCAGGAGAGATCCTCCTCCCTGGGGCATAAAATCCAGCCCTAGCGAGCAATGGGCTTTCAAGGGCGCGCCTCTCTTGCGTGTTTGTCTTTGGGATGGCTCCAGTTGGGCAGCTGCTGTGGAAGAAAGGCGCCATGGTGGGGACTCTTTTGGGGCTCCTCTGCCTCTTTTTGGCTCCCGCCGGGGCTTCGCAGGAAGGCGAAGTCTGCCTGGGCTGGTTTCCCTTCCCCGTCGAGGGTTTCCTGCCTTTCACCTGCCCACAGCGCCCGGACGGGACGGACGGACGGTTTTGCTGCGGGTCTTGTATCACGCCCTACTGCTGCGACTCCGAGGAGGCTCGCCTGGATCAGGACCACTGCCTTCACGTCTGGTGGTGGCTGCAAATTGTCTTCCACGCCGCCATGACCCAATGGAAAAGGCCGACCCTCCCCGTCTTGCAAGACCTGCAGACCACCCAAACCCAGTCCACCGGGGAGCCCCAAACGCGAGGAGCGGAGTCCGGCCCCGGAGACGCCACGCAGACTTCTTGGTCCATGTCCAAGTTAGAGCTAAGTACGAGAGGGCGGTCGGTGGTGGCACAGGGGTGAAACTGCTGTCCTGCAACCAAAAGGTTGTGAGTTCAATCCTGAACAGGAAACAAGGTTGACTCAGCCTCCCGTCCTCCCGAGGTCGGTAAATTGAGTCCCCAGCTTGTTCGGGGGTGGGGGTGGGTGGCAAAGTGTTAGTCTTTTGGGACGCCAGTGGCTCAACTCTGCTTTTACTTATGGGGTGGGTGGAGGCTGAAGTTAGGGAGCGGAATTTTTCTCAAATTGCAAAAATTAGTATACGGACAAAGCCCGTCAGGGTGGATTAGAAGTGGGACTGAACTGCTGTAACTCTTCGAAGTGAGGCTAGGCGCCTTGGAGGTAGAAATTACTGGTGCTTTTGAAGGTTTTTTTTTGGGAGGCTGGGGGTGGGTTTTAAACTACATCCATTCTCTCTACACTCACTGGGGTAAATAATGAAAACAAGCAAAATCTATACCCATGGCAATTACACTTCTATACCGTCCAGTAGGGGACTGGTTAAAATGCTGAACTTGACTACTGGAAGGTGAGCAGTTCGAGACGGCGGAGTGAGCTCTCATCTTCTGTCCCAGCTCCTGCCAACCTAGCAGTTTGAAAGCAAGAAATTGCAACTAAATAAATAGATACCCCTTTGCTGGGAAAAGTAAACGGAGTTCCACACGCCCGGCATGTACATGACCCAAGTACACGTCTGCAGAAGCAGACAGTGCTGGCTCTTTGGCTGTAAACGGAGATGAGTACTGAGTTCTAGTGTTGGATACGACTGGCTTTCGAGCAAGGCCGGCATTTACCTGTTACCGCCCCATAACAGTTTACTGCACTCTCTGGGCAGTTTAAAATTTAATTAGCATTTCTGCCCCCCCCCCCAACAATCTGGGTCCTCATTTTACCAACCTGTGAAGCATGGGAGAGGCTGGGTCAAACTTATGTCTGGTCAGGGTCAAACTCGCAACGTTTGGGCTGCAGGGTTGTAGTTTTACCGCTACACCCCAGGGGTGTCTGATATTGGAAAACACGGGAGGTCTGGGGGGTTGTTCTTGAAGAGGCAACTAAGAGTCCTTGGCTTTACAAAAGCCCTGCTCTTTGCTCAATGCAATGGGCAGCTTCAGCTGGGTGTGTTTGGGCGTGGTGGTGACAATGGCCCCCTTTTCGCACTGCCTTGTTGCCTTCTTGAGATGATGGGTCCAAAAGGCAAGGGGTCGATGTCTTTTTCTCTCTCTCTCGATGGACGTGGAGAAATTAACGGCAGCTCTTTCTTTTGTTCCTAGCTGAAGCTGTGCTTGGCGGGATCGGCTGTGCTGTAATACTTCTTCTAATTCTCGCTTTGGTCATCTGCAAATGTTGTTCCGGGAGCCTGGGTTCCCCACCCGACTCTCCCACCTCTCGGTTAGAGAACGCGGACTTTAACCCGCATTTCGAAGAAAAGGCGCCTCTAGTCCGTCACATGCAGGCGGGTCTTTCCTCCTCCTGGTCTGCCTCTCCTAGCGAGGACGAGACGACTGCGGTCCCACGGAGACGGGCCATCACAGCACCCAATATCCCTTACAGCTGTCCAATATCCATTACAGATAGCCAACCTCCCGCGACTTCTGGAGCTACATCAGCTTCTGACCCTGCCGCCGCAGAAGAGGTGACAACTGCGCAGGAAGCTGCCTGCAGAGGGGAGATGACACTTGAGCCCCCAGCTGCCGCTGTGGGGGAGAATCCCCCTGTGCAGGGAGCTTTCGGCAGAAGAAAGACAATTTCTGAGTGCGATCCTGCCGGCGGAGGAAAGGGTGCGACCCCTCTGTCGTCCTCTGCCCCAGCCCGGATCTCACCCTAGCCAGCACCTGTGGAGAAGACAATCCATGGCTCCTTCTGCAGTCAGTTGGGCAAGCGACAAGCCGGAGGTGTAACTGAAGGCTGCAGGTCTCACCCCCACCATCCCCCCTTCTTTGAATGTATTGGGAATTAGTTTGTTTTTAGAATATGGGAAATGGTAAATACCCTATTTGATTCTGCTTTTAATCGTGCGGGTGAGAGGGACTCTTCTTCTTTGAAACTTGTAGATCTGTAGTTGCTCGAGAGACTTGTTGCTCAAGACGGGGCTCCACGTTGTTGTTTTTTAAAATTCCACACAACCACAGTCTGACATGAGGCACCTCTTTTGACACACCTTCCCCATCTATGCAGTCGTTTAGAGGCACCCATCTTAGTGATGAAGCCAGCTCCCAGATGGTTTCAGTTTCTTCTCTTTCCTAGCTATACACCTGATAGAAGCCAGCTGGATTGGTCATGTGATGCTCTTGATCAGTTGGTCAAGGAGGGGAGGGTGGGTACATTCTCCCCCCCCCCAGCTGAAATGTACACTCTCCATGCAGTAACTCTTCCATAACGTTAGCCAAAGAGAACCCATTTGCAGAATGTGGTATTTGAATCTGTGGTTGTCTGGTTGGTTGGTGGTGGATCACAGGTCCCATCATTCCCCATCCTCTCCTGCCAGGTGTGTTAGATGATGGGACTTGGCCTCTATCCGGGAAAATGACATGTAGCCCAACAGGTGATATATGTGTGTATTTGAAGCTCTACCTAGAACACACACACAGATGGAGTTAAAGCAAGCCTTTGGCAAAAGAGGTTATCTGTAATGGTGAAAGTTGGCACTCCAGCTGTTCTTGAATTTCAATTCCCAGAAGCCCTGATCAGCAGCAGTGATGACTTGGGCTTCTGGGAATTGAAGGCCAAGAACACCTGGAGTGCCAAGGTTCACCATCACTGGATTAGATGCTCCTTGTATCACCAAAGTTTGGGAGACAACTGAGGTTTCACATGTCTGGTTTCTGCATGGCTAGTTGACAACTCAATAGAAACCATTTAAAAAGGCCAAACAATTGAGAGGCCTCCCTGAAATGTGTCCAACATTCCTTGCGAAAAGGTTGGCTTGGTATGCTTATTCGAAAGGGGAGAGGCCCTTTGCAAGGCTTGATCAGGTGAATTTTGCTGCTTTTTAAAACTGGCCTTCAAGAAGTCAGCCTCTAGACTTCTGCATAAGGCAGGGGGATGCCTCCTACACAGTTAACATCGCTTTGTATGTCCTACGACCTACTATCTTAACCCTCAGGAATTGTACAACTGATTCTGTATGTTAAACCAATGAGTAATACCAACATATGAGTCCCTGAACCCCACTCTTCCAAGATTCAAGAAGCTGTTTTCAACCCTGACATTTGTCAAATGCATATTTTTCAAATAAATGTATGTGTATCACTGAGACACTAATAAAGGTCCACTTTATCTTATCTCTGGCTTCTGGTGTGTTCAGCTTTTGAAATCCTCTGCCACTCCAGTCTAAAGTGGTTGTGGAACACTAGCAGTAAAAAGGGGACGGGGGGGGGGGGAAATCCCATAATTGTCCATTTGGGAGATTGATAATAAAATGTGGTTCACAAAGGAGAAAGGTCTGGAAGGGCTTTAAGCCTTAGCTAGACCAAACTCACTCTTTAGAAGCCTCAAGGTGTTCCATGTACTGTATAGGCCAGATAATCCCCATTTAGGTGTCTGTAGGATGTCTGCCAAGGCCATGGTAACTTGATGGCTTGGAAGGACAGCAGTTCAAGATCTGAGTGCTACACAATGGAATGAGCTGCCATTGTTTCTCTCAGTTCCTGCCAACCTAACAGATCTGTGGACTTGTGGCAGGCATGACTAGTGCATGGAGTGCCGTTTACCTTTCCCAGCTTTCTATAGAGTCAGTTTTCCTGGTATTGGCCTGTCATGAGTAACACTGTGTAGTTGAAGCCAAGAGGAATCAGCTGAAGCCATCAGCCTACATGGGATGGGGCCATAAACCACTGGTGCTCCCTCAGACAAAATGATAGTTTCTAATCAAAAAGGTTACAGGGGCAAAAAATCTACACACAGGCTTCCCCCATGAAAGCAAAGTAATCTAACTAACACCTAAGTTAGCATCTTGATGACTTGGAACTGTGGTGGTGAACCTATGACACACGCCCCAGAGGTGGCACTTGGACCCCTCTCTGTGGGCACCCATGCAGTCATCCCAGCACAGAGGTTACACCAGTGGTGTGCTGGCCCACAGGGATACAGGGACTCATCCTGGTGCCCCCCTCCAGGCAGGGAACGGTAACAGGAATGTATGGTACTCTCCCCAACTCCCCCTCCATAGGTGCCACTATTACTTCCTGTCCATCGCTCTCCCAAGGTGCCCAGCACACCCTTGGTTTGCCCCATCCCTCTCCCTAGCAGCACAGTGGGAGTGCTTCCTCCCTCCCCTGTTGCTGTGTTGGCACTTTGTGATAAATAAGTGGGTTTTGGATTGAGTTGGGCACTTGGAGTGCCAGTTTGGGCACTCGGTCTCTAAAAGGTGGACCATCAATGAGTTAGAAGAACATGGACTCCTTAGCAGTTTGGAATCCACACACCAACTCACTCCCAGTCCCATGTGTCTATAACAGGGATTCTCAACCTGTGGCACATGGGCTGCTTAACCTCTGTGCCACCAAGGTTCTATAAGGACAGGTTGCTTACCTGTAGCTGTTCTTTGTGGCCCCCTATGAATCCATGCGAATGGGTTCTCTGCACATACACACCCATTCGTATGGATTCACAGAGACCACAAAGAAGAATTGACATTGTAAATAGCCCATAATTAGAACTTTGTTGTATTTGACTAAGACATATAGCACTAGAAATGACACTTCTATACTGCCCCATAGGCCCCTCCCTGGGTGGTTCACACATTACTTAGCATTTTGCCCCCCCCCCCACTTGCTGGATCCTCCTATTACCGACCTTGGAAGGAGGGAAGCACACCTGTCGTCTCTGCAGGGTGTAGGCCCTCAAGTATGGGAGACGAGGGGTAGTTTAGGAGAGATTGGGTAGAGGCCATGGCTATCGGCTTCCTTTGTAGGATCGGGGCCAAAAGAGCCCCATACAGGAGAGATCCTCTTCCCTCGGATATAAAAACCAGCCCATGGGCAACCTCTCCTGTGTGCTCGTCTGCAAGATGACTCCCACCCTGAAAGTTGGGCAGGTGCTGTCGCAGAAACCAGGATCGCGGACTCCAATGGGAGCCCTGGTGAGGACTCTTTTGGGGCTCTTCTGCCTCCTCTTGGCCCCAGCCGGGGCTTCAGAGGAAGGCGAAGTCTGCTTGGGCTGGCTTCCCATCCCGGTCAAGGGTTCCCTGCCTTTCCGCTGCCCGCAGCGCCCCGACGGGACGGACGGCCAGTTTTGCTGCGGGGCATGCATCGCACCCTACTGCTGCGACTCCGAGGGGGCTCGCCTGGATCAGGAGCAGTGCCTGCAAATCTGGAGGATGCTGGAATTCTTAGTCCGAGCCATCATGGCCCGAAGCTTAAAGGCGACCCTCCCCGTCTTGCAAGACCTGAAGACCACCCCCACCAGCGACCCCAAAGCACGAGGAGTGAGGTCCATCACCGGAGACACGACGCTGACTCCTCGGCCCCCGTTCAATGTAGTGCAAAGTAAGACAGGGCGACCCGTGGTGGTGCAAGGGTTAAAGTGCTGTACGGCAACCTAAATATTGTGAGTTCAGTCTTGACCAGGGCTCAAGGTTGATTCAGCCTTCCGAGGTCTGTCAACTGTGTGCCCCTGATTAACTTGTGAACCACCAAGAGCACTACGGGGCGGTATAGATAAGTATCATGGCTTTGCTTTAGAACTGGCTTAAGCGCCCGGGCTGTTCTCAAAGAAGGCCAGAGAAGTCTGCTTTGGAGAACGCCAGTGGCTTAGCTTTTCATTTCTGGTTTTACTTTTGGGATGTGGGGAGAGGCTGAAGTTAAGGAGCGGAAATCTTCTTTCCCCGTAATGTCCCCCAAATTGCAGCTCTTAGGCAGAGACCGTCGGGGCATTCATTAGAAGCCAGACGGGACTGCTGTAACCCTTTGAAATCCAGAGAGGTGCCTTGCAGGTAAAATTGCTGATGCTTTGGGGTTGTTGGTTTTTTAGGTTAAACAATATCAATTACACTTACATACCACCCCATAGGTTGCTTAGTGGTTGCTTAGTGATTAAGGCTCTGAACTTGACAACCGGAAGGTTGGCAGGCCAACAGTTCAAGACCCAAGTGCCACCCATGGACTGAGTTGCGGTCTCACGCCCCAGTTCTTACCCGTTCGAAAGCAAGAAATTCCAAGTAGATCAATAGGCGCCGCTTAGGTGGGAAAGGTAAACAACATTCCGTGTCTAGTCGTGCCTGCCATGTGGCCACGGCAACGTCTGTAAATGCAGACAGCGTTGGCTCTTTGGCTGTAAACACAGATGAGCACCGAACCCTAGAGTTAGATATCATTAGCTTTCAAGCAAGGGCGACGTTTACCTTTTACTGGCTCAAGTCACTAAGACGCTGACTGGGAGGCGGAAGGTCAGCAGTTCGATTCCCGAGTACTGCAGGACGGAATGAGTTCCCGTCTCTGTCCCAGCTCCTGCCAACCTAGCAGTTCGAAAGCAAGAAATTGCAAGTAGATAAATAGGGACCACTTGGGTGGGAAAGGTAACAGCGTTCCATGCGCTCCGGGTGTCTAGTCATGCCTGCCACATGACCATGGAAACGTCTGCAGAAGCAGAAACCGCTGGCTCTTCGGCTTAGAAACAGAGATGAGCACTGACCCCTAGAGTCGGATACGACTGGCTTTCAAGCAAGGGCAACCTTTACCTTTACTAACGTTTAGTGTACTCTTTGGGTGGTTCACAATGTAATTAGTACTTTATTGCTACGCTACCAAACTGCCAGACATGCTGGGCCTTCATTTTGCCAACCTCTGAAGCAAACAAGAGGCTGAGTCAACCTTGACTTCCCCGTAGTAGAGATCGAACTCACAACGTTTTGGCTGCAGTACAGCAATCTAACTGCTGCCCCCCTAGGGCTGTCTGGTATCATAAAAACAGGAGGTTGGTCTGGAAGGGGCAAGTAAGAGCCTTTGGCTTTACAAAAGTCCTGCTCTTTGCTTATTGCTATGGGCAGCTCCAGTTGGGCGGGGTCGTGACAAATGCTTCCCTTTCTCAATGCCTTGTTGCCTTCTTGAGATGATGGGTCCGAAAGGCAGGGGATGGGTTTCTCTCTCTCTCTCTCTCTCTCTTGATGGACGTGGAGAAATTAACGGCACCTCTTTATTTTGCCCCTAGCTACAGTGGTGCTCACCGGAGTTGTCTCTGCGGTATTGATTCTCCCGTTGCTCGTCTTCATCCTCTGCAAATGTTGTTTCAGGATCCAGGGAAACGCTGCCTGCCCCTACCGTCGCCGTGGGGCTGCTCCTCCGCCCGATTATCCCATGGTGGTGCGCTCTGACCCTCGGCTTCCCCACTCCCCGCCTCCCAGCTATTCTTCGCTATACAGTCCTCTGTTTTATGAAGAAAGGCCCCCTCTGTCCCCTTACAGCCAGGTGGATCCTTCCAACCGCTCTCGTGGCGACGGGGCTACTGCGGAGGACGCAGCTACCCAAGGTCCCACCACTTTTAGGACTAAGCCACATACTGGTCCCACTGGTGCTCCTGCCGCTGCAAGAGAGGTGACACCTGTGCAGGAAGCTGCCAGCGGAGGAGACCGTGCGTCCTGTGTGGTGCCCTCTGCCCCAGCCCTGATCTCAACCCAGCCTCCGCCTCTGGAGATGACAATCTCTGTCTCTTTCCGGAAACCAACGTGTAACTGAAGACTGGAGGGCTCGCCTCACCTCCGCCCAAGTGGACTCCAACCCCCCCCCTTGATTGTATTAGTAATTAGTTTGTTTTTAGAATCTGGGAAACTCCTTTTGCAGAACTTGGTACGTTTGTCACTTAAGATAGGCTATTGAACCTGTGGTTCTCTGGATGGTGGTGAAGCTCTACCTAAAACACACGGAGATGGAAGTTAAATCAAGCCTTTGGCAAAAGAGATTATCAATGAAGGCCAGCCGTAGCAGTCCAGATGTTCTTGACCTTCCATTCCCAGAAGCCCTGATCAGCAGCAGTGATGACTTGGGTTTCCAGGAATTGAAGGCCAAGAACCCCTGGAGTGCCAAGGTTCACCATCACTAGATTAGATGCTTTTTTGTATCACATCTTGAGCTGCCAAAGTTTGGGAGACAACTGAGGTTTCCCACCTCTGTTTTCTCCATGGTCAGTTGACAGCTCAATAGAAACCATTTAAAAAGGCCAAACAATTGAGAGGCCTCCCTGAAATGTGTCCAACATTCCTTGTGAAGAAGAGCTGTAGGAAATGTTTAGTGGGATTGGTATGCTTACTCGAAAGGGGAGAGGCTCTTCGCAAGCTTTGATCAGGTGAATTTTGCTGCTTTTAGAAACTGGCCTTCAAGAAGTCAGCCTCTAGACTTCTGCATAAGGCAGGGGAATGCCTCCTACACAGCTAACATCGGTTTGTATGTCCTACGACCTACTGTCTTAACCCTCGGGAATTGTACAACTGCTTCTGTATGTTAAACCAATGAGTAATGGCGATATATGTGTCCCTGAACCCCACTCTTCCAAGATTCAAGAAGCTGTTTTCAACCCTGAAACTTATCAAATGCATATTTTTCAAATAAATGTTTGTGTGTCACAGAGACACTAATAAAGGTCCATCTTATCTTATGTCAGGCTTCTTGTGTGTTTCTGTTCACCTCTCAAATTACTCTGTCACTCCAGTCTAAAGGGGTTATTATTATTATTATTATTATTATTATTATTATTATTATTATTATTATTATTATTATTATTATTATTATTATTATTATTATTATTATTATTATTATTAATTTATATGCCACCCTACTCGGTGCAACCGATGGAATACTAGCAGTAAAAAGGGGACATAAAAGAACCATTTAATTGGCTAACAATCCCATAATTTTCCATTTGGGAGGTTCTCCTTGATAACAAAATGTGCTTCACAAGGGAGAGAAAGGACTAAACAGTAAGGAATGTAAGCCTTAGCTAAATCTAACTCACACTTCAGAAACCTCAAGGTTTTTCTTCTATAGGCCAGGTAGGCCCCATTAAGGTGTCTGTAAGGTGTCTGTCAAGGCCATGGCAATTTGGTGGTTAAGATGCTAAGCTTGACCACTTGGAAGGACAGCAGTTCAAGCCCTGAATGCTGCACAATGGAATGTCTCGGCTCCTGCCAACCTAACAGTTTGAAAACATGTAATTATGAGTAGGTAAATAGGTACTGCTTTGGCAGGGAAGGTAACAGTGTTCTGTAGGCTTTGGCCCTTAAACTTTAGCTGTCTGTCATTTAGAACTCTGAGAATTGAGAAATATGGGTTTTGTAGTCTGAAAATTCCATCCTTAGAGAGGTTATTACGTACTTGCCTCTCCAGTTCCATCTTCTACTGTACTTGTTTTTGAGATGCCACATCTCAAATTTAGAGTATTTTTGCACTGAGTTACAGCCAGATGATATAATGACTATTTTATAATGTAAGAGAAGGACTGTGTTGGCTTAGTGGTTAAGAAGCTCACCTTGTTAGCTGGAAGCCCAGCACGTTGGCAGTTCAAGACCTGGGTACTGCATGACGGAATGAGTGCCCATCTCTGTCACAGCTCCTGCCAACCTTGCAGTTTGAAAGCAAGAAAATGGAAGTGGATAAATAGGTACCCTCCGATAATTTCTCATCTCTGACCCTTTCTCTGAAGGATTCCGCCAATCACTACACAGTATTAAATTCCCAGAAGCTCAAGTCTTTGTGAATCCACATGAATGGCTTTTACTGCATGTGTGGATTCACAGAGACTTGGGATTCTGGTAATTGGAGTCCAATAACACCTGGAGTGCCAAAGTTCACCATCACTGGCCTATTGTTTGCCTTTTCCAATCTCTGATCTCTGCTTCCTCCCCCCTTACTTACCAAAGACCACTATTCTCAGGTGAGGCTACCACCTCCTCACCTCCCCCTTTGACATCCTTTCTTGTCTCCTTAAAGAGCCAGTCTCTTGTCTCTCCTTCAACAGCCTGCCTACTTTAAGCCATCACCCATTTATTTCTTCTTCAAGTGTCATATCCAATTCCAAATAATGGCTGTCATCCATTAAGGGGTTCTGGTAGCTGGTGGGGTATAAATCAAATGAATTAAAATTAAATAGTCAAATGGAGGGAAATTCCACTGACCCTTTAGCAGGATGCCTTCCTCCTATGGAGGCTCCTTTCAATGATTTGGGTGCCCTGTGAAAATTGTCTTCCTCCCCAGGTTTCAAAATGGAAAAGAGGGTTAAGAAGAGTTTTAAACTAGTGTCCTTCTTGGGATTCTCCAGTTTGGTATTTTTCTTCTTCTTCCAAGTGTTGCATTAGATTCTGAATCTTGGCAATCCTCATGGACATCAGCCATGAAGATTGTCTTGGGAGCAATATAAGGCAGAGGTCATTTATCTGCCTTCCACACCACAGCGGGACATCCATAGTACCACTGTTCTAATTCCAGATGTCACTTTCTGGTCCTGAGCCCTTTTGGTAAACAAAGTCCTCACAATCATCCCCAGGCCAGGATAGATGAAGCTGCTGCCCTCCTTCATGATGGATTCAAGTGGGACCATTTAATCCACTTGGAGACCATCATCACCCTTCCCTGTGGAATTTGTCACCCAAAGCCAGGTTAGTTAGGCTGGTATTGAGTCACTCCCAATAGGGTCTCCTTTATCACCATAACAGGATAACCTGGACAGACTTTCTCAGCTGTCTTTAGAGGCAGCTTTCCTAGATTGGGCCTGTCACGCCCAATAACTGTGTGTAGTTAAAGCCAAGAGGGATCAGCTGAAATCATCATCCTAGATGGGGTGGGACCATAAACCACTGGTTTCACCCCTGCCTAGGAGGTAAAAAAAAAATCTCCCCAGGTGTAGTGTATCACCTGGACAGGTCAACCAGTCTGGCCAGGTTGTCCTGCTATGCTAATAGAGTAGACCCTACTGACAGTGTCTCAGTGCTGAGTACTATACAATGGTTATAGGTCAAGGATGGGGACTAAAACCCTTGGGTGGCAAAGTCCACAGGGAAGGATGATGGTCCCCAAGTGGATTAAGTCCCATTTGGATCCATCTTGATGGAAGGCAGCAGCTTCGTCCATCTTGGCCTGGAGTTCTAGAGGACTTTGTGTGGACTAGAAAGGGACTTTTGTAACTTGATCAGTGGTACTATGGGTGTCACGCTGCAGTGCGGAAGGCAGATGAAAAGTCACTGCATTATATTCTCAGGACAGTCTTCAGGTCTGATCACCATGAGAATTGCCAATATTCAGATTCACATACAGCAGAGAAAGCACATGTAGCATAGCAAGCAAGCTTCCCCATCTCATTTCTATCCTGCTCCAGGTTTCAGCTGAGCTTAAGGGGAGAGGTGGGATGTGCAATTCCTTTCTTCATCTTCTTTTGCCTTATCTGATTCTGAATATAGGCGATCCTCATGGCAATCAGTCATGAAAACTGTCCTGCGAATATAATGCAGTGGCCTTTCATCTGACTTCCACATCGCAGCATGACATCCATAGTACCACTGGCAGTAGGGTCTACTCTATGACCATAGCAGGATGACCTGGCCAGGCTTGCATGCGATTCTCACCCACAATATAGTACAACTCTGCTGGGCTAGGCAGCCGACTCAGCGTAGACCCAATGCAGGGCCATTAAATACAGTACGTCCTTCGTCCGAGGAGTTAGATGTGATCCATGAAAGCACCGATAATATATAGCAATTTAAGGGCCAGAATGTTTTTATCCTCTTCATTCATTAGCAATAGCAATCCCACTTCTTTGTGGTCCCTTATGAATCCACGTGGATGGGTTTACTGCATATATGCACAGTAAACCCATTCGTGTGGATTCACAGGAACACGAAGAAGAACTCAATAGAGAGTATGGGGCAGGAGTAGACGTTGTAGATAGCCCGTAATTAGAACTTTGTTATATTTAACTAGGATATATAGCAATAGAAATGACATGTCTACACCGCCACATAGGACTCAGGGCCTTCTATGGACGGTTCACACGTTACTTCGCATTTTGCCCCCGACATGCTGGGGTCTCCTTTTACCGAAAGGAGGGAAACACATGTGTCGTCTCTGCAGGGTGTAGGCCCCCAAGTTTGGGGACGAGGGATAGTTTAGGAGAGATGGGGCCCGGCTGTGGCTGTCGGCTTCCTTTGCAGGATCGGGACCAAGCCAGCCCCATCCAGGAGCGATCCTCTTCTCTTGGGTATAAAAATCAGTCCCCGGAGACGGTGCGCTTTCAAGGGCACGCCTCTCCTGCGTGCTCGTCTGCGGGATGGCTCCCATCCCGAAAGTTGGACAAGTGCTATCAAAGAAACCCGGCTGGGGGGTTCCGATGGGCGCCATGGAGAAGACTCTTCTTCTGGGGCTCCTCTGCCTGCTCTTGGTCCCGGCGGGGGCTTCGCAGGAAGGTGAAGTCTGTCTGAACTTGCGTTACGGCCCCGAGGACTTCCAGCCTTTCCGCTGCCCTCGGCACCCCGACGGGACGGATGGACGGTTTTGCTGTGGGGCTTGCCTGGCGCCCTACTGCTGCGACTCGGAGGAGGCTCGCAGGGACCAGAACAAATGCCTGCCTGCCTGGAGACTGGCGGCATCCTACTTCAGAATCCCCGTCTCGGCAGACCCGCTGACCATTGCCACCAGCGAGCCCACCATCGAAAAAAATAGGGCCGGCGCTGGAGACCCCACACCGGAGAAGGCCATGCCCAGGGACCAGCTAAGTATGTGAGGGCGATCTGTGGTGGCGCAGGGGTTAAACTGCTGTGTTGCAACCAAAAGATTGTGAGTTCGATTCTGACCAGGGCACAAGGTTGACTCAGAGTTCCATCCTTCCGAGGTCGGGAAATCAAGTCCCCTGCATGTCGGGGGCAAAATGCTAATTAGCTTGTGAATCGCCCTGAGGGTCCACTAAGCGCTACTGGGTGGTATATATAAGTCTCATTGCTTGGCTTTAGAACCGGCTTAAGCGCCTCTGGTTGTTCTCAAAGGAGGTCAGATAAGTCTGCTTTAGGGGACGCCAGTGGCTTAACTTTTCATTTCTGCTTTTGCCTGGGCGGGGGCGGGGGAGGGAGCGGAAATCTTCTTTCCCCTCATTTCAAATACTGTTTTCGGATCCCAGCAGAGGCCGTCGGAGGCATGAGGCGGGAGAGGCAAACAGAGTTCCACACTCTGGCATCTACATGACCGAGTAAACGTCTGCAGAGGCAGACCGCGTTGGCAATTGGGCTGTAACTGGAGATGAGCACAGGAACCTAAGGTTGGATACGACTGGCTTTCGAGCAAGGGAAACCTTTCTCTTTTACCGCCCTTTAGCGTTTACTAGACTCTTAGGGTGGTTCAGAGTGTAATTTTCATTTCTGCCGCCACCACTCCCCACAAAAAGTATGCTGGGTCCTCATTTCGCCAACCTCTGAAGGATGGAAGAGGCTGAGTCAACCTTGAATCCAGTGATGGGATGTAACAGGTTCTCACCAGTTCGCCAGAACCGGTAGCAACTTTCCCCAGTGTCCCGGAGAACAGGTAGCAGCTTTTTTTTTGGGGGGGGGGACCACCTTTGGGGCTTACCTTTTCACTGGTTCTCCCACTGTGCATGCGAGCCAAGCACTTGGTGTGCATGCACGCCTACAGTGCTTGGTGCATATGCACGGTCTGCTTGCTGTCCTCCCAAGCGGGGAGGAGGAAGAGAAGCTGCTAGCCTGAAGCACCCTATAGCCTGCTCCCCAGGGTAAATGACTCACGTTTGGATGTGGTGTGTCTGAGGGGTGTGGGTGGGTGGGTGTGCTTATTTTTATTTTTTTAATTTTTTTTATTTGGCCCCACCCACAATGTCATGACAATAGCTCCGCCCACACTGTGATGACATCACGGTGGGGTAGTAAAATTTTTGACATCCCACCACTGCTTGAATCCCTTTTGGGATAGAACTCACAACGTTTGGGCTGCAGGACAGCAGTTTCACCGCTGCGCCCCTCAGGGCTGTCTGCTATCGTAAAAACACGGGAGGTTGGTCTGGAAGAGGCTTTGCAAAAGCCCTGCTCTTTGCTCTGGGCAGCTCCAGGGGGGTGGGCTCTGGGCGGGGTCGTGACCGATGCCTCCCTTTCTCCCTGTCTCCTTGAGACGATGGGTCCAAAAGGTATGGGGTTGGGGTGCGTCTCTCTCGAGGAACGTGGAGAAATTAAGTTAATGACACCTCCTTTCTTTTGTTCCTAGCTACAATTATTGTCTCCTCGGTTGTCTCTGGGGCGATGGTTCTCGTGAGCATAATTTTGATCCTCTGTTATTGTTGCCCCTGGATGATCCAGCGATGCACTCCCAACACTCCCCTGGTGGCGCGCCGTCACCCTCGCCATCCCCCCTCTCCGCCCCCCAGCTATTCGTCGGGTGACATTGACTCTCCTCCGACTTTCGAAGAAGGCCCCCTCCCCCCTCCCCCCAGTTACAGCGAGGCCTGCGCTCCTTACACCCTCCCGGCTGCTTCTCTTGGCAATGACGGAGCTCCTGGGGACCAACAGAGATGGGCCTTTACTGTCCGTGGAGCGGAGGAGGGAGCTACTGCCCCATCTCGCACGGCTTCTGCTGCGACGCCAGCTTCTGGATCCCCTGCTGAGCCTACCGCCAAAGAAAAGGTGACCCTTGAGTTGGGCGTTGAGGTCAGAGGAGACGCGCCTGAGCAGGAAGCTGCCGCTGCAGAAGGCGTTACACCTGAGGAAGTAGCTGCCGCCTCAGACAAGATGACACCTGAGTCTCCAACTGCGGCGGGGGATCCTGCTCGCGGAGGAAAGGGTGCGCCCCGTGTAATGTCCTCTGTCCTGGGCGTGATCTCAACCCAGCCTGTGTCTCTGGAGATGAGCATCCTTCGCTCTTCCGAAGTCGGTTTGGAAAGCGTCCAGTCGGAGGTGTAACTGGAGGACTCCTGCACCTCCGCCCAAGAAGGAACAAATCCCCCCCCCCCCATGTATCAGTAATTAGTTTGATTTTAGAATCTGGGAAATTGGAAATACCTAATCTTTTAATTGTGCTTTTAATCGTATGGGTGAGAGGGACTCTTCTTCTTTTAAACCTGTAAAACTCTAGTTTCTCGAGAGACTTTTGTTCAAGACGGGGATCCGTCGTTTTAGAGAACCACACTTCCACTCCACCCCCACCTCCACCCCCACGCAACGCTTCTCCCCACCTCCCACCCTTCCCCGTCTATGCAGTCGTTTGGAGGCACCCACCTTGGCGATGAAGTGAGCCCCTAGCTGTCCAGTTTTGGTTGCGTCTCTTTCTTCTCTGGTCAACGGGCAGAAGTCGGCTGGATTGGTCATGTGATGCTTTGATCAGTTGGCCAAGGAAGAGAGGGTGGATTTATCTATTTCCCCCTCAGCAGAAATGTACCGTTTTTCATGCAGTGAGTCGTCCAGAATGATACCCAAAGAGAACCCCTTTTGTGTTTGCCACTTAAGACAGGACATCGAATCTGTCATTCTCTGGTTAGTGGTGGATCGCAGGTCCCATAATCCCCATCCTCTACTGCCAGGGGTGTTGGTTGATGGGACTTGGGGTCTATCTGGAGAAATCACATGTGGCCCAACTTGTGATGTACATGTGTATTTGAAGCTCTACCTAGAGAACACACACACACACAGAGAGATGGAAGTTAAAGCAAGCCCTTGGCAAAAGAGATTAACAGTGATGTCCAACCTTGGCGCTCCAGGTGTTCTTGAATTTCAATTCCCAGAAGCCCTGATCAGCAGGAGTGCTGACTTGGGCTTCTGGGAATTGAAGGCCAAGAACATCTGAAGTGCCAAATTTCACCATCACTGGATTAGATGGTCCTTGAGCTTCTAAAGTTTGGGAAACAACTGGGGTTTTTCAGCTCTGGATTCTGCATGGTCAGTTGACAGCTCAATAGAGAGACCATTTAAAAAGGCAACAGATAAATAAAAGACCTCCCTGAAATGTGTCCAACATGATTTGTGAAGAAGTGTTATAGGGAATGTTTAGCTCGCTTGTTATGCGAGAGGCTCTTTGCAAGCCTTGATGAGATTTTTTTTGCTGCTTTTTAAAAACTGGCCTTCAATAAGTCAACCTCTAGACTTCTGCATAAGGCAGGGGAGGTGCCTATATAGCTAATATAGATTTATATGTCTTAGGGTCTTAATGAGTAATAGCAATGTATGATTCACTGAACCTTAGTCTTTCAGTATTTGAGAAACTTTTTTCAACTTTGTCAAATTCATATTTTTCAAATAAATGTTAATTGTATTACTGAGACACTAATAAAAATCTATCTTGCATTATCTCCAGCTTCTAGAAGTGGTTCTGTTCAGCTTCCACTCTGCCACTACAGTTAAAGTGGCTTATAGAATAAAGGTAAAGGTAGAGGTTTCCCTTGCTTGAAAGCCAGTCATATCCGACTCTAGAGTTCAGTGCTCATCTGTTTCAAAGCCAAAGAGCCAGCACTGTCTGCTTCTGCAGATGTTTCCATGGTCAGAATACCAGCAGTAAAACAAGGACAGAAAGGAACCATTTAATTGGCTAAAAACCCCATAATTTTCCATTTGGGAGGTTCTCCCTCACAGATAACAAAAATGTAGTTCCCAAGAGAGAGAAAGGTCTAAATGGGAAACAGTTCAGCTAGGCTTTATAAACCTCATTTTCCCCCTGTTTAGGCTGTGTGACCTGTTTAACCTTTGAGACCTGAGGCTACAGTATATAACCATGATGGCAAACTTGGCACTCCAGATGTTCTTGGACTTCAATTCCCAGAAGCCCAAGCCCCCATGAATCCACACGAATGGGTTTGTCGAGATTCATCTGGCAGTGCTGCCCTGCCCTCATCACTCCTGGAAATAGAAGTAAAACAGGCCTGATGAATCCCAGCAAACCCATTCGTGTGAATTCATGGGGCTTGGGCTTCTGGGAATTGAAGTCCAAGACGATCTGGAGTGCTAAGGTTCACCATCATGGACATATACTGTAGCCTCAGGTCTCAAAGCCATGCTGTGCTGTTTGCTTCACTCTCAACAAAATGCGAAATTTAGCTTTTCTATTACAGAGGCAAAGGAGGAACAAGGTAGGCATGTATCTAACTCCTCTATTAAACCACTAAAAGAAAATCACAAACTAACACTAGTTTTTGGCCTATAGTTTCCCTTAGTTTTCGGCCTATACAGACTTTCACCAGGACAAGCACTGCTTCTCTGTGGATAGGTGCAGAAAACAACACAAAAGTTCCAGAAATCTTGGATAAATGGCTATGCTTGGTCTTTTTCATCTGTTGAAGCATGCATAGGTTGTAAAGTCAAGCCAGGAGAATTCGCTTTAAATTCCACGTGGCAGCCCCATTGGCTATATTTGGGACAATTCAAATGTAGGCAAAATTTAAAACCTGGATGGGCTGAAAGCTAGCATGCATTAGTAATTTTGCTCAGTGGTCTAATAGGAGTATTGCCTACCTTTACCTTGGGATTAGGCAAATATCTTCTAAGCAGCAAAACCAGGAATAGGTTTGCAAAAAAACAACACAAAGAATTCCCTGTGGGAGATTTGCAAATAATTATTTCCACACCTGGGCAATATCTTCAAGTCAATGCTGTCTTATGGCGACCCTTCCCAGGGTTGGGGGAATAGAACTCCCAACTTCTAAACCACTGAGGTATCTGACCAATTGATACCATTTTATGAGATAAATCCAAAAATTAAGCCGGATGCAGTGACTGCAGCTCAACTCCAATCCAAAATGGAAAATGAATAATACATTTATAAGTGTGCAGGCATCTGGTTATGCTTGGGGGGGCCTGTCATGAAACGACATCTCTTTTCTAACGTTCCCAAAGCATAGAGGGGACCTAGTTTCACTAGGCTTCAAAAATTATTTCCCTTCTTTGTCTCACAAGGCTGCGTATCAGGAGACCGCTTGTTTTTCAATTCAAGTCAGTGTGCCCATTCCTTATCTCTAGCTAGCTGACCTATCTGGTGTTATGACTACATGTTAGACCACTGTTATTTCACGTGAACAAACATTCCCTTGTTATGAGAAAGTGTTCTCCGTTCCCCGATTGGTGAGGAGGTACCCCACCTGACTGAAGAATCTCCATTTTCGAGAGAAGAGAGTTAATTCGCTTTTTGGATGTCTATGAGTTAACATCTTTGCCCGGAGGATATTTTCCCTTTTCTTTTCCATCAAGATTACGATTACATAGGGTTCTATTCTGCCTTTGGACAACTTTATGAACCTGATCAATAACGTCTCTTCATTGAACTAAAGGGTAAGAGATGCAATGCATTTGCTCACAACCCCCTGAATACGCTACCTGTTTAAAACTCCTTGTGGAACAGAAGCAGCTAAGGACTAGTTAGCTGCATTGCCGGCCAGCTCTCCCTCTGGGGGCTTTGGTACAGGAGGGCTAGAGCAGAGGGTGCTGGCTGGTTCCTAGTGGTTAAGACACTGAACTTGACAACTGGAAGGTGAGCAATTCGAGACCTGAGTGCTGCACAACAGAGAGAGCTCTAGTCACTTGTCCCAGCTCCTGCCAACCTTGCAATTTAAAAGCAAGGCATTGCAAGTAGATAAATAGGTACCTCTTCAATGAAAAGGTAATAGCGTTCCGTGTCTAGTCATGGCTGCCACATGACCATGGAAACTTGCAATGTTTTGCTTGCAAACTGTTAGGTTGGCAGGAACTGGAAGAGATGATGGGAGGAACCTCTGTCCTGCATCCCTCGGGGCTCGAACTCATCCTTTACCCTTAAACCACTCCGGAAATAGCTCTTAGCTCACGTATGTTGAAAACCTGATTTGGGTTCCTGTAAATTAGAGAGGACTCAAGGGCAGGCCACTCGAGGCTCCTGAAGCACGAGGCTTACTTGTGAGTAAATGTAAAATAATAATATTTTTTGGGGGGTGGTCCAAGAAGAAGGCCGGTTGCAAGGAGGGAATTGGATTTAAGAGTCATGGCGGGTGGAGATGGGGTCAAACCAGCTGAACTGAGTTGTGTCTACCACCTTTCTCCAGGGAGAAGCGAGCCGCAGGAGATTTAAGCCTCTTTCAGTCTGATCCAGAGAAACGCGTCCAATGGGTCGGGTCTGGCTTCACCTCTTGGGCCTCCTCAGGACTTCCGACTGCCCACAGGGTCCTGGGTCCAAAACCATGGGACAGGAAAGCTTCCCACGTGCGGACGGAGTCAGGAGACTCGATTCTGACTATGGTAATTTGAGAACTCTCTGCTTGCTTGCCAAGATGCGTGTAAAGGGGACGGTAGGGCGATCTGGGGAAAAGATTAGTCAGAAAGGGTGAGGAAGGGGAGAAAAGTTCCTTTGGGGGCCACAAACCTCAGCATCCGACCCCCACCTGCATGGCAACGCGTTGGGGGATTTTAAAGGAAATTCTCCTAAATTATAGAGAGAGGATGTGGAATATGAGCCTTCTCTACTCGGAGTAGCCCCATAAGACACTGTTTTGGCCTTTCTTTTATGGTCCTCTTCCTCAGCTGAACATCCCTTCTTTTCTCATCTCTGTCACCATTTGGGGTCTGCTCAAAATCCCAGTCGGGAAAACGATTTGTGGCTTGGATTGATGGAGACATAGCACTGCAAAGTTGGATGGATGCCTTGGTGGCACAGTGGTTACACTGCTGTACTGCAACCCAAAGGTTGTGAGTTCGGTCCTGACCAGGGTTCATGGTTGACTCAGCCTTCCATCCTTCCAAAGTCGGTAAAATGAGTACCCAGCATGTGGGGCGGTGGCAAAATGCTAATTAACTTGTCAACTGCCCAGAGTACGGTTTACTGAGCTTTGGGTGTAAACATGGCATTGCAAAGATGGACGGCCTTTTTGGCAGGCCTTGATAGGAAACCTTGGGCAAAAAAAAAAATTATTTGACTTCCAGACCTACCAAAGTTTCATCATGCCTTGATTAAAACTTTATTTATTCGTGTCAGAGGCACCACCAGCATATAATAACATAGA
Source organism: Furcifer pardalis (assembly GCA_030440675.1). Lineage (NCBI taxonomy): Eukaryota > Metazoa > Chordata > Lepidosauria > Squamata > Chamaeleonidae > Furcifer > Furcifer pardalis. The sequence goes on from CP126899.1 coordinate 15,339,812, forward strand.
AAGCTAAAATTAACATCTCTAAAACAAAAAGGAATTAAAAGGACCAGATGACATCGGCCCAATATCAGGCTACCTCAGCAGCATTTCCTTTTGCCAACATAAGGTCCTCCTCAGTGCACATTGAGGGGCATTGTGTGCATTGTATCCTACAGGGGCAGGGCGGTAGTTTGTACTTCTCAGCATTCACACAGGCTATCATCTACAGGGAAACCCCACTTTCTCAGATTAGCCCTTGATCTTCTGACCCCGGCACATGCAGTCTGTTTAAAGCTTTCCACACAGGCCATGGTTGTTCATGGTCAGGCGGTAGAGAGTTGTGTAGTTCTGCCCAGTTATCTGGTAGCTCCTTGCTTGTCTTCCATACTTCTAAGGCGGTTTGTTCCGGACAGTAAAAGTTATGAGGAAACTGTGCCTTGATTTCAGTCTCTGCTTTGGTGGCTGGTGATCAAATAGCAAGTGTGTTTCCAGGATCTTGCTTTGACCCACTCGTTCTGAGCAGCACTTTCTCGGCAAAATGTTGGTGGAGAGAGCTGTTTCATTTACGGCCATTTAAGCTTAGAACCTGGTTTCCCAACCATTTCAACCCAGGTCACGCTCTCTCAGTCAGCTCCAAGGTCCAGATTACCATTTTGCCCTGCTTGCATGATGGGGGTGGTCATTTTGTCCCAACAGCTTCAAAGGGGTGGCCATTTTGTTTCTCAAATGCCCTTGGAGGGGTGGGGGGCCCACATAAAATGGTGCCATGGGCTGCATTTAGCCCACGGGCCTTAGGTTGGGAATCCCTGGCTTAGAAAATGGGAAAATGTGTTAAAAGATGTCTTGACGAATTTCTTTTCTCCTTCCTTCCTAGGGAATTGGAAATACTATGTGTTTCCTGCCTCCATAGGCCTTATTTTGTTGATTTTTATTACCTTTTCCTACTTCTACTCCAAATACCAGAGGTGGAGGCAACTCTGTGCCTGCTGGAATTGTTATGAGGTGGAAGAAGACTTTCTTGACCTCCCTTGGGAGACGATTCTCATCGAGTATCCAGAACCCTACAGTATCTGTGTGACCCCACCCCAAAGCATCACTGGAAGAAGCGCCCATCGTTCCAGGCCCTGGGACCAAGTCACCGAGGAGGACATAAGGTTGCCCTTTGCTCCAAAAGACCTTGGGAGAAATATTTGCCAAGAGTCCTCTTTCCAGACCTGTCAGGTGATCTTTAATCCTGGGTCTCTCCCAGAGACTTTTGGAGCTAGAGCTGGCCTGAGTTCCTCCTTCGATGATGTCTTTACCATTGAAGACTTGGAGTAGAGCAGGGGTCAGCAAACATGGCTCTCCAGAAGATCAGCAGCTGTGTTGACTTGGAACACCTGGAGAGCCACATTTGCTCACACCCCGCCCCTGGAGTGGAGGATGCATTTCTTGAACTTCTTCTCAAACCAGGTCTCCTTGATTGTAGTAGACATATTGCTTTTAAGGTTCTAGTGAAACAGACACTCCTTTTAATTAACCAGGCAGCCAAATTGCTTTTAGATGTAGTAATTAATTTTCCTTAAATTGCGCTTTGCTGTAATCTTGTAATACCTTGATGATAATTGTAGTGTATACTGACTCAATCAAAGCATTTCTTTACGACAAATTGATGACCTCCAGATATTGATTGATCATAGTGTTCATTAATGTTGGGCTGATCGATGTGAGGTTTTTTTTTTTGGCTCAAGAACATTTGTAGAGTTGCCTTTGCCTAGCTCTTCTGTGCATTCCTCTCTAGATCTGTATATTGGAACTAGATAAGTTGGCAACATGCACTATTTTACACCACAACCCCCTCCCACTTCTGCAGTGATGAAAAGCAAAATCAGCTGGATTTAGCTCGACACAATACTTTCTAATTTAGAACGTGTCCTCTACATAATTTGTTAACATGGCATTTCAAGTGATCCCTGAGCTAAGATGGCATTCTGACTGGAGGAAAGTAACTTTTTAAGCTGCAACTTAGAGTCATTTATCCAGCAGGGCCTTTGATTTTAGAAGTTGTCATTTAAAAATGTTACTATCTCCAGGCTCTGCTGTAAAGAAGTTCTCTGAACCACTAGACCTTCAGATATATTGTTTTGCTCTTCAATTCCCAGAATCCCAGGCCATTGGGCATACTGGCTGTTGAGAGCTGGGGTTGAACAACTGGCTGATCAGAGTTTAAGAGCAGATTAGTGCTCTGTTGAAAACATCTCCAGGGGGGGAAAGACAAGGTAATGCTGTGATGTCAGTCCTAACTCTATGACAGTGAGGATGAACCTTGGCTGAGCCCTGATCCGCAGGAGTGCTGGCTTGGGCTTGTGGTAATTGAAGTCCATGAACAGCTGGAGTGCCAAGGTTCACCACCAGGGCTCTATGAGAAGACCATTAGACATAGAAGTTCTCCAGGGAAGAATTCCTTAGCACTTCAGTTGACCCTGCTTAGTAGCTTTCCCTATATTTCTAAGTTACCACTTCAACAATCCCTCAGCATTTACTAATTAATATCTGATTGTTTCTGAAAACCAGCAACCATTGATGCCCTACACCTGCCCGCTTCTGCCTGAACTGTTGCCACTAAAACATGGTTGAGTTGCTGTATAGAACAGTTGTGCAGGTAACGAATAGATGTCAGTATTTCTGGAGGAATTTAATGTTCACTTGATACTTTGCGATACAGTTCCTCCCTGACCGATAATGCTTACTTAGTGTCATGAACTAAACGGTATTTTATACAACTTGGGTGGGACTTAAAGCAGTTTTGAACTTGCAAAGCAATGGAGTGTGTGTGTGAGGAAGACCTTTTCTGGGAGAAGGAGAAAGAAAGATGGGATGTTTCAGAGAGGATGGAAATTGTTTGCTTTTCAAGTACAGACCAGTGAGTCAAACCCATGTTCAAAATGTATGCACCAGATGTTTAGTAAAATAAAATATAGACAAAGTTTTGAACTTGGCCTCTCGGTTTGTTGATCATCATAAGATAATTACGGTTTATCCCATAGTTGTACACTTGTAGTTCGGATCTAGAGGCAGTGTGGTCTAGTTCGGCTTGAAACCCACGTTACAAAAGAGCAAGTCGCGTGAGACACAGTGGCGCCGATCCTGTTCCTTTTTTTTTTTAAAGCACACAAGGAGCTTTCCGTGCCCAAATCTCCGGGGCCATCCGGCACAGTCCAGGTTGCGCACACCCAGGAGCGCGCCTGTCTTCCCACCTGCTTCCGGCACTTGCGCTAAGCATTGAGCAGGATCCTGGCCCGTGAAATTTACTCCAGAGCAAGCCAGAAGAGGCTTGCGCTACGGGCTGGACGCGGATCTGGGGCCAAAGCGAGGCGCCACTCGGTTGGAAAGCGAAACCATTAGGGTTGGCGCAGAAGAAACTGCGCGGAGGCGCTGGTTTCGAGGATCAGGGCCAGCTCAGCTGCTTCTCGGACCTCGTTAACGCGCGATCCCTGCATAAAACTCAGCTGGGACGGGGAAGAGTTTTGGCTCCTCGACAGTCGAGCTTCTTTGCGCGCCATGGAGAGGTTATTGCTCTGCTCTCTGGTTCTTTTGCGCCCTTTGGACACTGTTGACGCGGCCACCACCCAGGGCCCGAGTTTCCAGGCCAAGACGACTCGGGGCCTCCCTCTGTGTCCCGAGGGGAACGGGCATCAGCCGCAACATCTGGACGGCCCGGCTGATCAGGGGACTCCCTGCTCCTCCCTAACCACTGGTTCCATGGCGACCAGGTTGGATTGGTCCCGCTGGCCCACCGACGGCTCTTTGGAGACGAAGGACAGCTTGTCGTTCAAGGATGACCGCTGGAGTAAGGCTATTCGTCGGGGAAGAGGGCGAGCACGTGGTGGTTGTTTTTGGGGTGGGGTGGGGTAGATATTTCTTTTCTGGACTGCAACTTCAGTGGTCTGTAGCCTGGTCACCCTTTAGGAGGGATTAGGAGAAGGGGACACAGGACTGGGGTAGCTGAGTGGGGTGTTTGTGTGTGGAGCTGGGGGGAAACCATTCTTTAAAATAATGCATGTTCCTTACCTTGAACGTTTGCTTTAAGTCTATTTTGGATGGATGACGTTTAATAACCCGACAAGTCCCAGAATGGAGAATTATGGGGTTTGTAAGGTAACGTAAAGGTCATTTATAAGGCAGTTGTAAGATGTTTGATGAAAAGGGTGGCCTTCATTTGATGGCTGGCTAGTGGACTCAACTTTGCTGGAATTGGGTAACATCTTTATACTCATGTCTTCTCCTAAGATGAAATGGTTGGCCAACACAACAGCTATCCTATGAACCAACACACCCTTTTCTCTTTGAGCTGCACACCTCTGAGGGTACTCAACTACACACCTGGAGGAGTTTGAACACCACCTTGATTGCCATGGATTCATCTTGCAAAATTATGGCAGTCACGGTTTGGCAAGGGACATGGAAGTTGATGCAATAACTCTACAATACATTCCCTCAATCTACAACAAAGAATTCCACCAGTACTCCACAGGATGGAGCCATGCCAATGTCATGTTATTTCACTATGCAGTAATGTAGACAATATTCCATAGCTCTAGAATGCCCCCGAGTGATTGTGTAGGAAGTCAGGTGGTCTTAATGACTTGTTTGGGTTTTGAGACCAAACATTTCATTTGCTGTCAAAGTAAAGATAGAATGTGCAAAGATCATGAAAGCTTGAGGTGTAAGCACACATATTTTGTGCAGTCCACAAAGTCACATTTAAGAGAGGAAATTTGTGTGGTGGGAGCAGGGAGATTATCTATTTTCTCCTCCATGTGATGGGCGTGTGTGCAGGGTGGACACTTCATTGCATCAGCCTATTGCAATGATGTCGAACCTTGGTATTCTAGGTGTTCTTGGACTTCCACTACCAGAAGCCCAAGCCAGCATTCCTGCCAATAAGGGCTTCTGAGAATTGAAGCTCAAGAACATCTGGAGTGCCAAGGTTTGACATCACAGGCCTATTGTCTGCAAACAAACTTAGGACAGCTAATGTATGATAAGGCTTAAAAGAAGTTAAAATCAAGCAGGCAGTCAATCCCTCTTAAAAGCACAATCAGTCCAGAGTTCAATTCCCAACAAGCTGTGACTGTCATCTCCAGTTACTTATTCAGATGACGACTCTTCTGCCACAGTTGACTCTAGGATCAGACCATCAGCATTAGCTTGGAGACATGATAGCGGAATGATGACCATCTTGTTCTTAAGGATTCTATGGGGTGGACGGCTAGAATGCCCACTAATGGGGTTGTCCAAGCAAGGGAAGATCTCACAGCTTTCCTGGAGACCCTCAACATCTGGAGACGATGCTTCAGGATCCACATTAGGCTTAGGCACATGAAGGGCCTCAGCAGTGAAAGATGTTGAAGGAGGGTCATCAGCATCAGGCGGTGGAGAACTCTGCACCAGTTGCAGTGAGTCTTCAAGTTGTCTCAGCCGTCGAAAAATAGTCCAAGATAAAACAAAGAAATAGCCTATGACCAAAGTGGTCATAAGGGTTGGCAAGCCGTAGTCTAAGTAAGCTGCAGAAGAAGAGGCAAGACAACATAAGTGGGGATTTCTGAAGAGTTGACCTCCTGGCAAACAAACCAAAAAACTTACTGACCATCTTCCCAGTTATTAGCAATTCATAACACCTCTCTGTTTTCCAACCACATTTGAGACAGTCTACGATTGGAGCCCAAAACATATTAAAACGTTGCTAAAAGGCAGTGCAAGCCAACTTTCTGTGTCCTTCAGATTTAGATTAAAGGATCCTCTCTGTTTTATCGCTGTAGTACTGTATAACATCTAAAAGCTGTGTACTAATACATCAGAAGGAGGAAGGGAGTGAAAACAGGAAGAAATTGCATTTTGGAAAAAGCCACTCATTCATAGCTTGGTAAATGAGAGAAATTACCATACTAAAGGGGTCTTCAGAAGGGAATGTTGGAATTAGGGATGGGATTGTTGGCTTTCTTAGACTAGTAAAAGTAAAGGTTTCCCTTGCTTGAAAGCCAGTCGTATCCGACTCTAGGCTTTGTTGCTCATTTCCATTTAAAGAGCCAGCACTGTCTGGGTTCTGCAGACGTTTCAGTGGTCATGTGGCAGGCATGACTAGACCCTGGAGTGCACAGAATGCTGTTACCTTTCTTGAAGAGGTGGTATCTGTTTATCTACTTGCAATTTCTTGCTTTGAACTGCTGGGTTGGAATGTAGCCCAGGACAAATCTGGTACTCCCAAGACTCGATCTATGAAAAAGTAACACCTTATTAGTGACTTTCACATCTCCCCCTTTCCTGTTTCTCCTCCAGACTATTGGACCGACAAGACGATTGATCTCCTGCTAGTTCTGGGTGCCATGTTATTATCATTATTAATTTGCTGGTGTCTTTTACTATTTTGGAGAGCCTTCTATCCAGTCCACCACCAGCCTGAACGAAATCGGCTGCTGACCACTCCCTCTCTGAACGGCCAAGGAGAGTATGGTGCCATCATGGATGCCGATGAGACCCTTCCATGTGCTGCTAAGGGTCAGGTCTCTCCCCCCATAGTGGAGAAGGAGGACCACCACTACAATGACAACAAGGCCACTCTCTCACCCAAATCTGTGTCTGAAACTGCCCTGTAAAATCAAGAATTCTGGCTAAGGACTTGGAGAGCTTGAATGTACCCTTCAACCTGTGGTCTGTTAACCTGAGGAGGACTCCTCATTCCTGACCATCTTGGGTTGCTTTTAGGGTAAAGGAAAACGAACAAATGCCATATGGTGACCAACCTTGGCTCTCCAGGTGTTCTTGGACTTCAATTCCCAGAAGTCCAAGTCAGTGTTCCTGCTGATCAAGGCTTTTGAGAATTGATATTCAATAACATCTGGGGCACCAAGATTGGCCACTACTGCTCTAGATCATATGTGTAACCACTGTATGTGTAACCACACTGACTTGAGAATCACTGTCTACCTAAGACTACCTGCTTGTTTTGCTGTATCTGCTAGCATCAATCATGTGTTTGCATTGTGACTTTGGAGGCTGTTTGATTCAACAAGACCCTAGGATGTTATTATTTTTAAAAACTTGCAATGTCATATACTGTACTCACTTTTAACCATGTACAGGTTGAACAGGGAACCCACACTATCTGCTCTTTTGAACTGAAATGCTTCTGACTGAATGAAGCTGTTTTGGGCAAAGCCAACTTGTCTGTAGCATCTCTTCCCCCCCCCCCCCCAAAGTGTGCACCAAATTATCACTAAAGATATATCAAAAATGATTCTTCTGAAGTTTTGTTCTAGTTCTTTGTATATATTCCTTCACCCAAGGCTGAAATCTGCCTCTTCTTGGATGCAATTCAGAGCACAGGTAGGCTGTGCTGTATTCATGTGGGATAAGTTTTGAGACATCCAGCAGATATCTGAAACCACAGATAACAGTGAACTCTTTATTTACTTTGCTCACAGTGGCCTCTACAGTCCAGCCCTGTTATTCAGCATTGAAATACAAATGTATTTCTCATGTGTGATGGATTTTGCTAATCAATATGTTCTAGGTATCTAGCTACTAAAGGGGGGGGGGGAGAGTGGACAACTAAAGAGGAGGGGGTTGGGGGAGACCAGAAATGCACACACCACCACCACCACGCCAGCTGGGACCACATCGGACCCATGGAGAAGACCCAGGTGAGAACCTTCTTCCTCCTCTGGTCTCCCGTGGCCCAGGGAGAGATGTGCTGCTCCAGTATGTTCGAGATCAACCTAGGCATGGTGGAACTTGAGGGCTGGGCTTCCCACCAGCTGGCAGCCCTTCCTTTGCCCCAGGAAGACCGACCTGCCTGCCTACCTACCGATTCTGCTGCAGGACCTGCCTCTCGCCCTACTGTTGCCCCTGGGTGAAGTGCCGCTTGGACCAAGTGGTCTACTGAGACAGTGAAGAAGTCAAGGGGCCCAGACCCTCCCCCCACCCCCCACAAAACTGGCCGCCATCCCCACCCTCAGGCACCTGGAGACCAGCCCCCCACCAGCAACCAGAGTCCCGGCCACCAGCCCCCCAGAGAAAAGACACACCCTGGCCATCCATTGATGGCCTACACCTGCACACTTCTGCCTGAACCGTTGCCAGTAAAACATGGTTGAGTAGCTGTATGGAGCAGTTGTGTAGTTCACGAATGGATGTCAGTATTTCTGGAGGAATTAATGTTCACCTGATACTGAGAGGATAGAAGCTGTTTTCTTTTAAGGTATAGACCAGTGAGTCAAATTCATGTTCAAAAAGTATGTACCAGATATTTAGTAAAATAAAATATAGACAAAGTTTTGAACCTGGCCTCTCGGTTTATTGATCATCATAAGATAATTACGGTTTATCCCATAGTTGTACACTTGTAGCTCGGATCTAGAGGCAGTGTGGTCTAGTTCGGCTTGAAACCCAAGTTACAAAAGAGCAAGTCGCGCAAGACACAGTGGCGTCGATCCTGTTCCATTTTTTTTAAAATGCGCACAAGGAGCTTTCCCTGAGCAAACCTCAGCGGCGATCCGGCACGGTCCCGGTTGCACACACCATTAGGCGCGCGTCTGTCTTCCCACCTGCTTCCCGCAGTTGCGTGTACGCGCTAAGTATTGAGCAGGATCCTGGCCCGTGAGATTTACTCCAGAGCAAGCCAGAGGAGGTTTGCGCTACGGGCTGGACGCGGATCTGGGGCCAAAGCGAGGCGCCACTCGGTTGGAAAGCGAAACCATCGGTGTTGGCGCAAAAGAAAATGCGCGTAGGCGCTGGGAGGATCAGGGCCAGCTCAGCTGCTTCTCGGACCTCGTTAACGCGCGATCCCTACATAAAACTCAGCTGGGGCGGGGAAGAGTTTTGGCTCCTCGACGGTCGAGTTTCTTTGCGCGCCATGGAGAAGTTATTGCTCTGCGCTCTGGTTCTTTTGCGCCCTTTGGATGCCTTCGAAGCGGCCAGGACCCAGGGCCCGAGTTTCCAGGCCAGGACGACTCAGGGCCTCCCTCTGTGTCCCGAGGGGAACGGGCAGCATTCGCAACATCTCGACGTCCCGGCTTGCCCGGGGACCCCTTGCCCCTCCTTAACCACTAGTTTCCTGACGACCAGGTTGGATCAGTCCCGCTGGCCCACCGACGGCTCTCTGGAGACGAAGGACAGCGACCCTAAGGGGGGGGAAGGGTCAGGGGGCAGCTGGTCATTCAAAGAAAACACCTTGGGTAAGGCTATTCGTCGGGGAAGAGGGCGAGCACGTGGCTTTTTTGGGTTTTTGGGGGGGAGGGTGGTGGGTGGATATTTATTTTCTGGACCGCAGCTGCAGAAGACTGTAGCCTGGCCACCACTTGGGAGGATTTAGGAGAAGGGACTGCAGTGGCTTAAGTGGCTAAGACGCTGACTGGAAGGAGGCAGGTCAGCAGTTAGTTTCCGGAGTACTGCAGGACAGAATGAGCATCAGTTGTTTGTCCCAGCTCAGGGCCATAGCGGGGGGGGGGGGACTTTGCTGTGAGTTAGCCGTTTGCCCACCCTCAAACTCCATGCTGCATGTATATATATAAGACATTGTTGCCCATTCTGAAAAAACTATTCGCCCACCCACATCTAGAATCCTGGCTATAGCCTTGTCCCTGCTCCTGCCAACCTAGCAATTTGAAAGCAAGAAGTTGCCAGTAGATAAAGAGGGTTAGAGAGGAGAACAAATAGGTTAGTCTTAGAAGAAATCAGCCCTGACTGCTCCTTAGAAGGTCCTGAAATGAGAAGAGAGGGTTCAGTTGAGAAAGCCATGATGCTGGGAAAGGTGGAGGGCAAAAGAAGAAGGGGGCAGCCAAAAATGAGATGGCTAGGTAGTATTGTAGGTGCAACGGGCAGACACCTGGGCAGGTTGAGGAGGATGGTGGAGGACAGGGGTGCCTGGCGGGCAATGGTCCATGGGGTCACAAAGGGTCAGAATTGACTGTGTAACTGAACAACAAAAAATAGGGACCACTTCTGTGGGGAAGGTAAACAGCGCTCTGTGCGCTCCAGTTTCTAGTCATGCCTGCCACATGACCATGGAAATGTCTGCAGAAGCAGACAGCGCTGGCTCTTTGGCTTTGAAACAGAGATTGGCATTGAACCCTAGAGTTGGATATGACTGGCTTTTGAGCAAGATTTACCTTTACCTTTAGGAGAAGGGGATACGGGACTGTGGTGGCTTAGTGGTGTGTTTGTGTGTGGAACTGGGGGAAAACCATTCTTTATAGTAGTGTATTTCTCTTACCTTGAAAGTTTTCTATAAGTCCGTTATGGATGGATATCGTTTAATAACCAGGCAAGTCCCAGCATGGAGAATTATGGGGTTTGTAAAGTAAAGGTCAATGTTTTCTTTGCTTGAAAGATAGTCGTATCCTACTCTAGGGTTCGGTGCTCATCTGTTTGCAGCTAAAGAGCCAGCACTGTCTGCATCTGTAGACATTTCCATGGCCATGTGGCAGGCATGACTAGTCACTGGAGTGCACAGAATGTGGTTACCTTTCCTGCCAAAGTTGCACCTGTCTATCTACTTGCAGTGTCTTGCTTTTGAACAGCTAGGTTGGCAGGAATGTAGCCCAAGACAAATCCAATACTCCCAAGCCTTGTTCCATGAAAGAGTAACACCTTATTAGTGATTTCCATTTCCCCCCCCCCCTTCCTGTTTCTCTTATAGAACATTGGTCCGAGTTGGCGATTGATTTACTGATACTTGGGGGTGTCTTATTATTATCAGCATTAATTTGCTGCTGCTATGCTTCAGCATGTCGGAGAAACTCCCATCACGACCCCCATGAATCTGAACAGTTATTGGTGAGGAGCACCAGTTCCTCTCTCGAAGGCCCACGAGACTACAGCACCATGGTCATCACGACCTTTCGGGCTGAAGGCCAGGACTCTCCCTCTCCAGTGGATCGTGGTGACAAAGACGAAAATGACTATTATTACGATGATGTCATCGACAGCAGCGGCAGCTGCAGTGACAGCAACAGTGACTACAACTACGGCAACAACGATGACAACAACGACAAACCTCCTCTCCTCTTTACTATGGATAGTGTCTGAGAAGCTGCCATTTATGTTGGAGGGCTAGGCTGAGCCCTAATCTGTGTCTGATGCTGCTGTGTAAAATTGAGAACTCTGGCTCAGGACTTGGAGAGCTTGAATGTACCCTTCAAGCTGTGGTCTGTTGACTTGGGGAGGACTCCTCATTCCTGACCATCTTAGGTTGCTTTTAGTCTAAAGGAAAACGAACAAATGCCATATGGCCCTGCTTTTAATCCCATATCTTGACTCAAGTTGCCTGTTCTTTTAAATGTGTACAGTAATCTACTTTGCACACATCACAAGACTTTGACACTTCCCCAATGTGCCAGGGTAGACAACCAGTAGCCCTCAAGGTCAGGTGATCTTGAACTTCAATTCCCAGAATCCCAAACCAGTACACCTGCTGATCAGGGCTTCCGGGAATTGAAGTTCAGAAACACCTTGATTGCCAAAGTTGGCCATCACTACTTTGTGATGTTCTGCCACTTCCATCATCCACCTGCATGCAACCCAGAGATGATGGGAGTGGCCATTTTGAGGGCAACTAAACTGAGCTGCTGTTGCACTTTCTAAGTGATGCCTTTCCTTTAACAGCATCAGGTCTTGGAGATGAGGTTCCACCTGCGTTAGTTGTTATGAATTTGATGAGCTGAGTTTCCCCCATGTTGGGTTGTGTCAAGCAAAGAGTTGAAGAAATGGTATTTAGTGGTTCTTAACCTTGGGTCTCCAGATATCCTTGGATATCTTGGATTTCCCCAGAAATCTTTGTCAGCACAGCCAACACTGAAGCCTTGGGGGGGGGGGCTGTAGTCCAGAAACATCTGGGGACAGCAGGATGAGAACCTATGAGTGCCACATCAGCCACTCCTCTGTACCCATGGAAAGAAAACTTGGTTGGATGTAGACCCGTGATGGCCAACCTTGACACTTCAGGTGTTCTTGGACTTCAATTCCCAGAAGCCCAAGTCAATGCACCTGCTGATCAGGGCTTCTGAGAATTGAAATTCAAGAACATCTGGAGTGCCAAGGTTGGCCCTCACTGTCTACCAAAAGGTTCATGAAGGGGAAGGTCTGTCTCCTGTACTCTTAATAGCTGCTTAGAAGAAGAAATGACAGAAGATGTGCCTTGTAGACCAACATCTGTTTGATTAGTAAAGTACATGAGTCCTTTCTCCAGCTCATGGGGACCACCCTGCTCTATTGACACTCATGAGATGGATTTCTAAAACACTGGCAAGGAATCCACAGGTCCAAGTACCAGCAAAGGTAGATTGACCATGACATTTAGCCCACATCCTTACCTATCACAAATGCTTGTACAGTATGTGTAACCATACTGACTTGAGACTCACTGTCTACCTATGATTACCTGTTTGCTTTGCTATATCTGCTAGCATCAGCTATAGGCTATGTGTTTGCATTGTGACTTTGGAGGCTCTATGCTTCAACAAGACCCTAGGATGTTTTAATTTTTAAAAAACTTGGAATGTTGTATACAGTACTGTACTCACTTTTAATCATGAAAAGGCTGAACAGGTATCCTGCACTATCTGCTCTTTTGAACTGAAATGCTTCTGATCTGTTTTGGGCAAAACCAACTTGTCTGTAGCATCTCACCCCAACCCCCAACCCCTCACCCACGTGTGCACCAAAGTATCAATAAAGATATATCCATAATGATTCTGCTAAAGTGTTGCTCTAGCTCTTTGTGGATATTCCTTCACTCAAGGATGAAATCTGCCTCTTCTTGGATGCAATTCTGAGCACAGATAGGCTGTGCTATATTTGTGTGGGATAAGTTTCTCCCTACCTGTTGGCTACCTCCAACATCTCCTCTTCATCTGTAGTAGTTTGGTTTTCTCCTTGATGTCCTGGCCCGTGAGAGTTACTCCAGAGCAAGCCAGAGGAGGCTTGCGCTACGGGCTGGACACGGATCTGGGACCAAAGTGATGCGCCACCTGGGTGGAAAGCGAAACCATCAGGGTTGGCGCAGAAGAAACTGCGAGTAGGCGCTGGTTTCGAGGATCAGGGCCAGCTCAGCTGCTTCTCGGACCTCGTTAACGCGCAATCCCTACATAAAACTCAGCTGGGGCGGGGAAGAGTTTTGGCTCCTCGACAGTCGAGCTTCTTTGCGCGCCATGGAGAAGTTATTGCTCTGCGCTCTGGTTCTTTTGTGCCCTTTGGATGCCGTCGCAGCGGCCAGGACCCAGGGCCCGAGTTTCCAGGCCAGGACGACTCGGGGCCTCCCTCTGTCTCCCGAGGGGAACCGGCAGCATTTGCAACATCTGGACGTCCCAGCTTGCCAGGGGACCCCTTGCCCCTCCTTAACCACTGGTTCCCTGATGACCAGGTTGGATCAGTCCCGCTGGCCCACCGACGGCTCTCTGGAGACGAAGGACAGCGACCCTAAGGGGGGGAAAGGGCCAGGGGGCAGCTGGTCGTTCAAGGAAAACACCTTGGGTAAGGCTATTCGTCGGGGAAGAGGGCGAGCACGTGGCTTTTTTGGGGGTTGGGGAGGATGGTGGGTGGCTATATCTTTTCTGGACCACAACTACAGACGTCTGTAGCCTGGCTACCATTCAAGAGGACTTGGGAGAAGGGACTGCAGTGGCTCAAGTGGCTAAGTTGCTGACTGGAAGGCGGCAGGTCAACAGTTTGATTCCCGAATACTGCACTAGGGAACGAATTCCCGTCGGCTGTCCCTGCTCCTCCCAACTTAGCAGTTCGAAAGCAAGAAATTGCAAGTATGTAGATAAATAGGGATCACTTCGGTGGGGAATGTAAAGAGCGTTTCCTGTGCTCCAGTGTCTACTCATGGCTGCCAGATGACCACAGAAATGTCTCCCTGCAGACGGCACTGGCTCTTCGGCTTTGAAACAGAGATGAGCACTGAACCCTAGAGTCGGATATGACCGGATTTTGAGCAAGGGTGACCTTTATATTTACCTTTAAAAGAAGGGGACACAGGACTGCGGTGGCTTAGTGGTGTGTTTGTGTGTGGAACTGGGGGGAAATCATTCTTTAAACGATTTCCCTTACCTTGAAAATTTTCTATAAGTCTGTTCTGGATGAATGTCATTCAATGGAGATTTATCGGATTCATAAAGTAAAGGTTTCCCTTGTTCAAAAGTCAGTTGTATTTGTCTCTAGGGTTCGGTGCTCATCTCCATTTACAGACAAAGGGCCAGCACTGTCTGTGTCTGCGGACACTTCCATGGCCACATGGCAGGCATGACTAGTCACCGGAGTGCACAGAACGCTGTTACCTTTCCTGCCAACTACCTGTTTATCTACTTGCAATTTCTTGCTTTTGAACAGCTAGGTTGGCAGGAATGTAGCCCAAGACAAATCCAATACTCCCAAGCCTTGTTCCATGAAAGAGTAACACCTTATTAGTGACTTCCATCTATCCCTCTTTCCTGTTTCTCTTCTAGAATATTGGTCCGTGGTGGCGATTTATTTCCTGGCTATTATCGGTGCTGTATTATTCATATTAACTTGCTGCTGCTATCTTACACTATGTCGGAAACCCCCCCATCCTGACGCGAGTGAGTCTGAATGGTTTCATCTGCAGAGCACCAGTTCCTCTCTCAACGGCCCACGAGACTATGGTGCCATCACGAACGCTGATGCTGAGGGCCAGGACAATACCTCTGCAGAGGATGATGAGCATAATGACGACAAAGCTCCTCTCTTCTGGACTATCAACAATGATGGAGAGCCTTCATATAGGTTAAAGAGAACGACTGTGTCTGAAACTGCCCTGTAAAATCGAGGATTCTGGCTCAGGACTTGGAGAGCTTGAATGTACCCTTCAAGCTGTGGTCTGTTGACCTGAGGAGGACTCCTCATTCCTGACCATCTTGGCTTGCTTTTAGGGTAAAGGGAAATGAACAAATGCCATGTGGCCCTGCTTTTAATCCCAAATCTTGACTCAAGTTGCCTGTTCTTTTAAATGTTATAATCTATTTCTCACAAATCACCCCTTGCTAACAAAACTTTGACACTTCCCCAATGTGCCAGGGTGGGCAACCCGTAGCCTTCTAGTTTGTGGTGGCCAACCTTGGCTCTCCAGGTGTTCTTGGACTTCAATTCCCAGAAGCCCAAGTCAATGTTCCTGCTGATCAGGGCTTTTGAGAATTGATATTCAATAACATCTACGGCATCAAGGTTGGCCCTCACTGCTCTAGGTCAGTGATGGCCAACCATAGCACCCCAGATGTTCCTGGACTTCAATTCCCAAAATCCCAAGCTGGCAACTTCTGTTGATCAGACCTTCTGGGAATTGAAGTTCAAGAACACCTGGAGTGCCAAGGTTGGCTATCAATAGGTTGTGATGTTCTGCAGCTTCCATCATCCACCAGCATGCGACCCAGAGATGATGGGAATGTCCATTTAGAGGGGCACATCTGGGTAATTAAGCTAAGCTGCTGTTGCACTTTCTAAGTGGTGCCATTCCTTTAACAGCATCAGGTCTTGGAGATGAGGTCCCACCTGCCCTAGTTGTTATGGATTGGATGAGCTGAGTTTTCCTCATGTTGAGTGGTGTCAAAGAAAGAGTTGAAGAAATGGTATGCTGTAGTTCTCAACCTTGGGTCCCTAGATGTTCTTGGAATGCAGTCCCCAGAACTCTTTGCAAGAACAGCTAAGGCTGAAGCCTTCTGGGGTTTGTTGTCCAGAAACATTTGGGTCAGCAGGTTGAGAACCTATGAGTGTCACATCAGCCAATCCTCTGCAGCCAACCTGTTGTATACTCATTCTTAACCATGAAAAGGCTGAACAGGCAACCCTCACTATCTGCTCTTTTGAACTGAAATGCTTCTGACCTGAAAGAAGCTGTTTTGGGCAAAGTCAACTTAACTGTAGCATCTCAACCCCACCCCCATGTATGCATCAAAGTATCAATAAAGATATATCCATAATGATTCTGCTAAAGTTTGGTTCTAGCTCTTTGTGGATATTCCTTCACTCGGCTGAAATCTGCTTCTTCTTGGATGCAATTCTGAGCACAGGTAGGCTGTGCTGTATTCGTGTGGGATATGTTTTGAGACATCTTGCAGATATCTGAAACCACAGATAACAGTGAACCCTTTATTTACTTTGCTCACAGTGGCTTCTACAGTCCAGCTTTGTTATTCAGCAATTAAATACAAATGTACAGTATTTCAGTATTTCTCGTGTGTGATGAATTTTGCTCATCAATATGTTCCGTGCAACGTTTAGTCATGCCTGCCACATGTCCACAGAAATGTCTGCAAATGTAAAAAACACTGGCTCTTCAGCTATAAACAGAGATGAGCACTGAACTCTAGAGTCGGATAAGACTGACTTTTGAGCAAGAGGGACCTTTACTTTTACCACTGTCTGTCTTCAATCAAAGCTAAGTCTTTGCAACTAAAGTGGACAGACTCTTGCACTTGACATGCACACACCCCTGCCACAGGTGGGGCAAACGAGTGGCCCAGATGAGTTGTCCACCTAAACACACACACCAAAGGATGAGGTCGTTGTACCTGTAACAGTTATGTAAAAGGGAAGGGATTTGAGCAGGTGCTGTTTATCTGGCATTCCCTCTTCAGCCCACCTTTTCAGGAGTTTGGGACCCCAACATCTTTGCCAGATGGTGTTTCAAGAAGAACACAACTCTACCTTCAGGAGGTTTATTGGCTTCTTTAAGAGTCCTAGTCTCACTGAACGAAAGTTGAGAGAGAAATGATGAAACTTTCATCTCAGTAGAAATCTCCCTGCAGGTGATCTCTCTTGTAAACCAAGAAGGAGCTGGAGAGAGGGGAGAACAATGCACCAGTGCCATAACTAATAATTTAGTTACAGCTCAGAACAAGTGATCCTGGTTTGCTCCAAGACAGAAAATGCCTGCCCTGGTTTCTGCGGGACAGAAAAGATGCAGGTGGGTTGAGTTTGGCCACCAAGCCCCAAGCAAGAGCAGGGCCTGGATCCACGTCCATGAGGAGCCCTATCGGTTTGTTCTGACTGCAACTTGTTGTTGGATTGAGTTATGAGCCACCTGGAGTCCCATCTTGGGAGGAAGGGACCCTAGAACAGTGATGTCTAAACTTAGCACCCCAGGTGTTCTTGGACTTCAATTCCCAGAATCCCTGATCAGCAGGAGTGCTGACTTGGGCTTCTGGGAACTGAAGTCCAATAACATCTGGAGTGCCAAGGTTAGCCATCACTGGTCTAGAACATGGATGGATGGGAGTGGTGGTGGTCCTGGTCCTCCTCTATTTGTGTCTAGGCCAGATGTGAAATTGCCAAAACAAAGCTCCCACTTTGGCTTTGTCCTTGGCCAACCTTAAATCCTCAATGGTACATCTTTCTGGTAGTCATGAAGGAAGGTCCGATGGGGTAATGGATCAAAGGCTCAGCAGGTGTGGCTGTTTGTGCATGGATGGGGCCAGGCCAGGCCAGGTGAGCCCAGTTGCCCTTTGTCACCTAGAGTAGGCGGGGAGAGTCCACCTGATGCTCTATAAAGGGCTGAACCTTGTGCTTCCTATGACATGTTGTGGTACTAAAGAGGAGGAGGTGGTGGGGACCAGAAGCACACACCACCATCACACTAGCTGGGACTACATTGGATGGAGAAGAGCCGTAGGATGGAAAAGAAGACCCAGGTGAGAACCTCCTTTCTCCTCCTCCTCCTCCTCTGGTCTCCCGGGGCCCAAGGCGAGATGTGCCGCTCCTGGATGTTTGGAATCAGCCGAGGCACGGGGAACTTGACAGGCGGGCTCCCCGCCGGGTGGGGGCCCTACCGCTGCCCCAGGAAGACCGAGCCGCCTGCCTACCGGTTCTGCTGTGGGACTTGCCTCCAGCCCTATTGTTGCCCCTGGGAAGAGAACCGCCTCGACCAGGAGGCCTGCCTGGAGAGCGAAGAACTCAAGTGGCTCACCCCCCAGGAACTGATGGCCATCCCCACCCTCAGGCATGTGGAGACCAGCCCCTCGGTGACCAGGCCCCCAGTGACCAGCCCCCGGGCGAGAGGTAAGACACCTCAGCCCCGGGTGGGTTCCCAACCCTTCCAATGGAAAGACCACCGGTTCTATCCTTCTCTTTCCTGTTTCCTCCCTCCCTTCCTCTCTGTCTCTTTGTTTTCTCTCTTCTTTCCTTTTGTGATTTCTTTCCTTCTCTTTGGTGTATTCCTTTCCCCTCTTTTTGTGTTTTTTTCCTCCTTCCGTTTCTATTTCGTTTTTCCTTTCCTTGCCTTTCCAGCCTGCTACTATCCACCCACCCCAATACAAGCTTAAGCGGGCGAGCAGGTGTCTCTTTCCCATACCAGAATTTTTTGGCGTAGTAGCCGTGTTAGAAGGGAAAGCAATCGCACACCACTGGTTGTCACCTTGAGCCCTCAACTTAAACCCCTCACACACATAATGAGGGATCTTCAACCCATCTTGGACAAGAGTGCATCGCTTTCCAAAGCCCTTGGTGACAGACCCCTACTCTCTTATAGACAACCCTCCAATCTCAAACAACTATTGACACACCACAGACTACACAGAAGTGGAGCAGATATGGGAACTAGACCCTGCTGAGAATCCAGATGTCAACTATGCCCCCATATTCACTCTGGAAACAGTATTACTGGACCCATCGGCACCACACACAACATTATGCCAAAAAGTGGACTTGATCCACAAAAGCTAACAATAAAAATAGCAGTTAGTCTTTATAGTGCTACAGTGTTTTTTTATTTTGTTTTTTTCCCATACCACTTCACCTCCCCAAGAACAACGCCATTCCGTGTCAGAGATTACTCTGAACGTTGTGGTATGTGAAAGACTCACTACTTCACAACCGCCATGTGAAGTAGTTACTCTTTAAAGTGCCACAACGGTTTTTTGTCCTTTTGTTTTGCTTACTCTCTGATATGCTTGCACAGACTAACCACAATAATTTCTTGTGAAGTAGGTTAGATCAGTGATTCTCAACCTTTCTTTGAGCATTCCCCACCTAAGCAGCTTTAAAATCCTGGCAACCCCCCCTTCTTATTACTCAAAAAGTAAACTCTTATTTATGTGGAGGAAACCTAAAGGGCCATTAACTTGGTCTAACTCATTCTCAAATTCCCACCCAAAAAACACACACTCCCCCCACTCGTGGGGCATATGCCCCATCCACATTGGGAAGCACTAGGTTAGAAGGAGAGCATACGAGGGACTGGGTGTTTCATGTCAAAGTCTGAATCCAGGCTTTCTCATAGTCTCAACTAGTGTTCCTCAACCATAGGTCTCCCGGGGTTCTTGGACTTCATTTCCCAGAAGCTTTGATCAATAGACCTTCTGACTTGGTCTCCTGGGAAGTCCAAGAGCTCCTGGAGATCCATGGTTGGAAAATAGTGGTCTAACATCCTGCTGTACCTGCTCTCTAGTGTGGTTTCTTCCTACCTGTTGACGACCTCCAACATCTCCTCTTCATCTGTAGTAGTTTGGTTTTCTCCTTGATGTAACATGGAAAGTGGAAACGTATTCATTCCTGGAACTTTGGTTTGTTTGTTCGTTTGTTTTAGTTCCCAACATTCTCACCCAATATGATCCAAAAATAGGTTGTGGGAGTTTGAAATAACAAAAAACTTCTTTTAAAAAAATCTCTTTTTGTAAACCAAAACTTAGCTAGGCCCAGCCCTAAATGGCTTCCCATTTAGACAGAAATCTCTCAGATAGCAGTAAAAGAAAAATAGGAAACATGGACTGAGCTAGGCTTAGTGACAACTCAAAATCTTCCAGTTTAGACCCCCTTCCCATGTAGGGGTTTGTAAAGTATGTTCAAGCCAGACAGAAGTTCCCATAATACATAATTATGGGATATGTAGTCTAAGATTCCGGCGTACTGCAGGACGGAATGAGCTCCCGTCTTTGTCCCAGCTCTTGCCAACCTAGCAGTTCAGGAGAAAAAGAAAAAGAAATTGCAAGTAAATAAATAGGGACCACTTTGGTGGGAAGGTAACAGCATTCCGTGCGCTCTGGTGTCTAGTCATGCCTGCCACATGACCACGGAAACATCTGCAAAAGCAGACAGTGCTGGTTCTTCAGCTTTGAAACAGAGATGATCACTGAACCCTAGAGTCAGATACAACTGGCTTTCAAGCAAGGGAAACCTTTACTTTTACTAGTCTAAGAAAGCTAACAATCCCATCCCTAATTCCAACATTCCCTTCTGAAGACCCCTTTAGTATGGTAATTTCTCTCATTTACCAAGCTATGAATGAGTGGCTTTTTCCAAAATGAAATTTCTTCCTGTTTTCACTCCCTTCCTCCTTCTGATGTATTAGTACACAGCTTTTAGATGTTATACAGTACTACAGCGATAAAACAGAGAGGATCCTTTAATCTAGATCTGAAGGACACAGAAAATTGGCTTGCACTGCCTTTTAGCAACGTTTTAATATGTTTTGGGCTCCAATGGTAGACTGTCTCAAATGTGGTTTGAAAACAGAGAGGTGTTATGAATTGC
Source organism: Furcifer pardalis (assembly GCA_030440675.1). Classification (NCBI taxonomy): domain Eukaryota; kingdom Metazoa; phylum Chordata; class Lepidosauria; order Squamata; family Chamaeleonidae; genus Furcifer; species Furcifer pardalis. The sequence continues at coordinate 15,360,305 of CP126899.1, forward strand.
TAATAACTGGGAAGATGGTCAGTAAGTTTTTGGTTTGTTTGCCAGGAGGTCAACTCTTCAGAAATCCCCACTTATGTTGTCTTGCCTCTTCTTCTGCAGCTTACTTAGACTACGGCTTGCCAACCCTTATGACCATTTTGGTCATAGGCTCTTTCTTTGTTTTATCTTGGACTATTTTTCGACGGCTGAGACAACTTGAAGACTCACTGCAACTGGTGCAGAGTTCTCCAACGCCTGATGCTGATGACCCTCCTTCAACATCTTTCGCTGCTGAGGCCCTTCATGTGCCTAAGCCTACTGTGGACCCTGAAGCATCGTCTCCAGATGTTGAGGGTCTCCAGGAAAGCTGTGAGATCTTCCCTTGCTTGGACAACCCCATTAGTGGGCATTCTAGCCGCCCACCCCATAGAATCCTTAAGAACAAGATGGTCATCATTCCGCTATCATGTCTCCAAGCTAATGCTGATGGCCTGATCCTAGAGCCAACTGCGGCAGAAGAGTCGTCATCTGAATAAGTAACTGGAGATGACAGTCACAGCTTGTTGGGAATTGAACTCTGGACTGATTGTCCTTTTAAGAGGGATTGATTGCCTGCTTGATTTTAACTTCTTTTAAGCCTTATCATACCTTAGCTGTCCTAAGTTTGTTTGCAGACAATAGGCCTGTGATGTCAAACCTTGGCACTCCAGATGTTCTTGAGCTTCAATTCTCAGAAGCCCTTATTGGCAGGAGTGCTAGCTTGGGCTTCTGGTAATGGAAGTCCAAGAACACCTAGAATACCAAAGTTTGGCATCATTGCAATAGGCTGATGCAATGAAGTGTCCACCCTACACACACACCCATCACATGGAGGAGAAAATAGATAATCTCCCTGCTCCCACCACACAAATTTCCCCTCTTAAATGTGACTTTGTGGACTGCACAAAATATGTGTGCTTACACCTCAAGCTTTCGTGATCTTTGCACATTCTATCTTTATCTTGACAGCAAATGAAATGTTTGGTCTCAAAACCCAAACAAGTCATTAAGACCACCTGACTTCATACACAATCACTCAGGGGCATTCTAGAGCTATGGAATATTGTCTACATTACCGCATATTGAAATAACATGACATTGGCATGGCTCCATCCTGTGGAATTCTTTGTTGTAGATTGAGGGAATGTATTGTAGCGTTATTGCAACAACCTCCAAGCCCCTTGCCAAACTGTGACTCCCTTAATTTTGCAAGATGAATTCATGGCAATCAAGGTGGTGTTCAACCTCCTCCAGGTGTGTAGTTGAGTACCCTCAGAGGTGTGCAGCTCAAAGAGAAAAGGGTGTGTTGGTTCATAGGATAGCTGTTGTGTTGGCCAACCATTTCATCTTAGGAGAAGACATGAGTATAAAGATGTTACCCAATTCCAGCAAAGTTGAGTCCACTAGCCAGCCATCAAATGAAGGCCACCCTTTTCATCAAACATCTTACAACTGCCTTATAAATGACAAGGTATTAATGAGCTGCTTTGTGAAATAGTTAAGTAGGCAACTCCTTTGTATCACAGGTGGGTGGATGGGATATTCTTCATGTTGTCTCACTTTTGAACAATTGTATTCTGTAACTTTATATTGACAAAAGCTGCATATCATGGGGGAATTAGGTTGGGAGGGTGTGTGTACCTCAAGGTTTTTTTTAAATTGTGAATATTCTATGGCCAATCAGGTGTGCGACTTCTGAATTAAAGATTTTCTGCAAGACAAATAATTGTTTCCTAAAATCAAGAGAAAAATGGATGTTTCTGATTGAATCCATCTAATAATCAATAAAGACTTGCTGTATGTGGTTTATTTTAGATGGGTTTTTCTGAGTGGTTTGTTCATAAGCCTTCCCAAGCTGCAACTGGAATCAAACTGGAGGTTAATGAGAATTAGTATTCCCTTCCAATTCACCTGTCTTTGACTTGACAGCAGAGTTAGTTCAGAGTGTGCTTTAGCAATCCAGACTGGCAAAGTAAGCCCATGTTGAACTGCCAGTGAACCATCACAAAACCTGTAAAGGGGAAGAAGAGGCCAGGGCAGGTTGAGGACCTTACCACCCCTCCTCCTGTGCCTACACCAACTGCCAGGGGAGGAAGAAGCCAGGGCAGGTTGAGGACTTCGTCCCCCCTCCCCCTGAGCCCACACCAACATACTGTATTGTAATGTATTTTTGTAAGCCGCCCTGAGTCGCCACGGCGAGTGGGCGGCAATATAAATTTGAACAAATAAATAAATAAATATATAAATAAATAAAAGTCACCCTTGCTTGAAAGCCAGTCGTATTCAACTCTAGGGTTCAGTGCTCATCTCTGTTTCGTAGCCAAAGAGCCAGTGTTGCCTGTGTCTGCAGATGCTTCCATGGACATATGGCAGGCATGCCTAGACACTGGGGTGCACAGAATGCTGTTTACCTTCCCACTGAAGTGGTCCCTATTTATCTACTTTTAATTTCTTGCTGTCGAACTGTTAGGTTGGCAGGAGCTGGGACAGAGATGGGAGCTCATTCTGTTGTGCAGTACTCAGGTATCAAACTGCTGGCCTGCTGCCTTCCAGTCAGTGTCTTAACCACTTGAGCCACTGTAGTCTGAAACAGAAGCACATTAAATGCAAAGTGCAATGGGTGAAGAAAATCACACAGGATAGCAAAAAATATGTCTTTCCTTACTTGAGCAGCATCAAATCTAAGTCCAAATTAAAGTTCTTAGACAATTCTCTTTCCTACTCCTGGGACAAAGGGTGAGGTGGTTGGCATTTAATGAGAGGTGAATTTAAGGAATAAAGAATAAAGCAGTCATCCAGATAGCTCAGTGTATTAGGTATATCAGTGTATCAAGGCCAGTGTACCCTGGCTTTGAAGCCTGTGGCTGAGGTTCAATTTTTCCCACTGAGAAGCAAGAAAGGGTCTCAAGAAAGTTGAGATGACCTGAACAAGAGTCTACACCAGAGTTTTCCAACCTTTGGTTTTTGGACTTCAATTCCCAGAAGCCAAAGTCAATTCCCCAAAGCACTGATCAGCCAATGGACTGACTGAGGATTCTAGGAATTGAAGTCCCACAGTGTGGCCTGGGCTCCCACATTCGGAACCACTGGTTTAAATTGTTTAAATGTTGGGGTGATGTACCATGCTACCTGATTGGTCAGTGGTACAATACCACCAGAAGATAGGGTTGGTCAACTTTTTTCTGAGGTCTTCATGCCTCAAAATCCCTGGAAATGTTACTAAAACAGGGATTGGCAGCACATAGTAATGATTATTTGTCATAATGCCATATTCCTGTTTGATAGAACTGGGGAAAATTCATATTTCTTGACTAGGATTCTCAGATACCCTCATTTCTTTCTTAGGAGTTCCTGCAAATATATTGGGGGATGAGACCTGTGTCCTTCTAGATGTTCTTGAATTCCAATTCCCATTTGCCAACACTAGCATGATCAGTGGTTTAGATATCTGGCTGGGAGTTAAATGCCCCATTGTACCTCCAGAGAAAAGAGCCAGCCTGGGTAGCCTTGGGCAAACTGCACAGTCCCAAAATCTCCCCCTAGAGGAAAGGAACAGTAAAGTACTTCTGAGTATTCTCTACCTAGGAAACCCTGATAAGGGTTGCCATCAGCCAGAATGGACTTGATAGCACGTCATTACCATCCTAATGCACTATGTCCCAATATTTCCATTGATATTTTTTAGGGTGCTTAATATCCTTGGGTTCAGCCTACAGCAGTGATGGACAACCTTGGCACTCCAGGAGTTCTTGGACTTCAATTCCCAGAAGCCCAAGTCAGGACACCTTCTTATCAGGCCTCCTCAGAATTGAAGTTCAAGAACATCTGGAGTGCTAAGGTTGGCCATCACTGGCCAAAGCTTTCAAGTCCCCTTTCCTTCACTGCATGGTTCTGCTCTCTGCCCCATTCTTGGCTAAAGAGCTAACAAGGGTTTCAGGTCTCCTCCTGGATGGATGGATGGCTTGAAGGGGCAGGGCAGATGGAAGATAGCTGGAGAGAACGGACCCTGAAGTGGGCTGTGTCAGGGGATCCTTGTCCCCCAGTTGTCCATCAGAACAGCCAATACCAGAACAGCCAATACCAGAAGGTGGAGCATGGAGGGCCAACTTCAGCGGTGGCCAGATGGCCAACACCCTCCAACCAACATCTGAAGGTACAGGTGGGTTGATCACAACATCCACTGAACACTGGGTGTGGCTGTCCAACAACATCTGGAAGGCTTTCTTGTTTACAAGCTTTCCTTCCAGGCTGGGTGATGGTGGTGGTGGGGCTGGTCTTCTCCCTACTTCTTCACCTTCACAATAGCCTTGGGGATCAGGTGGGGGGGGGGAGAACAGTGTCCCTCTGCATGTTGTTGGACTACAGTTTCCATTTTTCACAGCTTACATTGTCCCTGGCAAGGAACATGGGGTGTGGTTTACTTACTCCTGCTCTAACCACTACATTATATTCTCTTTCCACCTACTAACTACATAAGTTGTCTACAGTTCTGGCATTTAAAGAAAGAAATATTGGGGAGTGGGGCTCTTCCTGGAAATGAACTGAGAATCCAGCCTTCTGAAGGTTGTTAAATGAGACACTTCAGCAGGTGAGCAAAGTCACGTGTGCAAAGACTTACACACAAATGTGTTGTAGGCCCACATACTGCAGGTATAAATTGCTCTCCAGGGCAGTATGGGTTCTCCCTCAAAAATTTCTGCTTTCGATGAAGTTATGAAGGGCCAGTATCTGTAGGGATGAGTTTGACCCTTACTCACTGACTACTCTTGATTCTATTTTTTCCTTTTTAGTTCGCTTAAGTTCCATTTGCTTCCTTCTCCTGGGAGTCGGCACAGCCTTCTTTTTTCTGTGTTTTTCCTGCTGGATCAGTTTCTTTTTCTGGAATGAGCTGAGGCTTCAGAGGCCAGTGGAAATCCTGAACGAGCAGCTACGGCAGAGCCAGGTGGAAAACATCAACAATGTGCTGCACCCCAGAGTGACCAGTACCACTTCCTCTACCCCTCGTGCATCCACTGAAAGTGACTTATGAGGTAATTGTGTGAAGACTAGCAGTTGAATCTGAGACCTAACCCTTGGGCAATTCTTCTTCCCAGACAATCCATTCTATGGTGAGACCATCCACGCTGCCCCACCTAGAAGAGATGGTGGAACAACCACGTCATTCCCTGGGCTTGATCCTTGAATCTTATTCTTTGACCTCTGACTCCATAACTACATCCAAAAATGCTTTGTCTTGAATACACCTTTAAGACAGAGAGCTTGTGGCTTCTCCATCTTGTTGATCAGAGTTTCTGGGGATTGAAGTCCAAGAACATCTGGAGACACAAGTTTGCTGACCCCTGCACTATGGGATCATTTAGATAACCTGTAAACTACTGGTCATAGGGTTTCTAGGAGGAAAATCTTCTAGGATGCCAGAAGCTATTTATTTTTTTAGACCAGGTATTCACCAAATTCATGTTCTCAATATCTGGACCTCATTTGCCAATAAAGTATGGTTGTGTAGCATTTTGACACCAGCATCTCGGTGTGGTTTGTACAACATCAGATGAGAGGTGACTGAACCTGGGATTTGGATCCCTAGATCAGGGTGTGAGAATGTGGTTCTGGATGGAACACTTTACAAAATACAATTTGTCCTCTAGATTCAGGGATTCTCAACCTTGGGTCTCCAGGTGTTCTTGGACTTCAGTTCCCAGAAGCCCAAGTCAGCACACCTGGGAAACTCAGAGAAATTAGGTTTGATTTCTCTCTCAATTTTTTCTCTCGGTTAACAGCTCAGGTCTTGCAAACTCAAGGCCATGGCTTCCTTTATTGTGTTGACACAGCTCCTGTTTGGTCTTCTGTTTGGACAACTAGAGAATTAGTTTCTAATTTGCTAACAGCAGCAAGATTGATTATTAAAAGGATCTAAGGAAAGCTCGTATTCTGTTAATTGAATGGCAAAGGGAAGTCTGGGATATAGCAATTAATGTCAAATTCACATGCCATATAGGCATTAAGAGAGGTTTAATTCATAGCAAGGACTGAGGTGGCTTAGTGGTTAAGATACTGAACTGAAGACTGGAAGATCGGTAGGTCAGCAGTTCAAGACTTGAGTGCTGCATGATGTAGTGAGTGCCCATCTCTGTCCCAACTCCTGTCAACCTATCAGTTTGAAAGCAAGAAATTGCAAGTAGATAAATAGGTACCACTTTGGTGGGAAGATAATCAGTGTTCCATGTCTAGTCATGCCTGCCACATGCCCACAGAAACGTCTGCAAATATAAACAGAGATGAGCACTGAACCCTAGATTTGGATACAACTGGCTTTTGAGCGAGAGTGACCTTTACCTTACCAAGGTCTAGAGTTTGATTTAAACTAAAGGCAAGAAAGTGGCTACATTTTGGCTGGTCCAAAGTTTGATCTGGACACAAAAGGAGAAGAATCTAACACTTTTCTAATTTTTTTAGTAATACACTGGTCCAAGTTTTAAAAACTGCAGAAACTACTCATTTTCTTTTTTTAAAGACTATGTTAGTGCTTTCTGTCTCTCTCTCTTTCATCCAAGAAAGTTCATCCCTTCTTCTCTAGCCTTTTCCACTGAGTGCAAAGAATGAAAAAAAATCTCATTGATGGAAAACTTGGAAGACAAACAATGGCAAAGGAAGCCGAATGGGCTAAGAAACAACTAATACTTCTTCTTACCCAGCTAGTCTGCACTTTTTCAGTCTCAGGAGGTTGGAAAGTCAAGAGAAATGTCAAGTTGAGGGGGATGAAAGCTCCGTAAACCGAAGAAGGGCATTGTGGAATAAAGACAAACTGCTGCGGTGATAAATGCGATATCAGCGGGGTTGCCATCTCTTCCAGTTAAGCTTTATTTGAACTTTCTAAAATCCTTTGCCTCTAGGAAGCATGTTTTTTTCTCCACAGGAAAGGTCTGGATTATGATTTCTGCTTAGATGGTAAAGCAATAACTGCTACAAAAACTCCCAAAGCATTGTTGATGCAATTAACAGATTATGTGCTCAGGTGCCACGCTTAAAATTGCAAGCCAACCAAAGTCAGGGAGTAAAGCTATTATTCTGATCCTTTATCGCTATCCCTGGGTGAATTAAATGGCATCTTGAATCCCTCTTGAGGGAGGGCAGCAGCTTTATCCATCCTGGCCTGCGGCTGAGGAGGACTTTGTGTGCCCAAAAGGGCTCCGGACCAGAAAGTGACTCACGGAACTGAATCAGTGGTGTGGGTGTCACACTACGATGTGGAAGGTAAATAGAAGACTACTGAATTATATGGTTCCCAGGACAATCTTCATGGCTTATTGCCAATATTTGGAACTGATATATGGCACAATAATAATACAGTACTGTAATACTGTATGTATTTCTATGGCACATTACCAGAGCTGGCCATTAGAGGCCACTGTTTCCCACATAACCTACAGCAGTGGTGGCAAACCTATGGCACGCATGCCAGAGGGGACACTCAAACCCCTCTCTGTGGGCACCTGTGCAGTCACCCCAGCACAGAGTTTGCACCGCCCCTCTGCCCAGCAGCCCAATGGGAGCGCTTCCTCCATCCCCCAGCACAGAGTTCACTCTGGCTCTCTGTCCAGCAGCCCCACATGGGAGAGCTTCCTTGCTCACCCCAGCAACTCATAATCTACATCAATGGCCCTGGGCACAATTGGATAAATGAACGTCAAAGTATTTCCCCAGCATTTCAAAATGGCCAGACATCGTTTCCATCTTTCCTTCCACTTCCCTTTGTAAACTGGATCTAAAACTTCTACACAGCAGCTGTTCCAGCAGATGTAGCTGCAATTCACTCCCATGAAAAAGGGGGAAAAAATGACATTTCCACAGCTTCAAAGTGTCACTAACAAGTGCAGATCAGCGGATTCCTATACAGACGTGTGGAAATGTATTCTGTCGTCTTGGATAATTTGACACAATGAAAATCCTGCACGGAGAGCTGAGAAACACTCTCTGTCACGAAGCAGAGTTCTGGAAGAAGAAAAGAAGAAGCCTTCGTTAACAAGATAACCTGCTGTTGTCGACGGTACTGAAGAAACTTGAAACGTTTTGAGATGCCCTCATGGGCAGACAGCGGAGAAAACCCAGCTGTGAAACAGGCTCTAAGAAACCTGTCTCTGTAACCTTGGTGTCCCGAGTATTTTAAAGCAGAAAGTGATTTCGGCGCCCAAGTCCTTGCTTTGACTATGCAAGACACCAACTAGTTTGAAAGCAGGACATTACAAGTAGATAAATAGGTACCACTTCGGTGGAAAGGCAAACAGCACTCTGTACTGTCATGCCTGTCACATGTCCACGAATATGTCCGCAGACACAGACAGCACTGGCTCTTGGGCTATAAACAGAGATGACCACTGAACCCTAGAGTCGGATACGACTGGCTTTCGAGCAAGGGAGACCTTTACCTTTATTATGATTAAATGCATGGTTGAGAATAGCTCATCAGGGTCTTTGACGTCCCTACATTAACGTGCTTGCTTTGAAATAACTTGAAACATTAAAAATGCTGGCACATTTTTATTTTCCCTTGACACATCTAGGTCGGGAGAGATCCATTAGCCCTTTGCAAATTCTTGAAAAAAGCCTGGCTTTCAAGAACAGTGCTCTTGGGGGAAAAACACAAACACCCCAATGTTGAAAGAGAAGCATTAGAAGCAATGACATGAACTCCGAGCTATCAGGGGAAAGGTCTGAACTGGAAGTGTGAAGTTCAAAGCAGACCTTTGAGACTGTTTGTGACGTAAATACCCCACTTTAGGCTGTGGGAAGAGGGCTAGCAGCAAAGTCATACCAAAAGGAGAGAGAAAAAAAACATTTCATGCCTTTTTGAGCCTGTTTGCAGGGTGACAAGGGATGAATAATTTTTAAAAAGAGGATAACATTTGGCTGGGAGATTCACACAAAAGGATCCACTTTTTGTTTCTAAACATCAAGACCAATGACACTTTGTTTTGGAAAATTCAGGTTTGCAATAAATAAATAAATAACTGAGAAAGCTAAACATGCATTTCAGTTTGGTGGCTGTTTTCATGAAGTTTGGGATTTAGTAATTAATAGTAAGTCCACTTGTGACACAATAATAACAATAAATGTTCTGAAAAAAGGAGAATAATTTTTAAAGGTATTGGAGATTTTTCTAGATTTTGTACTAGTGAAGAGAAAGGCTGGTTGCCTGTAAAAGTTATATCTTTTTCAAAAGGGTAGAGGACATCTTAAAAACTGATGTAAAACATGGGGAAATGATATATCTCTAATACTCATATTGAAAGTTTTTTTTATTAAAAAAAATCACTTTTTATAGATGAGTTTGTTAAATGTTATTTTTAACTGTGTGTTTTATATTTCTTACATTGCGATTTTTCTAATTGTGTGTTTTTGTCTGTTAAATTCAGGTTTGCAAGACTTGCCTGCGCCTGCATGAAACTGTGAATACCATTTAAAAGCACAATCCGCTCCAAGTGCATAACCCTGAGAAATATGCACTGCCACACATTAGTTGAAGGAGAAATTGGCATTAAAATATCTAGGTTGGGGAATGAATTATGTGCATTACAGAAAAGGTATACAAAAAACATGCACATTTTTCATGCTGGATTGGAAAAGAGAGGCCAGAATTTGACCAGTTTTTATGTGTGCACATGGCTGGCATGCATGTGCACAATTGCAGAATTGAGATGCATCTCCGCACCTCATCAATTAGCGAAAGCAAATTCCTTTAAAAAAAAAAATAATAATCCTTATGATTCCTCTTATTGTATGATAAGGCCACAATTCTGGCCAGGGGAGATGAAAGCTTGTTCAGGCTGGTAATTAATAGGTCATTATGAGCGAGTAGAGAAGAACGGCTGGGTTCCTACAATGGACCCAAAACCAAAACCCAACGGGAGGAACAAAAAGAACGCCAGTCGGAACGAATGTGCGCGAGGAACGCGAGCGAGGGGCACAGCTAAGAGCGTGACTCTCCCCCGCGGCTCGGCGGTAACCACGGCAACGCGAGCGGCCTGCCAGATACTGGTAGGCGCTCCTCGAGTTTGATTCTTTTTAGACCCCAAACGCGTTTAAAATGAAGTTAGTGGAGGGGGGCAAAAATAAAATAAAAAGGGTGATTTGCATGTAGTCCTTCCCCCGTGGTATCTCGAGGGGTGGGATTTTTCTTTTTTCCAATAAAAATAAATAAATAATGGCTTTTAGCCTCCTCTTTATGAGGTTGTTACCTGAAATTTTGGATAAAGCATTATAATTAATCAAAACGTTTATTAAATGCCACATATCACAACACACACATATGGAAAATAAGGTAGAAGCCAGGAGTTAAATCATAAGATTGGAATGCTCTCAAGGAGGAAGGGGGATTACCCAATAGTCAATAGACTCTGGCAAGGAATGTAAAAAAAATAAGGTCCATTGTGTAGTAGGTCAAAGGGTGTGAAAACCGGTTTGTCCGGTTTCTGATAAGCAGAAATTCCTTTTCATTCCTTCACAAAGGAAGCTGAATGACTCATACCTCTGGTTTGATTGAACACTGACTCGAGCGCAATCATAGCTTAAGAGGGAAATCAACATTCTGTGGGGAACAACCCCAAAGTTGACAAACAAAGGCTAAAATGTTGATTTCCCTCTTACAGAGATCTCCATTTAATTAAACAAACAAGACATAATGATTCTAACTCCTTTCTTTGTGTTTCTACTTAAGAGTGACTCAAACGCTGTGATTCATTCATGTCCGGAACATTAACCCACGTTGGAACTGCAATTTCCCGCCTCAAAGCACCATTGGCTATTCCTGTCAACCACAAATATGCTCCTTTGACCTAATGTAAACTCTCTATAACCGGTTTTTTCAGCAATAGCTGTAATCTGCCGCTTTTGTGTAACTAAAGTATCTGACCTCAGAGCTGCCTTTGTTTTATGTTTGCATGTAATTAAAATATGTTAATTGCCTTTCCTCTTTCCCAGTTGCAATCCCCTCTCCCTTGTCACCTAGAAGCTAGTCTAGATAGCAGATATAAGCCCTTAGAGGTGGGTGGGGGCTATCTTCTGTTCACCAAATTTTGTGAGCAGGGATCACAAGGGGGGTCTTTTCCTCAGAACGGTTGCGGGAAGGTTAGCTATTTAGAATTATAGGTCTGGCCAGACTATATGCCCGAATAGGCTTGCCTTTGCTTTTGCTCCCAATAAACCATATTTTGTTTTGACTGAAAACCCTGCCTCATTGTAAGTTCTTGGGTCTTTCTAGTACCTCTGCCAGAGAGTGAATCCAATCACCCAGAATTGGGTGACATAATTGGGGGCTCGTCCGGGATGCCTCTGGTTCCTGCAACCTCCTTAAGAGGTGCAGGACACAAAGAGAGGGAAAGAAAAACCAGAACGACCTCCTATTCGAAATCTTCAATCAGGCTTTGAGAGACTCATCTGCGGTTCGTCTCTGCGACTGAAAACTTCAGGATCGGTAACGTATAATTTTGATTTTGGGGTCCCTTTGAAATTCTTGCCAAGTTAGTTTAAAAAGCCAGCTGAACTCAACTTCCCCTCGGGTGGCAGCTCGAGTATTGAAAGCGTGGGTTAGAGTCCCACCGAGGGTGCGGCAGATACGGTCTGACGAACCTGAGCTGCACAAAGAATTGACCACTAGTCTGGCCTCGCTAGCCAGCTAGAAATCAAGCAAGAACGGGAATTGTCCACCCGTGAGCAATTTAGTTTAAATTTCAGGGTCCAGTGAGCAGATTCATCACCTGACACTGGGGTCTTTACGAGTTGGGCGGAGGGTCCAAGAAACGGGTGGCGCCCATTGAGGACCTTCGGAAAAGCACGGTGTGCCAGAGTGATTAACTGAGTGCACGTGGCCAATTGGCAGGCCTGGTCAAGAAAGGGGTTCGTTGCCCTTTGAGGCCAGGGTAAATTCCGTTTCAAGAAACGGGTGATGCCCGTTGAGAAACACCAAGGGAAGAATCTGTGTGGTCCGCTCCCGCCAGTGCGCTGTGCGGGGTAACTCGGTAAGCACCAAGACCTAGGCCTAAGGCAAGCTAATGGGAGGAGCTTTTTGAGAAGTTCAGACTGGGCTGAAAGGAGGAAAAGGCTGGTGGGACGCCACGCAGCAATGTCCTCAAGAATTGGAAGAATTTGGTGGGACCCAAGTCTAAAATTGAGCAAATGGAGGTTGAAACTTTTAAGCACCCAAGACCGGCCCCTTTCAAAGGGACCTGAGGCCCGCCTGGCCTAGAGAAGGCAACTTAAGTTTAAGGCACCTAAAGGAATTTATTAGAAGGCTAGAAGTGAGTCTGAGGAGATCTGGGGACTCAGAACATGCAGCGCTCTCCGTGAGGCTGCACCCACAAAACCTTGAACGATACCCTTGCGAGGGCAATCTTTATATTGTAATGGGAGAAGGCTAATCCTCCTCCCAAATTTGGGGTTCCCCAAAGTATAGAGAGGCAATTGAGGAGGATTGAAGAGGACCGTTTTGGGTCCATTGCACCTTCTGGCTCCTTAATTCCTCAAACCCGCTGCTCATGGTATCCTTGTAAATCTGGGGCGCCCCCTCAGCCCTTGATGCCCACCACCCCTGCCAGCAAAAGGAACAAATCCAGTCAGGAGAGTCTGGGGTCCGTAACTTTGCAGCCCCCCCCAGGTTACAGTGGGTTAAACCGCAGAGGTAAACCTACTGGACCTCTCAGACATGCCCCAGCGGGGCATGTTGGGAAGGGGAGTTGTAGAAGAAATCGGACCTTGGGAACAGATGGAAGTTCCTGGAGTTGCAGGAGTGAGCGGGCTGAAAGGAATGATGGAAGGCACCCTTAGTGAAATAAGGAAATCATGAGGAAAATTGGGCACTATAAAATCAAAAAGAAAAAGGTAAAAATTAAAAGCTCGAATTGAAACAGACAGTGAGCCAATCTCAATGGACTCGTTGGAAAAGGGAAAGCTAGGACACAGTAAGCAGAACAGGACCCCTCAGTCAAAAGAGAAAAGGGAAGGAGAAATAGTTTATTGCCATCCATCCCTGCTAGCTGAGTGGGGGGTGCTAAATAGAGCAGAATGAAAAAGAGTAAACCAGAACAGAAAAGCATTTAAAATTTGAGCCCGCTGCAACCCACTCAGGCTGAGAGGCTTGAAGGGGACAGCAGTCATAGATTAAACAAAGGGTTAAGGTAGCCCAGCACCCACATAAATTAACTTGTCCGTTGTTTCTAAAAGGAAAGCCCCAATTAAGTTAAAGCAATCTGTTAAATTGTAACTGAATTCGAACACAGGGCAGCCCAAATTGGAAGAATCCCAGGCTATTGCCATAAGAGGCAGCCTGGGAATGGCTTATAAGAATGATTAGCAATAAGATTAAGTCATTGTGCCCAGGTGGCAGGTAATTCCAGCCTCCTGAGAACCACAGTAAAACATGGCTCTTAAGGTCTGAGAAAGCATGGCATTTTCCCTTGCTTTTCTAGCGATTGCGTGGAACATTGCAGGAAAAAAAAAAAAAAAAGAGGTCTAATACACAGTTTGAAAACGGAATGAATGTGTAATATATGTAAATATGCATGCATGTATGATGAATGAATGAATAAGGGTACCCTGTGTGTGTGTGTGTGAACGAAATAAATGTGTGCCTGCATTTTTTGTGATGTGTAAATAATGAGGACTAGAAACTTAGAAATTTTAAACTGCCATTGTGAGGTATTAACATGCTCTGCAGAAGGCTTTAATTCAAGGGGGAAGGAAGCATGTCCTTAAGAAGTTATGCTTCCAAAGAGTACCCAGGCCTGATGCATGCTGGAGATGTGGCAGATCTGTAAATATAATGTAAAAAGTATATAAAAAGTATGGTTAACAAAATGATGTTATTCCTTTCTCTGTCTAGTTTAAACTTTAAGACAGAGATTGGAAATGTATAAATCGGGATTATTGTTGTCCTTTAGATTGGGACATGGTAAATTATTATAAGAATAAAGGAAATGGCAATGTTCAAAATGCATTGCTGCCTTTTAAATAAGGCTCGAAATCGAACTAAGTAAGTATCAGAAGTTACAGGAAAATCCCTTTAAAAGGGACCCAAAGGAGAATTGAGCAGAATTTGAAACAAAAACGTAGGTAGTTCAAGCAATAAAGGCTTTGGAAATTAGGAATTGGAACTTAGAAACAGTGGGAAGATACAGTTAATGAAATAGAATTAATCGAAAACAAATAAATTGACATAATGACTGGTATATCTATAAAATTGAGATTGGCAAGGGTTGGAAATTGGGATGGATTAATCAGAAAGGTCCCTCTTTCCCATACAAAGCCAACTGCAACCAATATGTGTTTGAAAATGCATTTGCTTTTAAAGAAATGGCTTCCAAAGTAAAAATTCGGACTTTCCATAGAACATGTGCAGAGTGCAAACATTGTAGCACTGCAGAGAAGTTAAAAAAATTGCCTCCTGCTGAGAAAAAAACAACAACATTCCATTCACAATAGCCTGAAGGGGGGAAAGCGGCCCCTCCTTCCTCTTCCACTAAGCTTGGCCATCAGTTGAATTTCCTGCTTGGCCACTAAAGTAAACAGAGTCGCATACTGTCTAAGATTACAGGCATATGCACTGCCCCACCCAAATTCTGATTCCACTGCCCTAGTTGGCAAAGAAATGGGGACTTTTTCTTCCTTTTCGTTGTGCCTCAAATTAATCTGTGTCACCCTGCTGTCCCAGCAAGGCTGACAAATATGAAATAAGGAGCCTCATCTGATGAAAGGCTAATTTTAAAACATAAGTTTGCTACCTGGCCATACGCCCCACATATGGATGAAATTTAGGGTACTCCCCGCAGGCAGAATTGGCCTGCACAAAATATCAATGCAAGAAGGCAAATCACCTCAACCACCCTTTTACCCGGCTTCATTTAAAGTGCTCAGCTCAACCTGGCAATATTATAATTGAATTGGAAAACTTGCAGATAGACAAGGGACCCCAAGAAAGCCTTCGGAGCAAATCCTGGAGTTCTGGGTGACCCCAGTGTCTGTCCCGAGAAAGGGCATGAAGATAGCGGAAATGGAGGTTTTGGCTTGTCTTTTTCCCTGGGAAAAAGGACAATTGGAGTCTCACTTGAGAACCCAGTTTTGTGGGAAGGGGGGCCAAGAAGCATCTGCCTAAAATGCAAAACCGTATTTTGAAAATCTGGCCCACATCTTAAAAGGGCCATGCTAACTCAGAATTTGGTTTGTCTGGTGTATACCTTAACAGTCTCTAAATGTGGCACGTGGAGACCCATTTTCAGAAATAAAAGGAGATATGGCCTAGTAGGAAAATAATGGATATTAAAATAAAGGGGAACCTTTAATGTGTGGCACAGGGGAAATGGAACATTGTCCTGTATAATCTGATACTTGCTTAAACAGAGGGGCTATGCATGTGTTATAATCTGGATAAGTTTAAATTGGAAACTTGGAATCATGTCTGTGCAAAGCTCTGCTTGTCTGAATTGCTTTAAAGGAGGAAACTGCTGCTCCATAGTGAAAAGTTAATTTGAACATAAACCTATTAAAACCTTTTGAAAACATATGCATTTCTGAAATGGTTGCTGTAAATTTGATTTTGTATAATGTGGCTCAATACACACATGTACTGGGGTTGAATTAACTGAATCGCAAAAGCCCCAGGAAGCACATTTGATTTTCGATCTGAAAAAAAAAATGCTTTTAAAAATTGTGATTCAAACCCAGGACCTTGCAACAAGAGTTCCGGAAAAAGGTAGGAGAAGTTTTGCATAGTAAATAGATAAGCACATAGTAGCTTGCTCCTTAAGAGCAGCTTGAAGTTTTTAACACCACAAACTGATGTCTGCCTAATTAAAATTAATAAAGCCAAATGTTATTTCTGGGCAAACTCCCTGCCAAAATTTCCCTTAAGGAAGGCAGGAGAGGTGCCCTGCCCCTGCATAGCCTGTTCTGTCATTGCATAGCTGTATTTTGTCTTGTCTGCATGTATGTTGTGTGAGTGGCTTCTGAAGATTGTTGGAACATCGCACATGGGAAATTTCCTCTCATCCTACTAAGTGCACAATCTTAAGGAAATTTGAGCGTCCCTATGCACCGTCCCCAGTTAAGAATCCTAGTTAAAGAAACTGAACCATAAAGATTGCTTTGCAACTCCAACAATAAAGTTATTTCAAAAACATCTGCAGTGCGTTTGTTAAACCCTCATTCTTATTATACAGGATGCCAGAAGGAAAACAGGGTAAAGGTAAACAAATAGATTTCACAATGAGGCCAGTTTAGAAATTAGTTAGGAGACTCCCAGACTCACAAAGGGGAGGGGGAGGCTGAATTTGGTAGGGAAGCAGCACCTTCCTCAGATCAGATGGGAGTGAAACAATTGTTTGCTCAAAGTATTTAATTTGGTTTACATTGGTTTGGGCCAGGAAGGTAAATTCCTGCCTCTAAAAAAGCACTCACAGTTGCAATTGAATCATGCATTAGTGGCTTCTGGAGTAAGTATGGGGTTTGCACAATAAAAGCCCTCTTCTCCTACTAAACCTGGAATCTTAAGGAATTCCCTTACATAAATCCACAGGAAACAGTGAATGTAATGGGAGTACAGTCAAACCTCATATAACACTAAAACCTGGCCCCACAGGTCTAATGTTATATGATTTTTAGTGTTACCCGATGCATGTTAGGATCCTATGGGAGCCATAGCCATAGAGATGCATAGTAACCACAAAGGTTTTGGCGGTTATCTGAAGCATCCCATGGGATCTTAATGCATCATACTGATGTTATATGAGGTATTACCGTACATTAAAGCATGTTTGTTGTCGTTTATTGTTACTAGGGTTAAGGAATAAAAGTTTAAAAGTAAATGTGGGAGGGTTTTGGGGAGATATGTTGTGTTCTCTCTCCCTCACTACAGGAAAAAGCTAAAGATGTGGAAGCCCTGTGTTGGATCCCAAAAGTGAACGGATGACAGTGCTCCAGAGCATATCTAAAATTCAATGGAGGAGTATCATGTCTTTTATTATTAGTATTCCTATCTCCTCGTTTCTCTCTCTCTCTCTCTACCTCTCTCTCTCTCTCTCTCTCTAAAATATTGCTAGCAAACTGTGTTCCTGTATTTTCTTTAGTTTAAATTTCTAAACATGTGTAGAATGTATAGAATGTTAGGATGTTCATTTGGTAGTTTGGACAACCCCCTTATTTTAAATAGATGTGCTGCCTAAATTTAACAGCAAGCAGGCAGACGAAACCATCCACAATCTCACCACTGAGAGTAAAACACTGGGTTTTCACTGGGGAATTGGCTAATTGGCCTACTCCCAGATGTTGGAAACATTTATTCATAGCGGGGTTTGGGATTGTTGTAGTTATAATTCTAATTTGTGTGTGTGTGTGCCCCTTTTTGTAATCCCTGAGAACGCTGTACCAGGGCCCCCGGGGGGGGGGGCATACCACATCAGGACCCACTCAGTTTCGACGGAGAATCTCTCTCAAAGATTCCTGTCAGAAATCCCAGATTGCTTCTAGAAATCTTTTCAAAGATTATCCGCCGAGAGAAAAGGGAAGGAGTGTTACCTGAAATTTTGGATAAAGCATTATAATTAATCAAAACGTTTATTAAATGCCACATATCACAACACACACATATGGAAAATAAGGTAGAAGCCAGGAGTTAAATCATAAGATTGGAATGCTCTCAAGGAGGAAGGGGGATTACCCAATAGTCAATAGACTCTGGCAAGGCATGTAAAAAAAATAAGGTCCATTGTGTAGTAGGTCAAAGGGTGTGAAAACCGGTTTGTCGGGTTTCTGATAAGCAGAAATTCCTTTTCATTCCTTCACAAAGGAAGCTGAATGACTCATACCTCTGGTTTGATTGAACACTGACTCGAGCGCAATCATAGCTTAAGAGGGAAATCAACATTCTGTGGGGAACAACCCCAAAGTTGACAAACAAAGGCTAAAATGTTGATTTCCCTCTTACAGAGATCTCCATTTAATTAAACAAACAAGACATAATGATTCTAACTCCTTTCTTTGTGTTTCTACTTAAGAGTGACTCAAACGCTGTGATTCATTCATGTCCGGAACATTAACCCACGTTGGAACTGCAATTTCCCGCCTCAAAGCACCATTGGCTATTCCTGTCAACCACAAATATGCTCCTTTGACCTAATGTAAACTCTCTAT
This sequence comes from Furcifer pardalis, assembly GCA_030440675.1. Classification (NCBI taxonomy): domain Eukaryota; kingdom Metazoa; phylum Chordata; class Lepidosauria; order Squamata; family Chamaeleonidae; genus Furcifer; species Furcifer pardalis. The sequence continues at coordinate 15,378,494 of CP126899.1, forward strand.
AACCGGTTTTTTCAGCAATAGCTGTAATCTGCCGCTTTTGTGTAACTAAAGTATCTGACCTCAGAGCTGCCTTTGTTTTATGTTTGCATGTAATTAAAATATGTTAATTGCCTTTCCTCTTTCCCAGTTGCAATCCCCTCTCCCTTGTCACCTAGAAGCTAGTCTAGATAGCAGATATAAGCCCTTAGAGGTGGGTGGGGGCTATCTTCTGTTCACCAAATTTTGTGAGCAGGGATCACAAGGGGGGTCTTTTCCTCAGAACGGTTGCGGGAAGGTTAGCTATTTAGAATTATAGGTCTGGCCAGACTATATGCCCGAATAGGCTTGCCTTTGCTTTTGCTCCCAATAAACCATATTTTGTTTTGACTGAAAACCCTGCCTCATTGTAAGTTCTTGGGTCTTTCTAGTACCTCTGCCAGAGAGTGAATCCAATCACCCAGAATTGGGTGACAAGGTGTTAAAAGGGACTGCAGTGGCTCAAGTCACTAAGACGCTGACTGGGAGGCGGAAGGTCAGCAGTTCGATTCCCGAGTACTGCAGGACGGAATGAGCTCCCGTCTCTGTCCCAGCTCCTGCCAACCTAGCAGTTCGAAACCAACAAATTGCAAGTAGATAAATAGGGACCACTTCGGTGGGAAGGTAACAGCGTTCCATGCGCTCTGGTGTCTAGTCATGCCTGCCACATGACCATGGAAACGTCTGCAGAAGCAGACAGCGCTGGCTCTTTGGCTTAGAAACAGAGATGAGCACTGACTGACCCCTAGAGTCGGATACGACTGGCTTTCGAGCAAGGGAAACCTTTACCTTTACTTTATGAGGTGTTATTCCCTCCAGCCCCTAAAATAAATACTAGGCCAGCTTCTCTGTGTGTGGTTGAATTGATGCCTTTTTAAACCTAGGCGCTGCTGCTCTTTGTTGTAAACACTGGCCTCCCTTGCAGGGCTGTTGTGAAGAGACAGGGGAAGCATTTTTACAACCCTGAAAATCGGTGCCTAGGAGCAGTGAACAACTTTGGGTCCTGCATTGGTTCCCATACATTAAGAACAGTCTGCTAAAATTTAGATTTTTTAAAAAAAAAATTGTGCTGTGTTGTTTTGCTGATTGTAAGTTGCCCTGAGTCGCCATGGCGAGTGGGCGGCAATATAAATCTAAATAATAAATAAATAAATAATAAAAATAGATTATTTGATATTTTTAAACCTCCCTCCCTTAGAAGAGGATGATCACTTAAGTGGAGGGGGCTGTATTAGGCTATTTCCAGTGGAAGGGTAGCACATTTTTGATTGTCTTATTTGTCCAGAGGTGAAGAGGATATATTTAGAATTTCTGTTATTTTATTGCATTGCATTGTAATATCTTGCATCAATATAACTTGGCTACTGGTGGGTTTGAGCCAGAGGCAGGATTCGAACCTGCTTCCTGACATGTTGCAGCATAGAGATTTGGTTTCCAATACATTGACAAAATTGCTGGTCTTTGTGGTGCTTACTCCAGATGTGTGCATAGGATTTGTAGCAAGTACATTTGTTGTTACTACAGTATATTTTTATTTTCTGTATGCTGAAACAAACTTAAAGGCAGATGTCTTATGTGTTTTGCATCATTAACAGATTATTTCAAGCTCCTAGCATTATTTCAAGGGTGAACCAGGGACATGCATTTCCATAATCACAGCTATATTGCTTGTTTTCAACAGAGTGAGCAATTCCTGATCTTTATGCCACAATAGACTGGTTGAACTGCATTCGTGTGATTAATCAGACGTCTGCCTCGCTGTGCCTGACATCCAAGAGGAAATGCATAAGGTGGCAGTCAATGCTGCACAGACGTACTCAGAAGTAAGTCCCACTGAGTTTTGCTATGTTTCTTCCCAAGAAACTCGTCAAAGGGCTACAGATTTAGCATTTAAGATGACGCAAAGCATCAAAAGCATTAGGAAATTGATATCTGCTTTTGCTTATGATGTCTATGGGGCGAGATTCAGGAATTTTTGGAATGAGACATGTTATTCAGATGTTATTGTCAATTATTGCGCTAATGGTCTACATACCGATAGCTTCCCACTCACGTTCTATTACAGCATCTATAATTAATTTTTACTGTTACTATTTTTAGTTGAGCCCAGGGGCGACCAGATGGGCAGACAGCTTCTAGCACTTTGGCAGCAGAGCACATGGAGACGAACCACAGTTTCAGCAGCTCCGTTCCAGAGTATTCAGATGATACTTTCACATCCTTCAGCGAAAAAGAGGAGGAGGAGGAAACATACAATAAATATGGCGACTCGTTTGAATCATATTATTCCGAAGAGGAGTCAGGATCACTTGCTGTCTCAGATTTGTCTGAGAGCATCCAGCGGTCATTGAGTCGAAATGAAGGTGCGTTCAGATACTGTATCTCTAAATTTTGGCTGGCTCATTTGCGCAGACCTACAATTATTTTAGGAAGAGTCCATCAGCTCAACCCCAAAGAGGGTAAGAAGAAATGGAAGAGGACTTCTCACCCATTGGATGATACAGCAGCACTCAAAAATACCATTGCCAGAACCTTTGTTCAAAGAGTCTTAGTCATATTACATAAGAGGCATTATGTATTTGATGAGTAGTGAATGGTGGCTTAGTGATTAAGATGATGAACTTGATGACTGGAAGGTCAGCAGGTCATCAGTTTGAGACCCAAGTGCTGCACCCAGGTGCTCCCATCTCTGTCCCAGCTCCTGGCAACCTAGCATTCAAAAGCAAGAAATTGCAAGTGTATAATTAAGTACCACTGGGTGGGAAGGTAAACAGTATTCTGTGCACTCTGGTGTCTAGTTGTGTCCACGGAAACACCTGCAGACACAGACAGCATTGGCTCTTTGGCCTGTAAACAGAGATGAGCACTGAACCCTAGAGTCAGATATGACTGGCTTTCAAGCAAGGGCAACCTTTACCTTACTGAACATTTATAACATATGAAGTTCGTGGACACATTGATGGCGGGGAAGTACTGATATAATTGTGGATGTTGTCCTTTGATATAATGTTTGTATTTCTCTGAAGGATTCTTTTGGTGCCTTCTGCAAATGTGATCTTTCTACCAAATTTGCTACCAGATCTGGCAGCTGATCCCAAAGCCCTTTTAAAGGAGCACTTCCTAAAATAAATCAAATATACAGCTTGCTTTGTGCTTCCACAAACTGCTTTGTGAGAGGTGTCTGTGTTTTCTCCTAGCCCTCTTACAATGTTTTGGCTATGGGATTTGGGAGTTGGCAAATTCTTTTTAAATTCAGCTAACCCCCTTCCTCTCCTTTGCTACACCAGTTATGGTCAAAAAGGGCTCATGAGTTTGGGTTGTTATTGTATAGAAGAAATTTGTAACTGGCAGAAGGCAGCTAATATAAGAGAAAAATTAGATCTCCCTCCCCCCCCCCCCATGTTTCTGGCATTCTTTCACACCTATCCATTAATAACAATTTGAGCAGCAGAGACTTTACACGTACTTCTCACATAAAGCCCACTCGTAGCTCATGTTGAACAGCCAAGCTGTTCAGTCCGTGTTGATGACGGCTCTATATACATCTGTTGTAGCAGCGGGAGTTTGGGGACAGGTCAATAATTGGTAGCTATTTGGTTAACCCGCAGTGTGAAAAGTCATAAACATAATGTAGTCTTAAGAATGCACTTCCTCAGAATTTAGCCTTAAGAAGTTCATTCATACTCTCAAGTAAATATTTTTATTTATTTATTAGATTTATATTCTGCCCATCTAGGATATGTTCCCACTCTGGGTGGCATACAGCAATTATAATCATCACATATAGCTGTGATGGTGAACCTTTTAGACTCCAAGTGCCCAAACTGCAATCCCAAACCCACTTATATATCACAAAATGCCAACACGGCTACAGGGGAGGGAGGAAACTCTCCCATTGGACTGTTGGGCAGAGGGGCGGGGCAAACTCTGTGCTGGAAGAGTTAGAAAGCACTCCCATTGGGCTGCTGGGCAAAGGGGTGGGGCAAACTGTGCTGGCGCAACCACATGGGTGCCCACAGAGAGGGCTTCGAGTGCCACCTCCGGCACGCATGCCATAGGTTCACCACCAATGACATATAGCGTGTAGCATGCACAGGGTTGTAATCTACTACTGACCCTCTGCCTCATGTTTGACTGAAAGTAGCTCCCGTTTGAGATTTACCGCTAATTTTAGTTTAGCTTCTCAGGGTTGGAAAGATTTGTTTGAAGATCGTGTCTGAATGTAAGATGTGCCATTTCCCAGTTCTGGCTTTTGAGTGGATCATATATCATAGAGGGAAGAAGGGGGCGGTAGTGTCTCAGTGGTTAAAAAGCTTGCCTTGTTAGTTAGAAGGCTGGGAAGTTGGCAGTTCGAGACCTGGGTATAGATTGAGCACCCGTCTCTGTCCCAGCTCCTGCCAACCTAGCGGTTTGAAAGCAAGAAATTGCAAGTAGATAAATAGGGGCTACTTCATTGGGAAAAAATCTTGGGGACATGAAAGGAGCCTCATTCGGGCGTCCTCTGAGCAGAGATCCTCCAGCAAAAATCCTTTCAACCCAGAATAATTTCTGACACAAAATTATTATTATAGAGGGAAGAGACATCATGTGAAGACTGAGTTATTTCTCTGTTGTAGTTTGCAGTGAAATTTGCATATCTCAATGTATTATATTCCTATTGAGTCATTTCCCCCCCTCCTCCAATAGAACAAGGTTCTGAGTTTTTGAATCTTCCAGCAATAGGAGAACATTTAACTGGAAAATGGATCAGGCTTCTGAAAAACAAGAAGGATAATACAGAGGTAGACAAAACATCTGCTGAACCAGAAGAAGGTGAGATGGTTTCAGAGATAACTTTTTAAGCTAATACATTACTTTTTATCCCTTATTCATGGGTCTATGCCTGTTTCTCCTCTCTCTCTCTTGTTTCTCTTCTTTATTGTGAAGTGAAGCATCCAAAAATGGGACTGTGGTGGCTTAGCAGTTAAGATGCTGACTGGAAGGTTGGCAAGTCGGCTGTTTGAGTTCCGAGTGCTGCATAACGTAGTGAGCTCCTGTCTCTGTCCCAAAAATTGCAAGTTGATAAATTGGTACCATTTCAGTGGGAAAGTAAACACCATTCCATTCACTTCAGTGTTTAGTCATGCCTGCCACTGTCTACGGAAGCATCTGCAGACACAGTCAGCGCTGGGTCTTTGACAAGAAATGAAGATGAGTACTGAACTCTAGAGTTGGATACAACTGGCTCTCGAGCAAGGTCAACCTTTACCTTAATGCATCCTGAGAGAGAGAGAGTGTGTGTGTGGGGGGGGTGTAATTGGGTAGCTAGAACAAACCACATGGAGCATACTTTTGCAGTGCTAAAACCATTTCTCCTCCTCTCTGTGTATTTCTGGATACATATATAAGAAGTTCTGGTTTTAACTGTGATGCTCTCTATGGCAACACAGGAGCCTGTCTGTCATGTTTCTCCTTCAGAGATTTAAGCTCTATGACCTCATGTTTCTTGTTTTGATTTCCTAAGCCCCTGGAAAATACTTTATTTTAAGTGCTATATTTGGGTCAACCAACATATCCTTAGTTGCGCCACTGGTATCTTAAAACTCTGTCCCTGAAGGCAGAACAATAATGTGCAAGGAATAACTGCACTTGCTTTTATGTTTTCAAGTCCAGAAATGTATCTCTTGAATGTAATAAACGCCAGAGTCTGCAGCATTGGGAACCACTTACAAATTTGTTATATCTACTTGGAAGTGGTGGGGATAGGGGCTTAATCGCTTTTGTGCATAATTGAAGATTAGCTACGGGATAATTAAGGCCTGTGCAGTAAGTTTTGGAAGGTGTAGAAATTTGTCTGTTTGAAGTAATACTCTTCAGGTACCGGAGGAGGAGGAGGAAAAATCATCATTGTTGGATTAAGCTTTGGATTTAGATTTACAAAATCTGTTTGAATGCTGTAGTGTTCTGTTGTTGTTGTTGTTGAGTTGCATAGTTGAGTCTGACTCTTTGCGACCCCATGGACCATCGCATGCCAGGCGCCCCTATCCTACACCATTGTGTCAACAGTGCCATCTAACCATCTCATCCTCTGCTGGCCTCTTCTCCTTTTGCCTTCGATTTTCCCCAGCATCAGGGCCTTCTCCAGTGAGTCCTCTCTTCTCATTTGGTGTCCAAAGTACTTTAGCTTCATCTTCAATATTTGTCCTTCCAAGGAGCAATCAGGGTTGATTTCTTTTAAGACCAACCTATTTGTTCTCTTTGCTGCCAAGGGTACTGTCAAAACTCTCCTCCAGCACCACAGTTTGAAGGTGTCTATTCTTCTGTGCTCAGACTTCCTTATGGTCCAGCTCTCACAACCATACATTACTTCTGGGAAGACAATTGCTTTAACTATGTGGACTTTGGTTGGGAGGGTGATGCCTCTACTTTTTATTCTGTTCCCTAGGTTTCTTATAGCTTGCCACCCAAGAATTAATCTTCTTTTTATTTCACTGCTGCATTCACCTTCTACAGTGATCTTGGATCCTAAGAAGGTGAAGTCTGTTACTGCTTCCATTTCTTCCCCTTCTGTTTGCCAGGAAGCTATAGGGTTGGTTGCCATTATCTTTTTTTTATGTTGAGTCTCAGGCCAGCTTTTGCTCTCTCTTCTTTCACCTTAATCAGGAGGTTCTTTACTGTCTGCCTTTAGGGTAGTATAATCTGCATATCTCAGGTTGTTGATGTTTCTCCGAGCAATTTTAATTCCAGTTTGTGACTATCCAGACCTGCATTGCACATTATGCGAGTTCTCCTAGTCAGTGCCTAATTCCAATTTAGTTCATGGCTCCTCTTGATTTCTGCCCCAATTCCCATCACCTGGGAATTGGCCTGGGTCTGGGTCCCAAACAGATTGCTTCATAACACAGGTGGCAATAGTAATAATAATAAAGCTATAAAGCAAAAGGACTGCAGTGGGTCAAGTGGTTAAGATGCTGAACTTGATGACTGGAAGGTCAGCAGTTTAAGATCTGAGTGCTGCATGACAGTGTGAGCTCTCATCTCTGTCCCAGCTCCTGCCAACTTAGCAGTTAGAAAGCAAGAAATTGCAAGTAAATGAATAGGTACCACTTTGGTGGAAAAGGTAACAGCATTCCATGCACTCCAATATCTAGTCATACCTGCCACATGTCCACCGTAGCATCTGCAGATGCAAACAGTGCTGGTTCTTTGGCTATAAATCAGGGGTCCCAACCTTTCTAGCCATGGGCTGGGTCATACTCTCTCAGTCAGCTTTGAGGGCCGGATGGCCATTTTGCCCTGCCTGCACAATGGGGGTGGCCATTTTGTCCCAAAAGTTTCAAAAGTGTGGACATTTTGTTTCTCAAATGCCCTTGGATGGGTGGGGAGCCACAAGAAATGGAGCTGGGGGTCGGATCTAGCCTTAGGTTGGGAACTCCTACTATAAACAGAGGTGAGCACTGAACCCTAGAGTTGGATACGGCTGGCTTTTGAGCAAGGGTGATCTTTACTTATATTATAATACGCACACCAAGACCCCATGCTTTTGGGAATACAGTACTAATTTCCGCCAACAGGTTGCACCGACGGGAAGCGTACAGGTCTTCTACCGGCTGTTTAAACAGCTATTGATATTTTAATTTTGCTTTTTGCAGAAGTGAAAGGAGTTTCTGGCATGTCTGAAGAAGGACAGGGTGCTCAGATGTCTTTTTGTGCCGTCAAGATTAACCGGCTCCATTGTCGTTCACCAAGCTCAGCGCCACTGAAGAGGAACAAGTGGAATGATCAGTGGCATGGCTGCTCTTCAGAGGAGAAATTGACGTGTGATTTGAGCTGTATTGTCCCTAATCAGCTTGTGAACAGGCTCCATCTGAAAAATATCAAGGAGACTGTGAAACAGGTACTAAAAAAGCAACACAAAACACATTCGCTTTTACTCTCAAGTTCTAAGGGGGGAAAGAAGAAGAAACAGCAAATGTTGAATATCTTTGCTAATAAAGGTGCCAGGATTTGGCTGAAAGTGGCACAGATCCTAATTTGCACATATTCCAATACAATATTCCAGACTGGCCAGGTTATCCAGTGATGGTAATAGAGTAGAACCTACTGCTAGTGACTCAGCGCTGATTGTCAGGTGGTGGTTAACTAATCTGACTGACCTGAGGACTAGTGGCCGTGATGAAGTCCACAGGGAAGGGTGATGTTCTCCAAATGGGTTAAATCCCACTTGAATCCATCTTGATGGAGGGCAGCAGTTTCCTCCATCCTGGCCTGGGACTGAGGAGGACTTTGCATGCCAAAAGGGCTCAAGACCTGAAAGTGACTCACAGAACTGGATCAGTGGTACCGGGGTCATGCTGTGATGTGGAAGGAAGATGAAAGGCCATGGCATTATATTTGCAGGGCAGTCTTCATGGGTGATCGCCATGATGATCGCCAATATTCGGTATTGGACACGGCAGAAGAAGAAGAAGAAAATATAAAAACCATATTAATATCCTATAATAAGATCAAGGTCTCCCTTGCTCAAAAGCCAGCAGCGAAAGAAGCACAGCAGTTTTCTCATCCTCCAGTTTTGAACAGCGACCTAATATATCAAAATAGTTTATGTTTCCTTCTTCATTTCCTATTCTCTCATCTTATTTTCATAATATATATTGGGATAGATAATTAAGACTGGAATACAATAGATTTTTACAAGAAATTGGTTGAGAGGCACCTTTAGAGAAACTAATTTGCTTCCCTCATCCCTCCCATACCTACATCCCTATATTACTGTTCTTCTTTCTCACTCCTCCCCCCTTTCTATTGGGATACCACGACAGTTAAATACGACCTCCATTTTTTATTGCTTGAGTTAATTTTTAAAATTAATTAGTAGAGGAGGTGGGGGGGAGGGAGAGGAAGGAGGGAAAAAAAAGAGAGACTAGTTTTGTTATTAGTGATTAATTACTGTTAGTATTAGTATTAGCAATTATATATAGATAACACCTGAGATATTGAATTTAGCCTTTTTTTTCTCTTTTGTCCTTTCTTTTCTCTTTCCTTCACTTTTTCTCAACTTGAATAAGCTAACAAGGTTGTCATTGAAGCAAATAAGAGTCCTTAGCATTATTCTTCTACTTTTTTATATAATATATATTGTATAGAGATACTGGTTAAACTGCTGATAATTAACTGGAAAAGAGAAAAGGGAAAAGGAGAGGGTAGAAGGGGGAGGGAGGAGGGAGAATAATTAAAAAAAAAAGAGATTAATTCGTTATTAGTGGTTAATTACTATCAGTTATTACCATTAGCAATTATATATAGATATCACCTGAGATATTGAATATAGTTTTTTCTTTTTTTTCTTTTCTTTTCCCTTTCCTTCACTTTCTCTCAATTTGAATAAGTTAATAAGGTTGTTATTGAAGCAAATAAGAGTTCTTAGCATTATTTTTCTACTTTCCTATATATTATATATTGTATAGAGATATTGATAAGGCTATTGGTAAGTAGATTGTTGTAATTGTTATAGCTTGAGTTAACTATTAGAATTAATTAGTAGTGGAAGTGAGTGGAAGTAAGGGAGTAAAAAGATTAGAATCGGATATATACAGTAAATATATCTTTCTCTCTTTTTTCTTTTCTCCTTCCCCCTCCTTCTTTCCTCCATCCCCCATCTTATCTTACCTTGAACATTATTATATAAAGATATTATAGATATACTAATAAGGCTATTGTTAAATTGATTGTTATAATTGTTATAGAGTAGTTAATTTGGTTAGACTGTGATTGATTGGCAACTAGAGGGGAGGGGGAGGTAACGGGAGGGAGGGAGGGGGAAGGAGAGGAGAAAAGAAGGGGGGGATTTATGTTGTAATACATGTTATATTGAATTTTGTATTTTGGTTATCTCAACTCCAATTAGAAACTATAGATTGCCCCCCTGGTTACACGTCAGCTTTAAACCAACTCAAAGACATATATCAAACACGACGTTCATTTCTTCTGCTTGAGTTAATTAATAGCCAAAGGGAGGGAATAAAAAGACTAATTTTGTAGATGACCAGCTTTTATTACGGACACTGAGTACTGAATATATTTTCTCCCTAAAAGCATATTTCACCAAGGAAGATTGTGGTTCTTTTTTTTTTTTTTTTGTGTTTCTTTGTTTTTCTCTCCTCTTCTCCTTTTTCTCTCACCTTGGCCCAAAAAAAAGGGGGGGGGCAACAAGGCTATTTTTGAAGCAATCAAGGGTTTTCAAGAACATTTCTCTACCTCCTTATATATTACTTAGATATTTTAATAAGGTGATTATTTAAGTCAATTGTTACAACCATCACAAATTGTTTAACCTGCCTAATTGTTAATTGGATTTACATTTATTTCTAACTGAATAAGAAAATAAGGTAATTGTTTCAATTGGTATTAGATTACCCAATTGGTATTAGATTAGCTTGACTAATCGATTTGAGTTACATTTGGGCATTGGGATTTCCGAGAAAAGGAGATATAAAATTAATATAATATTTACTGGACAATTGTATACTGTAATATTACAAGATACAGTTAGGCCAATTGAACTTTGGGATTAACGAGAGGTATAAAATTTGAACAATTGGAAACAATAATAATAGTAATAATAATAATAATAATAAAATAGAAAATAATAAAAACAAGGAATCGAACTGAACTGAACTTGGTAAAATAATTTTTTTGAGATCAAATTTAATTGAATTTGACAAAACAATTGTATTGAAACTAAATTCAAAGTGTCTGATCCCACAGTTCAGTTGACCTAAAGAGAACAGAAATGGAGGGAGGAAGGAACAGAGAGGAGGAGGAAGTGGTGAAGCCTAAGACGAGAAGAGAGAAGAAAGAGCAGAAAGAGCAGAAGGATAGACAAGATACACCAACACCACCACCTGTTGTGGAAATCTCAGCAATGGAAAATGTCCAGATGTTTGTTGAATTTGGCAAGTTTATTAAGAAAGTCGATTTTTTAGACAGGACACTGGTAGATAGCATGCAAGAAATCAGGAAAGAAATACAGGCCAGCAGTGAACAGATGAGAAAAGAATTCAAATTAAGTTGCGAAGAGATGAGGAAAAGCAGGGAGGAGATGAAAAAAGATAGGGAAAATGCCAAACAAAATTACCAGTCCCTGATGACAGCGGTAACAGATGTTTCAAAGGAAGTCACAGAAAATACCACAAAGATCAACGCCATGATGTCGGACGTCTACAAACAGATGGACACTATCAAAATTGAATTGAATGGACTATACATAGCAGACCAAGCCACGAATGTTAAAATAATAGCCCAAGATAAGAGATTGGATTTATTGGAAGAGGAGAACCGAAAACAAAATATAGTGATTAGACGGATGGAAGAGAGAACACCCGATAAACTTAAAGAACGGGTTGTCGAATGGTTAAACTCTTTACAAATGGGTAAAGATTATGTATTGGAAGATATTGTAAGTGCTTTCAGGTTAGGAAGCAGAAGGGGGAAAAAATCAAGTAGAAATGTGTTGGTGAAATTTGCAAGCTGGGCTGATAAACTGAAAGTCATGGCGTTCATTAAAAAGGCCGGTTCTGAGGTTTTGAAGATGGATGGCACAGATGTGGAAGTATACAATGACATCTCTCCAATGGAGAGAGTGTGGCGATACAAGATGAAGCCAGTGGCAAGACTTCTTTTAACTAAGGGTATATTATACAACTGGAGATTTCCGCAGCAGTTGAGATTTTTTTACAAAAAGAAAATGCATGTTATCGATGAAAAAACTGATGTATTAGATTATTTTTGTCAAATTGATTTGTTTAAAATTGCTTCCAGAGAATGGATGGATCTGAGAAAAGCACTGCAAACATCGGGAGCTTTGGAGAAAGATTCAATACTGGGGGAGGAGATGGAGGGAGCGGCAGGGGGGTCGGATACATTGGGGAGTCTAGTTTTATCGGAATAAAAATATAATTGGTGAGCAGAGAAGAAGTGGCAGGAGGTTAAAAAGAGAAGATAAAAACACTCTATGCTCGGTAACGATAATCCCCCCCTCCCCTCTTTGGAGGATAGAGGCGGCTTTTCGGTAAGAAGAGTGGGGAGGGTAACTGTAGTTATAGGTAAGTCATTTTTGTTTTTCTTTTTAGGTAGTAAGATGTTAATCGGGGGGAGGGTAACTGTTTATTACTTTGTTATAACTGGCAGGGGATATAGCACTTCCGGAGAAGGTTACGATATCCAAAATAAAATAAATCAAAATAATGAAGGAGGTTAAAGTTGTATCATGGAATATAAGAGGTTCTGGAAATACAGTGAAAAGGAAGCGTTTAGAACTAGCATTGAAAAAAAGTAAACCAGACATAATATTCCTGCAAGAAACTCATCAAAAATCAGAAGACACTAATAAATTAAGACTAGGTTGGATACAGACTTATGAGAAATCATTTGGATCCTCAAAAGCGAGGGGGGTCGCAACACTTATATCAAAAAGATTGGGATTCAATGTAACAAAAAAGATTTCTGATATAGAAGGGAGGTATTTGATCATCAAAGGCAACATAGAGGAAGAAGAAATAACATTAGTAAACATATATGCCCCTAACAAAAATCAAAAAGAATTTCTAGATAAATTAGTTCAAACTTTAGTAGAAGAAAAAACAACAAATATGGTGGTGGCAGGAGATTTTAATTTAATAAGAGCAAATATAGATAGTACCAATAAAGAACAAAACAGAAAACAAGAGATGCAAGTAATGAATAATTGGATAAAACAGGTTGGTCTGAAGGACATATGGAGGGAATATAAAGGATCAGAAAGGGGATACACGTATTATTCGCAAGTACACAATTCATATTCGAGAATCGACTACATATTAGTGACTGATAATTTGATGAGAACAGTGGAAGAGATAGAAATTGATATTTTTAAAGAGTCCGACCATGCAAAAGTGATAGCAGAATTAAAAATAGGGGAAACAAAGAGACTATCTAATAATTGGAAGTATGATCCAAGACTATATAAAGAAAAGGATTACAAGGACAAAATAATTAAAAAATGGGAAGAGAACTGGTCTTGGAATGACAATGGAGAAGTGGGGTATAACACTGTTTGGGATACAATGAAAGGAATATTCAGAGGGGAGAGTATTAAAATGGCAAGTATAATGAACAAACAGAGGGAAAACAGAAGTGAAAAACTGGAGAAAGAAATTAAGCTCCTTCAAACTGAACACGCAAAGAACAAAAAACAAGAAACATTTGACAAAATGCAAAAATTGAAATGCGAGTTAGTGGGAAATGACATAGAAAAAGTGAAAAGAGATCTAATTTACTTGAAAAGAGAATTTTTTCAATATAGTAATAAAAACTCAAAATTGCTGGCAAGGGCGGCAAAAGAGAAAAAATGTAAAAGAGAAATTACTATATTGATTGATAGTCAAGGAAAGAGATGTAATAAGTCTGGGGAGAAATTAAAGATCGCGGAGGAATTTTATCAACAATTATACTCTAAGAAGGAAATAGATATAAGAAAGTTAAAGGAGAGATTCCAAGAACAAAACAAAATTAGAATAAAAGAAGACTACAAGAACAAAATGGAGGAAGAAATATTAGAAAAAGAAATTAGAGAAACAATTAGTAAATTAAAGATGGAAAAATCTCCAGGAGAAGACGGGCTACCCGCAGAATTTTATAAAGAATTTCAGAATGCGGTGGTTCCAAAATTGGTGAAATTATACAATTATATTCTTGAAGGAGGGGATATTCCCAATTCGTGGTATAGATCTATAATTGTATTAATCCCCAAACCGGGAAAAGATCCAGAGAGAATAGAGTCCTACAGACCAATCTCTTTAATAAACCAAGACGCCAAAATCTTTACGAATATATTGAATAACAGGTTAAATAGCTTCATGGATCAATACATAAATAAGGATCAAGCAGGATTTCTAAGAGGGAGGTACATGGCGGACCTGACAAGAAGAGTATTAAATTTGATAGATATTGTAGGACAAAAAAAGGAAAAAGTGGGTTTTTTAGCAGTCGACATATTTAAGGCGTTCGATTCGCTGCAATGGGATTCAATTAAAGAACTTATTAAATTATACGGATTCGGACCCAAATTTCAAAAAATTATTGACAAACTGTATTACAAGGGAATAGCAAGGGTTAGAATCAACGATAATTACACACCAGACATATCTTTGGAGGCGGGAACACGGCAGGGATGCCCACTATCTCCGACACTATTTATAATGGCCATTGAATTATTAGCAAATACAATAAGAAATGATAGGGATATTGAAGGAATAGAGGGAAACAAAATTAACTTATATGCGGACGACACTCTGATTATAATGAAACACCCAATAAAAACCTTAGCTAGAATAAAATTACACCTAAGCATGTTAGAAGACACCACTGGACTTAGAATTAATTGGGACAAATCGGAAATGATATTAATTAACAGCGATAAAGAAGACCAAGATAAAATAAAAACAAAATATAAAATACAGGTTAAAAATAATTTGAAGTATTTAGGTATAACCATCTCAAACAAATGGGAGGAATTAAAGAGATTAAATTATGACAAACAAAGGAAGATAATAGAAGAAAAGATAAAGCAATACCAGAAATTAAACTTATCGTGGTTTGGGAGAATCGCCTTATGCAAGATGATGCTAGTACCGAAGATAAATTTTTTGTTTGAAACGCTACCCATTAGAATAACAGATAAAGAGATGAAAGAGATTCAGAATAAATTAAATAGTTTTTGTAATGGGAAACGAAGAGTGAGGGTGTCGCAAAGTTTATGGTACGTGTCACAACAAGAGGGGGGATTAGGATTGCCGAATCTTAAGAATTACTATAGAGCGTTCCAGATTAAAAACGTGATTAAGATCTTAATGAGAGAAGAAACAATTTGGGAAAATATAGAGCTAAAGGAAATAAGACAACTAGGAAATTTGTTGTTTTTAGACAAAGAAATTAATATAAAAGGAATTAAAAACAAAATGCTAAGAACATTACTGGAAGAATGGAAAAAAGTAAAGCAAGAATTAGTACCGGATATCTCCCCTATTATCGAACTTCAAGACATTAAAAATTTTCCTATAAAGATCGACACAAAAATGGACATCTTAGAGGAAAATGGAGTAACATTAGTCAAGGACTGGATACAGAAATGTAAAGATAAGACAAAAAAAGAAGAGATATTTACACAGTTAGGCCTAAATTGGTTCCAACGTATTGCGATAGAGAATTGGAACAAGAAATATATACAAGAGAAATCCTTAGAAAGATCAAAAACAGAAATGGAGGAAATAATAAGTAAATTAAGAAAAGGAGAGATAGTAATTAAAGGACTGGTTAGTAAAATTTACAAAATATTAAGTAAAGGGACCAGAGCCCAAGAAATATTAAAAAATATATGGGAAGAGGAGTTGAAGGTGGAAATTTCAAATCAAGAATGGAGGAAAAAATGGAAGAGAAGAATCATGAAAAATATGTCAATAAGAGTGAAAGAGCACAATTACAAACTATTATGGAAATGGTATCTGACCCCGGTGAAGTTGCACCAGATTGACGATAAAAAAAGTAACAAATGTTGGAGGTGCAATCAAGCACTGGGCTCATACGAGCATATGTGGTGGTCATGTAAGGTGGTCAATGCATTTTGGGGGAAAATCGAAAAAGAAATAGGAAATATTATGGGAATGCGACCAAAACTGGGGCCAGATACTGTGCTACTAACAAATGTTGAAAAAATGAATGTGAATAATGATAAGAAAGAGTTGATATCAATAATGTTGTCATCAGCAAGGCATATTATTGCGAGAAATTGGAAGAAGGATGTTCAACTAAACATGGAAGATTGGTACAGAGAGATATGGGAATTAGCGTTGAATGACAAACTAACATGGGAGGTGATGGTCAGGAAAGGTGCAATTCGTGAGAATAGATTTTGGAAGATATGGCATCCCCTGATAGAACATTCATTGTATAAGGGTAAAGGGAATCAACCAGAACCAGATCAACTGAGTTTTTGGAAAAACAAATGAATAAGGATAACCGTAGTTTCTCCGGATATTGTAAATAACACAGGGTGATTTCTTTTTTTTTTCTTTCTTCTTCTTCTTTTTTTTTCTTCTTTTTTTCTTTTATACATATATATATATATATATATATTTATATAGATGTACTTATACTTTCATGTCTGTTTTCATGTCTGTTTTCATATTATTATTATTTTTGATTTTTGTGTATTGAAAAGTATAAATAAAAATTTAAAAAAAAAAAAAAAAGCCAGTCGTGGCCGACCGTAGGGGTTTGGTGCGTTACCTGTTTTCCCTGCTTTAAAAGGTTGATTTCTTTATTGTCTCTGAAATAACACAAGTTTGGATCCTTTCTGTGTACTATAAGAAAAAAAGGATTTATAGCAGCCATTATAATGTGATAACTCTGAAAATAAGATTAGCTTTTAAGTAAAACAGTGGTATAGATGCTAGACTGCATATTGCGTGGAGAAAAACAAAGGTGGCTTAGTTTGAAAGGAAATTTGGGTTTACTTACGGCTTTTGTTCTGAGGAAACAGTTTATGATGCAACTCACGTTCCCTTTGATGAGCGTACCATTACCTTGAGAAGCTGCATATAGCCATTTTTTAAAAAAAACAACAACCTTTAAATGGATATCTTGAGTGTTTGTTATTTTGCCTCTTAGATAGCAGAAGCGGAAATACACCAGCCTTCGCAGTGTCTCCCTTGTAGGGAGAAAAAAGCAGAGTTGGCGAAATCTGAATTTCTCAAACGTAAGAAGGCCTTGATGGAAGAGGTTTTGCTTCGAGAGAAGCTAGAAGAACATATGTATGCCAAAGTAAGCCATGGTTTAGACAGAGATATTTCAGCAGCCTGGCCAGGTTATCCTGCTATGGTCATAGAGTAGACCCTACTGCCAGCGACTCATCGCCGAGTGTCAGGTGGCAGTTAGCTAATCTGACCACCTGAGGACTAACGGCCTTGGGTGGTGAAGTCCACAGGGAAGGGTAAGGGTCCCCAAGTGGATTAAATCCCACTTGAATCCATCTTGATGGAGAGCAGCAGCTTCATCCATCGTGACCTGGGGCTGAGGAGGACTTTGGGTACTAAAAGGGCTCAGGATCATTATATTCTCAGGACAGTCTTCATGGCTAATTACCATGAGGATCGCCAATATTCAGATTTGGATACGGAAGAAGAAGGAGACCAAATAACATTACTAGGTAAAATAGGTCAAGGTCTCCCTTGTTCGAAAGCCAGTTGTATCTGACTCTAGGGATCAGTGCTCATCTCCATTTACAGCCAGACAGGCAGCATCATCTGCGTTTGCAGGTGTTTCTGTGGTCATTTGCCAGAACACACAGAACGCTGTTACCTTTCCCAGTGAAGCGGCACCTATTTATCTACTTGCAATTTCTTCGTTTCAAACGGCTAGGTTGGCAGGAGCTGGAACAGATGACAGGACTTTACTCCGTCATGTTGCATTCGGGTCTCAAACTGCTGATCTTCCAGCCTTCTGGTCTTCAAGCTCAGTGTCTTACCCCTAAGCCACCACGGGCCCTCTTTAAATAGAGAGTCCTGTAAATAAAGGGAAAGTATCTCATTCTGTCTTTTTCTCCTCCTAGGATTCTCTCACCCTCATTGGAGAGATACACAGAAGCCTCCCTAAACTTTCTGAAGACCCCAAGGCCATATGGCGGAAACTGAACAAGAGTCCAGCAACGCCGGAGAGCGGCCTTGTTGAGAACAAATGTTAATTAGAGAAGAAGAGAAAAATAGGTGGAAACCACACACTTAGAGTGACGCAGACTTAGCCTTCATGATATAACCTGCTGTGGAATTGTCTCAGATGCTAGCCTTGCTTTCTAATCCCAATGCAAAGAAAGCAATCTACCCAAAGACATTTTCCAAATTACGGGAAAGGGAGGGGGCTTTGTTATTATTACTATTATTCTGATGAGCTATAATTATTGGTCTTTGTAACGTCTCATTTGGGACCAGGGAGCCCCTGGCAGCTGCCTCCACCTGTAAGGAAATCAAGCGGTTCTGTTTATCAAAGCCAGGGAGGTGTAATTCCCCCGGTTTTGGCTTAATTGGTGCCTGCCATACCTTCTAAACTGAAATCTGGAGCCCCCATGTCGATGACAGAGGAACCGCAGAAGCAAAACTGAAATGAAAAACGTGGGCTGGAATTAATCCACAACCCTGTGGATTCCTCAGCCAAACGCTGCGATATTAAATTTGTAATGTCAATTGTTGGATGGTGGCGCAAGGAGAGAATGAAAAACAGCTGGCATCAATGACGAGGAGAAAATAATCGTGTCTAAATGCTATCCTTGTGTTTGCTGCTTGAACGTCCATGACTGGTTTGGGGGATTATATCCCATAAAGTTTATTATAATTGGGTTTTTAATTTTTTTTTTATCTGTTGATGATTTCACTTCTCTTGAAAACCTCCCAGGGTAGATGTTTCATAAGCCCTTTTTATAAGAGTCTTATAAAAACATTTAGGATGGTAGGGGACCATGAAGAAGAAGAACAGTGACAGGTAAACAACTGGTCCCTATAGAGTCCTGGTGGCGTAAGGGTTAAACTGCTGTACTGCAGCCAGAAGGTTGTGAGTTCAATCCTGACAGGAACTCAAGGTTGACTCAGCCTTCCCTCCTTCCAAGGGTAGTAAAATGAGTCCCCAGCATGTTGGGGGCAAAATGCTAATTTACTTGTTATCCGTCCAGAGAGTGCACTAAGCGCTATGGGGTGGTAAGGTAAAGGTTGCCCTTGCTTGAAAGCCAGTTGTATCCGACTCTAGGGTTCAGTGCTCATCTCTGTTTATAGCCAAAGAGCCAGCGCTGTCTGTGTCTGCAGACGTTTCCGTGGACATGTGGCCGGCATAAAACTCTGTTTACCTCACACCAAAGTGGTCCCTATTCATCTACTTGCAAATTTCTTGCTTTGGAACTGCTAGATTGGCAGGAGCTGGGACAGAGACAGGAGCTCACTCCGGCATGCAGTACTCGGGTATTGAACTCTGATCTTCCAGGCAGCAAGTTCAGCGTCTTAACCACGTGAACCACCGCAAGGGTGGTATATAAATGTAGTTGCTATTGCTGTCCACTAGAGAGTGGCTTGAGAACCAGAGATGGTCAAATCTGGCCCTCTGCATATTGTTGGGCCATAAGCACCCCCAATTCCTCAGTGTTGTCTATGCTAGTTGAGGCTTACAAGACATGGCATCCAGCAATATCTCAGAGATTGGCATATTGCCTACTTATGCTGTAAAAATACATCCCAGATCAGTTGAATCACACATTCAATCCAGAAAACAATATTTTTCAATGCAATGCAGTCAAAGCCCTGGTGGGTTGTTTCTGTGGAAACCGATATTAAGAACTTTTCCCCCCAGTGGTGTGGTCTGTTTACTTTTAAAAGTATTCAAGAAAGGAGTATTTCTCCATGCCAACCCTAGTGACATACTGATTTCAAACTTGAACAATCATCCGTTTTTATATTTCATTTGCTTTAATGCTACATCACATCCCACAGTTTTGTATACAAGTGGATCTGTTTGCAGAAATGATATTTCTGTTTTCCTTCCCAACCCAAATGTTTTTCCTCCATCAGGAAAACCACAGATGTACGCTGTCAGATATAGTTCAGCTGCTCAAAAAGATGAAGCAGAAGGTTCTGCTCAAGTTCATGTCTTTTCATTTTATGGGCATCTTATTCAGCTGTTGCTTTCTTTGTCTTTCTCACTCGCAGTTGATCTTTCACCTCTGTGGAATGATTTGGAAGTAAGAGGGCAGGGAGGAAAATAAATCATAGGAAAGATGCCAGGGGATCCGTGTCTCTCCAGAGATTGCTAGATAATAATGATAATTTTGTGTCAGAAATTATTTTGGGTTGAAAGGATATTTGCTGCAGGAACTCTGTTCTGGGGATGCCTGAATGGGGCTCCTCTTCATGTCCCCAAGATCTTTTCCCCACTGAAGTAGTTGCTATTTATCTACTTGCAATTTCTTGCTTTCAGTCTGCTAGGTTGGCAGGAGCTGGGACAGAGATGGACACTCACTACATCTTGGCACTCACCAAGAAGGTGGTTTCATTTTAGCAGTTAATGTTTGATCTGGAAATGAAAGAAGACTCTGAAATGGCAGTGGTTGAAACCAATTCCTCCTCTCCATTCAAGTTCACGTGTCAGAACAATAGAAGCACAGCTGTCATAAAAGTGTTGATGGTCACTGGTTATTTATTAGTTTCATTTAGTAATAAAATAGTACCATTTTATTCCCACGTGGAAACATGGGTATGATCCATAAGTACATTTTCAAAATAATCTCTGAACCAGAGGACTTCCTAAGAAAGTCCTGTATTTTGTGTGTTCATAAGAACCATTTTGTATTTTGAGTATTCCTCTCCCCTCTCTTGCAATTTTAAAAACTGGTCAGGTTTCTTCATTGCCTCCAATAGGACAATACACAGCATTCCCACAAATGCACAGCTCTTTGGAAGAAAAAATATATGCATTACACTGACTAATGGTAATTGTCTAGCAAGCTCCATACCTTAGCATGATGGTTATATGTCTATATATTTATATACACAAGCTGTCCACTTAAAAACAAAGTCAAAGCAAAATTTTCTTACAATGTTACATGCCTTCCTCTTGATAGAAATACTTACATGGATATATTATCCAAATAGTCACTGTCCTTTTTTTTTACTTGTACATGTTTTACGCTATGAAAATAGAAACATGCTATGATGGGTTTGGCAAAAAGATTAGGAATCCTCGTTAAGCAGTAAGAAATCAACACTTCCTTTAACCAGTTTAAAAGAATTGCGATTCAATCTGCATATGAATGAAATGTTGTGAGAAACAAAATGGCTGCCCCTTTGAAGCTGTTGGAGCAAAATGGCCACTCTCATTGTACAGGCAGGGCAAAATGGCTGTCCAGCCCTTGAAGCTGACTGAGAGAGTGTGCCCTGGCCCCAGCATGAAAATGTTGGGAACCCCAAACTAACTTATCTTTGGCCAAGAGCATCTTAAGGAGCATTCTCTTCTAAAAAGAGGCATTCTCTGGATAGAGAAGCTATTTCTCTTCCTATTCTAAAGCATCCCTGCATCATGTAGTGTTTTTTACCTGAAGACAAGGCATGGGATACCTTTATTCAACCACTTGGGTCTCATGACAAGCCAGCTTTTGACTCCACGTAGGTCTTCACCAGGCTGTGCCTTCCAGGACTTAGGAGGGTGCAGTTGAAAAGTTTCAAAAGCCAAGCCCAGAAGTCCAGGCTGGGTTCCTTCTTTCAAGCACTTTCCAAAACGGAGGGTGCAGAAATCTGCTCAGAGATGGTAAGGTCTACATTTCTCCTCAGACAAAGTGGATCAGAAGGCCTTGTTAGAGGAAGAGCTGATGATGACGAAGAATCTGCGTCATCTCAAAACATGAATTTTGCATTCCCCCCCCCCTTTGGGGGAACTTGCTTTAAGCAATGAACCTGTCCTGCCAAATATAAAAAATTGGGACTTTTTATATTTCTTCTGCATTATCCCCATTCTGCAGCCTGCTGACGATATGGGCAGAGTTGAAAGCTAGCCTCCATCGATGACAGTATCACACATCCTTGTCTTTGGATTGAATACAGGGACCATACAACATTTCCTTTTTTAGTAACATTTCTACATTCTTCTATTTAAAACTTTTAAAAATTAGCCCGATTTGCTTGAAGGCACTACAGTGGTTTGAGCTCCCCTCTTGGGCTTATCTGAATGCAAAGGCTGTAGGATTTAAAATGCCCTCTCCTGTACTTTCGACCTAATAGAACAAGTATGAAAAACCAAACATTTGGCAGCCCCCTCCTCAGCAAATGGTTTGCTTGGTTAGATACTTAGGAATGTGTTCATCATAGATGGATTGTTACATCCACGTATATGGGGCTTCCCCTGTATCTCCAATATGTAGATTTAATCTCATAATGCTGATAGAATCCACATTAAAACCAGTGGCCTTTCAGGAAGGATGTTTTATTGGTGGAGATAGACCTGCTGCCCTTTATCTTCTAGTTTCACAAAGTTGGCCTTAGCTGCCAAGTCAGGTTGATGCTCTGATCTTATGCAGCAGTTTGAATTAATTGATGCCAGCGGTTAATTTGAGATTTAAAAAGTCTGTTGTTCTCAAAACAGCTGTTCCCCCTCCACAACTCCGCCCATCCCCCACATCCTTAAATTATACTGCAATAGGAAAATCACTTTCAGCAATGCTCCTGAGGATGCGATTTTGCAGGAAATGGGGTGCAATTTTGCTCCATGTAAGAGGCAAACAGAAAATCCCAAACCATAAATGATTGGTACCAGCTGGGTAAAGTAATCAAAGAATACTACAGTAAAACCTCTATTAGCATAATGCATTTCCTAGGATGTTTCTTAAAGGAAAAATAGCTTAAACCGAATTTCCCATAGAAATGCATTGCATGCAATTTCCCATAGGAATGCACTGAAAACCAATTAATCCGTTCTGAATAAAAATCCTTAAACTGAGCCGCTATTTTCTATGGATTTCCTTCTGTTATGTGATTTTTATATTAACCAAGTTAATCGAGCTTCCACTGTACTCAGTTGCTCTGCCCATAGATATCGACTGTTCCCATCCCTCCCTCTTTTCCCCCAAAGGAATTTGGAGACCCTATGTACAAGCTTAGGTTGATAGGATTCTTTTTGTCTTTATGAATCTAGTCTTGATGTGCTTCGAAAGCCAGTTTTTTCATGGTCTCTCTGATACTCTTCCTGGGCTTTCTGGAGTCTTTTGCCCCTCAGCTTCCATTTGTGAAAGCAGTGGGTTGCCAGGGACGTGGCTATCAAAGAGAAGAAGAGGACGAGGACCACCGCCAGGGCCACGGCTGAGGAAAGGGACTCCTCCATCTGCAGGGCTTCTGCATCCTGCGTGGCGTTGAGTAGAGTGTAAGTCTCAAATTCCTTGACGGGAAAGAAAGTAGGGGCAGCTGTGCCAACAAATCTGGGCCCCATTTGGGTCTCAGTGAGAGCACCGACTGCTGGATCAAATGTTGAGTTCAACCATACGTAGGCTGTGAGTCCCTGTTCTTGTGAGACGAAGTGTTTGGAGGATGCAACTTTGCTTCTGAGGAACGTTCATGAAGCCAGAAGGTCCACCAAACAAGGTCAGTGGCCAGGGGTAGTCACGCATTCCTAAATGACGTGCATCGCATCCTTCATTGCAAGACTGGAAACCCTCTTTCTGATCCTGGCATGTCTTGGCAGGTATTCAACCCTCAGGATATGGGAACAAGAGAAGTCTACTCTTAACAATCCATCACTGTAGGGGAGAGACGGGTGCTTTCAAAGAGAGCTAATGGCTACCATCAGTAGCTTTCACTCCTGTGTTCAAGCTTCTTTCTTAACTCCTTTGGGGATTTATTCCACTCGCTCTCTTTGCTTGTTCAAGATGAGTTACTTGTTTTTCATTCCTGGTCTCTTGATATGGAAGCAAGAAGTTGTCCGTGTGGTTTGTGATTCTGGGAAAGGGAAGGAAAAGGCAATGGGTTAGTCCGTGATGAAAGATGCAATCATATGCGTATGTTTCTGAAGTTGTCTGTCTAGGGCAGTGGTTCGCAAAACTTGGGACCCCCAGGTGTTCTTGGATACAGAGGCCAGAAAGCTTGGCCAGTACACTCATGGTAAGGGCTTCTGGGAGCTGAAGTCCAAGAATGTGTTGGTGTCAATGGTAGAAAACTCTTCATCTGAGAGGTGGTCAAGAGATGTTGGTTTTGTTTCAAGATGATACTATCATCTGGCTTTGCTGCAAAATGAAATTTGAACTGGAAGGAAACGTCAGTTTTACAATCCGCTAGGAGACACAGTGGCTTAGTGGTTAAAACACTGAACTTACTGACTAGAAAGTCGGCAGGTCAGCTGTTCAAGACCCGTGTGCTGCACAATGGAGTGACCTCCCATCTCTGTCCCAGCTCCCAACCTAGCAGTTTAAAAGCAAGAAATTGCAAGCAGATAAACAGGTTCCACTTCGCCAGGAAAGGTAACAGCATTCTGCACACTCCGGGATGTAATCATGCCTGCCACATGACCATGGAAATGCCTGTAAATGCTGACGGTGCTGGCGGTAAAGAGCACCGAACAATAATTATGTGCCATCAGGTTGATTCTGAGTAATGATGAGCCTCACCAAGGTTTTCTAGGTATAAAGTACTCAAGCATGGTTTACCAGTTCCTCCTTTGAGCTCGCCCAAGGCTTCACAGGTTGGCCTCACCCTAAGAGAAACAACAGGGGAGGTCAAACTCCCAACCTCCGCCTCTCACAGAGTTGTCTAGCAAATGTAACAGTTATTATTCCCAAAAGCTGCTGTTATTTCATTCTTTCTTTCTCAATCAAGAGGGTAGACAAAAGAGACAGGGTAGAATATCTCAGGCTATTTTCTTCTTTGGAAAATAACCTCGATAGCTTCACTGAATAAATCCAGTACTGTATGAAGTTATCAGGATATGAAGAGGAACGCTCTGTGCCTTTCCGTACGTAAGCCTTCAACAAGCTGCTCTCTTTCCTTTAGTGTTGTGCTGTTTTTATAAAGACTGTGGGTGAATCAGAAGGAGGAGGAGAAAGAGAAAGACTGGTCTCAGAGCAGCCCTTGAGTTAATAATGCTAAGTAAGCAAGTCCATAATAGCAATAGCAATTCCAATGATCTACAGCCCCCATAGCACCTACTTTGACCCCAACACACTGGACACTCTTTTGGCTGACCTTTAAAGGACAGAAAACTGAGTCAACTTGGAGCACATCAGGATCAAGCTCAAATCGCTTTGCCTACTTCTGAAACTGAGATGAGCACTGAACCCTAGAGTTGGATATGACTGGCTTTCCAGCAAGGGTGACCTTTACCTTCACTTACTTCTCCAAAGTTGAGGATTCTAATATTTGCTTATTTGCATCTAGGTAGGTTTTGCATCAAGGGGACTGCGGTGACTCAAGAGGTTAAGACACTGAACTTGATGACTGAAAGGATGGCAGGCTGGCAGGTCAAGACCCGAGTGCAGCATGACGGAGTGAGCTCCTGCCTCTGTCCCAGTTCCTGCCAACCTACCAGTTCAAAAACAAAAAGTTGCAAGTAGGTAAATAGATACCACTTCAGTGGGAAAGGTAACAGCATTCTGTGCATTCTGGTGTCTAGTCATGCCTGCCACATGTCCACAGAAATGCCTGCAAACACAGACAGCACGGGCTCTTTGGCTATAAGCAGAGATGAGCACTGACCCATAGAGTCGGATATAACTGGCTTTCAAGCAAAGGTGACCTTTATCTAACATTTGATAGGCAATGCAGCTACTTTGCTGATGGGTCCAGGCGAGTTTACCTTCTTGTGCACACCTGTATAATGGGTGCAGGAGGTGCCATTTGTCCTGCCCGTTCCTTCCTTAGAGCATGGAAAGTTGGGCTAAGAAACAAAGAGCCGATGGGAATAACTTTTAATGGCATCACTTTCCCCTGCATCAGGAGCTATAGATACATTTCTCCCAAAATCAACCCATGTCCTGGTTGTAAAAAGGGACAATCAGGGTTCTACTTAGATGTGGAACACAACACATTTGCAAATACTGTATGGAGACGTAGATGAGGCTAAGCCGCTTCTTTTTCTTCTTTTGAGGTTTGAGCTTCATCAACCCTTGCAAATATTAGAAGGCGGAGAAACCAAAGCACCCCTTCTACTGTGCGTGTCGACACTGCTAGCTGATCTCCTCTTGAGTCACTTAGAGGCAGCATAAGGAGCCCAGCATGTCGCTCAGCTAACGGTGTGCGTTAAATTTCCTTGCCATCTCCCGTTAATCATAACCATGTGTTGCACATACGTGTGGAGGGATGGATAGACACAGACATAAATGCATTGATCCATATTGCTGTACTGTATGTTGCTTCTTTCCCATAAGAGCCCTGGTGGCACAATGGTTAAACTGAAGTACTGCAACCCAAAAGGTCATGAGTTTGATCCTGACCAGGGCTCAAGGTTGACTCAGCCTTCCATCCTTCCAAAGTCGGTAAAAATGAATCCCCAGCATGTTAGGAACTGCTATAGGGTGGTATATAAGTGTGGTTGTTTTTGCTTTAAACTGCCAACACTTAAATAGGAAATCCATGCTCCTTCTTTTGGTCAAGGTCAACACAATTGCATCGTGCATCTCTTATCCTTTGTTCCTGTTTAACTCCATCCTGTTTTTAAAACCATTTGCAAGAGAGGAGAGAAACAGGTCATTTAGTAAAGGAAGAATGGTTAAACTGAAGTACTGCAACCCAAAAGGTCATGAGTTTGATCCTGACCAGGGCTCAAGGTTGACTCAGCCTTCCATCCTTCCAAAGTCGGTAAAAATGAATCCCCAGCATGTTAGGAACTGCTATAGGGTGGTATATAAGGAATGGTTAAACCTTCCATCTTTCATTCAATGCAATTGCAAACCTTCAATTTTTTTATTTATTTCTGGGCTTGCTCATTCACAGAAATGGAATAAAACAATATTGCTGTACCCTAGCATTACAAGAGGGATCAGAAAACCTTGTTTCTTAAGTACTATACTGTAATTTCATTTTAAAAGGGAGAGGAGGAACCCTCCATTTAATATTCATCTGCACATCACAGCAAATAATCCTTGCCCTCCTTCTGCCATGTTGGGCTGATTTTTAACACAGAACAAGCCTCCTTGTGGTATTTTTGAACCTCAATCAGGCATACCCAGATAAGGGCAACCTTGTGCTGCCTGCTAATCTTTCTCACACTAGGTCAGGCAAAAGGAACTGCAGAATGAACTCACCAAAAAGTACCTTCATGTTGGCAGTTTTATGTCTGGCCTAGACATGGAAGAAGAAGAAGGATTTTTTTTTACCAGCACATTTAAAATATAGTTAATTTCTTTCAACTGGGAAGCAAGACTTTGTATACATTTCTTTACCTTATTTAAAGGGCATTCTGAAACCAACAGATTTTTTTTAAAGCAATGAACTTTGTGCTAGATCAGGGGTGCCCAAACTTTTTGGACCACGGGCCGATCATGTGTTTCAAGGAGCCAGTCACTAAGGACCGGGGGCTAGGTGCGTCCCCCGACGCCAATTCATCCAGCCCGCGAAGCCCTCGTCGCTCCTGGAAGTGGAAGTAAAACGCACCCGGGGCCTTAGTTTAGCCACCACTGTGCTAGATTCAGTTTTAATCCCAACTAGAAAAACCTATTGAAATCAACTTAATTTGTGGAAGTATCAATTTAATGGGGCCCAATCGTTTCAAGAAGTCAGTATTAGCATTTCAGACTAAAATTGGATTTAGCCCTGTGTCCTTTCACTGGCATTGGTCTTGGTTACAGTGTGAATGAAACGCTGTTACCTTTCCCATCGAAGTGGCCCCTATTTATCTACTTGCAATTTCTTGCTTTTGAACTGCTAGGTTGGCAGGAGCTGGGACAGAGATGGACCTCACTCTGCTGTGCAGCACTCAGGTCTTGACCTGCCGACCTTCTATTCATCAAGTTCAGCGTCTTAACCACTAAGCCACCACAGTCCCTTCTACTGGTAAAGTTACTCCTTAACTATCTCATGCCCTCCCCAATCCCCCCCCCCCACACACAAAACTTGTCATGTTTTGCCAGAGTTCAGAAGTGGCTTGATGGTCATGCAAGGAAGCTACAAGAAAAGGTGTTAGACAAGTAGTGTAAAAAGTAAAGATCACAGGAGAGTGTTCACACGCGCTCTCTTACACACTTGCTGCATGGGCAGATCTTGAAATAGATCCACAAGAATCTGACAGATCCAGGGACTTCCATGCCTGTCTTAGAAAATCCAAGACCTCTGCTTGAGGTAAAGGTAGAGGTCAACCTTGCTCGAAAGCCAGTCGTATACAACTCTAGGGTTTAGTGCTCATCCCTGTTTATAGCCAAAGAGCCAGTGCTGTCTGTGTCTGCAGATGTTTCCATGGACATGTGGCAGGCATGCCTCAACACTGGAGTGCAGGGAACACTGTTTACCTCCACACCAAAGTGGTCCCTGTTTAACTACTTGCAATTTCTTGCTTTCGAACTGGTAGGTTGGCAAGAGCTGGGACAGAGATGGGAGCTCGCTCCATCATGCAGTACCCGCTTGAAATGGAGAATAAATGCCCCCTTTTCCACTAGGGCAAATTCTCTGCTTCCCCTGATGTATGGCCACCCCAAAACACATCCCTCCATCTTGCACCACTGAAGGGCCACCCAGCTTTTCCTGTAGAAAAGGGATAATTTTGGAAAGCCCACAATGGCCCAGGTATGGCACTGGGGTAGAAACCATCTGAATGAACCTTTCTTTTGAACCATTTCCACTCATCTCACAAACATTTTCAATTATCCCTTGTGTGTCGCCTGTTGGAAGCCCGACGAGCGATCATAAAGGTGCAAATATTCAGGATAAGTTATTACTGCTACCAAATAGCTCCCGCTTCAGTTCTGGAAGCCCGACAAGCAATCACAAATGTGGAAACGTTCACGACAAGGTACTATCACTATTCAATAGCTACTGGCATTTTAAAAATTTGTGCCACTGCATGGGTGCCCTCTTTATTCCTCTGCATGAGTCCCAATGTTGTGCATGATTGTGTGTGCGTGCGTGAATGCCAATGAGCAGAAAGCTGCAATCCTAGCAAGGCTCCCAGGGGGAAGGGGCTCCCTTTTGGAAACCAGGGGAGTCAAGGAAAGGCGACTGCAGAGGGAAGCCGAGTCTACTAGCCAGCATTGGAAGACGGGCAGTCCCAGGCTTAGCAACTGAGCTGGGTTTAAGATTCCAGAGAGCCTCTACGGCAGTGGTGCCCAAACTAAGGCCCGGGGGCCGAGTGCGGCCCCCGACGCCAATTCATCCGGCCCGCAAAGCCCTCGTCGCTCCTGGAAGCGGAAGTAAAACGCGCCCGTACGGGCGCGTTTTACTTCCGCTTCCAGGAGCGACGAGGGCTTCGCGGGCCGGATGAATTGGCGTCGAGGGCCGCACCCGGCCCCCGGGCCTTAGTGACTGGCTCCCTGAACCACATGATCGGCCCACGGCCCCAAAAGTGTGGGCACCCCTGCGCTACGGTAATGAGTCGCAAGAGGTTCACGGCGCTGTCCAGGTGCTGAAAGTCGCGGACCTGCGCTGCAGAGGTGACTAAGTCCAGGGCTAGGCGGCCATTGACCCAAGTAGCCAAGGGGCGAGCTAGGGAGAGGTTCAGAAAGCCAGGGGCGCCCCCTGAAGGCCCAATTTTCTCCCTCCCCCTTTCTTCCCTGCACTCCCCCCATTGCCCCCCAGCTTAGCTGATCTCCCCAAATGTGTCCGACTCCAGAAAAATCAATGCATGAGCAAAGGGGATTTTTTTCCCCTGGGAAAAAAGATTTGCACGTGTTGGGTTTTTTTTTTGGGGGGGGGGAAGGGGGCTTCATTTCCAGCGCATTTAGGTGGTGGGAGGGAAGAGATGAAAAATACCCGAGACATTCTCTCTCTCTTTTCATTTCAAAAAGCATCAAGAGATTCCTCACCCTCTCTACCCTTCCTGGTCCCTATCAAAGAAGGACCCTGATTCAGCAGAATAAGGAGGCACGTACCTTGGTTGGATAGCAATTGGGGAGGGGGACGGCGATGCTTCCCATCTTCTATCTCCCCCTCTTTGTTCTTGGCTTCTTCTTTCTCCCCCTTCCTGCGGAATCCGGATCTAGAGATCTACAATGTTTGGGATTTGCAAAGGCTTGCACTGCCTCTGGGTCGGTTTATTTCCCCTCCGATCTCCAACCAGCTGCCCGCCGGAGAGGCAAAAAGGCGCTTCCCAAGACTGCGGGAGGCGGCAAGGGCTTCACAAGCAGCAGGCACCCAAGCCATACACACAATCACACACACACACACACACACACACACACACACACACACACACACACACACACGGACACGGACACCCGCGGGCGCGCATCTGTCTCCGCCAGCAAGACTTGCCCAAGCCTAGGCTCCAACTTTATTTAAGGAGAGGATCGGATGGGCGGGGAAGGATGGAAGGAGGCAGAGGCAAATGGGGAGGAGGACAGGGCGGGGATACAAAAAGCCCCCCAACCTCCCTTCCCAGCCTTCCCAGTCCTCATCCGACCCACCTAAGAATTGATGCCAAGGCGGATGCCCCCCCCTTTCTCTGTACCAAGCAATCCTGGAAGGGGGGATGAGGGGGGGAAGGATGCAAATAGGATGTAAGATCTCCCTTGCTTGAAAGCCAGTCGTATCCAACTCTAGGGTTCAGTGCTTATCTCTGTTTATACCCAAACGGCCAGCACCGTCTGCGTTTTTGCTTGGACATATGGCAGACATGACTAGACAGGAGAGTGCATGGAATGTTGTTTACCTTCCCACCAAAGTGGTACCTATTTATTTGTTTGCAATTTCTTGCTTTCGAACGGCTAGGTTGACAGGAGCTGGGACAGAGACGGGAGCTCATTCCATCATGTAGGACTCGGAATTGAACTCTGATTATAAGAGATTATTCTCCCTCCCACCAACAGCAGAAACACCTCCTCTGCTGCCTCCCTGATCCTGGCCAAGGCCATTTCCTCTTTGCCCCTCAGATCAACTGGCCAAGAAGCCCCTTACACAGCCTGGCATGGCAGAAAGAGTAGAACTGATGTATATCCAGAGGCTGGCATAGGTACACTCAGGGCACCCAACGGGGGATGGTGCCCAGGCAGCAAAATCAAATGGGAAGGGGTGGGGTGGGTGGGTGGTCACAGCGGCTTCCAGACCCTTTAGTTTTGTTTTTGTTGAAGCTCTGGTGGAACTCAGTCCCCTTTTCCATTTGGTTTATGGGATGTCGACTCCATAGACAGGGGGCTGTACAGGGCTGGTATGTGTGAGAGAGACACAGAGAGACTATTGGGGTTTGGAAGGGGGCCAACATTGGAGAGAGGAATAGAAATATAGTATAAAGTTCAAGCCTCCCATGTTAAGCCCCTCATCATGATGAGCAGAACTGGAAATCAATATGTAAACAGTAGCGAACTCGGCTACTTGATCTTCATCACGTTCATTAACCTCCAATTGAATGGCATTTCACAATGAGCAAAACAGTTCATACTATGATGGGCATAGGCTGAACACTCGCGGCACGAATCCCCACCCTTGAAGCAGACATTACAGAAAGAAAAATAATGGTTTTAATGAGAATCACTGGTCCCTAATTGGGAGCATTTAACTGTCCTTTCTTTTGCACTGGAAGGTTAATTCCTCAACATCAACCAGAGTGTTGAATATTTAATTTAATTTAATTTTTTTGACTGAGTGGCCTCTGAATAAGATATTTAAATCAAGGGACTCGGGTCTGACCTTTCTAGCATCAGCGACACCGAACCAATTTCCCCAAGGCTCATATATATATATATATGCAGACGAGTCACATACAGGCAAAGAAAGGCCCAATAGGATGATTCATGCTGTTCCACAAGGTTAGCACGTTCCTTGATTAACTGATATGCGTATAAAATCTGCAATAACACAACCTAATTGCAAAACTAATCTTGGTGAGCAATTGGATAGTTTCTTGGGATTTGTATTTCAGAACTTACTTGCCTCTTTCCTTCCTTCCTTCCAAAATGCCCCAAATCTGGCCACAAATAAACCAATGGTCCTGCTGTCACTCATGTGCCAGTCTTGTGCAACAACAAGAAATCTATATACAGTCAAACCTCGCATAAAGAGCGCATCGCTTAAAGAGTAACTCGCTTAAAGAGCAGAATTTTCTCTGAATGTTCGCTTCGCTTAACAAATAAAACCAACCAAAAACTCGCTTAACAAATAAATCAGGGTTCGCATCCCCCCCCACACACAATTGGTTACTTTCAATGGTGTTTCGCTTAAAGAGCAAACTCGCTTAAAGAGCAATCCTGTGGAACGCATTATGCTCTTTAAGCGAGGTACAACTGTATTTATCTCTGAGGTAATGCACAAGCGTTTTCATAATAGAGTCGGCCAGACGCCCACCCGTCTTGGTCGCACACTGCCTTCTGTTACCTTCTTCCAAAGGGCAGCAGCTGGTGTTCCAAAAAAAGTAACGGGACCCGAAAAACTGACAAGGTTAAGAACGGAGTGGTTGAGTGATGAGAGCTATCTTTGGGGAGCCAAGGCGGTTTAATGCAACCCATTCTATGCACACACCCGGGGGGGGGGGGTATTTATTTATTTATTTATCTGTTTTTCCTAAGGAGAAAGGGACTGTGGTGGCTTAGTGGTTAAGATGCTAAACTTGATGACTAGAAGGTCA
Source organism: Furcifer pardalis (assembly GCA_030440675.1). Lineage (NCBI taxonomy): Eukaryota > Metazoa > Chordata > Lepidosauria > Squamata > Chamaeleonidae > Furcifer > Furcifer pardalis. The sequence continues at coordinate 15,410,795 of CP126899.1, forward strand.
GCAGTTCAAGACCCAAGTACTGCATGACGGAATGAGCTTCTGTCTCTGTTTCAGCTCCTGCCAACCTACCAGCTAAAAAGGAAGGAATTGCAAGTAGATAAATAGGTACTGCTTCAGTAGTAAGGTAAAACAGCATTTCGTGCATTCTGGTGTCGAGGCATGCCTGCCACATGTCCACGGAAACGTCTGCAAACACAGACAGCACTGGCTCTTTGGCTATAAGCAGAGATGAGCACTGAACCCCAGAGTTGGATATGACTGGCTTTCAAGCAGGGGCAGCCTTTACCTTTACCTTTACTACCTAAGGAGGAAATACACTTTTTGTTGTTGTTCAGTCACACAGTCAATTCCGACCCTTTGATACCCCATGGACCACTGTCCACCAGGCACTTCTGTCCTCCACCATCCTCTTCAACTCTCTCAGCTCTGTGCCCATTGTGCCTACAATACCATCTAGCCATCTCATTCTAGGCCGCCCCTTCCTCTTTTGCCCTCCACCCTTCCCAGCATCAAGGCTTTCTCAAGCGAATCTTCTCTTCTCATTTGATGTCCAAAGTACTTTAGCTTCATCTTTACAATTTGACCTTCTAAGGAGCAGTCAGGGTTGATTTCTTCTAAGATTGACCTATTTGTTCTCCTCGCTGTCCAGGGGACTCTCAAAACTCTCCTCCAACACCACATCTCAAAGGCATCTATTCTTCTGTGCTCAGCCTTCCTAATGGTCCAGCTCTCACAACCATACATTGCCACAGGGAATACCATTGCTTTGACCATACGAATTTTTGTTTGCAATGTGATGTCTCTACTTTTCACTATGTTCCCCAGGTTTCTCATTGCTTGTCTCCCAAGAATCAGTTCCCTTTTTATTTCATGGCTGCAATCACCATCTGCAGTGAGCTTTGATCCTAAGAAAGTAAAATCTGTCACTGCTTCTACTTCTTCCCCATCTATTTTCCAGGGACTGAGAGGGCCTGTTGCCATGATCTTGGTTTTCTTTATATTGAGTCTCAAGCCAGCTTTTTCACTCTCTTCTTTCAACCTAATCAGGAGCTTCTTGAGGTCCTCCTCACTTTCTGCCATTAGGGTGGTATCATCTGCATATGCGTGTGTAATGAAGCCAAAAAATACCTTCATTCCACCCCAACTGATAGCTATATAATTCAACACTACAGGGTGGTGGTGAAAATTAGATAAATAGGTACCACTTTGGTGGGAAAGGTAACAGCATTCTATGCACTCCAGTACCTAGTCATGCCTGCCACATAACCATGTTAAAGTCTACAGGCACAAACAGCATTGTCTCTTTGGCTGTAAATGAAGATGAACACCGAATCCTAGAGTTGGATATGATTATTTTTTGAGCAAGGAAGACCTTGACCTTTGTGGACTTTATGGATGGCGGAACAGATGACTCTAAGATGGTGGTTTGGATTCATTTTGTTGGAGTTTTTAGGGCTTGGGTGACTATCTGTCAGAGATCCATTAGGATTCTTGGTTCCTTGAATTTGGTGCTCTCTTCTGCAACAAGAGAGCATTGGAGAGTGATGCTTCTGTACCTAAAAACATTTTCCCTACTCGCTTCATGAAAACACTGTTAAAAGGTTCCCCCAGGAAGGTGTTGTTTGTTATGTGAAAATCATAACTAATAGCCCCCAATAAGGCTGGTGCCTCCTTCTGTTAAGCATTCAAAACAAGCCAGTGATCCAAAGAACGTTTTCCGAAATGGAACAGATTCCCGATGCCTGTAAGAAATGCATTCTCTAGTTGTGGCAGACTTTGACGAGAAGGCAGGAGTTACGCCATCGTTGTCAATTATTTTGGTACCTGAATACATGTTTTCAGCTCCCTGGGAGGTGTTACAGGCATTTTCTAAAGTGCAAGTGGGAAAATCAGCAGGATGTCAAATTTAACACTTGCCTTCTGGGACTTCACCATGTTTCTGATAAACACGACTTTGAAAGCTGACTTTGAGAGATGCTTTAAAAAAAAAAAGCTCTAAGCTTAGGTCTGGTTAATTCATTTTAATGCAACTGTATAAAAATAGGAACTTAAGGCAACTTTTCTTAGTGCCTTATAAAACAGCAAGATCTAGTGTCCTTAATAACTGGGAAGGTTGATATGCCTTTCAGATGTTTACAAATTTGGAGGCCTTCAGAAGTGCCAGAACAAAAACCTTTATATTTGCCTCCAAATCAGGAAGAAGAGGAAGAGGAGGCTGGCCGACCAGATGTTTGGACAGACAGTTGGTTGATTCTCTCTCTCTCTCTCACCCTACCTACCTACCTACCTACCTACCTACCTACCTACCTACCTACCTACCTACCTACCTGCTTGCCTGCCTGCCTGCCTGCCTGTCTTTTTAAACCTTAAGAACAATGGTCCAAACCAAGGAGCTACCAATGAGAATGTAAAAAAATTCTTGATGTGTCCAATAAACAAACAGAATTCTGATCTCTACAATTAATGTCATTGATTTGTTGACAACATAAAACAATGGGTTCTTCTTCTTCTTCTTTTGGTACATGCTTCTGGTAGTAATTGGCAGACCAGTAAAATTGCCAAATTCTGTGTCTCTCCACAGCTGAAAAGTCATTAAAGAGAGAGACAATCCTTTCTGAGAAACAAGGGAGTTCCATGGGACATTATAGTGGTAGATTGGGGAATTCACACACATGCACGCACATGCGCGCGCGCGCACACACACACACAATTATTCCCACTTCCAATGGTGTGTATAAAGAACATTTCATTGAACCCACCAGGTTTTGGGTGTCTGACACCCTACCATGGACACCTGCCTCTATCTCTCTTAGGGATCTGACCAAATGGTCTCCCAAGATCTGAGTTGCCAAGCACCGGTGTCTATGCCAGACAGGTTTGCATTTCTGTCGCTCCACATTAGTGCCATCCTTTTAATGCAGCCTGTCACTTTTGATCTTGCTGCCCGTCAGGGGAACTCACAGTAATTGAACATGGCAGAGCAGTTCTAATGGAATTTATCCTGTCAGGCGCTTCTTTCCCCACCTTGGATGGTGGAAGGTGTGAAGGAAATGTCAAGATTCCTGTTACAGTGACTAGAAAAGCCACCTCTGCTCTACTCCTGTATCTTCTCCAGATGGCAGTACCTGACACCCGCAACAACAGCTCCAAAACATTCTGAGGAGACTTATTCTTTAAATAAAGGACATTGCAGGCTGGATTCTTGGATCTTCTACTTACAAAGCGGATGGAAAAGTAGACTTGGTCAACTAACAGCCTCTCCACCCATTTCAGAACTTAAAGTCCTTTGAGCAGTTGGAGCTCTTGTTTTCATTGAGGGTTGGTCTCAGTGAGAAGAGATGATGTGATAAGCCTTAAGTTTCCTCTGCTTGGGATCGATCAATAGGTCAATCCATCCACCCACCCACCTACCCATCTATCTACCCATCCATCCATCCATTAAGCCATCCATCCAGCGGTACCTCTGGTGTCACCGTCTCTTTAGCTTCTAAGAACAGCCACCCCAAGGAAGCTATAGTTCAGGGGTAAGTAAAGTGTGGTCCTCCAGATGTATTTGGATCACAGTTCCCATCATCCCCAGCCAGCTTAACCAATGGCAAAAATGCTGTGTGTCTTCATTCAGCGCAGTTGGAAGGGCTGCATTGTTACCCGCTGTGCACTGTCTAGCCACACTTGTGATTCAACAAATCCAAGGTGAATCTTTAGTTTGCCTTCTAATCTTCTAATTCCCAAAGACTGAAGAGTTTTCTGAGGAACGTGAAAGCTTAATCCATGTGTAAGAAATGATAAAAGCATCTTCCTCTTTCATGTCTGATCAAACCCTAGACTGCCAAGATGACGCCAACTTTCTTTGCTTTGTTGTTAGCCGAATCCAAGTCTTCATCGGTGCATGCCTCTGGCAGCAATTGGCAGAAGAGTAAGTGAGCTGGATTCTGTATCTCTCCACATTCTGCCAGCAGCCCCCACTTGAGCATGTTGGTCTTGCATTTAGAGATTCCCACCTATTCGGGGTCCTCCAAGTAATGTAGGGGAAGTGGAAATCCTCAGCCATACCCTCCTTTCATGTTGTTCCTTGTCCAGTGAGCTCCTTTCTCCATCTTCTAGTTTGGTTTTGCTCCCCTGTTAACCATTTTCCTGTTTACAAACCCAGCTAAGGTGTGGTGGCCTTTGATCACCTCTTGCTCATCTATATGATTACCTGCTGGGTTTTGTGAGCCACCACTGGATATGAGAAATCTCCTTTCAGCTCCCGGAGCATTGAAATGTTCCTATTTTCTTGTCTTTTCACCAACCCAACCTGGGCTGAAGAAAAGAAGACAAGCATGCTGTGAAATCCCGTTCTTCCGGTGCCTCCGGAGAAGCCAATTGTGAATTCTGCTCAACTGTTCTGGCAATTGAACTGAAGAGCTACACAAGGACTGAACCACAGGTGTCGTGTCTTTGACTTTTTGCTCCTGCAAAAAACAATGGGGGCAGCAATAAAAGTTAATAACACATTCCATGAAACCTGCTGGCATCAGAAGCCAATATTGCTTTCTCACTGGGTTTGTTCCTTCATGCCTGGCCCTGTTTTTCTCCAGCTATTTAAGAGCTGATTCATTTCTCAGTCTGCCACCATGCCCTGCCTTCCTCCATAATTTATTGTTACATCAAGTTGCAATACACCCAGCAGGTGTTTTTTTAAAAAAAATGCTCAGCATAGACGCAGCCACTAAACATTCCACACCTCTAGGCTTCCTTTATTTTTTTCTGCAAATGGCACAAGGTGCTAGGTCAATGATGGTGAACGTGCAGTAAACCCATTCATGTGTATTCACAGAGACTTGGGCCTCTGGGAATTGAAGTCCAAGAACATCTAGAGTGCCAAGGTTCACCATCCCAGTGCTAGGTTTTGATTTCCCCCCCTCCCAAAAGCTGCTGGATTTGTTCAACCAGTTATGTGACCCAGACCTAACCAGAGCTTGAAAAGATTTATTTAAATAAGTAACTTGTTATACTTTGCGATGGATCGTTGTTATCTCCTCCTCTCCTCATCGCTGTGGGAGGAGAGCAACTTGCTGTTGGGGGAGGGAGGGGGCAGAACACAACACAACCTGAATGCAATGAATGTTTCAAGAAAGGACACCCAGACTTAGCCAAGAGCGTATCTAGACCAAGGTTCCTTAAACTTGACTGTCTAGGAGAGCGAAGTTTGAGGAAACCTGATCCTACTTGTTTTTTGCTTTCTTCTGTCCTGAAGACGGTAGATGCACTATGGGTGGGCAACTGGCACTTTTCCTGCGCTACATCTTATGCATGCTTTTAGACCTAGGAACTGTGGTGGCTTAGTGGTAAAGATGATGAACTTGATGACTGGAAGGTTGGCAGGTCACAGGTTTAAGACCCGAGCGCTGCATGATGAAGTGAGCTCCTGTTGTGTGTCCCAGCTCCTGCCAACTTAGCAGTTCCAAATTGCAAGAAATTGCAAGTAGATAAACAGGTACTGCTTCAGTGGGAAAGGTAACAGCGTTCCATGCACACCAGTGTTGAGCCCTGCCTGCCACATGTCCACGGAAACATTTGCAGATCCAGACAGTGCTAGCTCTTTGACTATAAACAGAGATGAGCACTGAATCATAGAGTTGGATACGACTTGCTTTCAAGCAAGGGCAACCTTTACCTTTACCTAGGCCCAGGAGCCAAAGTACCTACAACACCACCCTGATCACAGATTTATCTGCCCTCTCATCCGAGATGCTCAGCATGTCCATTGCATCCTTAAAACGTCCTCCACATTTACTTTGATTTTGCCAGTTCCTAGCTGGGTTCAAGGGTTTGCACCTGGGAGCCCCTTTTCTCCTCTCCCATCAGACTGTCAAGAGGGCTATAGCACACTTCTTTGCAGCCTTTACAACCTCTGGATCACATCCATTACCGGCCCTGGGGATAAGCAGTACTTCACGGTGGCTGTTGTGAGATGATTTCTGCTTGCGCACAGAATAGGAGTTTTCCCCCCACAGAAATTAGGAGCGGTCTTTCCCTAAGGAGAATAATTAACTCAGCAACCTGTTCCGGCACCCGGTGATCCCCTTTTCAAAATAGTCCAATGATGGGAGTTGTGCATTTTCCACAGGCAATGATAATTGAGAGAAAGAAATATATCATTTTCTCACAAAATGAGGCCAGAAGATATATGTGTGCTCAGGAGTCTTGATAAAGTTGGTGTAGGAAAAAAGTAAGGTCTTTCTTCCACCCATGTAGCCTGGAAGATGGATGAGCTCAAAAAGTCATATTTCCCCTTCCAAAAGGAAAAGCAAGAACAAGGAGGCCAGAGCAAACAAAGACCTTAACACATGCAAATAGGGTCAGGTGACCTCTGAGGAGGGAAAGAACCTTTTTAGGTGGTAAATACAGACAAACAATGCAAAACAACTTCCTTTAGGTCAAGCAATTCTTTCCTGCCTCTTCAGTTACTGCATGCTGGGGTTGCACTAGAATACTCAACAAGTTACATTTTCACATGGCCACCAGCAGCAAAGGTGGTAAAGAAGAAGGGAAGCAAAGGGAGGTTTAGGACCAGTGGCTGCAGCATCGAGACATCTTCCGTTGCCTTAGTGAATCTCTGGAGATCTAAAGGAGCATTTGCCATTTGCCTCTCTGACATCTTAGCTGCCGGGGTCGCATTGCTGATGAAACGGCGAGGCTGTTAACTGGAAAGCTTGTCAGGCAGCTGGAAAGTATCTTCAAACAGACTCGGGAGCTTCTGCCCTGAGCCCATTAGTGGATTTTCTTTTACTCTTTCCCCTTTTATGTCAATGTTTAGCAGATCCACCATATCGGCATCACAGGTAACAGTAGCCAGAGGCGTCAAAAGGTTTTTTTGCAAGTGATGGTAGCTGGCATGTGCTTTTGAGATTATACAATGGGATCTGTCAAGCTGAAAGCAAATCAGATCAGATCGATTTAAAGTTGAGGTTTGTTTGGAGAAGGAGAGGCTACTTTTCATTATACGGCTGATGATAGGAATGGTAACTCCAGCTTCCTGCAAATAACATCTTCATTAGAGATAAGCTCCATATCAGGGGATGTCATCATAAAGAGCCCAGTGCATCAGGTTTGTGTGACAAGAATTGTAACAGGGTGATAAAACCATTTTTGGGGTTTTCGTCCAAACTTTAGAACCTCATTTTGGGGTCAGAGTTCAGCACCCAGGACAGCTCTTGTAACTAACAACCCAGCAGAAAGGCACAATCCTTTGAACACATAAAGAGTTGGAAGGAAAAAATGTTTTCACAAGCGTTTTCACAATTTCCCCATGAAAAGTGTTTCTATTACTGGTAGGTTGGGTTGAAAACAAGAGAACATAATCTACAATTTACCAACTGTTTGGCCCGTTGCTACAGAAAGAGCCTCCTTGAAGATAATGGTATTTTTTAACCACAATCAGGTGTACCTTGGTAACAGCAGCCTTGTATTGGCAGCTAATCTTTCTCACACTAGGTCAGGTGAAAGGAACTGCAGAAGGGCTTCGTTTTGGAAGTTTTACATCTGACCTAGACATGGAAGAAGAAGAAAGAAAATCATTCTTTCATCACTTAGGTGTCATGTAGCTTTGTCTAGCCCAGCCATAGGCCAATCATGTGGTTCAGGGAGCCGGTCACTAAGCCCCGGGGGCCGGGTGCAGCCCCTGACGCCAATTCATCCGGCCCGTGAAGCCCTTGTCACTCCTAGAAGCAGAAGTAAAACGCGCCCATACGGCGCTTCCAGGAATGACGAGGGCTACGTGGGCATCATTGGGCGGATGAATTGGCATCAGGGGCCACACCCAGCCCCCAGGCCTTAGTTTGGGCACCACTGGTCTAGTCCAATGATGGTGAACCTTGGCACTCCTGGTGTTCTTGGATTTCAAATCCCAGAAGGCCAAGTCTCTGTGAATCCACATAAATGGGTTTACTGCATGTATGTGCAGTAAACCCATTCACATGGATTCACAGAGAATTGAGCTTCTGGGAATTGAAGTCAAAGGACACGCACAGTAAACCCATTTGTGTGGATTCACAGAGACTTGGGCTTCTGGGAATTGACATTCAATAACAGGTGGAGTGCCAAGGTTCACCATCACAGGTCTAGCCTATGTTGCCTGCATGCCTTTTGCCTTAAGGTCCAAACTCTCAATCTAGGAGCTCCTTAGAATAATCTTCCTTTATTTTCACCCGGAACTCAGGGAGAAAAACCTTCCTATTCCAGGTTTCTTTCCCCAATGATTTTTGTATCACATTCCCCAGGAGAAATGAGAAAGGCAATTTACCAGGTTTCCAAGGGCCGGGAACAGAAGGCCAGAGACCTCTGAAAGACATCCGTGCCTGTGATGTATGAGGTGTATTATCAAAATGCTAATAAATACCGAGACATAAATTGATTCCATTTTTCTTCATTCCTCAGCAGCTGGTAGCCGGTAAATGGTATTAAATCCAAACATGGGCATGTTATAATCCCAGCCAGTGCTCATTCATTTCTTGGGGGCACACACACGATTTCAAGCTGCCTTTGAATCTGTGAACAAAGGTGGCCACTGGATATTCTGCAGGGTGCTTAGAAAATCCCAGGGTTCAGCTTTCTGGGTCATGGCTGGACTGCCCTGTGGCTGCTAAACTATCATTAACATCCATCATGTTCCAAAATTGCCTCCACTTTAGACTCTCCTCAGGAGACTGTGGTGGCTCAGTGGTTAAGATGCTGAGCTTGATGAACGGAAGGTTGGCAGGTCAGGAGTTCGAGACCTGAGTGCTGCAGGGCGGAGTGAGCTCCCGTCATCTGCCCCGGCTCCTGCCAACCTAGCAGTTTGAAAGCAAGAAATTGCAAGTAGATAAATAGGTACTGCTTTGGCAGGAAAGGTAACAGCATTCTGTATGCTCCAGCATCTAGTCATGCCTGCCATGTGACCACAGAAACATCTGCAGATGCAGGTAGTGGCTTTGGCTGTAAATAGAGATAAGCACCACACCCTAGAGTCAGACACAACTGGCTTTTGAGCAAGGGAGACCTTGACATTTACCTAGATATGAATAGTAAAGGTAAAGGTCGCCCCTGCTAAATAGCCAGTCATATCCAACTCTAGGGTTCAGTGCTCATCTTTGTTTATAGCTAAAGAACCAGCACTATCTGAGTCTTCAGAGGTTTCTGTGGACATGTGGCAGGCACGACTGGATACCAGCATGCACGGAATGCTGTTTACCTTCCCAATGAAGTAGTCCCTATTTATCTAGTTGCAATTTCTTCCTTTCAAACTGCTAGGTTGGCAGGAGCTGAGACAGAGATGGAAGCTCACTCTCCCATGCAGCGCCCAGGAATCGAACTCCAACTTTCCAGTCAGCGAGTTCAGCGTCTTAACCACTTGACTCACGGCAGTCCCCATAGATATGAATAGGAGTGGGCTACTAGCAGTTTTCACTCTTGGCTTCTACTGTTATTGAGTTCATTGCATTTGTATAAAAGAGCTGTCTTGAAAATATACTTTATTTCCCCTCCTGCAGTCTTATGGCTCCGGCATGCAGATGAAGAGTGTTAATGGTGCATTTCAGAAACCTGGCACGTCCCATGCCTCCAAACTGCAAATGGATGCACAAGTAATCAATTGTTAGGAACTGTGAGTGTCTTTTTCTAGAAATCTGTTTGCTCTTTGGAAACAGGACCGGGTATTACAATGGCAGCGTTCCCAAATGGAGGATGATTAAGGATGCTTGAAGGAATGACAGAAGAACGAGGTGGAGGTGAAGATGGGGAAGCAAATTTGTCGTCTGACCTCTTTTTGGCAAGCTTTCGCCAAAATCTCAAACCTGGCACTTTTGATGCTGCCTGGAAAATAAAATACAGAAAGGGCCGGGTAAAAAGTGGCTGATACTGCAAGGACTTTATCTGCAGGTAGAAGGTGGCAGAAGAGACCAGCAGCGTCTCCCGGAAAGGGGATTATTCTTCCCAAGCATCTAATCTAAGGGAACAGAAGCCCAAGGAATAAATCAAAGACAACGGAAAGAACCCTGGTGCCAATTCTTGCTTGCGCTCAATCTTGGCTGCAAATTGCCGCCCACTAACGAAGCGCGAGTCACACTTCTGCCAGCGAGATGGATCTTATTTTGCTCATTGGGTTTCATCTGCATTTTGAGACCGTTGGTGGTATTTCTCTCAGCTCAAATCGGCTGGCCCAGAAGTAGTTGCAGATTTTCTTCCAAAACCCAGCCCTGATTCCAGCCCCCCATGAAATTTCAAGGAAATCTCTACCCAGCCGTCGATTCTAGATGACAAGGACAGGATAATTTTCAGGATGTATTTTCAATGTGTTTTTAAAATTACATTTGGCTACAGTGACGATGACGATGTCAGAAATTATTCTGGCTTGAAATGATTTTTTTGCTGGAGAAACTCCACTCAGGGGACGCCCAAATGAGGCTCCTTTCATGTCCCCCCCCCCAAGATGTTTTCCCCACCCAAGTGGTCCCTGTTGATCTACTTGCAATTTCTTGCTTTCAATCTGCTAGGTTGGCAGGAGCTGGGACAGTTGATTGGAGCTCATTCCATCATGCAGTACCCAGGTCTTGAACTGCCAACTTGCTGGCCTTCCAGCTAAGAAGGCGAGCTTCTTAACCACTGAGCCACCACAGCCCCATGACTACAGCCCTGACCGACCGACCGACCGACCGACCGACCGACCGACCGACCGACCGACCGACCGACCGAACGAACGAACGAACGAACGAACGAACGAACGAACGAACGAACGAACGAACGAACGAACGAACGAACGAACGAACGAACGAACGAACGAACGAACGAACGAACGAACGAACGACCCACCATCAAGAATTCTGTGTAGATGGTCAGGTGGCCCTCTTGACAAAGTGTGGACCTGGGGTCTGCTCATCTCAAATAAACATCAGTGCCTTGGATGGAAGAAACATAAATCAGGACTCAGACTTGGTGGAGGTCCAGTTTGACAACTAACCCCATGCTACCTGTTCAAGTCACAACACTCCATACATGTGAGCATCATTAAGAGAACAGGGTCCTCTGCAGGTCTTCAATCTCACATTCAACTTGTCAGGACACATTCTGGAGCTCATTATTTCTGGGAGGTTGGATTCTAGCCAGCCTGTTTCTTACAGATCAGTGACAGAGATATGGCCAACCATCTCTATGTGGCTTTGACAGCTGTCTTGAGATGCTGCTGCTACAAAGAGAGGAGACCATCTACCAAACAGACATACAGACACACCCACAGACCCATTTACAGAGGATATGAATTGGCAACTTCCATATGATAGCTGATGGAGGTCCATGTCAACAGCAGAGATCGCCATTCAAACTGGCCTCAGCTGCATCGAATTATTGTGTCATTCTTCCTACTTCTCTTGGAACAGATGTGGAAGCTTCCTTCCAACCCCAAGATTTGACCATGGCTGATTGTGTAGGAAGATGTAAAACATGTCACCAGCCCTGAGAAAGAACCATGCGAGAAGAATTACATGCGTGGCTAAACGTTTAAAGCTTGCACCACGTAAACCTTGTTGTGCTTTAACTGCCATTGAAAATCACAGGCCCTTGGGTGGAAATGAGAAGGTGCTCCTTTGGAAATGGGCATACCCACCACAGTGATGTTCCACTAAATCAGTTTGCAAGGGATTTTGTTTCTCATGCACGCTACAAAGAAATGTCTGGATAATTCAATTAGAAGCATCATTGCCTTCTCGAAAGGCTCATTTGTGTTAGATTCGGTGATGATTGCCTTCTTCCTCTAAGAAACAATCTGATTTTTCCCTCTCCTAGAATGCAAAGTGCCTATTTCTCCCTTCGTCCCTGTGCATATTTAACAGGTTGTTAGAAGACTATGGCATATGAACAGGATTATGCATCTACTGTGGGCTGGCCCTTTAACCAAGCAAAAGGAGGCAGTTTCCCAAAGCAGCAGATACAGGAAAATATCAGGAAGGGTGTGTGGAAGAGAGAGATGTGGAGGTTGTTTGCCCAGGTTCCTTCTAGACATAGTCTGCTGTCTTCTATGGCCATCCCATTCTTGTTTAATTAAATTTAAATTTAATTTAATTATTCGATTTCTATGCCACCCCACTTGCCTAAGCAACAAAGGAGATGAAGAAGACAAAGATGAAGAAGACAAAGACTAAGATGAAGAGGAGGAGGAGGAACAGGAGCAGGAGGAAGAGGAGGAGAAGAAGAAGAAGTTTACCTTACTGCCTACTAGCTTGTTCTCATTGTTCATCGTTCCATGACGATCATATGCAGATCTTTCAGGTTATAATCTAGATTCACATTTCCAAGGTAATTAGGCTGCCACCCCTATCTTTGTCTTAATTAAGGAATGAGACAAGCATGGGATATTAGGAGATTTTACAGTGTTGGATGGCCACATTGGGAGGGAGGTTCTGGCTTCTTCGTTGTAGCTGGGTGAATTGTAATATTATGGGATTGACCTTCCCCTTGGAGAATGATTCCCTAGATCTGTTTCTAACCTTTACTGAATCACCCAAGGGAGTTTGGAAATGAACCATCAATGCAGGCTGCAATTCATTTGGCGTGGGTTGCTGTAGCCCTCTAGTCCAAAATCCCAACCAATTAATTAACTAATTAATTAACTGATTGGCTGAAAAACAAGAACAGAATGACTGAAATCCTGTTGATTAGTTTAGTGAAATCTATGCACCCAAACTGTACACTCAAGGTTGAGGACATCATCAGGTTGTGCTGTAAATTGAGCCTAGAGTAGGCTCATTTGAACCAATGGAATATATAAAGGAGTTGACTCACCAGATCCACACTAATTTAATGGATTAGGGTTAGAGTTATTATCTCCTTATTTTTCCTCTCCCTCAGATCTTGAAAAGTTGCATTTTTTAAAAAAAAAAAACCATGGCTCCCAGAATCCACATGGCTGGAGGGACCATTCTGAGATTTGTAATCTGAGAAGTCAAGTTTGCTTGTTTATTTTTAATTATTCGATTCCCACACATTCTTTCTCTCCATGTAGAGATCCATTGGGGACTGCAGTGGCTCAAGTGGCTAAGACGCTGACTGGGAGGCGGAAGGTCAGCAGTTCGATTCCCGAGTACTGCAGGACGGAATGAGCTCCTGTCTTTGTCCCAGCTCATGCCAACCTAGCAGTTTGAAAGCAAGAAATTGCAAGTAGATAAATAGGGACCACTTCAGTGGGAAGGTAATAGCGTTCCGTGCACTCCGGTGTCTAGTCATGCCTGCCACATGACCACGGAAACATCTGCAGAACCAGACAGCGCTGGCTCTTCGGCTTTGAAACAGAGATGAGCACTGACCCCTAGAGTCGGATATGACTGACTTTCGAGCAAGGGAAACCTTTACGTTTACTAGAGATCCATTGCAAAAGAAACACGCAGAACTCAAAGCAAAATAAGTTATAACTTCACCCGTCCGCCTCTCCAAATTAACAGGATATTTAAAATCTATGCTCTAGAAACACAACCAGGATTTTGTTACTGAACTGCAAGGGGCCACAAGGACTTACATAATTTCCCCTTACACAAGAGTCACTCACTGGCCAATAGGATCATGACCATGATGGTGTGTTTACCACCACAATGGAGGTTTCTGAGCTTCTGTGAATGTTCTTTAGTCAGGCTTTGTGTTGGAAATAAGGCCTGGGTCCTGTTCCGCCTTGCCTTGTAAAGGATGGATAGTTCAAGGCTTCGCAGCCTACAAATGAAACTGGCCACATCGATTGTTGCAGCTGCGAAGCATGCTAACCAGCTTCCCCACAGCCTGTCGCAGAGGAAAGGCGCAGCCATGCAGCATCACACGTTTTGGTGTTAATAAATTGAGGTCATTTATGCGCCAAAAGGGGAAGGGAGGGATATCTCTTGCAAAGAGCCAGAGATGTACATCTTCCCGAAAGCTATATTCTATGGCCTGTTGACAGCCATTAATCAAGACCCTTGCCTTGGAAAGTTCAGACCAGAGGGAGGCTATTTTCAACCTTTGCTGAAAGAGCAAATCTTCTCTCTCTTTCCCTGTCTCCGTCCCTCTGTCCCTCCAACCTACAACCTACGTACACACACTTTTCTTCCCAAGGTATCCTCTTTTTGTAAGATTGTCCGGCCAAAATCTGATTCAGGGATTTAAAAAAATCCCTAACAAGGGAGGTCTTGAAATTGTTCATCATCAAATGTGAGCAATTCGGACAGTAGATTCAGCGCACCACCACGGGCCACCTGGCTACCCTCTTCCCCAACACAGTTATGTTGAAATCACAGCCATCCTTTATAATTATACTGTACATCTGAACCTCTGTGACACCGTATGGAAGGTGATTGGATGGGTAGGTTTTTCCTGTTCTGTTTTTGGGACATGCAACCAAGGATGCTTATGACAATGCAGGGGGCGAAGCCCTTAACTTTGTTGGGTGAGGCACCCCTTATGCTCAGCTAAAGAACTGGCTTCAAAGGTCAAGGTCACTCTTACTCAAAAGCCAGTCATGTCTGACCCTAGGGTGTAGTGCTCATTTCCATCTGTAGACGTTTCCATGGTTATGACTAGAAGCCAGAGCACATGGAACACTGTTACCTTTCCACCCCAAGTGGAACCTGTTTAGTAAAGGTCACCCTTACTTGAAAACCAGTTGTATCCAACTCTGTGGTTCAGTGCTCATCTCTGTTTCAAAGCCGAAGAGCCAGCGATGTCTGCTTCTGCAGGCATTTCCATGGTCATGTGGCAGGCATGACTAGACACCAGAGCGCACAGAACACTGTTTACCTTTCCCACTGAAGTGGTTCCTATTTATCTACTTGCAATTTCTGGCTTTCAAACTGTTAGTTTGGCAGGAGCTGGGACAGAGACAGGAGCTCATTCCATCCTGCAGTACTCGGGAATCGATCTGCTGACCTCCCGCCTTCCAGTCAGTGTCTTAGCCACTTGAGTCTTGCCATTTCTTGCTTTCAAACTGTTAGGTTGGCAGGAGCTGGGCCAGAGACAGGAGCTCACTCTGTCACACAGCACTCGGGAATCGAACTGCTGACCTGCCGACCTTCCGGTCATCAAGCTCAGCATGCTAACCACCAAGCCACCATGACCTTCGAATACAACATCTCATTTTGGGTGAAGAGGCAAGTCAAAAAGGTGGATGCTTTTCTGGTAGCATGCCTAACTTTCTCCTTTTTTCTAAAGAAGATATGTGTGTGTTGAAAGAAAGGGGGGGGAAATCACAGAATCCCACGGAGTTATGTAGCTGGGCCCTTCCTTGCATTGAGGTTCCCGAAAGAATCATCTTCCATCAGCGAAGACTGCTCAGTTTGACAGGACTCTCTCAGGAGACCACGTAAGTCTTTGCTCCATCTGCCTTGCCAACTGCCTGCCCATCTGTCTGCATCTTTCTAATCTCCTTCCCTTAATTCATTAGCCAGCAGCAGGCTGGAAGAATGACAGTGAAGGTCATCTTCCTCCTGAGCTGATTTTGATTGGGTCCATTTGTCTTCCTCAAGACAGGTTGCCTGTCAAATGTCAACCGTTCCCCATTCCAGGTATGGAACTGAAGTTACCTTTGAGAACTTGGGGGGAAATGGAATACAATCCATCAATCACAATTAATTTTCTTCTTATATTTTTGGCATGAGTAGCTAGGAAGATGGCAACCTTCTCCATCTCCGTCTCAAGCTTTGCCATGATTCATAAAGACAATCTGTTCTCTTCAACATGTACAGTACTACCAACAAGAGGTGGTCCTACTTGTTCATCTTTGGCCATCGTGTCAAATAAACCATCCCAATGTGGACTATGTGCCCTTCACCCCTTCAAGGGAATTTGAGAAACAAAATGGCCACCCCCTTTGAAGCCATTGGGACAAAATGGTGGGCCCCATTGTGTAAACAGGGGAAAATGGCCATCTGGCCTTGGAAGCTGACTGAGAGAGCATGACCCGGCACCCAGCTTGAAAAAGTTGGGAACCCCTGCTTTAGTTTATTGATTTTTCAATTGCTTTAATTGTTATGTTCTGTTGTTTTACATTTATAACACACTGGCCTGATATCCAAGAAATGACGACTGTCTACATTGCTTCATTTGAAAACTTTTTTTCAAAATCACCTCTCCCCAAGTAGAATCTGAACATCTGTTTTCTGGGCTGAATTTCTCTCCTGTGGATAGAAACGGATATATATACACACACATATAAAGACTCGCCTGCTTTAGAGTGTCATTCTTTATTTCCCTGGATGCTGTTTCATGCTCTGTAGAGTTACAGAATCCTTTAACAGAAGCCATTTGGCTGGCAGAACACTGATGGCAACTGAAACCATCAAAAGAAAAACATTTAATGAGCCTGACCGTGACCCTGATTTAAGAAAGCAGCTGGTTTTTAAGAGCCGCAGAGCTAAGAAAGACTGGAGACAGAAAAGAACATTCTTAACCAAAAGCAAAATAAAAATAAGAAGGCTAAAGAATAAAGTGGGGCAAATCAAGTGTGGAGAAAAAGAGAGAAATATATACAGCATGGCTTCTTTCTTTCAGCTGTCTACGACAATATGACTTATTTTCTCTTTTCATCCTTCTGTTCTCCATCTCTACAAGACACCCCTGCTGGATTTTGTCTCTCTCTGCTGGTAAGTCAGCAGTTTGAGACCTGAGTGCTGCACTACGGAGTGAACTCCCATCATCTGTCCCAGCTCCTGCCAACTTAGCAGTTTGAAAGCAAGAAAGTGGTCCCTATTTACCTACTTGCGATTTCTTGCTTTCACACTTCTAGGCTGACAGGCGACAGCCGCTCACTCCATCATGCAGTTCTCGGGTCTCGAACTGCTGACCTGTTGACCTTCCA
The DNA here is from genome assembly GCA_030440675.1 of Furcifer pardalis. Lineage (NCBI taxonomy): Eukaryota > Metazoa > Chordata > Lepidosauria > Squamata > Chamaeleonidae > Furcifer > Furcifer pardalis. Next base: position 15,427,620 of record CP126899.1, read on the forward strand.
GTCGTCAAGTTCAGCGTCTTAACCACTAAGCCACCGCAGCTCTCTAGTTCCTCAAAGGGGTCTATAAAGCCAGACATGAAGAACAGATCCCAAACAGATTCCAACTCTGGCCAAGCACTTCTTCTCCTTCTGTCTCTTGATATGGGGGTCCTTTTTCAGCCCCAAGATAAAAATAAAATCCCATGACATTCCACATGGATCGTGTCCCTATCCCCACTGCCTTGTTGATGCAAATGTTTGCTCCTTGTTGCCTGGTCTTTTCCATCCCTTTCAGCCGTTCAGGAGAGCCCAGAGGTGTTTAAGGAAGCATTGCATGATTAGCGGAGGGCTGGCCATCTGTCCATCAAACTGTCAAAGTATGTGCCTTGCATGTTACCAGATACAGATACTCCACAGAAGACTTTTTTCAGCAGGATGGGGAGGGAAATTCAGATGGGTGGGATGAGATTCTGGGGGCAAAAGTTTCTAACATTTGTCTGTTCGTCGTCATCTTGTTATTTATTTATTCTATTACATTTTTATGCCGCCCCTTTGGGAAATAACACAACAAAACACACAACAAATCAAAAACAGACAAACCAAACAAATACATCCCAAAATAAAATAAAATACATTAACTGGCATCTGATGCCACAGAGGATTAACTGACTAGCTAAAAAGATGATAGCCTTCAAGAAAGGAAACTAAATTAAAAAAAGGGGTGATGTGGGGAGACTGAATTACTGTAGTCCCAATTTCCTCCAGACAGAAATGGGGTTGTGTACATAATACAATGTTTCATCACCATCTTGTGTTTGAGGATTGAATTACATCCTCCTTTTGCTTTGTTAAAATGAGGGGTGATGAAGGTAAAAATAGTGGGGAAGGAGAGTGAGGACTTCTTAAAAGATACCATATAGCCTAGAAAAGGCAAACTTTAGAAATAGATATTTTGGATACTTCTTCAAAAGTTAGTCTTGACTCACATGAGTTGCACAAGGTGGGCGGTTAGGCAACCACCCAGATTCAAATCCTGTCTCCAGGAGTTCCATGGACTGTTATTTCATTTGTAGAATTGGAAGTGTGAAAGAAATCCCACCCCCAAAAGTTGACACAGATACACACCCGGGGCAACTTGGGCAAGTCTGTGGAGCCGGCTTTCTTCTGCCTGTTTCCTCTGCAAAAATTCTGGAAAATACATCAAAATCACAAAGAGATACCAAAATCCATTCCAGTTTTGAAAAATTGCCGGGTTCCCGTCCACCCCACCCCAAGGCGTTAAATCATGCAAGCCAAATCAAACCTAGAAGCAAGAATGACTGGACAGATGCAGCTCATGAGAAGGTAAGATTTGTTGCAAAAGACAACCATTTTGGGAAAAACAGAAATTAGCAGGAAAAGAGGAATACTAATTGTGAAATGGAATAACTCATCAAAGAAGCCACAACCTTGAATCTTTACGACCTCAGCAGTGCTGTTGACAACTAGCTCTTTTGAAGATCAGTCAATCCTAAGGTGGGCATAGGTGGAAGTGTTTGGACTTCATATAACGACAAAATCATGTGGGTCATTTGAAAAGCGAAGTGCACTTTCGGGAGCGGCAGTTCATACACATACAAACAAACACAAAAATCCACATTGTACCGCAAGCTGAAATCTCAACAATTTGCTCCATCCGACTGGAGGAGAGGTCTCGGATCAAGTGCAATCCATTAAAAACATTACCGTTGAAGGAGAATATCTTAGCCAGCTTCTTTATTCTTCAAGGTGAAGTTCACAACGCATGAAAATCTAGTGAAGAGGATAATTCAAAAGACTAGTAGGTTTCAAAAAAAAAAAAATTCCCTCTGCCTTCAAATATCTCTACAGCCTGAACTTCTTCAAACTCTTCAAGTGAAAGAGAATATCTGGGGAATAATAATAATAATAAAATGCTCTTTTGCCCTTTCCGGAGTTGCATCCTGATAATGATCAGATGGCTTTATTTAATTTAAAAAACATTTTCTTTCCTTCTTCTTAGGAAGAAATGATCCATCCTCGAAAAAAAGGGAGACAGAGACCAAGAGACCAAGAGAGGCATTGTGAAGAAAGCAGTAAAATAAGATTCTCTTTTGTATAAATTTCTGCAAGTTCTAACATACACATCTGGACAAGGATGTGGATACAATGACAGTAGCTGAAATCCTAACTTCTACATATGCTTATATAACCAACAACAACCGGATGCTGTAATTTGTGCCCCCTGGGTTCTTATCATAAGTACCAGAGTAGAGTTGCTTGAAGAATTTGCAAAGAATTTAATTGTCTCCTTGAAACCAAATGAGAACAAAGCTTAAGATGCGTTTATCAGCCCAAGCAGAGCATCTGCTACATAGACAAATTGGATCCACATATGTGGTCTCTAAAGTCCTAAAATAAAATGCAGACGCAGACACAACACATAAGATTGTGATGTGGATTAACTCTTCCAGTGTCTGTCCAGCACAAAGATATTGAAATTCCACTGCCTAAGCTAGGGGTTCCCAATCTAAGGCCTGTGGACGGAGCCTAATTTGTGGGTGGAGCCAACAATGTGGGCAGAGCCAATATTGTGCGTGGAGCCAATGTCATGGGTGGGACCATGTGACCTGGTGGGTGGGGCCAAAGTTGGTCATGTACACATAAAAATACAAATTACATAGACATAAAAATACACGTAAAACACATATAATACACATTAAAATAAATACACATTAAATAGACATAGAAACACATAAAATACAAATTAAATGCACATAAAACACATAAAAAACATTAAAAATAAATACACATTCAAATACACACACCCCACACCCAAAGGTGAGTCACTTACCCTGGGGAGCAGGCTATAGGGAGCTTCAGGCTAGAAGCTTCTCTTCCTCCTCCCCGCTTGGGAAGACAGCAAGGAGGCTGCACATGCACTCCAAGTGCTGTAGGTGCGCATGCACACCAAGCACTTGGCGTGCATGCACAGTGGGGGAACTGGTGAAAAGGTAAGCCCCCGAGGTGGTTCCCTCCAAAAGCTGCTACCAGTTCTCCAGGACACTGGGAAAAGTTACTACCGGTTCTGGCGAACTGGTGCAAACCTGTAGCATCCCATCACTGTTTGTTTGCCATGATAGTCATCTTGACAGCCATCTTCTTCTTCTTCTGCTACATCTGAATCTGAATGTTGGCGATCCTTATGGTGATCAGCCATGAAGACTGTCCTGAGAATATATTGCAGAGGCCTTCCATCTGCCTTCTGCATTGCAACATGATTCGCATACCACTAATCCAGTTCCATGAGTTATTTTCTGGTCCTGAGCCCTTTTGACACGCAAAGTCCTCCTCAGCCGCAGGCCAGGATGGATGAAGCTCCTGCCCTCCATCAAGAGGGATTCAAGTGGGATTTAATCCACTAGGTGACCGTCATCCTTCCCTGTGGACATTGACACCCAAACGCATTAGTCCTCAGGGTGGTCAGGTTAGTTAACCCTTGCCTGACACTTGGCATTGAGTCACTGGCAGTAGGGTCTACTCTCTTACCATTGCAGGATAGCGTGGCCAGACTGGAGACAGCCATCTAGGTCTGTAAAACTTGAAAGACATCAGCAAACATCAACAAGAGAATTGACGTCTTCCAGAAGAGGCGCTTACACCGAATTTCAAAGATTCAGTATTTATTGAAGAAGAAGCCCAGGAGCGAATTCCAGATGTAAGTGAAATTTACTCCATTTGGGGTTGAAACAATGTTCAGATGTAATCAGTTGCCACACGTTCACAATGAGGTTGATTAAATAATTAATCACGGCCAAGGATTGAATAGATGCGTCCTAGATTTTCAGTCACCCATCTCTTATCTCAGGCCATGTTTTCTAGCCCAGCGACAAAGCTGTCATAGAAATGAATGGGCCACTGTGGGGAAAACACATAAAAAGATTCATTTTCCTCTCCCCACCTGATTTGAAAAGGAATTAGGAAGAGCTACCCAGTGAGGCCAGCATTTAAGATTTATATAAGTGTGTGTAGAATGGCTCTCATAGGAATGGTTCATAGGAATGAACCATATATATCCATAGCGGGTGAAAGAATTCACTTCAAGGTTTAGTTCAGCATTTCCCAAAGTGGAGCCCAGACCCCCCCCCCCCCAAATCACACAGTGGGATTTCAATTCCCAGAAGCCTAACTCAGTACATCGGCTGATCAATGCTTTGGGGAATTGACTGAGGCTTCTGGGAATTGAAGGCCAAAAACCAAAGGTAGGAAAACACTGGTTTAGTAGAGCATTTCAAAATGAGCTCTCCGAGGTGCTGAAACTTTATTGCCTTAAAGTTCGGTCATTTAAATCAGTCCGGTAAAATTTGGACCAGGACTGAGAATAGATAAAACACATACGGGAGTGACTGATGTATTTCATTGGACTAGAAATATGTCTTATTAGATTGGGAGAGCTTAATCCTGAAAGTCGCTGACTGCATCTTTTTCCTATGTTACCAGTGTAACATAGGAAGCTGCCTCTACAAGGTCACCCTGTTTAGGAGTAAAGGTAAAATAAGACCTTCTCCGTGGTCCATGTTCGCTAGGATTTTATGCAAGGAGCTTATTTTATATCACCCACCGCTTGACCTTTTTGGGACCTCCTGCTTCCCCCATTAAGATGGCCAGGCCCCCTATTTGTATGTCTTCCAGACAACAGTGCTCATTTTTAAAGCCATTTTCCATTTGAGAAGCTTTAACTCATTCAATATCCTCTTTGCCTGCTGAAGAGGGCTGGTTGAACCCAGAAATGTAGAATTAACTGTAACACTTCTCCTGAGCAAGAGAGCCAAATGGTTTTGGAAAAGGAGCTCTCCCACCTCTTCCACACAGGTTTTCAAGGGCTTGCCATGGCTCTGAATAAAAAGCCATTAAAATCCTGATCCAGAGGAGTCGAGACGCAGTTGCTCCAAAATGGCTTTATGTTGTGAGCGGAGGAGCCATGCACAGGGAAGAGAGAGAGCATACAGGAGATAATTAAGGCAGTCTGTCTTCCTTACTGTTTACAGAAGTCAGCATCGGAAGGCAACTGCAGTTCAGTGAATTAAACCAGCCTAATTTTGTCACAGCTGCTGCTGGTTGTGACAAGTGAAGTGTAACTGAGGTAAAGATCCAACAAAGCCATTGAAAACTCACCCTCAAATGGGCTGTTGACTTGAAAGTATCCATCTCTAGACTTCAGTGCTCCTCTCTGTTCCAAAGCTGAAGAGCCAGCGCTGTCTGCTTCTGCAGATGTTTCTGAGGTCATGTGGCAGGCATGACTAGACACTGGAGTATTGAAATTTTTATATAATTTAAATAATCAATTTCCATGGAAATGTTTGATCTAGTTACAGTGTTTCCCAAATGCTGGTGTTTGGACTTCAGTTCCCAGAAGCCGAAGCCAGTATATTGTCTGATCAGTGCTTTGGGGAATTGACTTAAGCTTCTGGGAACTGAAGTCCAAACACCAGCATTTGGGAAACACTGATCTAGTAGATAGACTAGGATTGTAGTGTTGAACTAGGATTCAGGAGGCCTAGATTTGAATCCCTGTTTGGCTATGGAAATTAACTGGGGTTGGAAACACCCCTTAAATATTTCACAAAATTTGAAAACCCTATCAGGCTTTCTAGAAGTTGTAAGCAACATAATGCACACTTAGAGGGTTCTGTTGTTGTTTTTTAGCATGCTACTGCCCTGGTTAGATATGCCTGTATTTTTAAGTTGTATATGTAGCTTAAGTTATTTATATAATACAGTTGTACCTCGCTTAAAGAGCATAATGCGTTCCACAGGATTGCTTTTTAAGTGAGTTTGCTCTTTTAAGTGAAACACCATTGTAAATGACCAATTGTGGGGAGAATTGCAAACCCCGATTTATTTGTTAAGCGAGTTTTTGGTTGGTTTTATTTGTTAAGCGAAGTGAACATTGAGAGAAAATTCTGCTCTTTAAGCGAGTTACTCTTTAAGCGAGGCACTCTTTATGCGAGGTTTGACTGTATTTTCAAATCTTTTTGAAATGGGAGGGAAATTAGCAGGGTTATGCAAAACCATAGAACAGGGATTCCCAACCTAAGGCCTGTAGGCCAGATCTGGCCTCCAGCACCATTTCATGTGGGCCCACCACCACCCCTCCAAGGGCATTTGAGAAACAAAATGGCCACCCCTTTGAAGCTATTGGTACAAAATGGCCACCCTCATCATGCAGGCAGGGCAAAATGACTGTCCGCCCTCAAAGCTGACTAAGAGAGCATGACCCGGCCCCCATCTTTAAAAGATTAGGAACCCCTGCATTAGAAATTTATAAATTTTGTAAATTTATAGTTTAATTATTATTTTTTTGAAGTTGATTTGGTTTCTGGGTTTGAATTTTGATTTCTAATTGTGATTGGGGATTTTTGATATGTTTTTGTTTGAATTATCTGAAGTGTTGCTGAAATGTTTTAATGTCTTGATTTTGTAATTGTGATGGGGGATTTTTTGATATACTGTACATATATGTGTTATGTGACACTTTGATATGTGATACCTTAATATGTTTTGTCATGTGATACTGTGATACTATATTGTATTACAGTAAAACACCGGATAACGATTGGATTGGATAATGCTAAAATCACATAACGTTAAGTAATCTGGGGAGAATTGGATTGAATAACGTTAAGGTCCTATGGGATGGATCGGATAACAACCACTAAAGCCTGTGCAGTTACAATGTATCTCTATGGAGCTTTAACGTTATCCGATCCATCCCATAGGATTTTAACATGGATCGGATAACACAAAAAAACGGATAACACCAAGACTTGTGGAACCAAGTCTTAGCGTTATCCGATGTTTTACTGTATTTATGTTGTTAGCTGCTCTGAGTTGCTTCGGCGAATAGAGCAGCATACAAATCCAAAATCCAAATACAAAACCGAGTTGACAGAATTTATACAAGAGAAAACGGAGTGTGTCGTACACCCCAATGCATCTTATATGCTGGTAAATATGGTAATTTTTTTTAAAAAAACTTTTTTTAATTGGGGGAAATTAGCAGGGTTATGCAAAAACAGAGAATAAACCAAGTTGACAGAATTTATACAAGAGAACCAATCTATATACACGGGTTATGAAGAATTTGAATTTCCTTAACATATAGATGCAGGATACATATGTTTGTCTTATTTGAGACTCTTGAGCACTGAGAAATATTGGAAAAGTGGAATATCAATACATAAATACTGTAGTGAATTTAAAAACACATCCAAATCAGGAAATGGAAAACGACAACATTTTGGCCTGTAGAGTAGAAAAAAGCCTTCAGGCCATTAAGTTTTTGAAAAAAGAAACATATATCATTAAAATGGAACAGAGGCCACCTTTCATTTTCTATATACAAAATGTCCTTCTTCCTTCACCCGAATGGCCAGTGAGGTCCTGCTTGTGCGTAGAAGTCCAAAAAAGTGGAATGATCAACACATTATCATCTGTAGCACCATCAGCTCTTAATACGTTTCCTGTACAGCAAATGCTCAAAATACCAGCCCCCCAAAAATTATATATATATCCAGTCCAAACAGAAGGGTTGTGCTTACATCACGTTAAACAAGAACAAAAGAAGACTCCGTTAATTTACACTCTGATGACTTCTCATCATGCGAACAGTTCTACCGGAAAAGGGAAGAGGGATTTGGGTTGAAATCACAGGTTTCCTTGGCAGGTTGTTTCATTTCTCCTGCCGATGATCTTCATTCGTCTTGCTTTCTTTTGGGTTTCTTTGGGTTCCGAGAGCGGCTTTTGGCTTTGCAAAGGGGGCAGATGGGGGCATTTCGGTGGATTTGCTGGTGGCAGGACAAGCAAGCCTGAAACAGGATGGACGAAAGAGAAGGTGCTTAAAAATGGCCGAAATCTCTACAAATGTTATCTAGGTTGCCCTTGCTCGAAAGCCAGACATATCCGACTCGAAGGTTTGGTGCTCATCCCCGTTTATAGCCAAAGAGGCAGCACTGTCTGCGTCTGCAGACATTTCTGTGGACATGTGGCAGGCCCTGAATGCTGCTACCTTCCCACCAAAGTGGTACCTATTTATCCACTTGCAATTTCTTGCTTTCAAACAGCTAGGTTGGAAGGAGCTGGGATAGAGATGGGAGCTCACTTCATCGTGCAAAACTCGAGTTTCGAACTGCTGACCTGCCGACCTTCCAGTCGTCAAGTTCATCGTCTTAATCACTAAGCCACTGCAGTCCCTAAATGTTATCTAACCGGTTTTTAAACCCTCAGACCTGGTAGATGTCGCTCTATCTTGTAATACTGTATTTCACATCAGGTGAAAAGGTACTTTGTTCTTTCTCTCATCACCTCATTAGGAACATGCGTGAAATGAGTTGACATTGCTGTGAATGAAGCCATGCGGAGAGAGACATGTTGCCTTGAACCTACACTAGTTGAGAAAATAAATCATCTTGTTGGTATTGGTCCACCTAAGGAGAGGCATAGCAGTGGATGAGGAGTGAACTAAGCAAGAGAAAAACCCTCGACTTCCTATGAATGGAGAAGAGCCTCAAGTCTGCCGGCTCAGATCTAAGAAGAGCTTTATGGCAAGAACAAACATTCTCAAGGGTACATAAGAGTGAAAGCAAATTAGAAGACAGAGGAAGGAGCTCATTGGACAAGGAACATCATTAAAGGAGGATATGGCTGAGGAACTCAACCTCCCCTACATCACTTGGAGGACCTTGAACAAGCTGAGGGTTGGAATCCCTAAATGCAAGACCAACATGCTCAAGTGGGGGAGAAAGAGGAGTTTAGAGGCATGTCTAAATGTCTTCCAACCTGCCCCATATGCCTTGCTGTGCTACTAGGCCATTGAATGCAGCCTGTATCAGCGATATCTTTTTAGGTCCTTACCTTCATAGGTGGTGGCTGCTGCCTGAAAGTAGCCGTTTGCCGGGTGTCCTGTTTCCTTGCCACCTGCAGTTGTTGAGCGGCGGCTGCCGCGGCTGCCAAAGATTCGGGAATAGGCGGTTCCTGAGGCTCTGTCTGCCATTCGGCTTTCTGTTTTTCAAAGTAACTAGATGGAGAAGGAAAACCAAGCTGTTAGAACTCTTTATGGGGTCGGGTGAAAAATGGGCATGAGAGGGCAACTACACTAAAATGTAATGGCTACACCAGGAATAAATGCAATTTCCCCTCTGCTGGGCTGTCCGGATTACTTTTCATTCCCTTCTGTTTTAATGACAGACTTTGTAACATTTTTTTGTTTTAATTTTTAAAATAATGAGTATTGTAACACTGTGTTTAAACCCTGCTCACTTAGAGAACCCTGAATTGTCAGTATAAAGAGAAATGGAGAAAACAACCCTCAACATCCTCTGAATGGAGATGAGCCTCAAGTCCACTGGCTCAGATCCAGGAAGAGCTTTATGGCAAGAACAGACATGCTTGAAGGTGGGCAAGAGCAAAAGCAAATTAGAAGATGGAGGAAGGAGCTCACTGGACAATGAATAACATTGAAGGAGGAGATGGCTGAGGAACTCAACCTCCCCTACTTCCCTTGGAGGACTTTGAATAGGCTAAGGGTGGGAGTCCTTAAATGTAAGACCCACATGTTCAAGTGGGGGCTACTGGAGGACAACAACACAATGTGGGAAGGAGGAGAGATACAGAATCCATTGGCTCGTCTGTTAATCTGCCAGTTACTACCAGAAACATGCACCGATGAGGACTTGAGTTTGGCCAACGACAAAGTCAAGAAGTTGGCTTTATTTTGGAAATCTAGGGTTTGTGTTAGGGCATTTTGTGGGGTAATGTACAAAGATTTCTGCCCAGTGTGTTAGTACAGCTTTAAGGCCCTGCAAGAGCCTTAAACACAGGTGTTTGGGATTGAGGCACAGACTGATTGCACGGCTGGGCCTACCTGGTGTACTTGCCGCAGCAACAGCACAGCTGTGGCTGATTTGAGGAATAGCCCAGCAACACCACAGTATAACTATGGCCAACTGGGGAAGGTTATACTGAGGAGAGTATTCAACTGAGAAGGAAGGACTGCTGACAGACTGACCACTGACTCTTGGAGGAAGAAAGACGTGCTGCGTGAAGCTCTGTTTCTCTGAGAACTGACAGGTACCTTAAACCACTGAGAAGTAGCACACTGACTTTGCCAGCCTGCAGTCAGTGCATTGCTAGCAGGACTCTGTACATGCTCTTTGGATTGGAACCATCAGAGGAACCCAAGCTCTGTTGCAACTGTGGGGCTTGGAGAGAGAGACTGGTATCTTTGTATATAGTACTGTGTATGTTGTCTTCCCCTCACTCACAAGTAAACTGCACCTTTCACTGAAGCTATATGTGTGTGTGTCACTGCACCTGAAGTTTTTGCTGCGCAACAGCTTAAAGTGCTACTCTGCTATCCTGACACACATATCGCTAAGGGAAATCCCTGACAGTTTGATTGGGGCACAAAAGAAGAAGACAATGCTTATTTTTTTAGACCAGTGGTTCCCAACCTAAGACCTGTGGGACGGATCCGGACCCGGCACCATCTCATGTGCCCACCCCCACCCCTCCAAGTGCATTTGAGAAACAAAATGGCCACCCCTTTGAGGCTGTTGGGGAAAATGGCCACTCCCCCATCATTCAGGCAGTGCAAAATGGCCATCCAGCCCTCAAAGCTGACCGAGAAAGCATGGCCCGGCGCCCAGCTTGAAAAGGTTAGGACCCCCTGTTTTAAACTTTCGCTGTAACTCTCTCTGGGCTGTGGATGAAATCTACACACAAAAGCGATGCATGGGCTTACTCGAGAGAAAGCTTCTCTTCCTCCTCGCACAGATCAGGCAGCCTCTGCAAACCCAAAGTCATCCTCAAGGCATCCACGTGCTCCTTCAGCGGCTTGTACTCCTCGTGGAGACGGCGGGTGGATTCCAAGAGCTTGTTAAGATCGTTCTCGGACTGTTTGATCGTGTTTTCCATCTAGAACGAGAGCAAGAAGAGACCCCCCCACACACAGAGACCTCTTTGACTTCAACAGTCAGAAAAGCAGGAGATAAATCCAACACATCAATGAATAAATACTACAAAAGAGTAAAGGCCGCCTTTGGTTTTTGGCCTTCAATTCCCAGAAGTCTAAGTCAATTCCCAAAAGCACTGATCAGCCAATGCACTGACTTAGGCTTCTGGGAAATGAAGTTCCCCTGTGGGGCCTGGGTCTCACATTGGGAACTACTGTTCTAGATAATCTACATGCAGTGCAGAGTTCTGTATACATTGGGAATCACTGGTCTACATCATCAGCTCAATTTTGGGTTGCTTTACATGGCCTGCCAAGGGTTTTCCACTCCTGTAGAGGCCATGCAAACTGGGAAATTATGGGGTCAGGAGTTTAGGGGAGGCAATTTTGGGGCCTCGTTTCACTTACAACGTTGATGTCGGCATGGATCAGCCTCAGCTCTTCCACGTGGGCCATCTTCTCCTGCAAGAGGAGGTCCATCTCCTGCTTGTACTCTTTGAGGTGCCTCTCCTCCGACTCGAGCACCTCAAATTCGGCCTTCAGGCGGGCCTTGATCTTTTCCATCTGCAGGGTCTTATTTCTGAAAAGAAGGACAAAATGGGGGGAGGGGGTATTATGGAAAAGAAGGGGGGAAGCAGTGTTGGGAGTCCTTGTGGTGCAGGGGTTAAGCTGCTGTCCTGCAACCAGCAGGTTGTGAGTTCGATTTTGACCAGCGCTTAAGGCTGACTCAGCCTTTGATCCTCCAGAGGTTGGTAAAATGAGTACCCAGCATGTGTGGGGGCAAAATGCTAATTAACTTGTGAACCACCCGGAGAGTGCACTAAATGCTATGGGGCAGTTGTAAGTGTGATGGCTTTGCTTTTCTAATTGCTTTGCAAGGAGAGGGAGAGGAAGAATGTATGAGTGTGTATGACCAAGAGAGAGAGAGAGAAATGATTACCACAGAGAGAGAATGACAGAGAGAGAGGCCAGTATTTATCTGTGTGGACTGCCTGCTGTGGAAACTATCTATGGAAGTAGCGTGCAAGTTGTACATGATCATGAGCATAATATGAATCACAAAATAAAGGATCACAATTTTCAAACTGAAGAGGAGTGTTTACGGGGGGGGGGGAGAAATCTGTTGTTGTACCCACTGCAGTCAGAGCCTTTGGAGCAATACCTAAAGGACTTCCTAGATCAGTGGTGGCGAACCTATGGCATATGTGTGCCAGAGGTGGCACTCAGATACCTTTCTGTGGGCACCCGTGCAGTCACCCCAGGATAGAGTTCGCCCTGCCTAGCAGTCACCCCAGGATAGAGTTCGCCCTGCCCAGCAGCCCAATGGGAGCGCTTCCTCCCTCCCCCAGCACTGAGTTCACCCCGCCCCTCTGCCCAGCAGCCCAATTGGAGCACTTCCTCCCTCCCCTGTTGTTGTGTTGGCACTTTGCAATAAATAAGTAGGTTTTGGGTTGCTGCTTGGGCACTCGGTTTCTAAAAGGTTCTGCATGTATATTAGACGTTACCTTATCAGTTCTTACTTCCTGGGTTAGATCTTGAACTGTTAATTTTATACCAGTCTTTGAGTGTGAATCTAATGGTAGATTTAACAACAACAACAACAACCTAACTCTAAAGGGGGGGGGGGGACTTTACTAGGAATTGCCTATAGAGTAAACTATGACATTGCCTTAACAGTTCTTAGGTCCTGGGTTAGATTTTGAATTGTTAGTTTTATACCCATCTTCGGCTATGAATCTAATGATAGATTTTTATTTTATAATACTAATTCCTCCTCCTCCTCGCTGTACTGATTTCAGCAAACGCATGTATGTATTGCAAAAGGTTTGCTTGCCAGGCCAGCTTAAAACAATAGCCCATTTTCTTGCTGAAACCCGAAAGACAGTGATTTCCTAAGCATGCCGCTTGAATTCTGAATGTTTAGGCTTGACCCTTTGGTACATTCGCGTGCACCATCAGTGCTACAATAATAATAATAATAATAATAATAATAATAATAATAATAATAATAATAATAATAATAATAATCTCAAACAGATCTACCTGATCTCTTTGATGCTTTCCAGTTTGCACATGATTTCCTGTTCATCAGCCATGCTCTTCCCCACTCAGGAACGTAAACCTCCCGTGGAAAGGTGCAAAAGGAAACGGGGGTGGGGAAGGGGAAGCTAGAACCGGAGAAAGAAAGAGAGAAATCCGATACAAAAGACACAATGTAGCGTCCTGGGCGCAAGGACTGCAGCAGGAGGGGGGTGAGAGAGCAAAGCCTCCTGGGATTTGGAGTTCAGCTCTGGCTAATCGTCAAGGTTCCAGCGGGTGGCACGGACTACAAGGCCCAGAATGCCAAGCGTGGAGCCCCGGATCGCTCTCTTTCCGTAGAAAAGGCTGGTTGGTCCTGTCGAATTAAATGGGAGATTGCTGGAAGCGCAAGGAGTGGGGTGGAGAGGGAGGGGGTCTTTTCTGCTGGAGGGTTTTTTTGGGGGTGGGTAGCTCCTTGCATCATCATCATCATCATCATCATCATCATCGCAGTAGCAATAGCAATTCGACTTAAATACCACCCCTTATTAAATGCACTCTCCACATCATCACCATAATCACACAGACGTCTAGAATAAAGAGAATTTTAAAAATAAAAATTCTAGGTGGCAAAATTTGCTCCCCCTTATATATATATATATATATATATAGATAGATAGATAGATAGATAGATAGATAGATATAGATATAGATATAGATATAGATAGATAGATTAGATATAGATATAGATAGCTAGATAGATAGATATATTCCCACAATGCATGATTGACTGTGGCTATATCAAAAAATGAAGATCAAGACATATCATAATAAAATTCAAAACCATTTAACAAATTCCCTGCATTTTTCATCTTTTACTTATTTTAACACATCCAGATGTTAAAGCAAAGTACAATACGAAATATTCTTATTCAAGTGCCATATCTGATTCAGAATATTGGCTATCGTCGTTTCACCTTGGTAAGATTCAGACCAGAATCCCTTTTTGCAAAATACCATGTGAGTAAATTAGATTGTTCCAGTGTTTTTCACAATTTTTCTCATCGTTTGTTGCATGCACAATGATTGCTCAACATGGGCACATGTGAACATGGCACACGCACCAGGTGGTACAATCATATCAATGAGTTATGTAGTTTCTAGTGTGTGTTCAAACCTGAGAGGATTCTAGTCTCAAGATCCACAGAATCATGGAACTCTGAGTTGGAAGGAGACAGTGAAGGTCACTGCTGCAAAATTCTCCCCAATGCGCAAAGTCCACAGCTAAAGTATTCATTGGGGCTGCAGTGGCTCAAGTGGCTAAGACACTGACTGGGAGGCGGAAGGTAAGCAGTTCGATTCCTGAGTACTGCAGGATGGAATGAGCTCCCGTCTTTGTCCTAGCTTCGAAAGCAAGATATTGCAAGTAGATAAATAGGGACCACTTCTGTGGGAAGGTAATAGTGTACCGTGCGCTCCGGTGTCTAGTCATGCCTGCCACATGACCACGGAAACGTCTGCAGAAGCAGACAGCGCTGGCTCTTCGGCTTTGAAACAGAGATGAGCACTGACCCCTAGAGTCGGATATGACTGGCTTTCGAGCAAGGGAAACCTTTACCTTTACTAAAGTATTCATTACTGATGACCACCACATTCTGTTTAAAAACCTTTCACTTTTCAAGTTTATCTGCTCCTTATTGAACAGATGTTAAAGTCAGTGATCCATCCTTAACTTAGAAATAGCTTTTTATTGTAATTTGAATCCACTGCAACATCAGTCCATCTTAACCTATAAAGATGTCCTATATTGATCCAGAAATGCAATGCACACTCTAGTACATGATGATAGATAAATAACCACAGTGCTAAAGTAAT